>JAPDOI010000278.1:0-600000 GCA_029168955.1 Aplectana chamaeleonis | reverse complement strand
ACCTGGGCCTAACTAGGAAAAGTCTTGCGAGACCCGCGACGTTTTGGAAAACGCCCTACTGAAAGTTGTGAAGGATGAATAGATTCTAGACCAAAAATCTTCCAAATGCTCTATCAACTTTGGCAGCTTTGATGTTTAGGTAGAGAAATGTTAGAAACGTTCAAAAAATTTTGCTTACAATCAAATATTCGGGCCAGCTGCCATTACCCACGAAACGTGAGACTGAAAATCCGCCCCTCAAATATCTTAAAGATACTCGCCTGCAAAAAAGTGCCTCTATTTGAATGGTCTGTATTTTCTCTTACGAATTAATAAGACCAAGCAGAGAAGTGACCAGATTTTGACCAGTGGGCCTCCTTCTGTAGGATAACTTTGCAGAGATCCAGCGCAGCTGACGGAGGGCCATTCACGAGCGGGTGCAGAAGTACCGCTTTGATCAGAATATGAACTCATGGCACTGACTCAGGGGTGCTCACAGTATAAGCTGTCCACGGCCATGAAATGGTCATGGCGGACTGACGCAAAAATGTGAAGTTGAACGATTATCTCATTCATCGAACAGATCCACAGCGCAGCAGATGACAGCAATGAGATAGAAAGTGTGGCCGACATCGGCATGATTGGAATTCAAAGGCAGCGTTCACGATGATCATCCTCGTTGACTTTCCACAGTGAAATGATAGGCGAGAAGGATCCTAGGCTCCCAGTGTCGAAAGAACGGTAGAAAACTAGCCAGGAGCGGCAAAATAACGGCTGCAAACAAGCGTTTTGGTGCCCCAGACACGCCTGGTGCCCCTGATCCGCCCCTTGAAAGGAACAAATGAAGACTCAGATTATAGGAATGATCAAGTGAAGGAAGTGCTGATAAGTGAGCTGATTGCTTCATTGTACTGATAGGTATCATCCTCCTAGTGGTCAATTCCTCCACGGTCAAAAATCAACGTAAACAAGAGAGGGCCTATTTTGGCTCAAAAACGCGTCGTTCGGGTCCTTTTTAATCATGCCTTGCTATATAGGGCACCAGACCTTTCGTAGGCCGTGGAGATATCGGAAATGAAATTTATCGTGAACACTGCCTTTAAGCATAGAAACTGTTGTTGGAAAACCTTCTGGACATTAACAGAATTGAGTTTAGCGTATTGAAAAATCCTCACAAAGAACTGGCCGTTGGAAGGATCATGGATTTGGAAAGAGAAATCAGAGATTAAACTATGGCTACGAATATCCTACTTGAGGAATTGCAGACCTGGATTTTTTCAGCATTTTTTTCAATTTGGCGAGCATTATAGATTCGTTCTGCGGTAAATACGAGTAGCATATGTTAGCACATCTCCACCGTTGAAGTCAAGTAGGCCATCAAGACTAATTTTCAGGAAGATCCATTCATATAAAGAAGTTCTTTTTTCGGAAGCTGCTCAGTCATGGTGAAAGCACTAGATAACTCGTGACAGTTCCATCATAGGCGTAGATTTCGATTCCATTCAGCAGCTCTTCCTTCAATCAAGCAGGAACCTGCCATAGTGGAGCTGAAACGTGGCCGACTGCCTAAATCGCAGTAATTTAGGATCTAAGTTGTTCCATGGAAAAGCTTCTCTGAAAAGAAACGAGTTTTTAAAGGATTCGCTATTGGGTGTGTCTACAAGAACTTTGAATGGATTGCTACGGGTAGTCCTCGCGTGAATCAAAGATCTAAATAAGTCAAAAACTTGTAGATCTACCTCATCAGTAGTCAGTTTGTACATAAAAGACAAGTCGACCATTTGTCGACGACATTCGGGCGATTGGGCGTCAAGCTTTTCTAGGCGGGATTAATAAGAGAGCTCAGCGAGTTCTTTGCGAAAGAAGCAACGCCTTGTAAAATCTCTCTGGACACTCTCGATTTCTTGAATTAGACCTATTCTAGATGGCGACCACAACTGAAGACAATATTCTAGCAGGGGCCTAACGTAGATTACAGAAAGTTTGAAAAACAGGAGTGGGTCACGGGATTTCAATGCTTTCAAAATTAAAGGCAGTGTTCACGATGATTTTCACTTCCGATATCTCCACGGCTTACGAAAGGTCCGGTGCCCTATATAGCAAGGCATGCTTAAAGGCACTGTTCGCGATAGAAATCGCTTTTCTGTCTTTTTGCCTATCTTGAAACCGGTCCCATTCTGATTCCAATGATGCTTCTGGAATCGTACAAGACCTTCTGGGAATGGAGTTATGGTCCCTCAAAAATTTAGCTAGGGAAAATGGTGGACGAGTTGTCCGAGGCTTGTAACTTCCGTCTTTTGCAGCCAATGTATGCGAGCTGACCTGAGTAAAGAGAGAAGTTGAGAATGAAGGGAAGAACGGGGCTTTTGATCGGAAACCATTGCTCAACTCACGATTTCGAGTGTTCCTTTGTTCACGTCGAGGGGCGGAAAGGGGTGGGGCTTGCCAACAATGGCGGGGTTTGCCCACTTTTCTAAGCCGTTTTGCGGCTCCTGGGTAGCTTTTCTTCCCGTTTTTTTTTTCGACGCTGTTCTGCTTCTGAGAGCCACGAGAAGCGTTTGTCATGAAAAAATCGAGGATGAAGTTTATCGCGAACAGTGCCTTTAAAAAGGACACGAAAGACGCGTTTTTGAGCAAAATAGGCCCTCTTTTGTTTACGTTGATTTTTGAGCGTGGAGGAATTGAAGTCTAGAAGGATGATACCTATCAGTGCAATTAAGCGATCGGCCCAATTATCAGCACCTCCTTCACTTGATCATTCCTGTAATCTTAATCTTCATTTGTTCATTTCGAGGGGGCGGATCTGGGGCGCGGCGTGTGTCTGGGGCACCAAAACGCTTGTTTGCAGCCGTTATTTTGCCGCTTCTGGCTCGTTTTCTACCGTTCTTTCGACACTGGGAGCCTAGGATCCTTCTCGCCTATCATGTCACTGTGGAAAGTCAACGAGGATGATCATCGTGAACGCTGCCTTTAAAGGCACAGTACACCCTCAGATATGAATTTTGAGATTTTCGTGTAATTGTGTAGAAGACCCCTCCTATATAACACGTGCCAGATGCGAGATCTCAATTCCTCCAAATAAGCGAGATATAAGCGACCACCACGGGCCCGACCCCCTTCGCTCACCACCACAGGCCCGAACTCGATAGCGGCTTGATGGATGGATGAATTCGAACAAATCGTTGTTCTTCAGCCCATTGCTGGTCTATCTCCTCATACTGTTTTGCTCTCGTGCAGCGATTACGAATGAAGAGAAATACAGGCCTGAGACAACTCGTCCACCAAATTTTCGCCCTCAAAATGCGGGCATTTTCAAGGAGCCATATCTCGGTCCGTAGGAGGTCTTGGACGATTTCAGAGATACCATTGTGATCGGAGAGTGGCTCTCTCCAAGATGAGCAGAAAATCTGGGAAATAATTTTTTGGGTGTTCTGTGCCTTTAAGTTCCCTCTCGTTTTGGCCTTTGTAACCGAGCGGCTGATGTACTCGCTGTAATCAAACATTGTATCGTACGTTACTCCAAGATCACGTACAGACTCGGTCTAGGAGATCCTGACTCCGTTCATGTGAAAGTCAACTTTAGGATGATTCTTACCAAACCCCATTATATACGTCTTCTCTGGCGAAATCTCCATTTCCCACGTCTCCGACCAAGCAGCTATGTCACTAAGGGCATTTTCCAGCAACTTAGTGTTGTTAATGGAATAGATCTTAGAGTCGTCGGCGTACATTGAACAATGTGTACCGGCAGGTAAAAACGATGTTATGTCATGGACAAAAATCGGGAACATTATTTCGGAGTATCGCAGAGTTTGTTGCAATACTGTATCCTATACAATGCCAATTTGTTGCAATAAAACTGCAAAAAGGTCTTATTTTCCAGGTGTTCTGTGAGAAGTTGGTTCGAAAGCTGTTTGGTCGCACTTACTCGACTCATAACAAGTACTTAGCAGCCTGTCAGGAAACGAATGGCAATATTACTCAGCGACTAAATGAACTACGTCTTACGTGGTCGTGGAATCTTTCTGATGTTTAGGCTCTGATAGAGCCGCTATCCCTGCATATCTCCTACCCTTTATTGCCGCCTTTTCTTGGTGCTGCAAAGCGATGGCCTTTTTCTATGGTTCTTCCCAAATTAGTTGCATATTGTTGATGTATTATTATGTGAGTAGCATAGCTGTGTCTTCCGTTAATTGTTGTTCTCATACTGTTCCGGGTGTACTTGTACCAGATATTTTCATTTTCTTTTGTTTCGTAGGCGCCTGGCAGGGTCGGATCGAGCTCGCTTGCGTCGCTAAAATTTTGTTCCGTGATCGTCAGTATCCCTCAGTAGTTCCGCGCAAGTGAGCCCGCTTGTCTCTGCGTGACCCTCTGGTTTACACATCGTTTCGGAGCAGAATTCACATGAACGGCTGCGGACTAAAAGCGTGTCAGCCTTTTCCTTTAGAAGGGACGCAAACATACCTCAAAGACGCACGCAGCCCTCGATGTGAATGTCATTTCGAAACAGTGTGTATACACTCTATTTCTAAGCCAATTTTACTTGGGTACACTGCGTGCCTGCACGCCGCTCTCTGCATCTCTGTCACGCACTGTCGCTGACTCTTTCCCTGGTCCCACCTGAGTCCTCAATGGACCATAAGAGTTTCGTTCTGGAGTGAGTCTCTAAGCTGTGCTGATTATCTTTCATGTGTTATCTTCCTAGTACTTACGATTATTTCGTCACGGGTAGAAGTGTTCCGGGGTCATTGAAACAAGCAGATTATTTTGTAGAGTTTTATGAGCCGTGGATCTTTATAGAGTTTATGTGTGATCTGTTTTACCTCGGTTTTAGTTCGCCACTGTGAATTCTGTGCCGCCTTTCACGGCCTTCAATTTTCTCACAACTTTCGGATGTTGATAGCTGCACTTCTTTGCCTAAGGAATGCGCAATATCAGTTATACGCACTTGGCGTGCGGAAGAAAAAGGCATTTGTGAGGCGTGTGCTCGGGGGGGGGCAGTGACAACTTATATACCGTCGTAGAGCCAATTACATATGCATATCCAGTTGTATTGAAGCATTGATTCAAAAGCGAGTAAAAGAAATTGTTGAAACAGCTACATTATTTTGTCTAATCGCATTTTCGGCATCATTCTGTCCCTAGGTCTCTCGCTTATAGCCTGGCAGAGGCAGTTCTCCTGATTATCTCCTGTCGCTTATTTTCAGAACCGAGGCTGGTTGACAACTGGCGAAGATATGGACCTTGTACTTCCTTCTCGTAGACAACATTTTATCTGGAAACTGATGACTTGATTGGCCACCGTATAACATACGAATTCGTATGGCCTGCGTATGAAAGCGGAGAGCTAGGATATAGCTTCCTTGCCATGCAGGACACTGGAACGGGCGGATGGACGCACTCTGGAAGGCGTGGAGTAGTTCCGTTGCCGGACAGCGCCGCGAAATGCAATCTCACAATACTGCTTCTGTCTTGATAGGGATTTCAGATCCATTCTCCGCCTACATTCAAATCGAGGAATGTAACGTGATGGAAACAAACTAGTATCCATTGATTTACAGGGTGATGTTTAAACATGGTGAAGTCGGGATCGCGCGGTATAATATAATATATGGTTCACGTTTTCGTTCTAGTCTGACCTATGGACCAGGCGGCTGGCCGCGCGGGGTTGGCGGCCTCACTGGAGAATGGAGTTTCGATTCGCGCGGGGTGATCTACCGTCGCAGCCCCGTCCATTCATCAGACTAAAATGATTGGGCGCACTCTAGATGCATCTGTGACTTTTTCGCTAGCGATTTTCACCGATGTTCCTCAGACTTTTCATACCAGAAAGCCTCTATGAAGCATTGTGGAACCTTTTTCCCAGATAATGGTAAAAGCTCATCCGAATCGTGCTGCGATTCTTGCGCTCAGGAAGGGCGGCCATCAAGCTTCTGAGATCTCAAGCGTCTGCGGTACAATCCGATACTTAATACGAGAAAAATTGCAGAACAGTTCAATCTTTAGCGGACGAACGTTCGCAAAATAGGGAGGCGCTAGGGATAGGGGCCTCGATGGTCGATCTTCCTGAGAGAACCCCCTCCCCTCCCAATATGCCTATAAAGAGCAGAAGAGACACGGGCTGTCGAAAGCTCTCCATTTTTGGCCGTCGATAGCAGCTTTCGGCACTTTTCCTTTCTTCCCATTGCATTATTGTGCATTATCTCGCTATCTTGGGAGCGTAGTAGTAGTTTCATCAACTCTACATTCAATTTCCATGATAATGATATCATGGTCGCTTCGCGGCTTCCAAAAATTATGATATTGACGATAAATGAAAGAATGGCAGGGTGGTTTCTTGATATGCTGACACGGATTTTACAGCATAACTTCGTGGAAACGTATCGAAACACAGACACCGCATTATTTTTTTATCAACTGTGAAACCAACATAAACTTTGATATAGAGATCACATGACATGACCACCTCGGTTCTTGATAACAGCATCCAGACGAGCAGGATATGCGTCCACCGCGTCCAGCAGCACCTCCAGAGGAATCTTGTTCCATTCCTTCTTCAGACCATCCTTGCCAGTATGTCGTTTTGCCCAAGCTCTTGCTCCAAAACTCATCACATACAGAAATCCATAACGTTCGAATCTAGGAAGCGGCCGCTTATCCGCGAGAATAAAATTCGGGACGTTGGCGAGACTATGCAGCCAGTGCACAAGCGGCTTGTTGAACACCAGTGAGCTATAAGAAATCCAAACGCGTACCCCAATAATGGTTTTCACGGCTTCGTTTACTCCATCAAGCACTGGAAAACTATCCGCACTTGAAAGCAACAGTTCTACGCTATTTATTGTCAGTGGAAGCTCCTTTGGAGAGGAAAGTGTTGGAAGCACTGGAGATGAAGCGCCTGTTTCCTCCACTCCCAACAACGGATGAGATGATAGATTCATTGAGCCTTATCACGTGACGGTATCCATTGAGGAAACCCAAAGTACAGTCCAACATTAGAATCGTTGGTCTGTTTCCATGATTATTTTGGAAACGGGCCTACGCTGATTCCAACGATGTCTCTGGTATCGTACAAAACCTCTGGGAACGGATTTATGGCTCCTCAAAAATTGAGCTGCGGAAGCATGGCGGACGAGTTGTCCGAAGTTTGCAGCTTCCGTTATTTGCAAGCGATATATGCGAGCTGGCCTGAATAAAGAGAGAGGCCAAGAGTGAAGGTAAGAACGGGATCATTCATCGGAAATCATAGCTCATCTTACCACTGTTGAGCTCGGAAGACCGTAAAAAGGGCGTGCCAAAATGGCTTCCCGGTGTGGGCGCCCCAGGGTGGAGTGGTGGCCATCGTGTATCAACACTACTGAGGAGGCGGGAGAAACGGGGGAGGGGCGAGGTTCCTGATTGGACGCAACTCAGGGCTAGCCCGTGTTGCGTCCAATCACCAAGCTCGCTCCTCCCCCGTTTCTCTCGCCTCTTCGGGGTGTTGATACACGATGGCCACCATCCCCAGGGTGGCTTCCTCCTATATCTCGCTTATTCGGAGGATTCGAGAACCCGCACTTGGCAGGTGTTATACAGGGTATGTAGGTCTACTTCATAATTGTATGGAAATCTCAAATTTTGTCCGTGAGCTTGGACATTCTGCGCGCACCATAACTGTTGCCTTATTTAATGGAATTGGGAACAGGGCTGTGCGAAACTGTTCCGATTCCGTTTCCGAGTTTTTGGGCCCGGAAACGGAATAAATTAGTGCAACAAAATCTATGGCAGTGGGTCTAGGCAAGGTTTTTTGAAGACTTCATGAGACGCTGGAAATTACACCTCACCTCTTAAGTTCAAACGAATATCTGAGCTTGGCTGAGATCATTCACGAAGTGTGGGGGCCTGAGATTGGAGCCCTATAAAATGACGACACGAAATGGGCGTGGCAGGAATCTAAACTGCTTATGGAGATTATTTTTCCATGAGGCGTTCAGAATATCTTTTTATCTTTTTACCAATATACCTCTTTCTTTTCTGTTTTTTACCAATATGTAGCAGGGGTGTGCGTTAATGTAATTTTTTTTTGTTAACCATTAATAGTTAATTTTTGAAAAAAAACCGCGTTAATCCGTTAATGCGTTAACACTTTAATTTTGCATTTCGTTAACAATTTTGAAATCATTACCTGACCACCACGAAAATCGGTAAATAACCAGACGTCCCAAAAAAAACATGAAACACCTTCCATACCAAACACCGCAGTCCGTACACTCCAAACTTGGAAATCATCTTCATGGATTATTAATACTATCAGCCAGAACAATAAACGAATACTCTTCAAGAATAGGAATCCTGACATGCAAAAAAGCATAGATGGATGGAACATTAACGAAATAAAAATTAACGTGATTTCGGGACTTTTTCGTTAACCGTTTATCGTTAATTTTTGAAAAAAACCGCGTTAACCCGTTAATGCGTTAACACGTTAACGTTATTAACGCACAGCCCTGATATGTAGTACCTAATTACCAATTTTTACCAACCAACATCTTTTTACCAATATGCAGCTTTTTCTCTGAGATTCAATGATTCCGTGAACCTTTTTTTGATTCCACTTCTTCGCTTGCTTACCGCCACGTCAGCAACAAAAATCACGGTAGTTTTTTTCACGTGCGGCCTATCGTTCAGAAAGGAGTCTCGGTGGAGACTGGTGGGAGGGACCACGGGCAGCGGCAAGGCTCGTCTAAGGCAGATCATGAGAGAAGTTTTCCATCTCACCGAGGAGTTTTTTTTCGCTTTTTTCAAATCTAATCGTTTGAAATCCACTCCAATAAGCAAATATGGTTCGATGGAAGAAAAGGTAGACGCTGATTATCTGAACATTGACTTCTGATCAGCCTTGAAAGATACCTGGTCTCGCCTGTGTGCGGCAACGAAAAATAGAATTTCGGCAAACGACAACGGCAAACCCGAGACGGTCAACAAACTCAGTCGGCAAACGACAATTACGGCACACCCCTGATGAGTATTTTTAGAGATTGTCTTTTCGGCTTTCTAGGAGCAATACTTCGAAATCTTTGATTACCTCGTAGTGACTTTATTTTGAATAAGTATTAGTTTATTGACTGAAATCATTCATTATTGAATGAGAGCTGAGGGCAATGAGCAGCAGCGAAGCGTGAGAATGAGACAACCCAAGAAAATTTTGGTTTCTTCCGTTTCCGGATTTCCGTTTCCGGCGTTTTTTTTATCGTTTTTTTTTCCGTTTCAGTTTCCGAAAATCTTGAAGAAGATTTCCGCATAGCCCTTGGTAAGACCGCACGAATAGGCTTCGCGACTTTCTTGGTTAGTGAATTGACTTTCAATGGTTTACTACAACATTACAGGCTCTATGAAGGTGTTATACACCGAAATTTCGCCAATGAAGGTGATTTTCAAAAGAGTTCTCCATTGATCGTAGAAGATACCAACAAGTAAAAAAAGGATAGTAATGTTATTTTGTTCTTGACTTAGTTGACTCGAACGCTTGGCTTTCGCCTGATGCGGTCATTCCGCATCTTCACCGAGGTGTGCCTTCCTAGTAGTCTGCCGTGTCCATTTTTCACGGTCTTCGGCCACGATTTTTCGACTCGACTTTTGACCATTCTCGGATTTAGTTACTTTTCTACTCAGTCCTCGCCTCTTATTTCTCATGAAATTCCCTTTCATTATCCTTGCTAACAATTTCCGCTTCTGGCTCAGCTTTATTCATTCTTACTCATCGACAATTGTGTTTCTCACTGAGGAGCCTCGGTAGATTTGTTTGGTAATTTTCGTCTGTGGGCAGATGCCAAACGGACTTTATCAACCTCTCATTCATCTACATCTTTCTTCTTTTCTCCTCTATTATACCACTACCACACCACGCGACAAGACGAGGTCTTTATGATATACCATTTATTTGAAAGCGAAATTTGCTTTTATACCTCGCTTTCGCGTGCAGACCGAGGGGTGAGTATATTTAGTATAGTTGTGCTCGAATATTCGCAATCGAATAAACATTCGAATAAATTATTCGATTATTTATTCGATTATCGATTAATCGAAAAATCCCGATTTTCGATTATTATTCGAAATCGACTATCGAAATAAACAGATATTCGACCATTATTCGAAATCGACTATCGAAAAAAACAGATATTCGATCATTATTCGAAATCGACTATCGAAAAAACCTTATATTCGATTATTATTCGAAATCGACTATCGACAGTGACAATTATTCGAACATATTCGATCTTCGAATATATCCGAATAATCTAACACAGCCATTACCGGATCCTACACAGAAATTTTTCGAAGGCCATTGCACCAGCACTAGTGTGAGTCAGGGCTGTGCGTAACTGAAATTTTGAATTGCGTAAATTGTAGTTTTCAAATCCTCGTAACTCGTTAATCGTAATTCGTAACTGATGAGTAATGAGCTCAAACACAGCCTCAAACCTCATTAAACATGGAAACGCCTCAACTTCCCAGTGATGATATGTGTTTCAAAATAAATCTGTTTTCGACGAGTACTTGAAAAGCGCTTTCATCCGAGCGAATCTCTGTTCCGCAATCGCAGAAACCCGCTATGGCAGCACGCGACATGATGACAATACTGGTGGGACCACGTAGTCCCGGCACGATCAACCTTCGTCCCAGCACGACTTAATCACGTGCTGCAACAGTGTTTGTCCACAATTGCGGACCGGAATTTTCTTCTGGTAAGGGCAATACTGGTCGAAAAAGTAAATCGTCTTCTATCCAACGTTTTTTTGGCTTTCAGCAAAACTTTGCGGTTTTCAAAGTTGAAACTGAAATTTGATGGAGATCCAGGGTACCGACCAGGGGTGTGCGGAAATTTCTGTTTTCTGTTTTCTGGCCGTTTTGGCCTCTCTGTTTTCTCATTTCTGTTTTCTGGAAAATCTGCTAAAAACAGAAAAAAATCAGAAAAAGTGAACGAAATCCGGATCTGTGGAACAGCGCAGCTTACTTAGTCCTTTACGAGGTACTATTTGTATTCAATGTACGATTGCTGTTAAGGGCAGGGTTCGCGATAAAAAAGTTAATTGTGGTATCTTTTTGAGAAGGTAGGCCTGGTCATCACAAAAGTGAAAATAAGTGGAAAGTCGGAGAAAAAACGCTCAAAAACAAGCTATTGCTGGGTCTCAGCCCGCCCCCAATTAACTAGATTTCTACAATTGCTTGTTTTGTCGTCTTTTATTCTGCAGTTAAAGTAGCTGCTAGACATCGAGAGACTACTAACTTTTTTAGCGGCAAAATAGAAGGCGGAAAATACGCATTTATAAAAAGCCCTTTTAGTCGGGGGTGTGCGTACACCCACCAATTAGCCGTTCTGACTTGCTTTTGTGCGTTTTCCATGCAACTTGTCACTTATTTTTACTTTTGTGATGGCCAGACCTGCAATCTTATAAAGAAAATTCAACAGTCGTTTTTACCGCCAACCCTGCTAACGCACTCGCAGGGTAGTACTTTGGCACAATAGGGGTAGCATCCCAGGCAGACCACGAATTCAACTTCCCCTTGTCAGCAGCTGCTGCAGTTAGTTGTTCGCAGCAGCTGCTGCACACAGCGAGGGTCTGAACCCGATGTCTGTCCTAGGATGCAACCCTTATTGTGCTGACGTTCTACCATACGGGTGAGTTCTCTGAGAGTTTTGGCCGAGCAATAGCCCATAAATTACCACAAAATGCCTGATTTTCGCGCAATAGCCGAGAACAAGGTCGTGTTCAGAGAATAGCTGGTTGCCGCGAAATAGGCGTCGAATAATGGTAGTCGAGAAACAGCCGCGAAAGAATGCTCTCAAAGGGGAGTGTAAGACGCATTGTTAAGTCAGATCTGGATGTCAACACCGCCGTCGATTCAACTACCCATGTTTTCTCGGTTATTCCTCGATTATTTCGGGAACAACATGGTCGCAGCCACCTAGCAGCCAAGGAATAATCAAGAAATACTCGAGAATCTGCTCGACAGGATCAGTTGTTGAGCCTACTTCTCGGCCAAGAATATCAGCGTGTCTTTAATGACCTTATATCCATCATTGACGCGACATTGCTACTACCAATGCCTTACAGGTCATCTGTGCATCATATTATATTTTAAGTATGGCAAAGGTATTCAGAATTACATCCTCTCTCCACTGGAAAAAAAAGTTAAAATGCAATGAGTATTTTTTCTGAAATTTTTCTGTTTTCTGATTTTTGTTTTCTGACAAACTCTAACTTCTGTTTTCTGTTTTCTGAAATTTTTTAAAAAATTTCCGCACACCCTGGTACCGACTGAGCATTTTTTAGCAGCCAAAGCTAAAGCCGCGAAAATTGATAGGGCAATTGAACCCACGACATATGCGCTAGATCAAAATAAGCACGGGAATTCTCAATAGAGCGAGATTTGTATATTTTTCCCAACCTTTTACAAGGTGCTTCTATGGCTGTCGACGATGGATAATTTGGTTTTTGTTCTTTTTTATCGATTTTTGAAAACGAAATAAAAACGAATAGGTGGCAAAATGAGAAATACTCAAAGAGGTGGAGTAAATATCAAAGAGCAGCAAGTTTTGCGGCTCGTACTCGTTAGGGCAGAAAATGTCGAAGTAACAAATTCACGAAAAGCGAAAAAAAGCTAGGAATCACGCCTGATCCAGAAATTCCGCGAACACTATTCCCAACTCAGACAGTAGCACTGATGGAATCGCTGGCGCGTGGCGGGCCGAACAACTCCCATCTCGCTTTACGACCGCTATCGTTCTAGGAGAAAGCGCGTCATTTCGAATGTATCGCGCCTCTTCACTGTGGACACCCAGCGAAGACGCGACGCGACGTAGCGTGATCGAGATGCAGGCTGATTATAACATCGCGTCGTGACGAGAATGAACTCTGAACGAGGTCTAACGAAACGCCCGCTCGTGACGCGCTGGCGTTGTATGAATAGAACCGCTGTGGGTGGCAGCAGACAGCTGCTAGTGTAGAAACGATGCGTATCGATTTTGCGTGCCGCCTCTCATGAACCCTGCCTGAGCGGAATATTGAACATATCGAGCAGTTCAAAAGCTTTCGATGCCTTCCTTAAAAACTGCCTCTTCTAAGCAGTAGCGTCGCAAAACTCTAAATTCGGTTGGCCCGTAGTTAAATTAATTCATTTATTCGAAATTATTCGATTTTCGATATTCATTCATTCGAAATAGAGAATCGAGTATATTCATTCATTCGTTCATTCGAAAATTTTGAAGTCGAATATAATCATTCATTCGTTTATTCGAAAAATTTAAAGTCGAATATATTCATTCATTCGTTTATTCGAAAAATTTGAAGTCGAATTTATTCATTCATTCGTTTATTCGAAAATTTTGGAGTCGAATATATTCATTCATTCATTCATTCATTCATTCGGTCCGTTTAGTCAAAAAGCACAACTATAATATTTAGTATCCGAATCACTCCTCGGATATCCGAGATTCGGATAATCCAGTATTCGAAAAAAACGCATCTGAATCGAACCAATATCTGGGAAATTTGAAATCGTAATTATCTGAATCGAACCATTATCTGAAGGGTCAATTATTCGGATAAAATCGCACATGGCCACGCCCATCTTTCCGTGCCACGTTCTATTGAGTACATCAACTCAGGGTTTTCCTTCTTCTGAAATCGGAGGAGTAGTTGCGGCGCGGAAAAATGGTTGCAGTCAAGTGAGATGACCAAGTGGCTAGTTACTCAGTGTAGAAGCTTTTTTTGTGTCGTTGCTTTGCGTACTTGTTACTAGCTACATAGTTGTCCTGAAGCAAACCTGTGTATGGATGATATCGTGCCTTCCTATGAAGATATAAGCCATGTTCTGACTGCACCTCATCGCTGCGGCGATGCGAGGGACAACTATTCCTTTTCAATCGCGCGTAATAGAAAGGCGCTCAAATTGTGATCGCTTCGTAGCAAACGTCCTACGTCGCTGGGTCGCGGCGACGAAATCCTATGTTTTACTGCTTCGCTGCTGGAGGAGCGATTTTCGATGGTCGCTGATCATCGCTCCATCGCGGCCATTATGGCGGTGATGGAGCGATTGCCAGCGGAAGACACGTTTCTCCCTGTGAGCATTGATCCATCCACTTGACAAGATCAGTGTTTACGAGTAGAAACATGTTATTGATGACTTCCAGCTAATGATTTCACTGATTGATTAAATTTCTTCGATCATCCACGAAGCTATAGTGGAGTCCACCAAGAGTGTCTCATTTACCTATCAATAAGAAGCGGTCGGCTGGGGATCAATGTGCATGAATCCCATACCAGCACGCTCGATACCGATTGAGCGAGAGCGGTTGTGCTGCAACGAGTTTCATGTTCATTGATCTCCAATCGACCGCTTCTCATTGATAAGTAAATGAGACACTCTTGGTGGACTCCACTATATGCACTATGAACAAAATCGCTGCCGCTGCCAGATCGCTGCAGCTTCGGGTGAAAAATCGCTGCGATGACAAACAGCCGCGATTCAGTCAAAACCAGGCAATAGTCGCATTGAAGATTTGTTTACGCAATTTTATCAATATGCATATATGTATGAAGTATGAAATTTGTTTATGAACATGCTGCAAATGCAATCAAGTACTACTGTCTGTTCAATAACGGATGTTTTCAAAGGCTTGCCTTGGAAACCTGGTTTGTTTTTCACCGTTTCGCCTCTTCTTTGTTCCAAAAATTATCCGAACGGATATGCGTATCCGAATCATTGGAAAATCACATCATCTGAATCGATCCATTATCCGAAGAAGTACCGTCGGATAACAAGTATAGTGGGGAGAGAAGCGCAGTATACGCGCACACACGCACGCAATGGACCCGCTGAATTTCTTTCCTAATCAGAGGATACAATCATCTATTGCCCAATGGATACTCTCCGTCTAGGAGAATCGACCAATTTTATTAACGATCATGTAGTTTTGTCTAATTAGCACAATTTTTCGGATATTGTTTTCTCCTAAATATGTGACTCCGTTGACTTATCATAGACGAGAAAACTGAGCGAGTGAGATTTTCTCAGAGAGGGCCTGCTACAGGTTTTCGTCAACCTATGGTTCATAGAAGACAGTATTCAACATTTGTTACCAGCACACTTCTAACTTCCATGTACTTCTAACAACAATAACAACGTGATCGCCGAAAATGGCGAGGATTTCGCTCATGACCTAGTTAGCCGCCGCGCTGGACACTCGGATCCATGCTGTTTTCCCTTCGTACTTATAGGAATTCCGCCTTCTGTATTGATGTCTTCTTGGTTTTCATTTACGAGCTTATTCACCTCGGAATAAGCTGGAACGATTCTGGAGTGCGCAGCTAAACTTGTGCGTTTTTAGAACTATTGGCTACTCTGCCCATGAACTTCCTTCTGGCTGCATGAGAAATCAGGAGAATCTCTATGTTCAAAACGATGCTCACTTCAAAGCTTGAAGGTGGGTGTTGGAAGTACATACTAGCATTGGGCGTTCAGGTACATGACCCGCGCTACGCTCTGTCGGGAAGGGAGAGGGAACGCCAAACAAGCCAAAAAAAAATTTCATTACATGTAACCTTCTTAAGTTAAAGCTTTTTGTCTGAGTTGTGAATGGTTATTCAAATTCACGTTTCTAAATCCCATGCAGTGGGGTGAATTATCCCCCAAATTGAACTAATTCAAATCTGTTTTTGGAGCGAAACAGTCCTCCGTCTCGTGCTAAATTCCACAAATTTCCGGGAGCCTACCGCAAAAACCGCTTCGATGGAAAACACTGGAAAGTTAGGACAGCTTGCCCAGGACCTTACTACCGTCGCGACCATGCGTAAGGGGGTTTTTAGAGTTACACCGCGGCGCGATGTCATGATTCATATGCAAATCGACGAGCCGCGCGTTATCGATCGCTGCCCACACAAAACATCTCATCGTGCCGCGCTGCGATGGAACTCTAAAATAGGCCTAAGAAAGAGCGGTATCGATCAATCGCGGCGATGATGCGTATCGTAGAAAATAGATTGTTTTGGTAAGAGGAACGGCTGCTCGTGGAGTCAGATATTCTTCCAAGAACGATCGACACCTGCGTTCTTGAGCACTTTCCGAAATTTCGAGCAATTATGCATATCGCCGCGATGATATCGGCGTTCGGCAACGATGCGATGGAATGCAACGCGACGCGGTGTAATTCGCACGACGGTAAGCTGGTTGTCGGTTTTCTTCAGGGTTTTCTCCATCAACGTAACCAAATCTAACAATTAAAGCAATAAAATAAGCATATTCAGAATAACTTGCACTCAAACAAACACGAAAAACTGTTGCTACCGTTACTGAAAATCTGCTGTTACTTGTTATCGTGAAATTGCATACGTACGCAATTGCGAGTAATCACCCAGCGTTCGCAATTGAATTCCTGCGCTACGCGATTTCGCGTCACACCGAAATGATTCGTCGCCTTGCCCCGCGAAAACTGAATGCCGCCTCGCGCATCGCCGTGACGATAGTATGATCCCAATTTTTGCGAACATAACAGATCATTAAATATGTACATTGCCGCAAAGATTCTTGTCAAGACGGCGTTTTGCGGCGTTCTATGCGTACAAAGCGCCGCATCGCCATAACTCGCTCCAAAGCTGACGAGCAGAATTTTCAAGGGGATCGTCGAGTTTTCGACAGAAAACAGAAAAAAATCTTCAAAAGTGGGCGAAAAACACAACATTTTCCAAAAATCAATCAATACTGTTCAGTGTGCAGTATTTGAGATTTTTACAGCATCAAATTTTCTACATATTTTTCCGTGATAAATAGTTTTCTTGCACAATATCCAAAAGCCAACGGTTGTTTAGAGAAGGAAATAAAGACTTCCGAGAGAGTAAGATTATAAATGCAAAATGTCTCTCTAAACTCCTTTTTCCTGAGACAGTAACACTCGATTACTTGATCAGAGGCTCAATATGTGAAAAATACATAGATGTAGTGGGATCCTTCCCTAGTGTACATATTTTGACGATAATTTCGATATAATTTTTGAGTTGAACATTTACTACATACTAGAGTGTTGGAACGAATAATTTTTTTTGAATATTCGAATAAACGAATATTTCACTTCTTTGAATATTCGATTATTCGAATAACCCGAATAATCCACTTATTTGAATATTCGAATTTTCGAATTATTCGAATATTCGAATATTATTCGAATAAAAGAATATTTCGTCAACACTCTATTGCGTACTATCCCATCCAATCCACTCAGGCAAACTGGGGCATCGACAACAGGTCGAGAAGTTGTCATCTCACAAACTGCACCCTCTTCACAACTCAAATCGCTCACATTGTAAGCCTTACAACTGCCCGTTGCCCAGAGATGTCCGCCTGTTGTCGGGCTGTTGACATTTTGACCTGTCGCGTTTATCGGCCTATTTAGCAGCGGTTCACATCCTGCAAGACTTATGTAGCTTAGGAACTACTTTGCACCGCCGACCCGCGTCGCGGTCGGCGCATCGACACGCATCGCGGTCAGCACACCTACACGCATCGCGGTCGGCACACCGAGACGCGTCGCGGTCGGCAAACCGACACGCGTAGCGGTCGCCGCGTCGACACGCGTCGCGGTCGACACACCGACACGCGGCGTGGTCGGTACACCCACGCGTCGCGGCTAGGTCGCCCAACCTCCACTGAAGCCGCCACCGCATGGGCAGGGCTTCCAGATGCTGGGCGGGGCCAATGTACCGCATACTTGGGTAATTGAACCGGCTGCACTCTTGTTAATTAAATTCAGCATACGCGCTCGTGAACGCGGTTGATATACTAACTATGGAAGTTGAATGGCATGGCTCAGAACACAACGCCTACGCATCCTGAAACGTGAAAAACGACCAAAAGTGACACTACACGACTGAGGAGTCGGCCCCGCACCTGTATCAGCCCGCCCCTGCATTCGCGTCCTCCTAAACAGGGGTGCTGGTCAATTTCCACCGTCGGTGACGTTTGTGGTTTACCTATTGTACATATTGTACCACCCACAAGCGTCGCCGATGGTGGGAATGGCCCAGCACCCCTTTTTTGGAGAAGATGCAGGGGCGGGGTCAACTTCTCACACGTGTAGCGTCATTGTGGGTCGTTTTTTTTAAATGCGTATGCGTTGTGTTCTGAGCCATACCATTATATTTCCGTAGTTATCTCAACCACGTTTACGAGCGTGTTCTCAGAGTTTCGGCCGAGAAATAGCCGCGAAACAGACGCAAGATGCCTTTTCTCGAGTAATAGTCGCGAAATGGTCGCTAAATAATGATGGCTGCGAAATAGTCGCCAAATAATGCTCGCTGTGTAACATCTCGCTTCCCAGCTCCATGAGACGTCTGGGCGGCAACAGACGTTGAGCGGTTCAGGATCTGGCACGAACTTGAGACTACATCCAGCTGGTCGTCCTAGGTGGCTGGAAACCATCGAATTCCACGTCCAGCATTATGGAAGGAGAGAACTTGGGCTTTTCCGTCAGAATTCAGGTGAAGTTCACCGGGAAAGTAGACAAATAGCATCACCTCGAACCAGTTTCATGAAAATGCCCGTGAAAATGGCTCACTCTGGCGATCATCGTGAGAAATTTCCATGTTCCTCAAGTGTTGCTATACTT
Source organism: Aplectana chamaeleonis (assembly GCA_029168955.1). Classification (NCBI taxonomy): domain Eukaryota; kingdom Metazoa; phylum Nematoda; class Chromadorea; order Rhabditida; family Cosmocercidae; genus Aplectana; species Aplectana chamaeleonis. The sequence goes on along the minus strand of JAPDOI010000278.1, from coordinate 581,381 downwards.
ATGAGTAGCTCGAGATTCCTACGAGCGATTCAATATATTGTAAATACTTGCTATACTGTGCTTATCTGGGTCAAATTCCGGTCCGCATTTGCGCCTCGACACGCTTTGCGGCCGCCCGCTTTCGAGTCGGAAGAGTTTCCAGCGCCGCAGCTGCGGATCTGTTGACTCTAGGTGGGTTTTAGAAACTGGAATCTAAACAAAATTTAAGAAAACTGCATAAAAAAGCCATATCATGTCGGCTTTGAAGCTGGAAACTCGATTGACTCGAGCGAGTGCGGCCGCAAAGCATGTCGAGACGCAATTGCGGAACGGAATTTAACCCAGATAAGAACAGTAACTTTATATTTATGAGGTACTGAGGAATTGTGAGAAATTATTAGTCACTACGCTAAGATGTTTGAAAAGTAAAATCAGTGCAAAATGGAGTGCGATCTTGTCGATTATTCAAATTATTCGTGCTGAATATTCGAATAAACCGAATATTTCACTTCTTTGAATATTCGAATATTCGAATAAACGAATATTCCACTTCTTTGAATATTCGACTATTCGAATAACCCGAATCACTTCTTTGAATATTCGAATATTCGAATTATTCGAATATTATTCGAATAAATGAATATTCGGGCAACACTCTACTACATACTCCTCAACGCCCTACAGTAAGGCGCGGATGTGCTGTGTGAGAATAAATTTCTTAGCGCGCCGCACGCTCCATCATGGCGGGCTCGCTCGTAACTGTATGACAGTTTCAATAACGTCATCCCAGCCCCATCATCAATATCATTGCACTTCATCTTGATCAAATTCTGTATCATCCTGCGCTGCGAGTACTTCTGGATTCCTCATGCCTTATTTTTTGATGATTATTTTCAGTTTTGCTTTGCGTTCGGCTGTTTTTTTTGTTTTAACACACAACATTAGATAAGTGTGTAGGTAGATTGAGATTTTTTCGACATATTAGTTGAAATTCTGAAAAAAAATAAAAGTATGTAATATTCTTGTATTTTGCTGTAATTAGAATTACGGTCATTACTGAAGAGGCTCAGAAAGTTCCGGTTAACTTCAATTCAGTACCTTTGAAACCATATCTCCCATTTTTTTTATTTTCGGACCAAAATCCCTGCGTCCCCCCCCCAAATTACCGACTTCATGAAAATTGTAACGCAGGCTCAACCCTGGCTCAGGTTCTCGCACTGCCCGCAGCTCGCAGTCTCTAAAAGCTAGTTGCGAGAGATTACGGGCCACGCCCTCAAACTCTCGCACTGCACGCCACTCTCAGCTCCCAGAACTCTAAATGGGACGGGAAACAATTGGTATGTAGACCTACTTATGGCTGGCAGCAGACCAACTGACAATTATGCTGTAGAATACTGTAGCATACTGCAGCTAATATTGTTGACACCCGGCCGAGCGCCACATCCCCTCTGCAGCCTGCCCCATCCGTCCTCCTCCCTCCCCCATGCCACTGACCCAGCGGATGACGGGGTCACGCGTCTGTGCTATCCTCATTATCGACAAAATTTGAATCGCTGTGCATCTTCTCTTGGCAGGTTTTCAATTCTATCAATATGGGCTATGATTTGATGGGAGGCATGAAGCTGGGGCAGTTTTTGACGCTGAATCTATCTGTAATCTCTGGCATTCGCTTGGGAGTCGCCTCGTAGGGCGGGGTCAGTTTCGCTCACTTTTTTCGGCTGCTCTACATTATTCTCACGTCGCGCCGAAGCCATGGCCGAAAAAAGTGGGAAAAAAGTGGTGAAAATATGAGGCGACTTCCAGAAAAAAGTCCCCCCAGCTCGCGCCTTTTTTCCAACGCCATTCCCGATGAAAAACGATCGATATGGCTCATAGCTAATTTTTCCATCACGATCCGCCCACTAGTTACTCTTTCAATGCTCTCATTTCCATTATCTTTTCTTGTACTCGTCTGACAATGCTCCTGATCACTGTGTATTATATGTAGTTGTAAAAGAATGAAATGTTCGAAAAAAAAAATTCGAAAGCTTTTTTGAAAATTTTTCGTTCGTTGGAAAGTTTCTCAAACGAATTTTTTCCATTTTGGTTCGTTCGAAACTTCATTTGAGCTTCTCAAAGCCAAGGCTACATTGTTTCGTTATTCCTCAGGCCACGTTGTCGTGGGCTTGAGCGAGCAACTCGCCTGCTAGAATAGTTGTGCTTGGGACCGGGGAATATAAAGCCATTCTCGCTAACACAAATGGCCCGAAAAGTTGCACTTCGAACTGGTTGAAATAAGGGAGAAAGGATATTTACGCTCGAGACTTGAGTAGAAATCGAACACGTGTGGAAAATTCATTCTCTGACTGTGCGTTGTAAATAGAGCGTTGAGTCTCCTTTTAAAAAAAGATCTAAAATTCCGAAGGGGTTCCGGAAAAATCTAAACTTAGAACAAAGTTCCAAAATATCCGAAATTTTAAACGACTTTCGAAAAAAAATGAAATTTAATTAGATCGAAACTAATTTTTTCGACCTTTCGACGAATTTCGAAAGATTTTCGAAATTTGTTTATTCGAACTTTTTTTCGGACGAATTAAGGATAAAAAAACCGAAATTTCGAACGAATTTCGAAAAAAAATGCGAAATTTAAAACGAATTTTTAAAAAAATCGAAATTTCGATTAGTTTCGAAACTCGTTCGTACGACCTCTAAAATTTCGAAAGTTTTTCGAAATTCGTTCGTATGATATTTTTTTCCAACGATATTTTTTCACTTTTCATTCGTTCGACATTTTTTCTATCTTTTGATTTAGGGTTGAGATCCGCCAACGGAAGGTACTGGACGGGCCCTTGACTGTGCGCTAGGTATCGGTTGTACATTATTATATAAGTAATATTTTGAAAATTTTCAATTCTTTGCCACTTCAGAAGCGGAAGATAACCTACATGGTCATCGAAATGCCGGAGCCGAAAGCGCAGGGGACGAGCGATGACCACTTTTATGTGAGAGCAGCCCCATTCGTTTCATAACAGTTTCGTGCGCGCAGATTGTCGCCTCACATTCTTCTCACGCCACGAGTTTTGTAGTGAAGTTGTCGCCTCACTCACTCTCTTCTCACACTGAGAATTTCGTCGTGAAATTATGGTTTTTTTCCTATAACATATGCACATATCGCGTCGCATTCCTCTCACAGTAGAAAAAAAATAGCAGATCAATGTTTATTGATCAATACCATAATTCATTTGGTACAGCAGAGGTTATATTGTAGCAACAAGTGATATCAAAACAGTATCAAAAACTATATCAAATGTTTATCTCCAACAAAGTGAGAAGAGATATAGTATCCTTACATTGCATTTGGAGCACAAAGGACCACATTCAAGATCAAATAGGGAAAAAAGTTGGAACTATCCTAAACGGGGGGCACTCAAGTAAAAGTCAGAAATGAAGTGAACCACCGATCTATAATGCTATCAGTCAGCATGAGGGACCTAAAGCCAAAAAACCGCTGTCGAAAAAACCGTATGAGATTTAGCAACTATAACAAGGAAAAATAACAACTAGAACCTAAATTGAACCTAGTACGGAGAAAATTCATGATCTAGCAACGATGAAGTTATACCAGAAATTAAGCAGAGAGTCATAATCTTCAAACCGCAGAATCAGTTCGAAGGCATGCTACCCCTACATGCTCCCACTCCAAGGCGAAAGAATGCAGACAGGCACCGAAGGCGGAGTTCAGGCAGCGTATGGGCCGCGTTTGTATTTTGGATTTCCTACGCTATCAAAATTTCCATTATCTCGAAATTTCGTTCAGAGGCCAGATTCATCAATTATACCCCGAGTATAATTATACCCCAGTGTAAATATACTCCGAGGTATATTACCTTATACCCCAATTATGTGATTCACAACGCGACAGGCAGCCGTGGTATAATATACTACGGGTATACGGGTAAGGGCACTGCAACGCCCATTATTATCTTTCACCGAACATTATTTGGTGACGATACAAAACCGAAAATCTGCAACCGTACAATATTTTGTAAAAACAGAGAAATCCTGTAGCTACATCTAGTGCATCCCAAATGGGAAGAGAAAATTTGACGAAATGACCATTCTGAGCGAACTATACATGTCTACAAGTACCTAATTTTGGCGTATAATTTGGAAATTATCTTCAAAGCGCTGCTAGAGTGCTATAAATGGAGTTTTTTATTACCTTTGCGTTTTCCTCAAATCAACTACGGGGATCCGAGAGCGTTTCAGAAGAAAAAGGATTTGAACTAAACTTGGAAAAGTTTACTCTGCTCAGTCTCAGTTATAGGCTCGATGAAAAATTAGTTTATATAATAGAATTAGTTTTTCCTACTTTTATATGAGTAAAGCATTCACTAAATTTCAATTTGATTTGAATGCTCATAAGATTCCAAAATATTTACTTGGGAATGGAAATATAAAGGGGAATCCCCGAGCGAGATATCGAAGAGCGAAATCGTCCCATTAAAGGCAGCGTTCACGATGATCATCCTCAGTGACTTTCCACAGTGAAATGATAGGCGAGAAGGATTCTAGGCTCCCAGTGTCGAAAGAAGGTAGAAAACGAGCCAGGAGCGGCGAAATAACGGCTGCAAACAAGCGTTTTGGTGTTCCATTCTCGCCCCCTCGATGTGAATGAATGAACATTCAGATTACAGGAATGATCAAGGAAGTGCTGATAAGTGAACTGATCGCTTCATTGCACTGATACGCATCATCCTTCATAGCGGTCAATTCCTCCGCGCCCAAGGGCGGTCAATTCCTCCGCGCAATTAAAGCGGTAGCAGCATATCGTCACAAACATGGTTGAGATAAGAGCATAAATAGACCGCACGGCTCTACCTATGTCGTCAACGGCGTTCTGAAGCGCTGCAAACCATTCAGGTTGACAGAATTCGAGCTATCTCAAACGATCTTCCTGTGGAACCTGCCTACGAATAACAAAATGAAGAGTGAGTATGTGGAGCATTTGATACTTAGAGTGATAGCACTATCAAATGAGAGTATACGAGAGAAACGGCTTGATTTACCTGAACATAACCTGTCTGCTTAGTGATGAAATGCTCCATTTTGTAAGCCACCCGCAATACAGCGGCATTCTTGAAAGTGGATGGGTATTAATCGGTATTTAAGCAAGTTATAATCAGGTAAATCAAGCTATTTCTCTCGTAGACTCTCATTTGATAGTGCTATCACTCTAAATTATCAAATGCTTCCACATGCCTCACTCTTCATTCTGTTATTCGTAGGGGTGGGGTTCCACAGGCTTTCGAGACGGGAATGCTCGAATTCTGTAAACATGGATGGTTTTCAGCGCTCCAAACGCCGTTGACGACATGGTGGGGGCCGTGCGGTCCTATTCATGCCCTTATCTCCACCATGTTTGTGAGCGTGTATGCTGCCTTTAAACAAGGGAGGGCCTATTTTGGCTCAGAAGCGCGTCGTTCGCGTCCTTTTCAAGCATGCCTTGCTTTGTAGGCCACCAGACCTTCCGTAAACCGTGAGAAATATCGAAAGTGGGATTTATCGTGAACACTGCCTTTAAGAAAAGTGGATTAGTAAAATAAACGGAGAAAAAGAGAAAATATATTAAGGGGGTAAGACATGTACAATACCGCTCGTAGGATTTGGTCAGAAAGCGAGCGAGGTCGGGTTTTCGCGTCTTTTTCGTCTTTCTTGTATAACTCGCCCAAAGTCAACTCTTGAGCGAAACTAGGGAGATATACGTGATCCTCGCGTTCAGGGCTACCCAATGGTTAAGCCTTTGTGGTGAGTACGTTGAGAACCACAGAAGTTTCGTAATCACCCAGGTTTGTGATTACGGTACCGTGATGGATGGTGCGCTACCGTCTCCGCCTGCGTTTCCCTGTGTCTACCGTATATAGGAAGCTGGTTGATTGCGAAATTTCCATGGTTCTCAACGAAATCCTCACAATAGCTACACCATTGGATAGCCCTCCACGCCTGGATTATGAATATCTCCCTAGTTTCGCTCAAATTTAACTTTGAAGCGAGTTATACAAAAAAGACGAAAAAGACGCGAAAACCCGACCTCGCTCGATTTCTGACCAAATCCTATGAGCAGTATTGTAGAAGACGTCATCACATTATGGAGGCAATACATGCTGTAGAGTGACGGGAAACAAAAAAATAGGCGGAAAACTCGCTTTTAAGGCTTCGCAAGATTGTCCGACAGCTGATTTGGTCGAATGGCGCAGGCGAATCAACCATGGGCCACGTTATCGTGGAGTATACTCGCCGGGGTATACCGTATACCACAGTTCCAGAGTGAGGTATAATATACTCCAATTTATACCCCAAGTCGACAGGGTATAATTTTTTATGAATCACATTTTCTGAGGGTAAGCGGACGATTATACCCCGACGCGCCCTTATACCCGGGGTATAATCGTTCATGAATCTGGCCTCAGGTCTGAGATTCTTCAATGGGAACGTGGAAAGTGTGTCCTACTGTGCACGAGGTATCGATTGTGTGCGGTTTGAATTTTATGATGCTGTGCTATAACAGACAAAAGACAAAAAACGCGGCTGCAATCAAAAACAAAAAAAAACAACCTGCGCGCACGAAACTGTTATGAAACGAATGGGGCTGCTCTCACATAAAAGTGGTCATCGCTCGTCCCCTGCGCTTTCGGCTCCGGCATTTCGATGACCATGTAGGTTATCTTCCGCTTCTGAAGTGTCAAAGAATTGAAAATTTTCAAAATATTAGTTGTATAATAATGTACAACCGATACCTTGCGCACAGACAAGGGCCCGTCCAGTACCTTCCATTGGCGGATCTCAACCCTAAATCAAAAGATAGAAAAAAATGTCGAACGAATGAAAAGTGAAAAAATATCGTTGGAAAAAAATATCATACGAACGAATTTCGAAAAACTTTCGAAATTTTAGAGGTCGTACGAACGAGTTTTGAAACTAATCGAAATTTCGATTTTTTTTAAATTCGTTTTAAATTCCGCATTTTTTTCGAAATTCGATCGAAATTTCGGTTTTTTTAATCTTAATCCGTCCGAAAAAAAAGTTCGAATAAACAAATTTCGAAAATCTTTCGAAATTTCGGAGGTCGAAAAAATTAGTTTCGATCTAATTAAATTTCATTTTTTTTCGAAAGTCGTTTGAAATTTCGGATATGTTGGAACTTTGTCCAAAGATTAGATTTTTCCCGAACCCCTTCAGAATTTTAGATCTTTTTTCAAAAGGAGACTCAACGCTCTATTTACAACGCACAGTCAGAATGAATTTTCCACACGTGTTCGATTTCTACTCAAGTCTCGAGCGTAAATATCCTTTCTCCCTTATTTCAACCAGTTCGAAGTGCAACTTTTCGGGCCATTTGTGTTAGCGAGAATGGCTTTATATTCCCCGGTTCCAAGCACAACTATTCTAGCAGGCGAGTTGCTCGCTCAAGCCCACGACAACGTGGCCTGAGGAATAACGAAACAATGTAGCCTTGGCTTTGAGAAGCTCAAATGAAGTTTCGAACGAACCAAAATGGGAAAAATTCGTTTGACAAACTTTCCAACGAACGAAATTTTTTCAAAAAAGCTTTCGAATTTTTTTCGAACATTTCATTCTTTTACAACTACATATGATACGCAGTGATCAGGAGCATTGTCAGACGAGTACAAGAAAAGATAATGGAAATGAGAAAAGTAGAAATGAGAGCATTGAAAGAGTAACTAGTGGGCGGATCGTGATGGAAAAATTAGCTATGAGCCATATCGATCGTTTTTCATCGGGAATGGCGTTGGAAAAAAGGCGCGAGCTGGGGGGACTTTTTTCTGGAAGTCGCCTCATATTTTCACCACTTTTTTCCCACTTTTTTCGGCCATGGCTTCGGCGAGACGTGAGAATAATGTAGAGCAGCCGAAAAAAGTGAGCGAAACTGACCCCGCCCTACGAGGCGACTCCCAAGCGAATGCCAGAGTTATTACATGCAATTTATTAATTATTAAATGCAATTCATTAGATTAACACTGAGATCAGAATCTAATTTCGTTCACTATGTACCAAATTCTGGTCAGAATCTTAAAGGCAGTGTACACGATAAAAGATGTGTTTCAGTTTCCACTAAGAATGGTTAGTGGAGGGGCACACTGTAACGTTAACGTTGAAAGAACGCATGACACCGAGCCAGGAAGAGCCCCAAAAGAGCCCGAAGTTTCCACTTTGAGCGCAAGGCAAATCCAAAAAGCGCAATGGGCCCACGACGTGAACAAATGAAAATTCTAGATCGTGAGATGAGCGATGGTTTCCGATCAATAGCCCCGTTCTTCCCTTCTTCTCAACTTCTCTCTTTACTCAGGTCAGCTGGTATACATCGGCTGCAAAAGACGGAAGTTACAAGTCTCGGACAACTCGGCTACCATGCTTTCCTAGCTCAATTTTTGAGGGACCATAACTTCGCTCCCAGAAGGTCTTGTACGATTCCAGAGGCATCACTGGAATCAGTATGGAACCGTTTTCGAGATAGTCGGAAAAACAGAAAAACGATTTTTATCGTGAACACTACCTGTAAATAAATTTTATACTATTCTCGCAAATATGGAGAAATTTACAAAAAGAACAAGTTATCAACGGTTCCGTGGAAAATTCGTAAATTAGAGGTTTCATAGAGTTTATGACGAAAATTCAAAAATTCACGAAGAAATGGATAAATTTGCAAAAAAAAACGAGTTATCAACGGTGCCATGGAAAATTCATGAAAAGAGGAGAGCAAGACTAGTGCCGATAGTGGCTCATAGGCATGTTGTTGAAGAAGTGAAGGCGATACGGATGCATGATTAATGATGAGCAATCTTTCTCATGGGGGCATTTATATATATGTATAGCGTTTTACCTCTAGACCACCTATAGCCCTACTTTTGGACCATACTTGCCTTGGGGACAGTAGTGAGGGCATAGCGGCATTATTCATCTGGCCATGATCATGTCACACATTGAATTTCCAAACATCTCTCACCAATGACATCTCCCAGTGATAACCGGCATCCCACATGCTCTCGTCTCTAGAGCAGGTGTTTTTGAAGTTCCAGATGTTTTTTCACCCATACATATTTCGTTTATTATTTAGTGAAATTTGTTATACATCTTTCATGTGAATCTTATTCAAAAATTTCCGTCATTTTTGAAGCTTTCACCGATGTATACGCATTCCAAGATACTGGGGGTGAATTCTATCGAACTCAGCGCAATCAATTTGTTGACATATCTTTTTGGAGCAATTCAGTTTCGTTTTTTTTTCTTAGATTTTCTCAGTTCCGGAGTTAAATTGGAATTTTCAAGCTCTAAGAATCATTTTCCCTTTCATGCACCACCTCATCGCGGTGATAGTGTGAACACCACTTGTTGGTGGTAAACGGTTGCAAACCGGTCACGCAGTGCGCTTCTGTGTACGGGCGGCTATCCTATTATCCTTAGCGGGGAACAAGCGAGAGTAATCAGACCGAAAAGAAACGCTCATACAACTAAATCTACGCCCCAGTACTCCGCGCACCGGATATGCTCCACTACGGCTTCAGAGGAAGTCTCTACCGGTGAGGGGCCATCTAATCTCAGAGCAATAGGACGTCATTGGATAAGGAATTTTGGAAACCCTCACCCCCCCCCCCACGACATCAACACTGCCTTTACATCTGTACATATAACTGCCGCACAATTGCATTGGAAGCTGATCTTTGAGCACTCCTTTTTAGAAGCCGTCTGATCAAGTACGATGTTATCGCTTTGCAGGAGACGAAAGGCAGGACGGAAACCGTCAGAAAGACCGACCACAACGAGCTTATCGTCACTGGAGCCAAGGTGGACAGTAAGAACATTGGCGGTGTTGGATTCATCATTAATTCGACGGTGCACCACTTGGTAGATTCTCGCAAAATCATCAGTCCACGTCTCAGCGCTCTGCATTTGAGAACTGAAGAGCAAGGAATTGTGTCTATTATCAATGGATACGCCCCAACCTCTGCCGCTGCGCAAGAAGAACGTGAAGAGTTCTATGAGATTCTGAAAAAGACTGTACATGAGGAGAGAAGCTGCTATAAGCTAGTTGTTGGTGACTTTAATGCTATCGTCGGTACGAGCAAAAATGACGGCGACTGGAGATTAGGACCACATAGAGCCGCTTTTCGAAATAAGATTGGAGAACGACTGCTAGACTTCCTGTCGGTGTGCCGCCTCTTTCACGGAAACTCCATATTCGAAAAGCCATCAAATCGACGATAGACCTGGGAAAGCCCGAATGGGCAGACAAGGTCGGAGATAGATCAAATCTTGAAGGCATCGTACGCGCTGAAAACCACTCACCGTTTTTTTTGGTTTGAATGATTTTCCGGGCCCACCTAAGAACGTAGGGAGAGTTTGTTCGACTAAAAACGCTTTATTGTGAAGATAAATCAGGTCGAATGTCTAAATTTCCGTTAAAAGAGGCCGGCCCTTCGTCAGTAATCTGGCACAATTTCCTGTCAGCCATTGTATAAGTAAATGATCAGCACTTGATCCAGTACAACTGAGGGGAGGTTGATGGAATATACTTTACGATTACGTGAAGGATGACTTTTACACATACATCGGTTCTACTGTCCTCCCTCACGATTATCCTGGAAGAAGGATGAATTTCATTTGATTATGAGATCATGGGTCAACACAGCAATTCCTGACGATCGACTCTTTCTTTCTCAGAAGTCGATCGAGAGAATTTCGGTCCGAAAAAATAGTTTTCAGTGATTCTTTCGCAGTTTCCCGAGGTAGCTGTCATTTAGGGATGTAGAGTTTTCATTATACCAATTATGGAAAGCTCAAAAACGAAATCCATCGTGAACGATGCTTTTGATAAACAGACGCTGGAGTTTGTTTGACGTGTCAGTGCTGCCTTCATTCGACACCGGCTCGGATCATCGGCTCATACGTGCGAAGATATCGCTCAATAAGAAGATCTCCGTGATACTCATGTGCTACTGATACTCATAAGCCGGCACCCGTTCGGTTTCCCGTATTTGAGGCTGAGGGATTGGAATCCGCTGTTAAGTCCTACGCATGGAGTCTTCACGAATATCCAACGGTAGACTGCGAAAAGCTAACCAAAGGCCTAGTCGAGTGTGCGGAAAAGCCGGAACGGCACCCATTCCAAGGCTCAATAGCCTTGCGACTGCGCTCTTGGAAAAAAGAAGAGTCGTTAAACAAGATCCCAATGCCACCCATCTGGAGAAGGTCACCATCAACAAGTCATGCCGAATCGCTGTTAAGGAGTCGTTGCAACCCTACAGAACAACGAAGTTGCTGAAAGCGGCTGAAAAACGTATAAGTATAAAGCGCTGCAAGCGCGATCTCAGCGATTAGAAAGCTGTCGTATGTGACCTCAAGGACAGAAATGGAGTAGTGCAGACATCTCGGAGGATTATGAAAGACATCACTCAAGAGTTCTACACGGATCTCTTCCGCTCATCCACGCTTGTTCCAAGATGTCCAACGCCATTAAATGAAGACCTTCCTGCCATCCTAGAATCGGAAGTTGCTGTGGCTTTCAGAAGCAGTAAGAAGGACACTGCTCCCAGTCCCGACAACATTTCAGTGGACCTTCTTCGCACAGGACGTAGCGCTCTCCACTCTCTTCTGGCTAGGCATTTCAGCCACTACCTACATACGTCTTGGGAAAACTCCGGTTTCATGGAGAGATTCAAAGACGGTGCTGCTGTTCAAGAAAAGCGAACGGGAGGAAAAATCAACCTGTGGAGCAGGCCGGTTTCCGCAAAAACTTTTTCTGTATGGACCGTATCCAAGCTGTCACTCAGCTCAAGGAAAGAAGTCGCGAATATCATCTCCCTCTGGTTCTGGTTTTCGTGGACTTCAAGAAGGCGTTCGACTCTGTGGGGACCAATGCTGTCCTCAATGCCTTGGTCCACGCTAGAATCTCTCCCGCTTATATCCACTTACTCGAACAGTGCTTCGCGCATACTTCTACAACTACTCACCTATTTGAACGTTAGTTGAAGGTTCCAATCAAGAAGGGAGTACGGCAAGGAGACACCATATCGCCCAAGTTGTTCACGGCTGCGCTTCAAGACGCCATAGTAGACTTGCGATGGGACGACAAAGGCTGCTCCATCAATGGTAAAAAGATCAATAATCTGCGCTTCGTGGACGATATATAGTCAATGGTGAACGAACTCGATGTGGCTGGTCGGAGGTTTGGTTTGGAGATGAACATGTCTTAAACGAAGGTGATGATGAATCAGTGGTGGGACAGTGAAGCTGGAGTCGCTCTTTAGAAAGTGTATTTGTACGTATATTTGGGAAGAGAGCTGAACATGCTGAACAACGTCGTCCCCGAAATATCACGTAGGAGACGCGGTGCGTGGGCAACTTTCGGATCAATTCGGAAAGTGACCGACCAGATTGTAGATCCAGACGTGAGGGCTTCTATATTCGACGCTGCTGTTTTGCCCGAAAAGTGCTACGCGACGGAAACCTGGCCTGAAAACAAGACTATCTCCAGTGCCATGCGAAGTAGAGGTGTCTTCTGAAGACGAGCCGACGCCAGCAGTGGCAACAAGGCATACGAAGTTCAGAAATGAGGCAGAAGTCGCGTTTGAAGGCTCCGCTGCAGTACATGGCGAAGTCGAAGCATTGCTGGGCCGGCCATTTACTGTGAAGAACCGATGATAGATGGAGTCTCAAAGTCACAGAATGGCTCCCAAGAAATAAAAAGAGGCTGCTACGACGACGTCCATCAAGATGGTCTGACTCGATCTCGAAACATTTCAGGGATAGTGGTCAGTCTGCTGGATGCAAGTGACCAGAAATCGCGCAGAATGGAAGAGTTGTCGTCCACGCTGAGAAGATCGCCAGCTGAATGGATCATCAAGTCCAAGGTAAGTAAGTAAGAATCATTTCATTGGACTCATCTTATTTCAATAAATATGATATGAATTCGAAGCAACTTTTTTGAGTTTTTGGAAAATTTGATTTTTGTTTCAAAAGTTCAAAAAAAAATCTAGTAACTATTAATTACCCAATTGATCCTGTATTACTGAGCCTTCGATTGCAAGATGGCCAACTCACATCAACATAGCTCTTTTCCCGCCGGCTAAGTCTGGCTAGCCGACTTCGCGCTTCCCCAATTTCGTGGGCGTGGCTCAGTGCCCCACTTCCCGCGGACAGAGAGGTTTTTCCGACATCCCGCGGTGGGCAATCGGCTATTCCTGGCGGTCGTCGAACACTCACTCATCGATTCCCACTTTGATATCGGCCGATCTATTGGCCTTCCGCGGGAGAGGTTACGGGACGTTGGTTAATGGTACTGCGGGAAGTGTGCAGTCTGCATCTGAGAGGTTTCGGGTGAGAGTTGTCTCGAGGGTCATGAACTGTCGATATGGTATTTGTGGTCATAAGCTGTCACTAATATTGGGTACGGTATAGCTACCGTAACCCATATGTCAAAGGTACACCACCCCTCTAGATGTCAACCAAGACCACTTTTCGAGCTAAACAGTAACGAGACGAGCGATGGTTTCCGATCAACAGCCCCGTTTTTTCCTTCATTTTCAGACTCTCCTCACTCAAATTTGCCCGCACAAATCGGTTGCGAATGACGGTAGTTACAAGCATCAGTCAACTCGTCCACAAGACACAGTACACCATCATATACGAATTTTGAGATTTTCGTGTAATTGTGTAGAAGACCCCTCCTGTATAACACGTGCCAAATGCGAGATCTCATTTCCTCCAAATAAGCGAGTTATCGGCGACCACCACGGGCCCGACCCCCTCCAGCCACCACCACAGACCCGGCCTCTTCCTGATTTTCGATCTCAATAGCGGCTAGATGAATGAATGATTTTCAACCGAGTCGTCGTTCTTCATACCCTTTTACCCTTTTCGATATATCTTCCGATCCTATTTGCTCTCGTGCCGCGACTGCGAATCAAGAGAAATACAGGCCTGGCAATGAGACAAATCGTCCACCAAATTTTTGTCCTCAAAATACAGGCATTTTCGAGGAGCCATATCTTCGTTTGTAGAGGGTCTTGGACGATCACAGAAATACCATTGTGATCAGAATGTGACCCTCCAAGGTAAGGATAAAACCTAAAAAATAAATTTCTAGGTGACCTGTGCACAGTACACCATCAAATATGAGTTTTGAGATTTTCATGTAATTGTGTAGAAGACCCCTCCTATACAACACGTGCCTAGATCTCAATTCCTTCAAATAAGCGAGATATAAGCGGGGGTGTGTATACAAGTCTGTTGGTACCTGCTCGTTGGTGCCCCTGCTTCTACTGAACCCAGCAGACGTTTGAGTGTACACAGGGAACGTTCGAGCGATATAGCGTGCACAACTATATCGCGAAAGTATCCCACACATCGCCTAAAGGTGTCGCCGTCCGGCACACTAAGGCCTCTGGTCCATAACACCTTAGGATCCGTACCTAGGGAGTCATGGAGTCTTTGGCCACAAGCCACAATTTCGCCACCCTGAACTGTCGATCGCTGTCGAGTGATATCCAAAAAACTGCGCTATCCAGACTTCTGAGCTATTTCCATGCACCGTTTGCTGCTTTGCAGGAAACCCGCCTCAAGGATAGACCCATCATCAGCGTCGGAGAGTACACCATCTACTGCAGTAACGCTGACGATAGGAGAGTGGGAGGCTGTGCAATAGCTGTAAGGAAGGATTTCAATGGTATGGTCAAGGAGTTTGGCTCAACGTCGTGCCGGAATGCATTCGTACGACTGCGGGATCACAGAGGATTCAATCTGTGGATAGTGAGTGCTCATGCGCCCTCTGAAACCGCCGAAGACAATTCGAAGGATGCGTTTTATGAGGAACTCAATACGTTGCTGGCCAGGATACCTTGTCAACATGCTGTTGTCGTGGGGATTGACGCAAATGCGAAGATGGGACTTGATCAGGAATCCGAAGTACTCGGTAAATGATTCTACCCAGTGGAGCAAACATCGGACAATGGCTACCGCCTTGTCGACTTTTGTGAACGCAGTGGTCTGATTATTGCATCGACATTCAAGAGGAATCATCGCCGCCATCAGCTTACGTGGCAGGGACCAACCCGGCTATCTTCAGAAGAGCAGCGGAAGCGGAAGATGACAACTTTGAAACTACAGCTTGACTATGTCCTGACGAGGAATATTCCAGTATCGGACATTCGAAGATCTAGAGCTGTGTGGGATGTCGCATTCGATTCGGATCACCGTCCTGTTCTGTTGAACTTCTCTGCGAGGATTCATAAGAGGAAGCGAGGGGCTCTGCCTCTCCAGAGGATTGACATGACAAGTCTCAGAGATGAAGAGTGCAGAAGGAATTTTCGACAACGCGTTTCTATTCACATCGGAGTACGGACTAAGAAGAAACTTTGCGACGCGGATTCTTTTGTCAAGTGCTTCCGGGACGCTTCGAAAGAGGCACTCCCGGTTGTACAGCCTAAGAAGAAGTTCGCCTACGTCTCAGAAGAAACAACATCTACCTACAACAGAGTATGAGCTCTCCGAACTGCAGGAAACTTCGTGGAGGAGAAGCGTCTGAGGAGGAAGTTGCGTCGGCAGCTTCGAAGTGACCGCGAACGAGAGTGGACGTGTAGAGCTAAAGAGTTCGAGAAGGCTTGGGAGGAGAAGAATCCGAAGAAAGCCTACACGTTGCTGCGACAGTATAGCGGGAAGACGAAGAGATGTTCTCCTGTCTTGAACACTACCAATGGAGTTGCAGTTGGTGATGCGACGCTGCCAATATGGAAGGATTACTTCAGTTCACTACTGAATCGTCCAGCGCCATCAGTACCTGAGCTCCCGCATGTTCAGAGAGCACATTACGATGTCAGTGAGGAACCGCAGACTGAGTCTGAAGTTTTGGATTGTGTCCGGAAAATGAAGAATGGAAAGGCAGGTGGAGATGACAACATCACTGCTGAAATGCTGAAAGCTCTTCCTCCGTTTGGGATTCGTGAAATGACCAACACCATCCGTACCATATGGATGAGCGAAAGGATACCCGATTCGTGGAGACATGCTATCATCGTACCTCTTCACAAGAAGCTATCCGTCACGGATCCTAAGAACTACAGAGGAATCTCTCTACTTCGTGTCATGTACAAGGTTTTGGAACGTACCATTCTCGAGCGACTTATCAAACATCGTGGAGGAACGACCAGAGATGAGCAAGCCGGTTTTCGTCCTGGAAGATCGACCATCGACCAAGTGTTCGTCGTGAGAAGAGTAATTGAATCGTGGCAGCGGTATTCGAAGCCTTTACAGCTTGCTTTTTTGGACTTTGAAGCCGCGTTCGACTCTCCTCATCGTGATCGATTGCTTAATGCTCTGCGAGCAGATGGAGTCCCGGAAAAGTATGTTCGGTTAATCGAGGACATGAACAAAGGAGCAACAGCAGCAGTTCGTACACCTGTCGGATTTACGTCAGCTTTCGAGGTGAAAACAGTAGTAAGGCAAGGAGCCGTTGCAGGACCTTTTCTTTTCAACTTCGCCGTTGATGACATCATGCGTAGAGTTGCAGAACAGTTTCCTGCGGATGTGATCCTAACACCATCAGGACGCTCCCTTGTCGACCTGGAGTACGCCGACGACATTGTGTTATTCGCTGAAAACAGCGCAAAACTGCAAAGGATTGTGAACCTCGTTTCGAAGTATGCCGCAGCCTATGGACTTCGTCTTCGTCCCGACAAATGCAAGCAGATGTGGGTCTCTCAGAGGCCTTCAACGGGAGTTTGTGTGGACGGACAACGTATCGAACTGGTGGACGATTTCTGTTATTTGGGCTGTTTGCTGAAGAACGATGGTAGTTATGCAGCGGATATTCGACAACGACGTGCGAAAGCTACGTCTGCATTTAATTCTCTAACCAAATGTTTGTGGTCTACCACCATCGCGAAGGAAGTCAAGTTGCGCGTCTACCTATCCGCTATTCGCCCTATCATGATGTACGGATCGGAGACGTGGGCAGCACCGAAGACGCAGATGGAAAGGTTGGATTGCACGGAGAGGAAGCTTTTTAGGCGTTTGCTTGGATATTTCTGGCCGCGTGTATGCCATAACGAAGACCTTTACAAGGAAATCGACGCAGTACATCAACGCTTGACACGAGGGAGGTGCCAGCATCTCCTAACGCCATCTCAAGCAGCAATGGAAAGTCGACTTCGACTGCTCGGGCATATACTAAGAAGAACGCCGGATCGTCTCGTACAACACGCTTTAAGAATGCTTCCAAATCCTGTCTGGAAACGGCCACCTGGGCGTAGGCGAAAGTTCTGGACGGATGTGGTTAAAGAGGATTTAAAGTCACTCGGCATCGAAAGACAGTTCAGGCGCGATGTTTCGTTTCGCAGGAAATGGAATAGTGACAGCTGGATGGAATGTGTTCAAATTGTGGCTGAAGACCGTGAAAAATGGACACGGCTGACTACTAGGACGGCACACCTCGGTGAAGATGCGGAATGACCGCGTCAGGCGAAAGCCAACCGATTAAGTCAAAGTAAGTCAAAGCGACCACCACAGGGCCGACCCCCTTCGCTCACCACCACAGGCCCGACCCCCTTCCGGATTTCCGACCTTGATATCGGCTGGATGGATGGATGAAACCTTGAGAACTCGTGTTCTTCAGTCCATCGCCGGATTGTCTCCTTATCCTGGCTCGCTCTCGCGCAACGATTGCGAATGAGAAGAAATACAGGCCTGGGACAACTCGTCCGCCAATTTTCCACCCTCAAAGTATAGGCATTTTTAAGATGCCATAACTCTGTTCATAGGTGGTCTTGGAAGATTTCAGAGATACCACTGATCAGCGTATGACCCTCTCCAAGATAAGCATAAAAACTCAAAAATAATTTTCTGGGTGTCCTGTGCCTTTAAGCCGCTGGATTTTATGCAATTTTTGAGGGGCCATATTCCGTTTTCAAAGAGACTTCTCAAATCCAGAGACATCATTGGAATCAGCGTGGGGCAATCAATCATGATGGCCTTGATGGGAGCAATTTAAAGATGACTTCGAAATTGAAATAGGACCAGCTGGAGGCGAGTTATGACGATGCGGCCCTTTGTGTTCGCAAAGACTCCGCAACACAACTCGTTCGCAAGAAATTCGCTGCATGCGCCAGCGATTGAGCGTTGTGCGCCAACGCTCAAGCGCTGGCGCACAACGCTCAACCGCTGGCGCATGCATCGCGCCCAAGGACGGCGAGGGACAAACTATGGTATATTATACATTACTGAGAGCCGCTACAGCTACGATGCCGTCAAAATCCGCGGCAGGCCAGCTGCACTGGTAAAGCTAGGTAGTGAAACCAATAGCAAATGTTAACGTTTCAATCCCCCAGCATCACTTGACGCTTGGAGCTAGCTATGGACAAAACCGTACTGTTGCACTCGAATTAATACACCGTCTCTTCAGGATTTGAGAAAATTCCATTCAGAAAACTCGATAACATTGAACGATTTTTTGTCAGGTTTGGTTTTTCCTTCTGTTCACAATTGCTATCGCGGGTATTGCATGCTTGTATCTCGACAAAGAAAACTCACCGCTAGCGGCAAAGTGCGAGGGCCAAAAAGCCTGATGGGATCTTAGGAGTTAAAGGTTCCTGTTTGCAGACAATATGCGAGCGTTCGCTTAGTGACAACAAGGAGAGGATATGCCAGACTTTTCCGCACAGGTCGTAAGCGGGTAAGTGTTGTGTGATACGCAGTACATCTTGCATATGTTTGGAGTTTCTGTAAGCATTGCGGGTGCTTCAACACTGATTCACTGAGGTACATAGTTCGAATCTGTGCCCTGAGAAGTTCTATTGTGTTCTATTTTATTTTGTTTCCCTCGAGCTCTCGGGATTAGAATCGTTATTGGCCTCGATATTGAGAACCTACCACGATGTCGCGAGGCGGATGCTGTAACGCTCCTGGTGCTTAGGGGAACGGATTGGTGGTATGTTCTTGAAACAAATGCGAATTTTACTTGACCCTTTTTACAAGGTATTCCGTTTGCTTATGACATTTCCACTTCGATTCGCGTCCTAATTATTGAAAAAGGTGTGATCGTGCCTATCCACGATATGCACAATATGCAAAAACAGAATTAGTGTGTGCCGATCGCATGTCACTGTTGCTTCTTTTGTTCTAGGCAGTTTTTGAGATTCGTCTGTTTTTTATCCAACTGGACTTTCCGCAAGTTGTTTTCTGATTTTAAATATTCCTGGTTCGCATAATACCGGGTTCGTATGCGGATCAGCAAAACTATTCACCCATGGGAGAAACTATTCACATAATTCACGAGAAACTCCAGTAAATATGGGCAAGAAGATAGAATGTGATTTTCACTACTCTTCTTTGTCTGTAAATTCTGTAAGGCTTTTCGAAAGTGTGAGTTATCTGCTCGTCATACGGGTGTGTGTCCCGTCAAATTTTGAAAAGCAACACTCGTTAAAAGTTGGCTAACTTGTCACTATTCCAATCACTATACATAGATGTTGTATACTTTGTAAAACTCATGAGTAGCGTCTGTTCTCATGTAGGTCCTCCGCAGTAACATACATCTAGGCCTTTCGCCACTTCTAGTTTAGTGAACGAACGGTGCCACGGCGGTAGGTCGTCGCTTGCGATCGAAACGTGACTGACTGGTGCTTTCGCGAACGACGCGCGTCTCCTCAGATAAAAACAGCCCACTTCCCGCCGGCCAAGTCGGGGTAGTCGACTTTGCGCGGCCCCGATTTTGTGGGCGTGGCACAGCGCCTCACTTCCCGCGGAGAGAGAGGTTTTCCAGTCTTCCCGCGGAGTGTCGGCGGGCATTCGGCTATTCCTGGGGATCATCGAACACTCACTCATCGATTCCCACTCTGATATCAACATTGCACCACCAACTAGAGCCAGTTAGACGATTGCTGAGCAGAGAACGCTGTTTTGAGACTCTTTCCAAAACCCTCGCTGTATGCGACGCTGGCTCTGGGCAGGTGAGCTATTGTCTGTTGATGGCATCTGCGGATGAAAAGACTGCAAGGGCAAGTGAGTGTAGTAAGCAACCCTGTGTAAGCTTACTCCTTACTTGTCAGAAGCAGCTCAAGGTGAAGAGCCCAGAAGGGGATTTCTGAAATTTTGTTCCAACAGACCTTTATCTAAAGGGTGATTTTCAAGTGTGCCGCGAATTGCTTTTGGATTGTCTTCTGTCAGTCATCAGATTAGCCGTAACGCGATGGCAGAAAGGCCGCGGAGTGCTTGTTCAACGTGTACGGGCAGTAAACGAAACGGCGCTGCCGACTGCCCGCAACCGAACTATTGGCCTTCCGCAGGAGGGGTTACGGGACGTCGGCTAATGGTACTGCGGGAAGTATGCTGTCTGTATCTGAGTCGTATATTCGTTAAATTAGACTTTTGTGAGGGACCTTTAAGTTTTCGCTTCTGCCTATGCTCAATACATTTGGCATTATTCATAGTGATACTTTATCCCATTAAAGGTGCATTTTTGGGTGGACTGAGGTCTATGTGCAGAAATTCTCGATGGAGCGTGATTATTGATTCTAGGGTTCGAAAATCCCATCAATGTCCTCAACTTTGCTAGATAGCCTCAACGTAAATAGAGGCACTTGAAGATGCTCAGTCTCGAGAATTTCCACTGAATTTCGGTGTGCAATTCGAGGAACACAAAGTTTTTCGTGAATTGGAAAGAAGCCTGAGCAGGAAAAAATTGCGCTTACAAAATCAATACATACGGATCGCACTTAATTAGCCTAAAGATCAACACTGAAAGGTTGAAAAATTTACATGGTGGTGGACTTATCCGACAACGTAACATCATGGTTCAACATATCTGAATAAATTTCAGCAACTGGAGGCACGCTAAGAGAAGTTACGAACAGTAAGCATAGGGTATACGAATCGTACATTTCAGAAGTCCTCCGGCATTTCCCATGATTTGTAAAGTGATTTCCATATAGTGGTCATTTTCGGGCAAATTGGATCCGCACTTCGTCGCCCTTTTTCCCGTAATGTTATCATCACGTCTCCGCTAGTTCTTATCAATATAGTAAAGTTGTCCGATCGATCCCTATAGGAGATTTTAGTTCAAACGGGTCAGCATATCACTGAGGCGACTGAACAATTTTTGGAACCATTATGAGGTTTTTTTCTTCCATTTCTATTCGAATTTTTTCGCTGTTTCTCGTTTTTGATCCAAATACGTATGTATCTAAAAAAAAGAAGATCTGCGTCCTGATTTCATACCTGTTTTCCCCACTTTTTAGTCCACTTTCTTAGGTTAATATTTTCATTAAACACCACTGAAAGTTAGCTGAGGCACTGTTTCTCCTTTCATCTAGGGTCTTCAACTGAATTTCGAGGTTTTTTTGGCAACTTTGAAGCTTCATTCGGAAACCATGGTACAATGTATTGTATTCAAATTAATTCTAACTGCTGTCAACCGTTAACTACGACTCTTACCAGAGTTTTAGGCGGCGTACGGTTTTCGCGTAGCCAAAGTTTTTCTTTGATGCGATCCATAATTCTTATCGTTTCGCGGCTTCTTCGTAAAAAGTGGTTATGCTTGGTTAGTGCAATCTCCTTGCACAGGTGCTAGTCTGAAGAAGCGAGGTCTACTGAATTCAGCGAGTGGGGTAGGGCATCACAATGAAGCACCTCTAAAGTTTCCATGTCGATTTCCGCAACATGTGCCCGAGACCGGTAAAGGTCGGTAACGTTCCCAATAGATAGTTTCTTAAGGCTGAAGAAGCTATATGTACTCACGCGATAGTACGGCCGGAGTGCAACTGGCTCCGTCTCGCCCCGCCCACTGCAAACAGAAAGCAGAGCAGTAGAAATTCGAACTTATGGTGATTTCCAGTTGTGATTCCAACGTACGGTGCTTTCTGGTTGCGCGTTGGGCTACATGCGTTGACTGACGTGCGTATAGTCAGGTCCGTGGCTTGCCTCCTCCAGAAAAAACATTTATTTAAATTTTACCCGCGTGCGCTGGCCCGCTAATCGATTCAGACCGAGAGGAGTGCAGCTGATTACGTTACAATACCGACAGCCGCCGGTGAGATTTGAACCGCCCGCGCCAGCCGCGGGTTAGATTGAAATGTTTTTTTTAGGAGATAAGCCACGGACTTGTCTGTACATATTTCGAAACTTATAGGCGCCTCCAAGTCCTTAAACTTTAGCGTTTTAGACATTGATAGATGTCAGCACATCGATACCTACTTCCTTTCGATTGGTTCCTTGTTTGTGCTTTTCCATGGATCACCTAATGAGTTCCCTTTTTCTTGAGCCTGGCCGAGGTATCATTTCTGTGGCTGATTCAAAGTTCGTTCCTAAATT
This sequence comes from Aplectana chamaeleonis, assembly GCA_029168955.1. NCBI lineage: Eukaryota > Metazoa > Nematoda > Chromadorea > Rhabditida > Cosmocercidae > Aplectana > Aplectana chamaeleonis. The sequence continues at coordinate 559,046 of JAPDOI010000278.1, read as the reverse complement.
TATTGAGTACGCCATATAGGAAAAACGAAAAACACTGGTACGTTTCGCTCCGAAAGCACCTGGCACTAGCGAAAGCAAATTTTCAAGACTTTCCTGATATTTGGAGAAAAAAGCACCGGAAACGATAAAATCGGTGAGTTTGCCCCCTACACACAATTCCAATACACCTGGAGTCTTCACTATATATATATATATATATATATATATATATATATATATATATATTTATATATATATATATATATATATATATATATATATATATATATATATATATATATATATATATATATATATATATATATATATATATATATATATATATATATATATATATATATATATATATACTATCGTCCTCTAAGCCAAATTCCGGTCCGCGTTCGCGGACTACGGCTATTGCATCATGCGGCACGCGTCAATCGTGACCTTTTGGTCCCGGCACGATTCACCCTTCTCCCAGCACGATTATCACGTGTCGCATGATGCAGCAGCCGTAGTACCCAATTGCGGACCAGACTTTGGCTCGGAAAACGACATCACACGCAGAAATAACTCAGAAAAAAATGAAAGAATCAGAGAAACTGTTAGACGGAAAAATCAGAAAAAACATAAGCCAGAACAAATCTGTCAGCTGTTTTCTTATCGATTAATGGCTAACTTGGAACTGACCGAGCCATGCCTACAGTATGCTCAGCGAAAATACGCAGCCACACCACCTCCTTTTTGTGTGAAAATTATTCACGGAATGATCAGCGCGGCGAAAAGCCGATATTTCTACGACATGTGGGTCGTCGTCTCGCCGCAACGTGGCGGGATCATCGCCCTCAAGGCATTCCTGGCGCTGCTGGAAGACTATTTCCACCGCGCGCGGTAAAGAAAGAGCAGGAATTGGCTGAAAACATGGACGACGGGCACACCTCTTTGATTATGTGATTGACTGAAATGGCTGATATAGGTGACTTCAAAAGGGTTGTTTTTTTCTGCGGTTTTCACGCGTTTCCTGGGATCAACTGATATGCGCTCCGATTTCGCGGAAAATCTCTAATTTGAAGCTCTGCCCGGACATTGCCTCTAACTAGTAAGAAAGCAGATGATTGTGGTTTTCAAAGAAGGGTGCTTAACACTTAATGGACCGCGTGTCCACACTGGGCACCCACGCCAAAAACTCGATTTTTTCGTTTTACTTCAAGAGAAACGGATTCCTTCTGATCATTGGTTTTATATCTGTTTAATACAACTTCCATAACTGGTATGCAGATAATAAGCGCCAAATATCTTCTTTCGATATGGGCGATTACAACAAAAAATCAATTTAAAAACTCACTGAAAAGATTGGCCGTGGAGCGCTCGGTCTCCTAAGTGTAAAGAGGTCCCATGCGAAGGGGATGCATAATAAAAAAAATCGCCATTCCAGGATGCATGTCCAGCCCTGTTTTGGGCACAATTTTGTCATTCTAGCGCTGCGAAGCTATACATGCAGAAACTAGTGTTGGCTAGGGATATCATGTACTGTCTACTACACATTTCATCCGACGGAGTCGGTTTCGGATATCCGGGTCGGATAATTATCCGAAATCCGATCCGACGTCAAAATGGCGATTTCGGATTGACCCGAAATCCGATCAGACGAAAAAACACGATATCCAAAGTATACGATATCCGGAAAAAACAAAATGGACGAATAGGTTCAGAAGACCGGATAGTCGGATAAAAAATGGTTAAAAACGGATAATAGATCGGATCAAAATCGGATAATTTTGGATGAAAACCGGATAAAACTCGGATAAAATTGGATAGAACTGGTTCATTTTGATGGTGTGCGCCTGCGACTTACGCGCACACATGTATATTGAAGCATTGTCGGCGCCAAACGTGAAATTTCGTAATCCAGCATGCTCCCTCTTTTACTGTAAATCTCCAATACTTTTTTTGCTATATGTGCTCATGACTTTTGTGAGCTTATAACACGCTCAGAATAACATCTGTTGTAGGCAACGAGTGTGAAGACCCCAGCTATTAGAATAAAACGATGATCGCATCATTTCCATGATATTGGTGCAGAGAACTGCGAGTAGCGTAAATTAAAGCATGAATCGCCAGCTTTTTTGTATTCTCATCTGAATCGCCGGATTAAGCTGTTGTTGCATAGGAGCGGTAGACAAAGATGTCAAATACGATAGTATGCGTTGATCTCAGTTTATGGGGTTCTCAAAGGCAGCGTTCATTATAAAAATCCGTATTCTAGTTTTCGATGTTTTTGAGTATGTAAGTCCGTTAAGTAGAGGCTAATAGGGAAAAGTCCCAACAGAATCATCACATAACTGACGAAGAAATCTCTGAAAAATTCATTTCTGCATGTTGGTGAGTTTTGATAGACTTCAGACAAAACTTCAAACCTGACGTTGGAAATGGTTTGCCCCGCTTCGTTAATATTAGGTAAATGATTTTGTTTTGTGTTTATGGTGCCGAAAACTGTGTAAAAATATGATGGGCCAATGCTCATGCTGGAACGTTAGGCAGCGTCCATACGTCGCTAGAGCGGGCGTTCCCGCTGTTGTGCGCCTCTCGACGCTCCTCAACGCTGGAGCAGCCCGTGACCGCAAATAAACACAGGCAAACACCCCCTACCTCGTGTTGATTCGATTGAAAACGTTTGATCGGGTGATCAATCGCTCAACTCCGCCATTGCCGGTCCCAAGCCCGGATGAGAAAGGAGGAGGGTTGGCCCCCCGTACTACCGACGGGCTGGAAAACTTAGGTGGTAACCATGGAAAGTCTCTTAGGAAACAACGAAGAAGCTACCGCATCCGGGGCAGCCGATGCGCCAACACTAGGGATCCAGGGTGTTGGTGAGAAGAATACTACTGGCCAAAATGGAGGACGACTGGTGACACCTAAGAAGGAGCTGAGGATTGGAGCATGGAATGTGCGAACGGGACACTGCGTCGGTCAGAAAGAGATAATAGCAAGAGAGTTGTCAAGGTCCAACATATCGATTGCTGCACTTTCCGAGCTGAGGATGAGCGGATGTGGAACGGTGCCCATTCAGGTGCCGGAGAGTAGCGAAAAGATGGTGCTGTACTATTCCGGTGAGGACGGACATCGCAAATGGTGTTGGATTTATGCTAGCAGTCGCGCAGCTGGAAGCGTTGTTTCATTCGGAGCCGATTTCTGCAGGATCGCTGTTCTTGTTTTGAGCGGAACAATCAAGACCCATGTCGTGTCCATCTATGCACCAACGGAGCAAGTTCTGACGTTGACAAGGACGAGTTCTACACCCAACTCCAGGACGTGCTGAATACTATCCGAAAACCGATGTCACCATTGTAGCGGGTGACTTCAACGCAAGAGTCGGTAGTGACAGAACAGGCTGGGAAGGAGTGTTGGGCAGGTTCAGCGTGGGCGAAATAAACGATAATGGACTCATGCCTACTTTCGTTCGCTGCGTTCAACGAGCTTGCCATCGGTAACAGTCAATTCCGGCACCCCAAGAAGCATCAGTTAACATGGAGGAATCCAACTGGACGAGATGTGGCCACCTTGGACTACGTGCTGATAAACTCACGTTTTAGATCATCCCTGGAAGATGGTCGAGCCAAGAGGGCCTGATTGTGGATCCGACCATTATCTCTTGCGTGCTGTAATGCAGCTTCGCTTACGACGACCTAGGCGTGAGGAGCCCCTCAGAAAGAAACTTGACTGGTCACACTTGATGGCGCCAGAACAAAAGAAACATTCCAACTCGCGCTGTCGAATCGGTTCGCGGTTCTGGAAGACGCCTTGTCTGTGGACGAGCACGAGAAGCAGACAGTTGAAGTCGCTCTTGAATGCGCAGAGCCTCTCTGCCCTGTTATTCGCCGGCGAACGCAGCCTTGGATATCGGACGATTCTTCCGTCTCGTGGACGAACGGAAGCGAGTGAAATTAACGGACTTCGGACGGTATCGGCAATTGTGTCAGGAGCTTCGTCGAAAGTTGAAGGAAGAGCGGAGTCGTACTGGAATAAGGTAGCAGACGAAGTGGAGGAGGCAGTTGGAAGGAACGACTATCGCACATTGTACAACACACTCAACCGTCTCAGAAAGAAGACCAAACCCATGAGCGATTCCATCAGGAATACGGATGGTCTTTGTGCGATCAGCAGATGAGCGTCTGTTGCGATGGAGGCAGTTCTTCAGTGAACTCTATACTCACGATGCGCCACAAGGTCCACTGGCCCAACCGATACTAGTTGAGGTACCAGGAGGAGACAGCGCTTGACTCGGAACCCACTGCGGAAGAAGTGAAGGCGGCAATCAAGTCGCTAAAGAATGGAAAGGCGTCCGGTGTTGACAATGTCACTGCTGAGGTCATCAAGGCAGGAGGAGATGTTCTACCGCGTCAGTTGCATCAGTTAATCACGCGCATATGGCGGACAGAGAGCGTGCCGTCCTACCTGGAAAAAGGCTATTGTCGTGCCTATCCATAAGAAGGGCGATGCCAGAGACTGTAAAAACTATCGCGGATCAGCCTGTTGTCGATTGTTGGTAAAGTCTTCACGAGAACTATCCAGTCCAGACTTCAACGCCATCGGGAGAGTACCTGTCGCGAAGAACAAGCAGGTTTTCGTCCGGGTCGAGGATGCAGCGATCAAATTTTCACACTTCGTCAAGTTATGGAGGAAAGGATTCGCTGTGGAAAGCGCGTCGTTATCACCTTCATAGACTTCAAGTCGGCATTCGATTGCGTGCACTGGCCCGCCTTATGGAAATCGATGGAATGCGAACACATGCCAGGAAAAATGGTGAAGCTTCTGCAGGAAATTTATAGAGGCTCGACTAGCTGTGTCCGCGTCGGAAACAAGCTATCCGAAGAATTCAGACACGATGCACGCGTCCGGCAGGAGATGTGATTTCACCGCTCCTCTTTAATACCGTGGTCGATGCTATTATGAGAAAGACCTTTGAAAATAGAAGAGGAGTCAATTTGGCGATAACGTTTTTGTCACGGATTTGATGTTTGCGGACGACAGTGCAGTGTTCACCGATACTGACATGGAAGCCACGCTTTTGTTGAATGATATGGCACAAATCGCGGAATCGTATGGGCTGCGGATTAATAAGGAGAAGACTAAAGTCATGACGTCGGACGGTTCACGTGCTTCTGTGTTCTTCGAGGGAGCTGAGCTTCAGCAAGTCAAGGAGTTCAAGTACCTCGGATCGGTGGTGCAAGAGCGAAAGGTAGTGGCTACATCGGAGATACTGTGCAGGATCGGGCAGGCGTCGGCTGCTTTCGCTTCGCTGGGCTGGTGTTTATGGAAGAAGCGTAATGTGTCAATCAAGACAAAGATCCGGATGTTTCGCGCGCTCATAGTGCCAATCCTACTGTACGGGTCAGAGTCGTGGACGTTGCTGAAGTCCGGATTACAGCAGGCTTGTGGTCTTCCAAACGCGGTGTTTGCGGCAAATCCTCGGGATAACTTTAAGAGATCGAATGCGGACCGAAGATATCCGAGATACTTGCGACCATCAGCCCACGATCGAAGAACAAATTCGGAACGAGAAGGCTACGATGGTTCGGACACGTATGCAGAATGAAACAAACCGACTTCCGCGCAGATTGTTATGGAGAGAGCGCCCTGCACTGTGGAAGGTTGAAAGAGCAGCCCCGAAAAAGACGTGGTTGAAGCAAGTCGAGGCGGATCTGAAGTCCCAACGGTGCAGTGTCCTTAATGCTAGATTAATTGCTGCGGAACCGTACCGAATGGAAGCGTATCGTTCGGGCCACAAGAGCTCCTATGGCACCTACAGCAGTGTACTGGTTGAGAGGTCATCCTGCTCCGCCAGCCGCCAGCTAACGGGATGAGTGAGTGAGTGAGTGAGTGATCAATCGCTCGAGTCGGCACAACGGCTGATGATCTCCCACGGTTTTCGACTTCCGTGGTGGGATTATGGAAAACAAGGGCAGAAGTGCTGCTACAGGTTTAATGCCGCCTGCTTTAGTGATGGAGTAGTAAGCTTGGAACTTGCTGCTTGCTTCGTGGTGCTGAGAGCGAGCTGGCGAGGGCGCGCAAGAAGGAGCGCCTGTGAGCGGCTAACGAATCGTGTGCCCACGATGACCATCGATTTTGCGTAATCGCACGCTCTCGCCACGTAATAACGGAGCCTTAGAGCCTTTCGCGATAAAGAATATAGAAAAATCGGTGCCTGTTCCTCTGGTGAAGCGAGCGCAAGACAACTGATATATGACGTGGGCGGGGTGATCCAGTGGGTTGGCTCCCGGGCCGTTTTTCGTCGTACCTCCGTTCTTTCTATTCTCAGTTAGGGGGCCCAACGCTTACTTTTCCGCCAAAAAAACGGGCAACTTTTTCATCGTGAACACTGCCTTTAATTGCATAGGGTCAGGCAGACCGTTGTTCAGGACCTCGACAAAGCTACGTCTCCCCCTCCCCCCTTGGAGATCAAAATATTCGAAATCTGTTCGGAACTTTTACGTCCTTCTCAGGTCCTGAAATAAGTTTAACAGTTTTTGTGGGCAAAAATTTCAAAAAAGTATATTTCCTCCTGGATTTTCAAAAAAATAGTTACTGCATTTCCCATCCGACTGATTAGCCTCGGGAGTGTAGTTTTCACTTGCCCTTAGGCAACAACATCTGTATTGAGAAAGAAGTAATCATAATTGTGACACAGATCGCCTCACAATCTCATGATGGCATAACGACGAAGAAAAATGTGGGCCAATTGAAGCAGAAATAAAAAAAAATGCTGGATACTTGTTCCTTGCTCGCATTAGGTTTTGTCCTAATCTTGATCGTGCAGTAAGCTAACAAAAAGTCAGTAATGATTTAAAAATGACGCAATAGGCGAGCTTGAGCTGATAGGAATTTTTTGTAGTGGAGGAAATTACGGTGAGGATGTAGAACGTTTCCTAACTTTTAATGGATTCCAACCTCGGAATGGGCAAAACTCTGGCATATGCCGAGCATTATTCGGGGACGTTTTGGACTCTCGATAACAGCTCACTAATCATAAGGCTTCACGACACCTGAGTGCAAACCTAGTTAGATGGGGCCACTCGGGATACGCGGGAAGAATGAATTATACACTATCAAATTTCTATGCATTTCGATGGAGTTTCTGTTAGAACAATGACTGATAGCACTATCAAATAGCAGATATTGCAGAAGTCGAAAAAATGCAGAAGTCTACATTTTTACGGATAATAAACCTCCAACCAGGTTTGCATCGAGACCTCCGGGTGGGTGGAACCCTTTTGTGGGTGTGTAAACCTTCACAGGTTGAGAAGTTGAGAAAAGTTTGATTCCTAACTAGTATTGTGCAAACAGAAGGGGTGCGAGCGCGGGTGGGAGAGGGGGTGTCACCGGCGGTGGTTCTGCGGGCACTGTACTGCGCAACAGTGCCCGCAAAACCACCGCAGGTGGCGAACGCGGCTTGGCATTGGAGCGCGATATTTTTCGGCGGCTCGCCGCAGTGGTGAGTAAAACTCCTTGCTCCGGAATGCTCTGAATTGAGGAGTTTCCGAGCGAAATCGTGGTAGTGAGTAGAAGGTAGGCCAAAGATGGGAATTTTACCTTTAGGATGTTAAAATTGCTTTTTTGAAAAAAATACCGTTGTCCGATTTTGGCCGAAGGCGCGGTTTTGGACAACGGTTTTGGACAACGACAAAACGTGTTTTAGGCGATTTTCTTCGTGATTTTAAAGGCAGCGTTCACGATGATCATCCTCGTTGACTTTCCACAGTGAAATGATAGGCGAGAAGGATCCTAGGCTCCCAGTGTCGAAAGAACGATAGAAAACGAGCCAGGAGCGGCAAAATAACGGCTGCAAACAAGCGTTTTGGTGCACCAGATCCGCCCCCTCGGAATGAACAAATGAAGACTCAGATTACAGGAATGATCAAGTGAAGGAAGTGCTGATAAGTGAGCTGATCGCTTCATTGCACTGAGGCAGCGTCCATACGTGGCGAGAGCGGGCGCTCCCGCTGTTGTGCGCCTCTCGACGCTCCTCAACGCTGCCCGCAAATTAACACAGGCGAACACCCCCACCTCGTGTTGATTCAATTGAAAACGTTTGATCGGGTGATCAATCGCTCGAGTCGGCGCAACGGCTGATGATTTCCCACGGTTTTCGACATCCGTGGTGGGATTATGGGAAACAAGGGCAGTAGTTTTCCTACAGGTCTAATGTCACCTCCTTTGGTGATGGAGCAGTATGCTTGAAACTTGCTGCTTGCTTCGTGGTGCTCGCGCAAGCGCGCGAGAGCGAGCGGGCGAGAAGGAGCGCCTGTGAGCGGCTAGCGAATCGTGTGTCCACGATGACCATCGATTTTGCGTAATCGCACGCTCTCTCCACGTATGGACGGAGCCTCATAGGTATCATCCTTCTAGCGGTCAATTCCTCCACGCTCAAAAATCAACGTAAACAAGAGAGGTTACAAGAATATTTTTGCTCAAAAACGCGTCTTTCGTGTCCTTTCTAAGCATGCCTTGCTATATAGGGCACCAGAACGGCTTGTTGATCGAATCCACAGCTCACCGCGGCGTGGATCCCCGCTGTGAGGCGCGCCGCAATGATGAGAGGGCAGCCACGCATTTTGAGCTGTGGATTCGATCAACAAGCCCACCAGACCATCCGTAAACCGTGGAGATATCGGAAGTGGAATTTATCGTGAACACTGCCTTTAAGGTGGTGGGAGGGGTGTTAGGTAACAGTTTGTGGGGAATTCCATGGAGAATCTGAATCTTTTCTCAGAATTTTGAAAACCTGAAATTTTATGGGGGACGTACGTTGTCCAATTTTCGAAGTGAAGAATTTCAGCGGTAATAGGCCCGATTTATGAACGTAACTCGTCCAAAAATGTGTTTTATGTGCTGGAAATTTAAATGCTGCCTAAAATATGTCGATTATATCGTTATGTAAAGATACTTTTCTCACATGTACTGTTGTGGTGCTGTATTAATGTTCTCTACTACAACATGTGAGACAACCACGTCCGAACCCCTCGTTCCACGACCTGTTTTCTTCACAGAAAGAGAAACGCAACTGAAAACATATCCGACTTTGAAAATTTCGGCCCGAAGTTTTTACGTTCCCCTGTAAAAAAAATCTAAATTCTTACGTCCCCCCTGTTGTCCAGCGGGACAACGTCTGCCTGACCCTGTAACTGCATCATAAAGTGTGCCAATGGCTAAAGGCACAGCCCAAGCTCGTGGTCTAAATTTGATATTATGCTCCGGTCGCTGTGTGTAGCAACCGTGCCAAACGCGGAATCTCGAATCTTCAGAATATGCGAGAAAATTCGAGCACCCATTCCTTCCGCCAACTTCATTGTTTTCGGTCTGAATAGGGTGGGACGCGCGATGGACTTCAATCAAAATATATGTTCTTCCCCGCAGCCACCTTGACGGGCAGCTGCAAGTTTAGGGGGGGGCACTAGTATGACACTTGGACAAGCCAATTTTTTCGCGCCGCCGCGGAATAGGTTTACCAACCATGGGCTTACCTCCCCTTCCCAAAAATTAGGATAGTCGTTGCGGCGTGGAGGAATGGGCGTTACTGACAAGGGACACCTTCGAACATAAAATGGAGTTATGAAAAACGGTCTTTTGAGAGTTGCAGAGGGCGTAAAAATAAACAATTTAAGATTTTAAAATTTCACTCAGTCCTCACGGGTAGATCAAAAACCACCAAAACAATGGGTTGCGGTAGGTAAAATGCCAGTCAATGCACCCTAACCGAACGAAATCCGCTAAAAAACAGGAAACGGACCCCATATTCGTGTTTAGCGCCCCAAATTACCTTCTGGGGCGGAGTTTGGGCGAAAAAAAATTTCGACCTCTGAACCCCCAAAAGTGGCATTGAGCTTCTTACCTCATGGGGCTCCAAAGGTCGAGAAAAAATTTAGGACTCAAACTTCGCTTTCGGGGGTTACTTAAAGTGCTCATAACGAATCTGAGGTCAGTTTATCGATTTTCGACAGATTACGGTAGATTACGGTGGGTATCCGGTAGTTGGGTGAAAGTCTCAGAATTGACTCAAAATTTCTGAACAGGGTTTATTCGGGGTGCTGAATACGAATTTGATGTTCACTTGTCAATTTTCAAATTATTAAGATAGGTTTAGGCCCTCTATGTCATGACAACTACCGTAAACTACAGTAAACCTCAGAATTTCGGCAAACGATCCCTAGATTCGTGTTCAGCACCCTAGATTACCCCTACATACAAGTTTTGAGCCGAATCCGAAAATTTTTTCCAAACCACCTTAAAAATTCCTTGATGGGTACCCTTGCCTTGTCGCGAGGCTTGGAAAAGCGACTATAACTTCTTTTCATAAAAGCTTCTCTATTTTTCAGAAAAGCTGCGGAGAGCATACTCGGATTCTACGTCCAAATGGCACCAGAAAACTACATTTAAACCAGAATGGCCAGGCTGAATAAAAGTAGTTATCTTGTAAGATGCGTTTTCAAAAGAGTGGTTCTGTTCTACTCCAAGTTTTGGAATTGTTAACGAAACACTTTTCTTGACTCTTCGAGCCATGCTCTAAAGTATTAGGTTGCTTCAATGGATTTTGTAGTTTAGGTAAACCCACTTCTGTTTACAACAATAATTTCTAAAAAGGTTGATCATTGATCAAGGAACAAGTCCACGAAGTTTCGTTTTGTACGAACTTTTTTCCAGCGCCATATATCAAAATAAGTCCCCTAAAGTGTTTCTCCGAATTAAGGACGGTTTTTCTGTAACATATGTGGGGGAGAAGGGTAAGGGTATTCTGGATATTCTAGCAATTGTCGAAACCTCGGAATTTCCATAGTTTCTAACATTGATGTGAACCGTTCTCCGTTTATATCGCGTTACCTCTGCGATATAAGAAAAGATGTATAAAAAACAAGAGACACTGTTAAAACTCAAATCAAGTAAGGTGAACACATAGAAATGTCACTACTATCAGCCATAAGGCAGTGATGATCCCACAGGGCTCGAACCATCTTTCAATTGCTTCGTAATCCAACGCCTAACCGGCTGAGCCATGATGTGCTGCCAGCCCACCCTAACTATCACAGTGCAGTGATCGGTGGTCTGAATGCAACGAGCATTGTTCAGGGGATCAATGAACAAGTCATAACTCGAGAACCTAGCTAGATTTCATCTTCAAACTTTAAGGAGAACCTTTTCAGATGATTTCAAGGCCACTGTATAGCTCACATTTGTGCTACGTCCTCCCAATCCAACGTTCTGGTTTCTTTCCTTTTTTGATCGTTTTTGATCTACCCGTGAGGACTGAGTGAAATTTTAAAATCTCAAATTGTTTCTTTTTAACTCCTCTACAACACTCAAAAGACCGTTTTTCAATACTCCATTTTATGTTCGAAGTGGTCCCTTGTGAATGAGATAATGCCATAGCATTCAAATGTTTTTTCAGCATTAATTTGCTGCCAACTTACCTTTTTTCAATCTGAAGATTTGTTAGATCCGGTCCAACTGCTCATGCCAACCTTAGCTTCAAGATTTCCTAAAATTGTTGATTTCTTTGTTTTTACGAACAATGTGTGAAGATTAGACGTAGTTTTAAAGTGCAATTTTCTTGAGTACATGGAGTTGAACCCTCGGTACCACTGAAAAATTTTCTTATCCGGTTTTTCATCCGAATTATTCGATGCATACGGTTTTATCCGATCAGATATCCGATAACCGATCTGGTCTAAAATTATTCTCGTTTCGGATAGGATCTGTTATCCGAAATTATCGTTTGGGCCAGTATCCGTTTTATCCGATGAGTCGGTTTTTCAAAATCGGCAATATCCGAAAATCCGATCCGACGCGATTTTGGCCATCGGATGGAATGTATACTGTACTACTCGAACCACCGACCGCTGAATATCCTTCGACTCTGAGCTGACTTCTGCTTTAGAGCACTATTTTGTTGGTAATTGGGTTTTCAACGAAAGTCTGGATTGTTTGCTATAATTTCTGGTGCTTGAATGAATCCTAGCAAAAAAACTGCTGGCCTTTGATCGCACCTCCATGTTTGGAACTTTATCGATACGAGGCTGCAGCGTCAAGAAGGCGTAACAGTTATGAAATTCAATATACATAATAGGTTCGTGGTGAAATTCAGCCTGAAGTTTGATGCTTCGAATGTGCTAAGAATGCTGAAAGACTGAAACGTCAAGACCCTGCCCGAATTTTGAGATTTTGTCTGGAGGTCTAGGTTCCATTTTTCCCAGGGAGAACGTTTAAGGAGTATTTATCTCCACCCAACGAATGTATGGTCTACAGTGTAGTCTAATCTACTGTTCCGTTTCCAATTCCGCTTCCGTATTTCCGGTGTTTTTTTTGGGCTGTTCCGCTTCCGTTTCCGACATTCTGGGGCCGGAAACGAAAGCTAATAGTTCTGCACGATTAATGGTAGTGGGTCTAGGCGAAGGTGTTTGAAGGCATCATGAGACGCTGAGAATCACTTCTGAGCGTTTGTGTTCAATCGAATATCTTAGCCTGGTTGAGGTCTTCGACAAAGTTTGGGGTTTTCAAAATTGCGCACCCCTAGAACGATGACACAAATTAGGCGTGGCAGGGATCTAACCACTTTTTGGGGGATTTTTGAAAGAGCTTTTTTTTCCAAAATGAATGATTTTTGTAGGGCTTTCCGCTAAAGTCCTCTTACTCGTTTGTCTACCTCCACAACAGCAATAAGAATCGTCACACGTTTTTTTTTGGCACGAACAGCCTGTCCTCCAGTGACCGTATTCATGAAACTACGGGAGCCTTCCAGGAGGGTCCAAAGTTTGCCGTCCGCATACATCGGCTGGTTCTGAAACATTCCCCGAAGGTTCCCGCAGTTTCATGAATATAGCCACTGGAAGGATTCTGGGCGGAGACAGGTGAAGGGGGGTCACGGGCAGCGGCTTTGCGCGTTAGAGGCGGATCACAATCGAATTTTCCCTTTCTTTTTTTATTATTTTTTTTATTTTTGTATAGGAGTTTTTTTATACATTCGGAATTAAGTCGTGTGGTGTCAGCTCCGTTAGGCAATAGAGGTTAAAAATAAAATCTAGAAAGTCGTCGGTGAGAATGTGAAGACTGACTTCTGATCAGCTTGAACATACAACGCGGCCGCCTACTTTCATCTACACCTGGTACAGCGTGGACTTCTTTCAGGGAGACAGGCTGTGCATTGCTTCAAAGGGGCAGATACATCTATATACTTAGTATTTTATAAAACTGCCTTTTCGGATTTTTCAGGAGCTAGAATTCGAAATCGTGGAATGCCTTATAGTGATTTCATGTAGTTTGAATAGTTGTTAGTTTGTTGAGACCATAGGTTATCGAGGAAGAGCTACAAGCGGGTAAACTCTGGAAAATCCCTAGTGACCTGTTGATTTCGCCTATCACCAGTAGCGGAGCGGTGAAATGTAACTAATGATAAGGAGGTTCCGTCGAAAAAGCCACCGCTCCGCGCTGTGATAATCGAAAACAGGAGTTCATTTGAAATCTACCTACGATGAGTCTACCAGCGACGAAACGTGAGAATGAGACAACACATAATATTTCATTCTCTTCCGTTTCCAAATTTCCGTTTCCGGCATTTTTTTGTTCATTTCCTTTCGTTTCCGTTTCCGAAAATCTTGAAAAAGATTTCCGCATGGCCTTTGCCTTCACACGTTAGATCGATCACTGGTTGAGAGATAGCCGCGACGAACACACGTGGCACGCACGCAAGCTAGGAGGGAATGATAGTCATGAACATCGATCAAGTGATATCACGTAAGATCGCTGCGCTGCGGCTATCTCTCGACCAGTGATCGAGGATACTTGGATTTTTTTCACGGGTTGGAGGCGAGCTGCATCCATATGTACCTTCATATCGAATATAGCAAGGTTTTAAATCCACGACCAGTTTGGAAAGAATGCGAAGGTGTTCGCGAGACGTGAAGGTGAGAGTGGTCAACGATTCGAGAGTTGAGTTAAAATAGTTCGCAGTATACTTTCGTATACAAAAGAATTCCGATGAAATGTTGATTTTGTATTCTGAGTACTCGCGATTCCAAATAATTCGAATATGTTAACTCTAAAGTATTCTACGGAAATATTTATTGTTAGAGGCTGCAAAAAGGAGAAAAACCAAAAGTTTCCAAAAATTTTTTCGAAAACTTGAAAACTTCGGAAAAACTCCCTCCTTCTGGTGACGTTTCGGTGCGTAGCACCTTCTTCGGACCTGAATTCAAATCATTATGTTACGATGAGTCCGGACGTGTTGACTGAAGACTAGCCTTGGTGCTCAGCTGATGGAGCTGAGCCAAAATACTCCGATGTTGAAAAGTAGGTCATACTCGCTAGATGCCCTTATATAGTAGCCTTATATGGCATCAGTCAGCGCTACAGTAACACGAGCGGTTATCCTTTCATGCGATGAGTTGAAGGATTTCATTGAGTTCTTCTCTGTTATTGATTTCCGGTGATATCCTTCTTATCTCAACAGCTTCCAGTATTTTCCTTTCTACCATGTTTTCTACCGAGCGATGGAGAACGGATACGATAAGACGAGGTGGAGCTTCTTGAGCGTGTCTTAGCGTCCTATGCTTTGAGAAGCTGTTAGTGGGGTAAGAAGCGGGATTACTGAGTGCTCCTCGGTGTTCGTCCAGACGCTCGAAAAGAGGTCTTTTTGTTTCTCCCACATACTTTTGCCCACAACCGTCGCATTCTATCAGGTAAACAGTTCCCCTAAGCTGACACATTGTATTGCCGCTACAGTACGTGCAGTTTTGTCTACCACACTTTTCTTCATAAAGCCTTGAAGAAGTAAGTATGCCTTTCAAGTTTTGGGGTGGACGGAATACCAAGCGAACTGGGAGCTTCGAGTCTTTCACGGCACTGTTCACTTTTCTCGCGATCTGCTCGTTCACGTATGGCATGATCATTGCAATACCATCTGGTGTGGCATAAGGTTTCCATGTGTGTACGTGCGTCAGATTGTACCCGTTATCTCTCAAGATACGCTTCACGGCTTCGTCTACACCTTCTGATCTGACCGTGCACACCTTATTCTTTGTCATGACAAGATTTCGAACGACATTGGCTTTCATGTACAAAGGGTGGCAGCTTCTGGAATGCAATAGAATATTTTTAGACGCTGACTTCTTATACCAACACAGTTCACTTTCCCCGTCTCTAATCCTTGTCTTTGTGTTCAAAAATGGTACGAAACCTTCCTCATCCGGACCTTCAACAGTGAAACGTATGTTGGGATGATGGGAATTTAAGCCAAGAAGAGTGTTGTCTAAATCTGCCGAAGAAGACCCAATAATGAAGACATCGTCGATATATCGCTTGTAGAACATTATTCCACTCGTCAGCGATCTTCTCTCTATTTGATCGAGGTAAACCACTGCGAGCAGTGGCGCTAGCCTCAATCCCATAGCCAATCCGCGACGTTGAATGTAAAATTGCTTATTGAACTGGAATACGTTACATTGGAGTGTCGCTTCCAGAAGCCCGCGTAGATCGCTTTCTTCTAAGCCAAGTGTGAACGTGTCTCTTCTGTGCTCCCTCCACAAATTCAGTAAGGCCTCAATTGCATCCGATGTGTTGACGTTGGTATAGAGAGATACAACATCGAAGCTTGCATAGTGTGCATCTTGAGGAATATTGCATCGGTTCAAATATGTGATAAACTCCTCAGTGTTTATAAGATGCGCAGCCACGTGACGTAGAAGTGGGGACAACAATTTCACAAGAAGCCAACTGATTTTATCAGACGGTCCGCCACAGGAAGATATTATTGGACGAGTTTTAATGTCATCTATCGTCAAGCGATTCAGCGGAACGTCTCCAAACTTATGTGTCTTCACCAACGAATAATATGTAGATGTGTCTTCACCAACGAATAATATGTAGGGACGCAAGGGGAAGTTGTCACAAATCGCCGCACTGTTCGTATGTCAACACTCTTACCCAGTATTGTTTTGATAGTTGTTTCCAGTCATATCCGCATATTGCCATATCTAAAGTATTCTGTTTTATTCCGGAGAATACAAGTTCTACGCTCTCTCTAACAGGCGAGAGCTACCGTTGCTGCTGCAGGGAAGACGAGAAGAATACAGTAGTTTATAAGAAGAATACCAAGTAGAACACCAGAGATGAGCGGGGCAGTGCGGCTGAGGCTGACATGTCTCCGGCCCTCACCAACGGCCTTTTATGCGGTCCGCTTCCCGCTGGATCACTCATCTGATCTGCTCAACGGGAGACCACCTCTCCTACATGGGTGGCCATCGGCATTCTAACCTCGCCGATCACGGACACTTTCTCTCAGATCACTTCCTGATCTGTCAGCCATAACATATTCGAATTTCGAATATTATTTGAAAGTCTGACCCGACCATTGCGGAAGTTGACAATCGAGGCGCGGACGCGGCTCCAGTTGACTTCGAAGTGGGCTCGGGGGCCGCTATTGAGTGAGATACGTAGTTGTTGATTTTTTTTCAAAGTTTCGACTAAATAAAGAACGTACGTACTTTATTTATCGGAGCGAAGTTCCGGTCCGCAATTGCGGACAATCACTGTTGCTGTGCGCAACTAGAAGGTCATCGTGCCGGGACCTTGTTGTCCCAGCATGATTAGGCGCGGCCGCAGCACGATTTTGTGTTTCGTGCGTGTCGCAACAGCAGCTGCCCACAGCTGCGGAATTTCGCTGCGATAAAGACATTAGACGCAGCTGATTCATTGTATCAAAGGTTGTCTCAGTAAATTCAATCCAGTCACAGAAACACATAAGAAGGGGTTGCGGTCTCTGTGCAGGAAAATGGAGGAGTTGTCCTGTTTTTTCTTTTTTTCAATTCGATTTCCACTCGTGACCACTTTGCTTGAATGGAATAGCTCGATGTTTCGAGATTGAAAAGACGGATCAACCTCTCAACTTTCGTGCACTGAGGCCACATTCACAGAAAATGATACCGCACTGATAGAGGAACTAGTGGAAAAGTACAAAAGGAGGGTTCGTATTCATTCTTCAACCGCTTAGTTCAAACATTGGATTGAAAAGATGAAACCAAATAGGGTTTTCTTGATGGGGGTTGGCATGCAGACATCTAAAGAAAAGCGGTTGAAGAATGAATACGAACCCTCCTTTTGTACTTTTCCACTAGTTCCTTTATCAGTGCGGTATCATTTTCTGTGAATGTGGCCTCAGTGCCCGAAAGTTGAGAGGTTGATCCGTCTTTTGAATCTCGAAACATCGAGCTATTCCATTCAAGCAAAGTGGTCACGAGTGGAAATCGAATTGAAAAAAAAAGAACAGGACAACTCCTCCATTTTCCTGCACAGAGACCGCAACCCCTTCTTATGTGTTTCTGTGACTGGATTGAATTTACTGAGACAACCTTTGATACAATGAATCAGCTGCGTCTAATGTCTTTATCGCAGCGAAATTCCGCAGCTGTGGGCAGCTGCTGTTGCGACACGCACGAAACACAAAATCGTGCTGCGGCCGCGCCTAATCATGCTGGGACAGCGAGGTCCCGACACGATGACCTTCTAGTTGCGCACAGCAACAGTGATTGTCCGCAATTGCGGACCGGAACTTCGCTCCGATAAATAAAGTACGTACGTTCTTTATTTAGTCGAAACTTTGAAAAAAAATCAACAACTACGTATCTCACTCAATAGCGGCCCCCGAGCCCACCTCGAAGTCAACTGGAGCCGCGTCCGCGCCTCGATTGTCAACTTCCGCAATGGTCGGGTCAGACTTTTAAATAATATTCGAAATTCGAATATGTTATGGCTGACAGATCAGGAAGTGATCTGAGAGGAAGTGTCCGTGATCGGCGAGGTTAGAATGCCGATGGCCACCCATGTAGGAGAGGTGGTCTCCCGTTGAGCAGATCAGATGAGTGATCCAGCGGGAAGCGGACCGCATAAAAGGCCGTTGGTGAGGGCCGGAGACATGTCAGCCTCAGCCGCACTGCCCCGCTCATCTCTGGTGTTCTACTTGGTATTCTACTTATAAACTACTGTATTCTTCTCGTCTTCCCTGCAGCAGCAACGGTAGCTCTCGCCTGTTAGAGAGAGCGTAGAACTTGTATTCTCCGGAATACAACATTGGCGATCAGGATGAGATTCGAACTCACGCGGGGAAACACCATTTTTACATTGGCGATCAGGAGTTCCACTTGCTTGCTATTGGAGCAGCAGTGGAAGAGCTCAGACAGAGTTTCCGAAAACGATAGAAGGAAAGTTTCGGAAACTGAAAGAAGGCAGTTTTTCGGAAACGAAAGAAGGAAAGTTTTCGAAAACTGATTGGAAATTTGCAGAAGTAGTTGCAGATTTCTAAAAAGAAAGGCTGTTAGCAGGAAGCCTAGGCCAGATGGAAGATTCAGTCATGAATACTCAACTAGTTATGTCGATGTTCAAAGAATTATTGGAAGAACAGAGAAAAGCTGCTGAGAAACAGCAGAAAGACATGATAGAACTGGTTTTGAACAGAATGTCAGGCACAAGTGGAGTCCAGAGAGAAACTGAAGCGATTTCAATTCCAAACATGATGTCGGCTCTGAGTAATCGAATAGAAAAGTTCCTATTTGATCCGGATATGGACATGAGTTTCTCGAGATGGTTTTCTCGATACAAAGAAGTGTTTGCTGATGATGCAAAGCAGCTTCCTGAAAGTGCAAGGGTCAGAATGCTTTGTGAGAAGTTAGATTCGGTTTTCATTTGAGATGTATCAGAGGCATGTTTTGCCAAAGGAGGTAGTTGAAATCGGATTTGACGAAACAGTGAACATTCTAAAACAGCTGTTCGATCTCAAGACATCAGAGTTCACAACGAAATATCAGTGCTTGAAAGTCGAAAAGAGTGATTCTGAAGATTATCTCACATACACAGGTAGGGTAAATGAGATATGTGAAAAGGCGAAAATCCACGAATTGGATTCGGATGGATTAAAGTGTTTGCTATGGATTTTTGGACTGAAATCTCAGAGAGAAGCCGAGATAAGGCAGCGACTCATTGCAGTGCTTGATAGGGAGTATAAGGCTGAACGAAAAGTTTCACTCCAAGAGTTGCACATGGAATGCGAGAACTTTTTGAGTTTGAAGAGAGACAGTGAAACTATCGCTGGCAATGTGAAGTTCGTGGAAGAAACGAACAAAGTCGAAAAGAAAGCAATTCAGTGTTGGAATAGCGACGGTAACCATTTGGCAAGAACCTGCAAGTCAAAGCCTTGGTTTTGCAAGAACTGCAAGAAAACTGGGCATAAAGAAAAATTCCGTGAAATTGCAAGTCAACGGCAGGCTGTGGAGAAGAAATCGGTACAAAGAGGCTATCAGGGTGGAAATCATAGAAAGAACACGAAGCAAGGCCTTAAGCGCAATGTGCTCGTCGTTAAGATTGCAAATGCGGCTGTCGAGGTCAACTCCGCACGTGTCTATGTGGAAGCGATCGTGAATAATCACCCTATAGAGTTTCTTCTAGACACAGGGTCCGATATTACGTTAATAAACGAGGATGTTTGGAGAAAAGTGGGATCTCCAACCCTGCAAAGCACGAGTCTTGTAGTGAAAAATGCCAGTGGGACTCCCATGAAGGTTCGTGGGAAGCTGAGATGCGAGTTTGAGCTCAAAGGGTCAAAATCAGAAGGTTATGCATATGTGACGCCTTACAATTCGCTAATGAGTCTGGAGTGGATTCAAATGATTAAAGAAATGTCGCATCATATGAAAATGATGGTGGCAAAAGTTGAAAGTACAGTGTTTCCCGATGTGGGAGAGCAATTGAAAAGGACCTATCCGGCGGTGTTCGAGGAAAGTCTGGGATGCTGCACAAAGGAAAAAGCCGAATTGGAGCTCATACCAGGTGAACGACCAGTGTTCCGTGGTTGCAGACCGGTGGCACACGCTGCGATCGAGGCGGTCGACAAAGAAATTAACAGACTGCTGGATTTGGGTGTCATTACGCCAGTTAGCCACAGTGAATGGGCTGCACCAATAGTATGCGTGAAGAAATCAAATGGAAAATTGAGAGTCTGTGCGGACTTCTCGACTGGTCTGAACAAGGCATTGCAGTCATTTGATTATCCCCTGCCAGTGCCAGAGGATATCTTTGCGTCTCTGAATGGTGGAACTGTGTTTTCGCAGATCGATCTGTCATATGCTTATCTGCAGATTGAGTTGTCTGAAGAAGCGAAGAAAAAAGTTGTGGTGAACACTCATCGTGGATTGTTTCAATACAATCGTTTGCCATTCGGAATAAAGACTGCACCGGGAAAATTTCAGCAGATAATGAACAAGATGGTGTCAGGACTGAGAGGTGTGACTACGTACCTGGACGATATTTTGGTTTGCGGGAAAACCGAACAAGAGCATAAGGAGAATTTGCTGGCTTTGTTCGAGAGGATCGGTGAATACGGATTCAGAGTGCGCTTGGAAAAGTGCGCATTTTCCAAACCGGAAATTCGTTACCTAGGTTCATTGTTGATGAGAATGGCAGAAGGCTTAACCCGGAAAAGATTGAAGCCATCAAGAATATGGCTGTACCGAAGAATGTTGGTCAGCTACGAGCATTTTTGGGCATGGTAACTTACTGTTCAGCATTCATGCCGGCGATGAAAGATCTCCGTGGTCCATTAGACGCAATGCTGAAAAAGGATGTGAAATGGGAATGGAAATTTCAACATCAAACAGCGTTTGAGAAGTTGAAGGCGGCATTGTCTAGTGAGATGAACTTGGCTCACTACGATCCCAAGCAGAAGATTGTGGTCGCAGCTGACGCTTGCGACTATGGAATTGGATGTGTAATCTCGCATAGGTATTCGGACGGCACAGAAAAGCCTGTAGCACATGCTTCGCGTTCTCTGACGAGCGCAGAGAAGAATTACTCCCAGATAGAGAAGGAAGCTCTGGGACTCGTGTTTGCAGTGAAAAAGTTCCATAAGTACGTATACGGAAGGAAATTTCTGTTGCTGACGGATCACAAACCGTTGCTAGCCATCTTTGGTGACAAGAAGGGAGTTCCAGTGTACTCCGCTAATAGACTCATGAGATGGGCAACTATACTGCTAGGTTACGACTTCGACATCGAGTATGTAAAGACCACGAAATTCGGACAAGCCGATGGATTATCAAGATTGATGCAGACACATAAACTTGAGAAAGAAGACACTGTGATCGCAGCAGTTGAGAAAGATGTGTCTATGGTCCTTGAAGATTGCATCAGGAAGTTACCAGTAACGCACAGGGACGTTGAGTTGCTTACGGAAAAAGACCCGTTGCTGAGTAAAGTTGTGCTGTTTGTGAAAAGTGGAAGATGGCCGAAGATTGAGGGTGATCTGATTCCATTTCACAACAAGAAAGAGACACTGTCAGTTGTTGGGAACTGTCTCATGACTGGTGAAAGAGTGGTGATTCCCGCGAAGCTGCAGCCGCAAGTTTTGAAAGAGCTGCATGTTGGTCATCCTGGGATTGTAAGGATGAAAAAGGTAGCCAGAAGTTACGTGTACTGGCCTAATATTGACAAGGACTGCGACAATGTTGTGCGGCAATGCGAGAATTGCCAAAATTGTGCAAAGAACCCTCGGAAAGTACCACTAGAAGCTTGGCCGGCAGCAACTAATGTTTGGCAGCGAGTTCATGTAGATTTCGCTGGTCCAATGCATGGTTTGTACTACATGGTGGTAGTGGACGCGTTCAGCAAATGGCCTGAGATGATTGAAATGGTTAATATCTCAGCAAACCAGACCGTCAAGGTATTGAAAAGTTTATTTGCAAGATATGGCTTGCCGGAGACCATTGTGAGCGACAATGGTAGTTCGTGTCGGAACAGTTCAGGAAAATGTGCGAAGAGGGAGGAATCCAGCACGTGAGAACTGCCCCTTACCACCCACAGTCGAATGGGCAAGCAGAACGATTTGTAGATACTCTCAAGCGAGGTATCAAAAAGCTAAAAGGGGAGGAGAGGCCAACAGAAGATACGCTGAATGTAGTGCTGCAAGCTTACAGAAGCACGCCTAACGCTTTTCTTAATGAGAAATCTCCTGCCGGACTGTTTTTGGGTAGGAAAATGAGAACGAGACTGAGCTTGCTGATTCCAGGCAAGAAAGACTGTGAAGATCCGCTCGCACAGGATAGGCGGGCCAGAATGAAGGAACATTCATAAAGAGTTTGAGGTTGGGGCTCTTGTGTATATCCAGCGTTGGAAGGCACCGCAGTTCGTATGGGTCAGAGCCAAGGTACTGAAGCGCCTTGGAACCGTAAACTATGAAGTTATTGTGGACGGAAAGGTGGTTAGAAAACATGCAAACCAGATGCGCCAAGGGGAAGATGTGAATGCCCCAGATAGAAAGGGGGAGGCGCTTAGAACTCTGCTCAATGTACTTGAGCTTGATGATGTGATGAACAATACGTCTGCAATCGAGCCGAACCCAACAAGCGACAATGGCAATCCTCCGATGATCAATCCACGTCGAGAAGCCGATGATGCGGAATTCAATCACCAATCACGACGTTCCATCAGAATCAGACGGCTTCCTCAACGATATGGAATCAATGCTTAGATTATATTGTTAACTTTTTAATTTTGCTTAATTCGATTGTATTTTCGTTATTTTTGTAGTAGTTTCGTTTTGAATTTTTGTAATAACTCATCTACTAGGGGAGGTGTTATGGCTGGCAGATCAGGAAGTGATCTGAGAGAAAGTGTCCGTGATCGGCGAGGTTAGAATGCCGATGGCCACCCATGTAGGAGAGGTGGTCTCCCGTTGAGCAGATCAGATGAGTGATCCAGCGGGAAGCGGACCGCATAAAAGGCCGTTGGTGAGGGCCGGAGACATGTCAGCCTCAGCCGCACTGCCCCGCTCATCTCTGGTGTTCTACTTGGTATTCTACTTATAAACTACTGTATTCTTCTCGTCTTCCCTGCAGCAGCAACGGTAGCTCTCGCCTGTTAGAGAGAGCGTAGAACTTGTATTCTCCGGAATACAACAGAATACTTTAGAGTTAACATATTCGAATTATTTGGAATCGCGGGTACTCAGAATACAAAATCAACATTTCATCGGAATTCTTTTGTATACGAAAGTATACTGCGAACTATTTTAACTCAACTCCCGAATCGTTGACCACTCTCACCTTCACTTCTCGCGAACACCTTCGCATTCTTTCCAAACTGGTCGTGGATTTAAAACCTTGCTATATTCGATATGAAGGTACATATGGATGCAGCTCGCCTCCAACCCGTGAAAAAAATCCAAGTATCCTCGATCACTGGTCGAGAGATAGCCGCAGCGCAGCGATCTTACGTGATATCACTTGATCGATGTTCATGACTATCATTCCCTCCTAGCTTGCGTGCGTGCCACGTGTGTTCGTCGCGGCTATCTCTCAACCAGTGATCGATCTAACGTGTGAAGGCAAAGGCTATGCGGAAATCTTTTTCAAGATTTTCGGAAACGGAAACGAAAGGAAATGAACAAAAAAATGCCGGAAACGGAAACTTGGAAACGGAAGAGAATGAAATATTATGTGTTGTCTCATTCTCACGTTTCGTCGCTGGTAGACTCATCGTAGGTAGATTTCAAATGAACTCCTGTTTTCGATTATCACAGCGCGGAGCGGTGGCTTTTTCGTCGGAAACTCCTTATCACTAGTTATATTTCACCGAAGCTCACCGCTCCGCTGCTGTTGATAATCGAAATCCACAGGTCACTAGGGATTTTCCAGAGTTTACCCGCTTGTAGCTCTTCCTCGATAACCTATGGTCTCAACAAACTAACAACTATTCAAACTACATGAAATCACTATAAGGCATTCCACGATTTCGAATTCTAGCTCCTGAAAAATCCGAAAAGGCAGTTTTATAAAATACTAAGTATATAGATGTATCTGCCCCTTTGAAGCAATGCACAGCCTGTCTCCCTGAAAGAAGTCCACGCTGTACCAGGTGTAGATGAAAGTAGGCGGCTGCGTTGTATGTTCAAGCTGATCAGAAGTCAGTCTTCACATTCTCACCGACGACTTTCTAGATTTTATTTTTAACCTCTATTGCCTACCGGAGCTGACACCACACGACTTAATTCCGAATGTATAAAAAAACTCCTATAAAAAATAAAAAAAAATAATAAAAAAGAAAGGGAAAATTCGATTGTGATCCGCCTCTAGCGCGCAGTGCCGCTGCCCGTGATCCCCCTTCACCTGTCTCCGCCCAGACTCCTTCCAGTGGCTATATTCATGAAACTGCGGGAACCTCCGGGGAATGTTTTAGAACCAGCCGATGTATGCATTGTGGTGCGCGCGAAGAGCGCGCACCAGATTTGGTTTTGAATCGGCCCCGCGCGCAACCTCTTTTTCGAAATCTCAATTCAGAGTGAACGTAGAAATTAGAACTAAATTGCACTGAAAAGAACGCAAAAAGTTGGTTATACCACCCAAAAATGGTTTGGAATGATTCACTGGTTTTCGAGTAAAAAGTGAAAGACCGCGCGTTTTTGTTGTTAATCTCCTTTTTTTTATTCAGACGGCGTACACGATCTTGTTGGTACACTTAAAATTGAGCTAGGGAGCTAATTTTAGGACAGGAGGCTGGAAATGGATGCAGGTCGCTCCTGTTTCAATTTTAACTTGATACCATAACTTTGAAGGGTACCTTAAAATCGTGGGTTTACATTCTAAATTAGCCGTAGAGCACGAAAGAGCACGAAAAGTGCTTTTCTCTGCAACGGCTGTGGAGACTGGAGTGTGTGGGTGAATCTGCAGCCAATCAACACATGCCATCGGAGGTAAGTACTGAACTTGTCAGAATTCGTACTCATGACACGTCATCGATCGATAATCAATATTATCGATTTTCGCGCTTTTTGCACAGAATGCGGCGAGGAGTGGTGATTGCTGGTGGGATTGGTTTTCTTGGTTGGGGAATTTTGCTCATCAGTCATTATAGATAAATACCAATCAATAATTTTGATTTTTTCGCCTGTTGCACAAAATGCCGCTATGATTGTTGATTGTTAATGGCTCTAAGTCACTTGTGTGGGAAATTCTACTCATCACGCAAAATCGAATATTATTGATCAATAATGTCAGAGCTTTTACATGTTGCACAAAATGCGGCAATGAGTGGTGTTTTTATGGTTGTGGGTCACAAGCTTCAGAGTACTCATACGACAATACGTCTTTTAGATGTTTCATCATTCCGAAATGGAAATCGTTGAGCAAAATTGAAGTCAGAAAGGGAACCTTCGGGAAAAATATGTGAAATTCCTGAAAATTTAGCTACCTGGCAAAAGTAACGATTTGGTAATAGTCAAAAATAAGTTTAAAAAATATCTTGAAATTTCTTTAAAAATGATTTGGCATAAAATAGCCTGGAGTAATAAAAAAGCTAGGAAATGAAGTGAAATAATTAAAAATACGATTTGGCGGTCAATAATAAACAAACTAGCGATAAGTAAAGACAGAGGGATCAGATTTTCCAAGCTTCTCCGTTAAACTTATCAAAGCAAAATCAAGCGCGCAACGGAAACATTAAGCCATTTCTGAAAATTTAGCTTCCTGGCAAAAGTAACGAATTGGTAATGATAAAAAAAAGTTCTAAAAATGTCTTGAAATATCTTAAAAATGATTTGGCGTAAAATAGCCTGGAAAATATAAAAGCTAGGAAATGAAGTGAAATAACCAAGAATGTGATTTGGTGGTCGATCATTTTACAAGCTTCTCCGTTAAATTTATCAAAACGAAATCAAGTACGATATGGAATGGAGCCTTGCGTTCACCAAGCTTGACCTATGCGTATTCCCTTATTACAGCTTTCAAAAATGGCTTAATGTTTCCGTTGCGCGCTTGATTTCGTTTTGATAAGTTTAACGGAGAAGCTTGTGAAATGATCGACTACCAAATCACATTTTTGGTTATTTCACTTCATTTCCTAGCTTTTTTATTTTCCAGCCTATTTTACGCCAAATCATTTTTTAAGATATTTACCTAATAAAAACGATTGAGCAATGAAAGAAAGCACCCCAGTAAATGTTTTTGACTAGATGTGTACATAAACCCGAAGGTTCATTGATTGAAATTCAATTTCAAGCCAGTTGATGTTCTTGATATAAGAGGTCATCGACGCCGATGATGTGGAGTGGGCTCGTCCACCATCAAAAGACAAGAAGTTCAGGCTTCAAATTCGGCCCAAAACAGTGTTTTTTTCGCGATTTTTTGTTCGTTATGTTCACATTCTCAGTCAAGCCATCGCTCGGAGCGGGCCCGGAGAGCGACTGGAGCGACGCTGTCTCTCCGCTCCGAGCGAAAATTAGCCATCTACTCTAGCCACGGCAGTCGCTCTCCGGGCGACCGCAGTCCCGCTCGGAGCGATATTCAGCAGCACTTGGCACTGCGATCGCTGTCCGGGCGATTTTCGAAATTTTCCCCTAATTTTTCTTTATATCCGCCTCTTCTCGGGACTTGCTTGAGTGTCGCGGTCCACAGCAGAGAAATCCCGCCTCGGTTCGCAACAAGGGAGTAACCTTCGCCGAGGTCTGCGGTGAGGAGCCACCCTTCGTGCGGACCGCGGCGAAAACCGCCCCACCCCCCAGCCGTGGGATACCCTATCCCCCAGCGGTCAAAAATATGCTGGCCTCCGGAGAGGGATTACAAGTCACATTCCAGGGCCGGCACCATTATGCCGAATGAGGACTGGAATGAGATGAGGCACCTTTTATACCAGCTGTGCATGTGATAAACACATTAGGACGTGATCTTTTGCTTTACCATGTTTTTTTTCATTTCTGCAACTGCACCACGCACTCTTCAATGGTCCCTCGGATGATGCGAAACGGACCTAAGCTGGAAAACCGTCGTGGAGATCGCACCAGCTGTATTTAGGGAGGAGAAAGAAAACAGAAACTTGCCGGGTGATCCGATATTCCTGCCTGAGTAGTCACAGAAAGCGAAAAGACGGAAAAGAAACGGAAACCGATTGTACAAGGGGCGCTGTGACGGCTCGGCTTGGCCTGCAAACACTCCATGACATCCTACACACTCCCTCTTGGGTCCCGCACGCTTCTAACGGCATCTGACGTATTCCCATTTGGGTCCTGCACATTTTAGGGCGTTTCACGCACTTCCTCTTGGGTCCCGCACACTTTTTTCACACACACGTCTGACGTATTCCCATTTGGGTTCCGCACATTTTTTATGGCGTCCGACGCATTCCCATTTGGGTCCTGCACTTTGCCTACGGTGTCCTGCGCACTGCCACTGGGGTCCCATACACTTTATCCGGCGCACCGCCAATTGGGTTTCGTATACTTTTTTTTCGGCTTCCGGCGCACTGTCCTTGAGGTCCCGCAATGTATTACTCAGAGAAAAACCAATTTTGCGTCTCCGTATCTCTGAAGTTGGCACCTCTGTCGCCCGAGAGCGACCGGACCGCGGCCGAGGCCGCTATTCGCACCGGACAGGGACCGCGGTGCCAGTTCGCCCCTCGGCCGCTGTCCGGGCCATGACGTCATAATTGAGAGGAGCCGGTCCCGCTCCGAGCGATGGTTCGTCTGAAACACTGTTTCACCTCTTGTTAGCTGAAAGAGTACATACGTGTTCGGTTTTAGGTCCATTATTCAAGAGCCTGAGATGAGCACAAGTAAGTATATGCCCTTACAGGTCTCGGCTTTGTCTTTTGTTTAGAAATCCCTAAACTATAGAAGCGTCAGTTTTCACTGATCCACTTCGGAACGTCCTACTGTCTTTACTTCGGCTATTCACGTAGGCTTCATCATCTCCAACATTCAATGGAATAAAAATCTAGAAGCACGGCCTCTAGGCTATAGAAAGAGCTTGAGATTGAAAACACGCAATGCTCGCTTCCCTCGTGAGTCAATCCATCGTGTTCAATTTTGACTATTACCAGCAGCGGAGCGGTGGCCTCGGTGAAATGTAGCTGGTGATAAGGAAGTTCTGACAAAAAAGCGACAGCTCCTTGCCGTCATTATCAAAGTAGGAACTTACTCGAAATGATCCAGAGCCTATATACATGTGATAAGAACCAACGATACAAATACAAGCGGCTAAAGCTTAGTACACCTTCAGAGATGAAATCGGTGATTTTCATATAATTATGGAGTAGATAACTCCTGTATAACACTTGCCAAGTGCGAGATCTCAAACTGAGAGAAAGAGAGGACGGAGTCTCTAGTATGCCCCCCCCCAGCAAGAAGACACTTTGCCCCGCCTCTCAGACGACATCTCAGGCTAAACAGTATCAAGATGAGGTATGCTTTCCAGTCAGTAGTCTCGTTCTTTGCTCTTTTCTAAGCCTTTCTCTTCATTCCGGTTTACTCTCGTAAATCGTTTGCGTATGACGGTAGTACAACTCGGGCAACTCGTCTACCGTACGTTTGCCTTTAAAATTGAGTTGAGTCAATTTGTGAGGGGTCATAACTCCATTCGTAAGGCTCCTTGAGCAATTCTAGAGATGCCTTTCTGATCGGCGAGTGACCGTCTCCAGGCTGAGGGAAAAATCTCAAACTTCAATTTTTGGGTGTACTGTGCAAGTCAGTAAATCACGTCAAGCGGACGACAACGGTTTTATAATCTTCGGAGCTGTTTTATTATCTTTACTCCATTTATCTTTGCTGATCACAACGTAAAATGCGCTAGAATAGCCAAAGCCAACCAGCAACATAACTAAAACGAGTGAAACAAGGCATTTGCATATGTGTGAAGGTGCTTTTCGCTTTCACAACCATAGCTGTCACCAATTTCGTCTATTCTGCGAAAGTGAAGCTCTCTTTCATATTATTATTAAAGGCAGGGTCCACGATAAATTTCTTCCTCGGTTTTTGGCCGGACATCGAAAGTTCACAGTCTCATTGGAGCACTGGGGTCGAAAGAACAAACGAAAACGAGCCAGAAAGAGCTCCATACGGCTCCGAAGTCCGCTCGCGCTAGCCCTTCCGCTCGCGGTCGAGTTTCTCGACGTGAACGAAGGAACACTCGAAATCGCGAAATGAGCGATGCTTTTCGATCAAAAGCCCCGTTCTTCCCTCCATTCTCGACTTCTCTCTTTACTCAGGTTAGCTCGCATACATCGGCTGCAAAAGGCGGAAGTTACAAGCCTCGGACAACTCGTCCACCATTTTCCCTAGCTAAATTTTTGAGGGACCGTAACTCCATTCCCAGAAGGTCGTGTACGATTTCAGACACATCGTTGGAATCAGCATGGGACCGTTTTCAAGATAGACTGAAAAACAGAAGAACGATTTTCATCGTGGACACTGCCTTTAACCCCAATGCCTGGTCTCGTGGCGTGATACTACTGCGCCATATCCTTCCGTGGCCTCGAAGACAGCGTTCACAGTGAAAAGATTCCTTTTTTTGCGGAAACATTCCTTTCTGGTCATTCTAAAAAAGTAGGAAAAAATTGCGACGAAAAATGGCCAGAAAGAGGGCGAAGATCACAAGGATCAGCCCGCCCACATCGCGGAACGGTTGCCCATCCAAAAGAACAGTTGCCAAAGTTTCGAAAACTTATCTAACGATTCTAACACCCAAACATGCACATCGAAACCGTCTTATGTTTGAATAATTTTTGGTCGGTGGAACGCAAAATAAAATCACTTATCTAAGTAAGGAGTTTGAAGCACAAAACCATTTCCGGTGTTTCGAATTTCCTAACTGCACCAAGCACACAAAGTAAAGTGATTTGAAGATTTTTTAAGCAGATTTTCCTGGCAAAAGTATATCTGGGTTTTGTGGGGAATTTTCGAGACTATCTTCTAAATTGTGAATTCTTTTGCGAAAAAGCATTAGAAACATTGAGATGGTTTTTTATCGGGAACCTTCACGCGTGTGTGCGATCCCCAGTATAATGTGTATAGGACGGCTGCATTGTCTGGCATAGTTCTCCAAACTTTGATAGTTCTCTGGAGACCTCGTGATTCAGGCCGGTTGACGACAATCTGCCGCCGGAGGATGGTCCGGAAGACGAGGAGGCCCCACTTATCCCTCCTGAGGCGCCCGACACGCCCCCAGTTGTGATGTGCGGCTCCGCCTTGATGTTGGTCATCTTCGGCTTGCTCATCTCGACAGTGGCATTCGCCGCTCTCTACTACCAACTTCTGGCAAAGGCAAGTGGCATCCACGTCTTTTTATGAGGTTTTCTGTATCATTTACCGTTATTCAGGGTTCGTCTCGTCTTCCAAGATGGCCGAAGCCGTCTATCAGCCCGTTAGGCAAATACTCGCGAGCTGCTGTTGCAGCGGACAACGAGTACTGTTCCGAGATAGGCAGGTGCTGATAGGTCGAAATTCATATTCACAACTATTTCCATTGTGCTTTTCCTCAATCTCATACTCTACTGTGCTCAAGAAATGTGATGCTTCATGGTGGCAATGCTGTCGACGCAGCCATTGCGGCTCTGTTCTGCATTGGAGTGATGGACTCTCATTCAGCAGGTCTGGGAGGAGGTCATTTCATGACCATCTACAACGCGTGAGTATTCTCGAAGACCCCACCTGCACATGTACACTTCGTATTGAAAACATGGGCCCTGATTTTCGTTTCATTCACGGCTTATCTTCGCATTTTTGCAGGTCCACTCAGCAGTGCACGGTGATTGACGCCCGAGAAGTGGCTCCAGGAGCCTCCTCAGAAGACATGTATGAGGGACGATGGAATGAGAGCAGAATTGGTGGGTCCCCCAAGTTATATAAACAGGAATAAGTTACCAGCTTTGTTCGAAGACGAGCTCGTATGGTCATAAGCAAGTTCTACAGATCCTTTTCCTGAGAAACGGGGGAGCCTTTGATGAAGCGTCGGGATGCCATGACGACAGCCTTCACTCACTCATACAAATCGCCGCTTGAAGCGGACCCCTAGAACAACGCCAGCGACGCTGTCTCTATTTGAGCTAGAGACAGCGTCGCTCGCGTTCTCCGTTCGGGCAACCGAGGTTCCGCTCTGAGCAATATCCGGTTCCATTTCCTAACGCGGTTACTGTGCGAGCGATTTTTCTTTATTTCTGCTTTTTCTCAGGAGGATAAAGCCTCTTGCAAGGATGTGGTGATTGTAACAGCCTGTGGGCAAGGAGGTCAACCCTCCCACTGACTGCAACAATCATACCATACTCGGCATGGTTTGCAATGAAAAAGCCTTTCTCACCGCGGGCCGTGGGGGTTCCCCTCGGTAGCCAAAAATTGTCTTCCATAGAAGGACTCGAAGTCACCTCTCAGAAGTGGCCTCAAAAGGCCAACTGCCCGTCTGTGTGAGACAAGGCGCCACTTACAACGCCCGTATGCTATCACTCAAAGAACAACCAATCCTGCCCCTCTCAATCTTTTGTGAAGGCACCGCAGTCGCTCTGTGAGCAGCCGGACGGGAGTCGCGATCGCGTTTCGACTGTCAGCTGCTGTCTGGGCGGGGAAGCCATAATTGGGCAGGGCCGGTTCCTCTTCGAGCGATGTTTTGTGTGAGCACTTGACTTAATCCGCTGGCTTCCATCTGACGCGGTCAGTCCGCGTTTTTGCCGGAGTTTTCCATACCCATTTTCCACGGCCTTCATGTGCAATTTGAGCTTGGTCCATCCATTGGTCGCTATTCCACTTCCTGCGAAGTGAAACCTCGCTTCGAATGGCCTCTCAATGTCGAATGATTTAAATTTCTCCTTTACCACATCCTTCCAAAGCTTTCGTTAACATGCAGGCGGCCGTTTCCAGACTGGACTCGGAAGCATTCTTGGAGTGTATTGAACAAGACGATCTGGCAGTCTTCTGAGTACATGCCTGAATAGCCAAAATTGGCCTTCCATTGCCGCTTGAGATGACGTTGGAGATGCTGGTACTTGAGTCGTATTAGACGTTGATGTACTGCGTCGATTTGACTGTAAAGATCTTCGTTGTGGCACATCCGCGGCCAGAAATATCCAAGCAAACGCTCGAACAGCTTCGTCTCCGTGCAATCCAGCCTTTCCATCTGCGTCTTCGGTGCTGCCCTCGTCTCCGATCCGTACATCACGATAGGGCGAACAGCGGATAAGTAGACGCGCTACTTAACTTCCTTCGCGATGGTGGTAGACCACAAACACTTGGTTAGAGAATTGAATGCAGACGTAGCTTTCGCACATCGTTGTTGAATATCCGCTGCATAACTACCATCGTTCTTCAGCAAACAGCCCAAATAACAGAAATCGTCCACCAGTTCAATAAGTTGTCCGTCCACACAACTCTCGTTGAAGGCCTCTGAGAGACCAACATCTGCTTGCATTTGTCGGGACGAAGACGAAGTTCACAGGCTGCGGCATACTTCGAAACGAGGTTCACATCCCTTTGAAGTTTTGCGTTGTTTTCAGCGAATAATGAATGTTCAGTTGTTTCGCGTGTAGCGAATAGCGAATAGTGAATAGCGAATGTTTTCAGCGAAAATTACAATACTTTCTGTTTCCGTGTTATATATTTATGCCTTGATTTTCCCGCTTTTCTGCTCACGCCTGGTGTTCCACGTATAAATAAATAAATAACACGATGTCGTCGGCGTACTCCAGGTCGACAAGGGAGCGCCCTGATGGAGTTAGTATCACGTCCGCAAGAAACTGTTCTGCAACTCTACGCATGATGTCATCAACGGCGAAGTTGAATAGAAATGCTCCTGCAACAGCTCCTTGCCTTTCTCTTGTTTTCACCTCGACTTTGACGTAAATGCGACAGATGTACGAACTGCTGCTGTTGTTCCTTTGTTCATGTCCTCCATTAGTCGAACATACTGTACCGAGACTCCATCGGCTCGCAGAGCGTTGAGCAATCGATCATGATGAGGAGAGTCGAATGCCGCTTCAGGAATGAGACGTTCCAAAACAGTTTACGTGGTACACAATAGAGAGATTCCTTTGTAGTTTTCGGGGCCCGTGACGGATCACTTCTTGAGAAGGGGTACAAATATTGCATGTCCACTCATTTTTATCATGATTCTTCAAGGATGGCGAGCGGTTGCAGTTCCCGGAGAACTGCATGGCTTGTGGACCGAGTTTGAAAGTTACGGAAGCCGAAACGTCTCGTGGAAAAGCCTTATCCAACCAACGATCGATCTTCTTGAAGAAGGTATTGTTTTCTCCTCTTACCCGCCATCAAAATCGGATTCCACAGGCACCAGTCCTCATTACTTCAGGGTTCCCCACATCGCATGCGTTGGCACAGGCATTGGAACAAAAAGCTATGTATATCACCAGTGAATCTACTATGAAGGAGTTCCTGAATCCGAAGAACGGGAAAGTCTATAGTAGCGGTGAACAAATCAAAACCAGGTCACTTTCTATGCTGCCAACCACTAAGCACGTTCATCTCCGAAGTGAAACTCACTCTTTCCAGGATATCATTGCTGCGAACTCTACGACATCTGGCCAACTCCTCTGATCCAGTTTATGCTTTCTACAGAGGCGAGATGGCCAACGAAATGGCCAGGGAATTTCAGCAGTTCGGTATGTTTACCACTTCTCTTTCGGTGCAATGCAGAAAAAAGGCACGAGTTTCCAGTAACACCCAAAATATAGTGCTGCTCTCACAGGATCAGCAAAGCCCGTGTTGCCTTCGCCTCACATTAGCGCTACCATTGAGGTTGTGGGCCTACTACGCAAAAATGGAGGAGTTAACCAGTCTTGTGCTGTACCAATCCCACTCGGACCGCCTCGCTATAGAGGAATGGCTTTTTTTTTCGTAGCTCCAGAGATCAGTCTACTTATCCTCTCTAAGCGAAGCTTTCCCAAGTGGTATCCGAACTGCAAAAGATGGGTTAACTCTTTCATTTATGTGTGCTCAGCCTATCATCCTATCAGTGCGGATTTGAGATCTTCACTCTTTAATCGTAGACTCTCGCTCGAGTGCGACCGAAATTGTCTTTACGGCTGGGCTAGGCTACGGGTATTAAAGTTTTTTTTTCGAGTATAGGCATCACGAACTTTACTTACGAAGTTTGATGAGTACGCGAAGCCAATTCCCGTCTGATTATGGGGCGTGCACAGCATCTTCAGTCGACATAGATCATAGTGATACTTTGCGTTCCCTATTGAAGGATAGCGCAAACTCGGCGCTATATGATATAACATAGGTGCATCAAGTTTGCGCCAACCTTCAATGAGGAACGCAAAGTATTAGTAGGGTCCATGCCGACCGTACGTAACATCGGCATGGATCCTAATGAGACTGCGTTCCCCATTGGAGGTTGGTGCAAACTTGGGGCACCTATGTTATAGCATATGGAACAGAGTTTACCGAGACGCGCTCAATAGTGAACGCAAAGTCTCATAAGGATCTAAGCCGACGTTGTGTCAATGCACAAGAGACCGTGCGCCCCACCGCTAATCTGCGGAGCTGACCGCGCGCTCCACGGCCAATCCATTCAGGAGTATGGTTGGTGGATATTGTGTATTTCAACCTCTAAAGAAGAGGGAGAAACGGGGGAGGGGCGTGGGAGGAGTTAGGTTCCTGATTGGACGCAACACGGAGCTGGCGACAGCCCACTGGCTGCATCTCTGGCCGTTCCTCCCGCCTCTTTAGGGGTTGAAATACACTACGGCAACCACCCAGGATTATGCGACAACTATCTCCTTTTGGTCTCTCTCGCTAGATCGTCTGGTCGTGTGGCGCTCTCTCACTCACAGATAATTCATGCCATCCACCTCCTGCTTATGACTGTTTCACGTGGAGAACACAGTTCTTCTTATCGTCTGCTATCAAATACAGGAAGGAAGAGGCGTATCAAAGGGATAGTTGTCGCTTCACCTCCATTTAGTGTCGGGTTTTTCGTTATAAATGAACCCGTATAGAATAATTTTGAGGTGCCTCACGTCTCCGTATCAGTAACATGAATTCTTTTTAGAAAGGGTCTTCTAACTGCGTACAAGGAAAAAATCGTATTGCCTTGAACAAACAACGAAAAATCGGGTTCTTGGCGTGGGTGCGCAGTGTGGACACGCGGTTTCCTAGGTGTTAAGACTCCTCTCCTCAGCTTTTTGAGGCTGTATCGTGACTTCCATCCTTCTTACCCCTCCGCTTCAGATCATTTCAATGAGGTTTCAGGTGGAATAATCACAGCAAGTGATCTAGCTGCTTATCGATCGAATGTGATTCCGCACTCGCAAGTAATCTACACCAATTTGAAGAATGGTCGAGTAGTTTGCGGCCCACCTCCCCCATCAAGCTCAGCTGTAGCACAAGCTATTTTAAATGTTATGGACGGGTAAGCAACTAACACTACTTTCCACATTGTGCACAGAAATAGACAACCTACCACGCCGTTGCTAGTAGATTTGCTGCTTACGCCACATCGCTGTAGGGCAGCGCGGAGAATTCGTGTGTCGGACATTTTCAGATACAAGTACAACACGAAGGCTTTCAAGGACGTCGCTCGACTTTACCATCATTTTATAGAATCTTCGAAATTTGCGTGAGTGTCAGCTTGTTAGAATTCTTCCGAAGAAGGGCTTCAGTCGGCATTCTTTCAGGTATGCTGCTCGGAGCAGGCTTGGAGATCCTGTTTTTGTGAAAAATGCCACTGACGTCGCCCGCAATATCACGTCGAAGGAGTGGGCCGAATGGGTTAGGTATGTCTGAGTATTTATAGAAAGGCCTTGCACTATTCCATGAGAGCTATTTTATAGATCCAAGATCACTGACGAAACCCATCCGGATGAGTACTATGGCGGATCGTTTGAGGCTCCTGCTGAGGATCACGGAACCACACATATCTCAGTGATGGATAGACATGGCAACGCTGTTTCCGTCACCTCTACGATCAACTTGTTGTAAGTTTGAACTAATGCGCTACGAAAGTTGTGAATTTTCACATAATACGCTCGCTGAATAATAATATTTTATCTGTTCCATCACTTCAAGGAAATGGTTGATGTATTGCAGCTTCGGTGCCTTGGTTGCGTCACCATCGACGGGTATTGTTTGGAACGACGAAATGGATGATTTCTCGACTCCTCACCACCCGAATGCCTTTGGTATTCCACCATCACCAGCGAACTTCATTAGACCTGGAAAGCGGCCGATGAGTAGCCAGAGCCCTTTGGTGATTTTCGATAAAACGCCACGAAAAAGATCTAAGGTAGGGTTTCGCTTCACTGAGGTCATCGCGCTGCAAATCATGACTTCGCGTTGGATGTTCGCTCCATCATGCGACACAGATCGCAAGAGGACCGCCTCAAAGTGGTTGATTGGACTGGGCAGTCATTCTTTGAAGGTGCCCCGCCCGCCGGCCGACGAGGGGTGTTGTAGCTTTACTCTGGAATTTCTAAACAAGTTACCTGAGACTTTAACGCAAGTTGCATGATGGCTTCACGCAACCTACTTTAAGTTCACAAGTAATTTGAAGCGATGTTACATGTAATTTGGCCAGATTTCTGATTAAAGTAATATGTAACTTGCGCTAATAATACACAACATGACGAGTAATTCGCACAGTGGCTGCCTATTACTTGGCACCTACACGCGACGCGGTCGACGCACCGACACGCGGCATGCTCGCCGAGCATGCTGGGGCCGCCAGCGGCATGGCGGGGCCTCCAGCCGGTGTGCGGGGCAATGCACCTCAAACTTGGGTGATTGAACCGCCGACCCTACCGACATCTTAGTCCTGCGTCGATGGGTGCGTCGTATACCTCCCTAGGAAACAGCCCGGCCGAGTTAATTTACATGTGCGATAAAATAACACTTTTAACTTACACGTCAGTACTTTATGTCACGTGTAAGTCAACTCGCACCGTGCAACATACTCACTTTTTTAAAGGTCACATGTAACTTAAAGACATCAAGATAAGTCGCACGTAACATGTTTAGAGTCCTTAAGTCGTATGTAACTTTATCAGAAATTCCGGAGTAGGCATGGGCTATATTGGCAGATACGCACCACTCGATCATACAAAGACGCTGTTCACTGAAGTGAGAAGCAGAAAAATGGATCGACAGGCTTTCCAATGCCCGCTTTAAATGTTGGCCAAATATACATACATATGTGTCATTTTCGCAGAAAGCCGCGACGCACATATGTGGCACGCGCTGAAGCGACAAGGTTGGGGAAATGATAGACGAATTCTAGCTTTCGGACTTCCATTTGTCCCAATCATGCTCACATGATCTACTCCGACGATCAGCTCAACAGCTAGTGGATTCTATAGCTACGCATTTTGAAGAAGGTTCTCACAAGCTTTAGCCGGCGTATCTTTGAAAACGTTCCCCCCAGAAAGTCTGAGAGGTATTGTTGCTCCGGGTGGCTCATCATCAAAAGGGTTCTCGTTCTGGACGGGCGCAGCCGTTCTCTAGAGTTCCACCCAAATCAAGGGCATTTCGAGGGAACTATTGTACCAAAAGTACGATGACGGCAAATAGTTCAATTAACAGCATCGAGGTTCGCAAAATTGCGACATCAGTGGTGTGGAATGACTCAATTCCCGAGAAACTTAAATATCTTATGTGCATTTCACCACGGCGCTCTGAACTGACAATTGATTTTATTTGTTTATTCATTGCTAAGATTCTTTATATATAGGATAAGGATTCAAGAACATGATTGACTGATTCGTAGCAAATGAGAGATAGTTTTTGGAGAAAATAATTAGGGTAGGAACTTACGCTCCGTTTCCATACTAATGCTGGTAAGGCGGACTGAAAGCTTGTAAATGGGAGCTTTATGGGGATCGCCTAAAGCAAACCTTTGGTATTCACCTATTCTCCACCCATTGACTACTCAGTTTATTATTTGCCGCGCATGCTAACTACTTCGTATGATCCGCATATCCTTTTCAGTAGTTTATTATATCTAGTCAGTTTCAAAAGCGGGTCAGTTTTATTTGACAAAAAAAGAAGCATCAAGACGGAATTAGTCATCCAAGTTCTCGCGAATAACACTTTATCCAAAATCCCACGATAAAAACCATGTTTGATTTTTTGGTGGAGATCGGCAGCTGTGGGGCCTAGCGCTTCCCTAACGTTGAAAAAACTAAGAAAAATGAGCTCGGAACGGTCTCCTACGGCCCCAAAGTTGGACTCCCGTCAGCTCGTTACACCCAGATGCACTTTCCACGCCCACCGACTTGAACAAAGGAATGCTCGAGATTGTGAGATGAGCGATGGTTTCCAAACAATAGAGCCGTTCTTCCCTTCATTCTCAACTCCTCTCTTTACTCAGGTCAGCTCGCATACATCGGCTGCAAAAGACGGAAGTTACAAGTCTCGGACAACTCGTCCACCATGCTTCCTTAGCTCAGTTTTTGAGGGACCATAACTCCTTTCCCAGAAGGTCTTGTACAATTCCAAAGACATCACTGGAATCCGAGTGGAACCGTCTTCGAGATAGGTGGATAAGCAGAAAAACGATTCTTATCGTGAACACTGCCTTTAAAGGCAGTGTTCACGATAAATTTCACTTCCGATATCTCCATGGCTTACGGAAGGTCTGGTGCCCTATATAGCAAGGCGTGCTTAAAAAGGTCACGAAAGACGCGTTTTTGAGCCAAAATAGGCCCTCTCTTGTTTACGTTGATTTTTGAGCGTGGAGGAATTGACCGCTAGAAGGACATACCTATCAGTGCAATGAAGTGATCAGCTCACTTATCAGCACTTCCTTGACTTGATCATTCCTATAATCTGAGTCTTCATTTGTTCACATTGAGGGGGCGGAAATGGGACACTGGGCGGTTCTGGGACTCCAAAACGCTTGTTTGCAGCCGTTATTTTGCCGCTCCTGACTCGTTTTCTACCGTTCTTTCGATATTGGGAGCCTAGGATTCTTCTCGCCTATCATTTCACTGTGTCAAGTCAACGAGGATGATCATCGTGAACGCTGCCTTTAACAGTGAAAAGTCGAAGCCTGATAGCCAGGAGAAGGAAACGACCTAGAAACAGATCTGCTCCTTACGACCAGATGCGTGTATGTGTGTCGCCACAATGGAATATTTTCTAGGAGACTTTGGTTGTTGGTGGCGCTGGTGGTTCGACGATCATTAGCGGAGTGGCAGGAGTGGCTTTCCACAGTCTCTGGTTGAAGGCAAATGTGAAACAAGCAGTGGATGCTCCTCGACTGCACAACCAGCTATATCCTAATTCCACCTTACACGAAGCCAACTTCCCACGGGTAAGCTTCTCTAACTATAAGGTTAGAGGTCGCCCGCAGAACATTCAAATCGTCATGGTTTTTTTAGGAGTATCTCACAGAGTTGGAGTCTCGCGGCCATGTGATGAAGAAAGTCAGCAATCTCACAGTGGTCACTGCAGTTGAAAAGGCCAACGATGGCCAGCTCTATGCCAATAGCGATTTTCGAAAAGGCGAAGAAAGCGGTCCCGCCGGATACTAATCTCCGCACTAGGGCATTTAAGCTGCCACTTCGCTGTGTGTACCTTATGCTCTGTTTCTTGGAGATTGGTTTCGACCGACTCAAACTCATTTACTGGCTTAACAGAATTCCTGATTTTCGGGATATTCTGCAGGTTGCGGCATGCTACGGCGCCTTACAAACTTGACACGGAGGATACCTAACTACAATCTATTTCAGAGCGTGATCTGCATTGCATATGGCGGACTGGGGCGAATCTAACGTTAGAGGCAGAGAGAGATAAGTGAAGAGAGAAGGAGAAAGCAGCATACAGTCGGACCGAATCGCATAAGTATTGGGTTGATGCATAATTATGGAATGTTTTTAAAAATATTTTTATTCAACAAAAAAAAACAATATTTAATCAAAACATGTTTAAATGATCATTCAAGAGCATAGCCACCATCCACTTCAAGAACTGCTTCCCATTTGCTTGGCAGTCGGTCGATTCCACGAGCGAAATAGTCACGATTTTTGGAGGCGATCCACACTTTGACATCAGCCACCAAGTCATCCCAGTCGTAGTAGACTTTGTTTGCTTGCCAGTTTTCCAAAGAGCGATTGACATAATAGTCGGTTGTTGCTTCTGTCGGTGAGTACGGCGGATGTGGGAGCAGATCCCATCCCTTATTGGCTATGGATTCGATTACACGGCGCTCGACATGTGGACGGGCGTTATCGTGATGGAACACGATTCGAACGCGTTCAGCTTTGTTGTTGTCGAGGAGCTCGTGGGGCACCTATCCAGTCAATTTCCATACCTTTCCAAGCTTCTTCAGGCGTCGAACGATCGTTGATTGTTTGACATCAAAGTTTCCAGCCAGCATTCGCGTTGTCAGGCTTTCGTCCTCTTCCAAGGCTGTCAGAAGTGCTTGATCAACAAAATCCGATGGCCTACCTCATCCTTTTTTATCCCCCAAACTAGTGTCACCTGACTTAAAGAGAATAAACCACTTCCGTACTGCAATATCAGTAACTGTTCCTTAGCCAAAAAGTTCGTTGAGATCGCGAAATGACTGGGCTGCGGTCCATCCTCTCTCGTAGTGGTAGAGCATAATATCGCGAATATGAGTGGGATTTTTGAGACGCTTCTTTTACTGAATATTGAGGATTATTTTTATATAAATATTGAGGACGAAACGCGAGTTTTTAATAAAGAAAAACGCGTTAATAAAAACGTTCCATAATCATGCATCAACCCAATACTTTGCGTCCTTACTGTGCTTCGGAGCCAACTCGGTGCATATATGTTACAGGCCATAAAACGGCCAATGTCTCACCGTCGACTGCGTACCACGCGCTGCGCGACCGCACGCGCGTCGGAAGCGAACGAGTTTTGGCCGCCGCGCGACGAGTTTTGGCGGCCGCGCGACGTTTCGGCCGCCGCGCGGCGGCCAAAACTCGTCGCGCGGCGGCCAAAACTTGTTCGCTTTCGACGCGCGTGCGGTCGCGCAGCGCGTGGTACGCAGTCGACGGTGAGACATTGGTCGTTTTATGGCCTTTATAACATATGTGCACCGAGTTTGGGCCAACACACAATATGGAACACAATGTATCAAATGTATATCAGTGCTATCTGTGCCAATTTTACACGCTACCAAGTCCGCAGCCTACCGTTTAAACCTCGTTCCGAAAAAGGGTGTATCGTCCGTGTCATTCAAATAAGAAGTCACCCTCAAGTGTTGTGTGCCGCATCGTTCGATCGACAGCCATCATCTTTGTTTTTCCGCCTGCAACTTTTCTGGCCAAGCAGCGTTGCGGCTTGATTGACACAGAACATATGTGCACGTGAAATAATAACGCTAAAAGCTCTTGCGCGATCACGTGGTTAATGATATTGTTGGGAGCATGAATGTTCCCCCTTGGCGATTCATGAGAATTGTTATTATTATGAGAATTGTGTTCTTCATTTGACTGCCGCCTTAAGCCCCTTTCACAGTTTGCCGGACGACGCCGTCCGACACGTTATATTACGTTGATGCAAAAATTTCCGGACTTTTCACGACTTTA
The DNA here is from genome assembly GCA_029168955.1 of Aplectana chamaeleonis. NCBI lineage: Eukaryota > Metazoa > Nematoda > Chromadorea > Rhabditida > Cosmocercidae > Aplectana > Aplectana chamaeleonis. The sequence goes on along the minus strand of JAPDOI010000278.1, from coordinate 517,706 downwards.
AATAAAAAAACATTTATTTCAAAAACAAACAGGGATCACCCAAAAAAATAATTTCCATCACATTCAAGGATCCTTCGCCACCGATGAATTCCCGACGCGTAGAATTCTGGCTGTTTCGAGTCGAAGTATTCTTCTAAAGCCATTTTGACTTCGTTATGGTTAGTGAACGGTTTTCCATCTAGGAAGGGCTGCATCGAGCGAAACAGATGGTAGTCGGAAGGGGCAAGATCTGGGCTATATGGAGGGTGCAGAAGAACTTCCCAGCCCAGGTTCAGCAGTTTCTGTCGGGTTATCCGAGACACGCTTCGACTCCAAACAGCCAGAGTTCTACGCGTCGGGAATTCATGATCTGCCCAATCGGTGGCGAAGGATCCTCGAATGTGATGGAAATTATTTTGTTGAGTGAGCCCTGTTTGTTTTTGAAATAAATGTTTTTTTATTCAAAGTCGTGAAAAGTCCGGAAGCTTTTGCATCAACTCAGACAATGGGGTGGACCGACCGCGGGCGAAAAATCGCTTCTCGTACCGACCGCGTGCCACTATCGTATTGACCGCGTGCAAGAAAATGTATTCCGTACGGAACGCGGGCATTTGCGTACTGACCGCGAAAACGAAATAGTGCACGCGGTCGATACGCCTGAGCTCCGTACCAACCGTTTGCGATTTTCCATGGAGGCGTACTAACCGCGCGCAGTCATCTTTGCGCGCGGTCAGTACGAAACATGACTTTTCGCTGCGGTCGGTACGTGATCACACGCAGTCAGTACGCAAGAGCTCGCGTTCAGCACGCAACCGCCCGCTATCAGCTCGCTAGAAAACTTGTCGGTGAGGTCGTTGTGTCAGTTTACGTGGTCGGTACGAAATTGTTGGCGTTCAGTACGCACGCGCCCGCGCTCAGCAGGCAGGCAAACTGGTGAGGGAAATAGGTTTGTCAGTGTGCACGGTCGGTACGCAAGTTTTCGCGTTCAGTACGCAGGAAAACTGGTGGGTGAGGTCAGTTTGTCAGTCCGCGCCGTCGGCACGGATGTGTTCGCTACGTACAAGCGTGCAGTACGGAATCGCCCGCGTTCGGTACGCGAGCAATTGCGGAGGCGAGGTCGTTTTGTAAGTTTGCGCTGCCGACACGCAATCGCACGCATTTTGTAAGCAAGTGAACCCGTGAGTGTGGTACATGCGCAAATGCACGTGCTTAGTAAACAACGAAATCTCGAGCGTTTGCACATTTAGCCTATCGATTCTTCAGAGGCAGGGTTTTCCCTGAGAAGTTTTGACCTTGTTGTTCCGGTAGAGAGGTAGATGGGTTGGTCTCTGTGACAGCTGCATTTTTGGAACTGAGAATCCGACGAGAATCGCTGAAATGGAGCAACACAATTTTATTCACACATCTGGCTTCATCTATCCCAAGCCTATATTTCGTTTTCTTCAAAACAGTTGGTGCTCTTGAAAAAATCGTTATTCGAGGATGGAGCAACAACATGAACGGGCGGAGTGATTTCAATTATAGCCGGTTTTGAGCTGTTTTGTGTGTTTTTGTCCTGGGCTCTTGCTGACTTTCGCCATAGTGAGGGTCAAATATCAATTTTGAGTTATCTGTGCACCACAAGATTTTTGAGCTATGAGGAAAATCTAAATCTACAAAAATTAAAATAAAAGAAAATCGAAATCAAAAATCTAAACATTTTTTTTCATGTTTTTTGTATTGCTTGGTCTCTTTAAAGAACGGAATTGTCAAAAGGGCCTCTGACAGACCTTCATTTGTGAAGAAAAACTAGTCTGAATTCATTGTTAAATTTGATTTGATGTTCGCGTCAAAATCGTTTTTGGCGTTTTTCTACATCTGCTCGTCACTGTCATTTTTGAGGAATTTTTGCGCCAAAAAAGTTTTCCATGTTGTTCGACGGTTGTATAAAAAATCATCGAAAAAGTGTTAGATGATCGATACAGAAGTGCTATTTGATCGACCCCACAGCAGTCCTCTGGCTCAAGTTTTGTGGGTGATGTCACCTAGCCCGAATGGCTCAATTGTGCAAAAAAAAATTGAAAATGATGTTGTTGATGAACAAAGTTGAACAGAACAATGAACAAAGTTGATAACACGGGAGAGGCTACCTTGATCACAATCACGCACGATTCAAATAAATGCTCGAATCTCCACTGGCCAGAATTGATATCCCTAACGAGTTCTTCGTCACCCGAAACCTCTATGACCTCCTTGATCACCCCACTATCGAACACGCCAGTGGCGACCCCATAAACTTTTTCTCCCGTTCCCACCGGAGTGCCCAAGAAAGTAAACTACAAAATAGCGATTTCCTTCAAATCGCAGGGGTTTTTCTTCATACTTTCCAACTTCTCCTATTGCTCTCTTTTTATCTTCTTCACTCTTCTTAACATTCTTTGCAACTCCAGATACTTTTTTCTTTCTCCTCGTTTTCATCTCTTTGTTAATGTGAAACTTTTCTTCAGTTTAATAACTACTTATTTATTCATTTAATATTTTATTTATTTATTTATTCACTTTTTATTTAATTACTTATTCATTTATTTACTTATTTATGTATTTACTATTATATTTACTCATTTATTCACTTTTTTATTTAATTACTTATTTATTTAATTATTTGTTAATTGATTTGTTTACTTATTTATTTATTTATTGTCGTTCTCTGGATCAGATTCCGGTCCGCATTTGCGGACTACGGTTATTGCATCATACGACACGTGTTAGCCGTGCTGGGGCCGCTTTTTCCCGTAACGATTCACCCTTCTCCCAGCACGATTATCACGTGTCTCATGATGCAACAGTCGTAGTCCGCAATCGCGGACCGGAATTTAGCCCAGAGAACGACACTACTTAATTATTGATTTTTTGAAAGCAATTATTTATTTGGCTGTCAAGGCAATATTTCTCTTTTTGCCTTCTGTTTATTGATCTCGATCTTTTACTATTTCTTGCTCTTTGTCTTGATCTCGATCGTCTTGCCCTTCTGATTTATGCTATTGTTCATCTTCTTGTTCAATTTGGTGTAGTAATGCCTATGAACGGTTCAGTAATAATATTCAAAATTTGATGGTTTCGATTTTTGCGGAACTCATCGACAAATGTCCTTTCACGTGGACTCAAATAAAAATATTTCTTGCAGAGAAGAGCGAGTTTATCAGCGGACAGTTGCGGACAGACGCGGTGGCAGCACGACGATAATCGTGCTGGCCTAGCGGGTCCCGACACAATTTACCCTTCTCCCAGCACGATTATAATTGTGCTGCGTGCTGAAACAGCGACTCGTCCCAATCGTGGAGCGGACTTTCAGCCCGATAATGACAGTACAATCAGTTTCAACAGCTGGCGTATGCCATTGAAAAGGGTCCACAATCACTCTCAACGAGAACGTTCGATCCCATGGGAATTCGTTAAATAGAACACGAGTACTAAGCTCACAACGCGATTAACACATTGAATTTTTTATAGAAGGATGAGGAAAAAGACAAAGGAAGGAAGTGCGAGAGTAGAAACGGATTATTGTAACATACATACAAGAAATGTCATCTTAGACGGAAGAAATGTAGTAAAATTCCTCCTAACACGAAAGTTTTATTTGAAAAATGACAACGGTTGATAAGCACGCAGCAGGTATGCATTGCTCCCATTAGAATGGCGCGCATTAATGCCTAAAAGAAGCGTTCGCGATAAAAAGACTACTGAGTTTTCATGATGAAGGTGAATATCTGGACACAAATGGTGTAAAAATAAGTGAATTTTACGAGAGAAAAGACGTGCAAGCAAGGCAAAACGATTTAACGCGGCTGACCTCCCAACGCCAAACATAGTTATCATACATAATAATGAACGGCTAAGAGTTGACCAGATATCGTTGACCGATATCCAGAGAATGTGCGGGACTCAGGAGTGCGCCAAGCGCCGGGGAGGGTGAACGGGACCCAACTGAGAGTTCACCATTCGCCGGGGAAGGTGTGCGGGACAAGACTGGGGGTGCGCCGGCGCAGGTGAAAGTGTGTGGGACCGGACTGGGTTTCGAGGAACGATAATATCTAAGTACTCATTTGGCAACGATTCCATCATTCGATGCGTCATAATACGTGCCTACAGGTACGCCACAAAGCGGCGTGAGTGTGCACCTTGTTTTTCATTAACATGAAATTAACAAAACCACACCTCTCCAGCTGGATCGCGGCTGGGGCGATTTTGAGCTAAACACGCGGTAGGCTTGGAACGGCTAGGGCCTCGATCATAGTTGGCCGATCGCCGTAGCCAGCCCGGTCGATAATCACGAAAGACGTGAATGAGGTGGGCTGAAAAAAACGTATTCGCCGAAACCCCGCCGAGAGAAGTCGAAGGGAAACGCAAGGGTTGATACCGCGCGCGGCAGAGGAACAGATCAACCCATCTTACACTGTGTATTATGGAAATACAAACTGTGTTACGTAGCGATATCACTGCGGAAAGATGAAGGTTCTATCGAGAAGCGAGTACTCTCCAGCGATCCGATGCGAAAAACTCCGGCGGTCGCAAGGGAAGCCAAGGGAGGCGATAGGTGGCCGTGGAGCGCGCATTTCGTACTGAAATTTCACCCCATATTTCCTTCTACTTCCCGGCGGGTTGATGGCGAATACGACCCCGAGTGTTTTTTGCAACCTCCATCGTCCATGCTTTTCATACGTTTTGACCGGGTCGGCCAAGGCGGGTTACGGCGATTTTTTCATCCAATTCTGACAGGGACCTAGCTCACTCATTTAGAGCCGGTTGAAGTATGGCGCATTGGGTTTATCATGTCGAGATATCCTTATTTTGCCATGACCGATCGCTCCTCTGCTTGCTCCGCCGAGGCTCATTCAAAAGCAGCAGACACGCTCAAAAAAGTTGTTTAGATAACTACGTTTCTGAAGCCGCATGGCTCCTAGTAAACTGCTCACGCCGTTGGAGGCGTCAAAACGAGTCAAAACTACTAAATGCCAGCAACACAAATCGAAAAATCTCTGCAACCCTCCCCCAAAATACAAACTCGTCCAGATTGATAGTACTAATACGGCCACTTTGGCTGGTTTTGATGCTTCCAATGAGGTGAACCTTTCAGTATAGGCTGTAATAGTATATCGGCTTCTCTATTTCAACCGTCTTGTTGCTAATATTCTCTGTTTCAACCGCGCGCCACAAGACTCGTCCACTTTTACCTGATAAGAAATTACCCGTTATCCGTTTTTCGTCAGTTCCCAATACAACCAGCTCCAATCCTTTGATTTATGTCATAAAATCGATACCATTTTTGAGCGTGTCTGCTGCCTCTAAGCAAACTAGACTTTAGATGTTGTTGATTGAAAAAGCTCGTCCTTTGCTGTTTGAAAGCCAGCGGTTCTGGGCTGTTTCAACTTGTTCGTGCGTTACCCCAAGCCCCATCCCTACTTCCAACGTTTGCTTATTTCCAATTATTTGGGACCACAAACCCTGCATCCGAGTATTAATGCGTTTCGAAAGAGCGCCATTTTATTGGAAGCAATGATTACCTGCCGCACGTGCATGCGTACTGATAGCGGCCGTCTAAAAAAATGTTTCGTACTGCCCGCGTGATAAAATCGAGCCTTCCGCGGTTGAGTGCGTACTAACCGCGGTCAATCCTACGAGCAACATTTGTATCGACCGCGTGGCAATGCGTCCCGACAGCGTGTCCATGCGTACCGACAGCGTGACAAGGCGTACCGACCCCGTGACAATGCGTATCAACGGCGTGACAAGACGTACTGATCACGTGGCAGTGCGTACCGACCGCGCAGCAATGTCTACCGACCGCGTGGCAATGCGTACTGAACGAGTGGCAGTGCGTACCGACCGCTCGACAATGCGTACCGACAGCGTGGCATTGCGTACTGACCGCGTGGCAATGCGTACTAACCGCGTTGCAGTGCGTATGAACCGCGAGGCGATGCGTACTAACCGCGTGGCATTTCGTACTGACCGCGTGGCCGTGCGTATCGACCGCGCTAATTTGTGTGCCGACCGCGTGCGAAATGCGTTCCAAACGTCGCCCATCCCGCTGTCGGTACGCAACCTGTCCGCGGTCGGTACGGAACATGTCCGCGGTCGGTCCATCCCATTGTCTGAGAACCTAATAGGATAGGGTTGCGACGTTCTTAAAGGCGTCGTTGAGGGCTGATCGGATGACCGACGTCACACTGTGGCGTCCAACATACAGTACCGTGCAAAAGTCTATTCGCGTGGCCTTTACGCGAATGATGTTTTTATACGTATCTTGGCTTGCCCTTAGCGAAACTTGATGAAACTTTGGTATGTTATGGGGCATCACAAAACTTGCTTCACCCATACACAAAATCGGTTTTTGAGTGTGCAGTTTTTAAATATGGAATTTTTTTAACATTTTGTGGTAATATCTAAAATTAGGACTATTCCTTTAAAACATGGCTATTATAAATCCAAACCCGTAGCAGTCATTCGCCATTCGAAGGTCTTCGGGACCGTTGTATAGCTTTGTGGGAGAATAGTCCCTATCAGTCTCTATCCGAATTTTTCTGAAGACCGAAAATTGAACAGGTTGGAGTTAATTTTAGGAAATTCACCCCTATAAAATTATTCACTCCAGAGCCATTACAAGATATTTGCTTTATAAGCTTTGACAAAGTACAACTGGAACATAAATTTCGCTCTTTTCCGATAACGTCAAAGAGGGATACTTAATAGGTGCAATATCGCACTATTTTCTTTTGAATTTATTTCTAAACAAATTTCAATAGAGATTAATTTTTTACAAGTTTATACAAGGGTTCCGAAGGCCTTCCAATGGCGAATAGTTGCGGGTTTGGAATTGTAATAGCCATGTTTCAAGGGAAAAGTCCTTATTTGAAATAATACCACAAAATGATTAAAAAAATCCATATTAAAAAACTGCACGCTCAAAAACCAATTTTATGTATATGTAAAGCAAGGGTTGTGATGCCCAATAACATACTAAAGTTTCATTAAGTTTCGCTAAGGGCCAGCCAAGATACGTATAAAAACATTGTTTTGCACGGTACTGTAGGTGCGAAATTTCTCTGTTAATTGTGGGGTGGCCGATATCACCCATTGCTCTATCACAAGCCTGGTGCGTGCCGCGTGTGAGGTCGCATTGCTCTGCCCGACGTTGAACGGCAGAATGCTTTGAAAGGTGTTTTGAAGGCATTGTCCACGGAAAAATTCCTTTTTTCAATTTGTAGCATATTTGTAACATCCTCCTTTAGTGCCAAACAAGTACATAGTTTCTCGCCTCAACTCCGGTGAGTAATGGAGAAATAGTCTTCTGAGGGGTGGGACGTCGTAGGCCCAGTGGGTGCGCCTGATATTGTTGATCGATTCGCAGAAAGAGGCCTTCACGTGTAAAAAACGTCTCGACTGCCACAGTGGTCACCAATTATGTATCTACATGATCGCTTACATCATATGATACACACATCTGGTGTCATCGTTGCACATTTTCGGAAGGCTGTTTCTCCTTGAGTAGGCTGAGTTGGGATGCAAAACTTCGCACATGCGTAACCATCAAGGGGGACGTCACATTCGTGCTGAAAAATGAAATTAGTAAATTTTCGTGGATGATACCTTTAGTGGACCAAAGAATTCGTTTCAACTGTCCGCTCAGTGAAACTCATGAATGCGTTCTAACATTTATTAATGTATGTTTACGAATATGTATGTACACGACATAGACGGAATAAAACTGATAATCATGGTACATGAATCAACAAACATCTCCTCCTTGAAAAAAATTCTTAGTAGCTAGGCAACTAATATTAAATTTTCACTTCAAGGCATCATTTGCTCGAACATTCTCACCTCATTTTTTATTATATTTGTGGTCTCCTGTTCGGATGTTGAAGATGAGCAGTTTTGCAACTCAGCCACGCCGAATACTGGAGGCAGGGTTCGGCGCGGGGTGTGGATATCCATACCGCGGGGTCTGAGCTGCGCAATGGTGGAGGGGGGTGGGCGGCTCTGAGCTCCACCGGTAGACCACGTGAATCATTCTGACCGAAGGGTAGTAGGTACACTGTCTAGAAATATTTTTTGCGAATAATTTGGTAATACCGTCCAATAAACATAAAGCCTTGTTGTAATTAAATTTACGTAAATGTTAAAATTATAGTAAAGGTTCTCCTACGGTTGATTATAAGGGACATAGGTTCTGGGCGCGTATCCTGGATAGTTGTGTACTGAATTGCAAATAAGAACAGATCGGAAGCTACGGAATGGGGCGGAAGAAAAGAGTGGATGCGATGAATGAAGTTATTGGCAAAGGCGAAGACGACGAGATGTACTAGAGAAATAAATATGTTTTCAGAGAAGAACAGGTCACTTTAAATGTATGGAAAACACGCTTTAATAAGTGGATAGATACGAAAATAGGTGCTTCAACATTAGCCAGACCAGACATGGCAAAAACACTTGCTATTTGGAAAGAGCGTCATCTAGTCTGGTTACGTTTCGAATCTCATTCTCCGAAACCCACTCGTACAGGAAACACACTACGTGGATTCGATCTCGCAAGGTACTTAATTTTCGAAAAACATTAGACCTCACATTTTTTTGCAAAGTAAGGGCCACGAAAAAGATATTCGAGTCGAGAGTGGTAGATTTACCATATATACAAATTTTCAGCTTCTAAGATGGACGCTGAAAGGCACTTCTCTGTGTGGCCCACACCTGTCGCAGGTGCGGTCGCGCTGGAAGTCTACATTTTTGCAAGGTATGAGATAGGAGAATACGACGATCGAGTCTAGCGTGGTCGATTTACTCTTTATACTCACTTTCGCCGCCCAACATTGATGCTGAACACCGCTACAGTACAAGGCCTCACACTTTTCTCAGGTGTAGTCCCGCTGAAAAGGGGCACTTTTGAAAGTTAGGTGTCATGAGAGTAAGATATTTGAGTCCAGCGTAGCCGATTTTACCTGTATACAATCTTTTACCGTCTCAGTGTAACGCCGAAGACCGCTACATAGGAAGCGGGACAAGGTAAAAAACGTAAAAAAATCGTCAAAGTCCACAAACCTGGAGTAGGGTTTTAAAACACCTGTAACTTAGCTTAAAGAGCTACCCTGGGTTTGAGCAGAAACTAGGTTTGTAACCCTACCGAATGAAACTTTTCTCGCTCCCAGAGGACGCCTTACAAAAAAATTTACTAGGTGTGGACATTTGATGTTTTGAGCATAAATGTCCACACCTAAATGGACTGGCTAGGTAAGGACATTTATGCTCAAAACATCAAATGTCCACACCTAGTAAATTTTTTTTGTAAGGCGTCCTCAGGGAGCGAGCAAAGTTTCATTCGGTAGGGTTACAAACCTAGTTTCTTAGTTTTGCTCAAACCCGGGGTAGCTCTTTTCAAAGCTAAGTTACAGGTGTTTTAAAACCCTACTCCAGGTTTGTGGACTTTGACGATTTTTTTACGTTTTTTAACCGTGTCCCGCTTCCTATGTAGCGGTCTTCGGTGTTACACTGAGACGGTAAAAGATTGTACAAGGGGTAAATCGACCACGCTGGACTCCAATATCCTACTCTCGTCACCCCTAAATTTCGAAATTGACGACGTCCAGCTGGACCACACCTGATGTCGACACCGTCGACCAGACTATTTATAGGTTCATATTTGTAAACTATGTAGACTAATTTGTCAATTTCTGCATTTGCTCATGAATAATGTTTGCAGCTTAGTTCCCATGAGATATGAATCTAGTTGTGTTATATGTTTTGTTATGTTTTGAAAACGGCGAAGATATCTCGAACACAGTAGCATATAAACACGTAGAAGAGAAGGGAGATATGGTTCGCTTCGACTCTGAGCGATCATTAGCTACGTCACACAAGTTCAATAAGCAATTTGTTTAACAGGTTTTATTAACTACTTTACAGAATTCTAAGTGATCACAAGTCCCGGGCAAAACCAAACCTCTCCAGCCGCTTCGCGGCTGGAGCGATACAGGTTGCATCGCGCTCTTAGCCGTTGGAAAAAGGTAATAAGATTCAATATTCGTGGAAGATTTAATGTTATAATAAACTTGTTAGTTCTCTTCAGTTGGACTGCACAACAAGTTCTCTCGTCACTTAAAGGCTGTGGTCGCGATCAAATATGCTTGTCGTCTTTTTGTAAGTACGGTTTTCATCGTGTACGATGCCTTTAAGACCCGCGTGGCAGCATCACAAGAAAAGAGGCTAAGGGCGTTATCAACTTCACCTGAGAAAAGTGTGAGGCCTTGTACTGTAGCGGTGTTCAGCATCAATGTTGGACGGTGAAAGTGAGTATACAGGGTGAATCGGCTACGCTGGATCCGATCATCGTATTCTCCTAACTCATACCTTGCAAAAATGTAGACTTCCAGTGCGACCGCACCTGCGACAGGTGTGGGCCACACACAGAAGTGCCTTTCGGTGTTCTTAGAAGCTGAAAATTTGTATATATGGTAAATCTACCACTCTCGACTCGAATATCTTATTTTCGTGGCCCTTACTTTGCAGAAAAATGTGAGGTCTAATGTTTTCCAAAAATTAAGCACCTTGCGGGATCGAACCCGTGTCGTGTGTTTCGTGTATGAGTGGGTTTCGGAGAATAAAATTCGCAACGTAACCAGATTGGATGACGCTCTTTCCAACTAGAAGTTCATACATCTGGAGTGACCTGTTTTTCTTGGACTTGCTAAATGAACCTACGAACTCATATTATTTTGAAAACACATTTATTTCTTCGAGACATCCCGTATTCTTGACCTTAGCCAACCACTTCATCTTCTCCACGCTTCTTTTCCATTACATATCGCTCCAGCCGCGAAGCGGCTGGAGAGGTTTGGTTTTGCCTGGCACTTGTGATCACTTAGATTTTGGTAAAGTAGTTAATAAAACCTGTAAAACAAATTTTCTAGAGATTTCCTTCTGGATATAAGTGAGAGAGTATAGAAGACACCCGCTGACAAAATTTGAGCCAAATCGATTGAAAATTAACAAAGTTAGATCGGCGGAAGCTTAGCTAAAATTCGCGTTTTTTCTTGTAACGCGTCCCTCGTGTCCTGTTCCTCGTCCCTCGTCCCTCGTTCCTCGTTCCTCGTTCCTGCCACTAGCCACTGCCAGTGGTCGCAGGCTATCAGTACATAGGGCATCTGATGACGTCATCAGGGTGTCATGTAAAGTACATAGGGCATCTGATGACGTCATCAGGGTGTCATGTAAAGTACATAGGGCATCTGATGACGTCATCAGGGTGTCATGTAAAGTACATAGGGCATCTGATGACGTCATCAGGGTGTCATGTAAAGTACATAGGCATCTGATGACGTCATCAGGGTGTCATGTAAAGTACATAGGGCATCTGATGACGTCATCACAGTGTCATGTAAAGTACATAGGGCATCTGATGACGTCATAAGGGTGTCATGTAAAGCACATAGGGCATCTGATGACGTCATCAGGGTGTCATGTAAAGTACATAGGGCATCTGATGACGTCATCAGGATGTCATGTAAAGTACATAGGGCATCTGATGACGTCATCAGGGTGTCATGTAAAGTACATAGGGCATCTGATGACGTCATCAGGGTGTCATGTAAAGTACATAGGGCATCTGATGACGTCATAAGGGTGTCATGTAAAGCACATAGGGCATCTGATGACGTCATCAGGGTGTCATGTAAAGTACATAGGGCATCTGATGACGTCATCAGGGTGTCATGTAAAGTACATAGGGCATCTGATGACGTCATCAGGGTGTCATGTAAAGTACATAGGGCATCTGATGACGTCATAAGGGTGTCATGTAAAGTACATAGGGCATCTGATGACGTCATCAAGATGTCATGTAAAGTACATAGGGCATCTGATGACGTCATCAGGGTGTCATGTAAAGTACATAGGGCATCTGATGACGTCATCAGGGTGTCATGTAAAGTACATAGGGCATCTGATGACGTCATCAGGGTGTCATGTAAAGTACATAGGGCATCTGATGACGTCATCAGGATGTCATGTAAAGTACATAGGGCATCTGATGACGTCATAAGGGTGTCATGTAAAGTACATAGGGCATCTGATGACGTCATCAGGGTGTCATGTAAAGTACATAGGGCATCTGATGACGTCATCAGGATGTCATGTAAAGTACATAGGGCATCTGATGACGTCATCAGGGTGTCATGTAAAGTACATAGGGCATCTGATGACGTCATAAGGGTGTCATGTAAAGTACATAGGGCATCTGATGACGTCATCAGGGTGTCATGTAAAGTACATAGGGCATCTGATGACGTCATCAGGATGTCATGTAAAGTACATAGGGCATCTGATGACGTCATCAGGGTGTCATGTAAAGTACATAGGGCATCTGATGACGCCATCAGGGTGTCATGTAAAGTACATAGGGCATCTGATGACGTCATCAGGGTGTCATGTAAAGTACATAGGGCATCTGATGACGTCATCAGGATGTCATGTAAAGTACATAGGGCATCTGATGACGTCATCAAGGTGTCATGTAAAGTACATAGGGCATCTGATGACGTCATAAGGGTGTCATGTAAAGTACATAGGGCATCTGATGACGTCATCAAGATGTCATGTAAAGTACATAGGGCATCTGATGACGTCATCAGGGTGTCATGTAAAGTACATAGGGCATCTGATGACGTCATCAGGGTGTCATGTAAAGTACATAGGGCATCTGATGACGTCATCAGGGTGTCATGTAAAGTACATAGGGCATCTGATGACGTCATCAGGATGTCATGTAAAGTACATAGGGCATCTGATGACGTCATCAGGGTGTCATGTAAAGTGAGAAGCGCTTCATTTGTAGCGTGCGCAACAAGTTTGACGCTTACTGATTATTATAGCAATCCATGCTATTTGAAAAATACTGAAGATTTCTTCATAGATATTACTTCGTAATATCAATAAAAAGTGAACAATTCTATCAAAAAGGGGTCTTCCAAGCGAAAGAGGTTTGGTTGGCGTCAGAAACGTTCCAACAAAAAGGGAACAATAGGTAAGTAGAATGAGGAGAGTCTACAAAAAGTGAACAATATTTTCTGAGACTGATTTTCCTGGCCGATACTTCTTAACAGCAAAACAAACCGTTGCGGAGTTCTACACGGAAGCACTCTGTGGTTCCAAAACTCGTCTTGACTACACGAGAACCGTTAAAAAGTATGTGCATGTAAACCTAATACTTACCATCAGAATAGAAGATGATGCCAAAAACACAGACGGACGGTTAGCTCCAGCTGCTACGAGAAGCGAAACCAAAGTGCAGCATCTAATGAGAATATTTTCTTATATTCTCGTCAACGAATAGAAGTCCATTCTTGAAACCATTGAACTCTTCCTCTAGAAGTACCACAACGGTTTGTTTTTGCTGTTAAGAAGTATCGGCCAGGAAAATCAGTCTCAGAAAATATTGTTCACTTTTTGTAGACTCTCCTCATTCTACTTACCTATTGTTCCCTTTTTGTTGGAACGTTTCTGACGCCAACCAAACCTCTTTCGCTTGGAAGACCCCTTTTTGATAGATATACCTTAGCTTCCTACACGGAATCATTCACAATTTCTGGATACACGTTCAAACCTATGTCTCTTATATTCAACATTAGGAGAGCCTTCACTATAATCAAAACCCTAGCTGTAGCTAAGTTTTTCAAAAACACAGGCAACTTTATGTAATCCGTCAAGAAAAGCCTCGTCCGTGATCTATTTCAATGTTGATGTCTTGTTTTTTTAAAGGTTGTTCTTCTTCGAATTATACATCTTTTGGAATAAGTTGTTCCTTTTATTTCAATTTTACTACAAAAACAAACAACACTATTGGGAGGAGGTCCAAGAAAATCGCCGAAAATTTGACCTATTAACGCTTCTGGGAGGGGTCGGAGAAAATCGTGAAAAGTTTGCTTTTAGAGGGAGGGTTCTGAGAAAATTTAGCCTTGTACACACCTCGTGCCGAACCCTGACTGGAGGGATCAACTATTGACGACGGAGTCTACCACGTCCTGACTTTTGGCTGGGGACATGACGTGAGCGAACCTGTCGATAATTTGTACTGTCGTTCTCAGAGCCGAATTCCGGTGAGCAAATGCGGACTACGGCTGCTGCATCACGCAACACGATGATATTCGGGAGAAAGGTCAATCGTGCCGGGACCAAGTGGTCCAAGCACGATTATCATCCTCCTGCATGATGCAACAGCCGTTGTCCGCAAATGTGGATCGGAATTTGGCTCCGAAGACGACAGTAATCACGAAGAAGGGGTCAAAACAAGAGTAACATGTGCTTCCCGTACATTCGTCAACAGCCCTACCATTTCCAGTCATCAGAAAACGATCTTTCGACGCTCCTCACACGTATTGCACTCATTGTCATGGACGAGGTTTCACGTATGCAGGAGAATGAACTTCAATGCTTTTCGCGGAGAATTCCTCAAATACCTAGGCCACTCGCCTTCATGAAAACTCAAACAAACTCAAGCATAGCTCTCAATCGTTTCACTCTCGCCATCTACCGCTATGCTTGCATAAACATCGCTCTGTCTTGCTTCTGCAAACACTGATTATGTAAAGGGTCAAAGGCACAGTACACGCTCAGATATGAATTTTGAGTTTACCATGTAATTGTGTAGAAGACCCCTCCTGTATAACACGTGCCAAATGTGAGATCTCAATTCCTCCAAATAAGCGAGATATAGGCGACCACCGCAGGCCCGACCCCCTTCGCTCACCACCACAGGCCCGACCCCCTAACAGATTTTCGGACTCGATAGCGGCTCGATGGATGGGTGAATTCTCACGAGTCTTTGTTCTTCAGTCCATTGCCGGTCTATCTTCTCATCCTGTTGAAATGAAATCTGAAAAATAATTTTTTGGGTATCCTGTGCCTTTAAGACAAACGAGACTTCAAATCATCACTGCAACTACACTAAAAGATGCGAAGTAAACATTGTTACATACCTTGAATTGCCTTTTATGGAACCGTTCATATGTAAACGGAGAGAAAGCATATATCAAGGACGCAATTTAATTACAATGCTACACATTTGTAGTCCCGCGACCACAAATCAACTGGTTAGGTATGGCATACAGAGCAATAGCGTGACGTTCCATCGTTTCTCAACACAATATCACAGACAAAACTATCTTCTAAGGAAAACTGTTAAAGAAATGGTTCGACATGACCTGCACCTTCAAAGTGCAACAAGTAAACAAACGCTGACATGTCAGCGGATAAAAAAGGGGTACAACATGGCTGTCATGACTCATGTAAGACTTTGGTGATAACACATCTATTGCCGTTTCCATGAGGTCTTTTTTCACAAGTTTGTCATTCAGCACTGTCAATCGCTTATGACTGCAATTTCTGTTAACGTGCGCAAACACAGCATCGAATACCATTACACATCATGCCACCGTCATACCGCCATCAGTCGTCCTTTTCTTCGTTCACATTCTCAATTCTATTCGCTTCCATCACTTCTCTTCAATGCGTTCTCTCTTCGATAATTGATTCGTTCTGCCTGCTGTCCGGTATACGGAACAAAACTATTCTCCGCACTTTCATCATTTCGCACTACTCTGCTTCCATAACATTGGACAAAAAATTGGACCAGAGACTTTATAATCCATCCCTTCGTAATTAAAGATCATCAACTCAGAGAATATATGAAAACTTTAGCCTATTCGCACACTGTTGTACAATTGGCTTTAAAAATCGGCCCCCATAAAGGCAGTGGTCGCGATCAAATATGCTTGTCGTCTTTTTCTCTCTAAACCCTTTTCTGGATCTGGAGATGTAGGACCTATCGCAAAAAAAACCACTGTTTTGAGCGAAATATGAAGCCCGAACTTTCTTGTATTTTGATGGTGGACGAGCTCACTCCACATCATCGGCATCGATGACCTCTTCTATCAAGAACATCAGCTGGCTTGAAATTGAATTTCAATCAACGAACCTTCGGATTTGTGTACACATCTAGTCAAAAACATTGACTGGAGTGCTTTCTTTCATTGCTCAACTGTTTTTATTAGGTAAATTTGCAGTTATTTCTTCCACTGAATGTCGATGATTTTTGACCGCTCGGCATGAGACTGCGATCTTTTTCGTCGGCGCTGTGCACGTGTGCACGAACCAGCATCTTTAGGCCTTAAAAACTCTAATTTTAGCCCGTTTTTCACGGCGTTACCTTCATAGTTTTTCAGCTGTTTTTGATCTAAGCTGATTTTTGTAGTTTTTTCGATAACGTTTTTCATCGTGATCACTGCCTTTAATTGGGTCAGTTTCATAGGTGCGGACTTATGAACCATGTGTACATTGGATGAGGGTATCACCCGGTTTCTCCACAAATATGATAAACACTGTGAGAATGACCTCACCTTGGTTACACACTTCAACTTAGAATTCAAAGTGCAAAGATCCTCACACAGGAAAAAAACACTATCAAATTTTTTCATAACCAACTACTTACTAGTTAGTTGCTAAAACCAATAACGAAATATTGATTCTATACAATAAGTAACAGCTCAAAATCCATGACCATAAGAATTTCGCAATAAGCTTTCTGTGTTAAGGCGGACGAAGAAAACAATCTTTAGGTCTCGACGGTATTAAAAGCATGGAATTCCATAATATGTGATGTGAGATCATCGTTCATACTCTTTGCCTAGTCAGAGCGGGCAACTTTGGCCTATTTCAGAGTTTGATTGATAGCCGTGCGATGAGATACTCATGATAATCATGAGTATGGATCGCGGTTGCATGGCGCGTCAATTTTCATTCGAAGCATGCTATCGCAGCGACTCAGACTGTGGGACGGACTTATCGCGACGCCCAATAGGAACGAACGTGTGGTCAACGGCGATCAGCCCGCTGCTTTTGCGCCCGGTCAGCTCTATATGGGTTCGCGATCAGCTCTAAATGGGCTCGCGATCAGTACGCTTGGTTAAAAAGGACCGACCGCAAAAAATCTGTATAATTTAGTTATTAATTATAATACAACTAGGCGGAGCCTAGGACCAAAGTTAAGCACCTTCGGGCGTTACGTCCTCTATCTCGTAGGGACAGAGTGTACTCCCGCTAGAGCAACCAAGGAGATACTATAGATGTACCTCAAACTTGGGTAATTGAACCGGCGACGATCTCGTTTTACCACACAGAACAGTGCATCGTAGTCGAGGCGGGGTCCGTCGCGGTCAGTCCGATATGTGCCGTTGCTCGCGATCAGCCGGAATGCGATGCACGTCGTTCGCGATCAGTCCTAATTACATTGTTGTACGCGATAGAAACGATTTGTGGTCGCGGTAAGTTCTACTTACCAGTAGCTGCGCGCGATAAGTCCGCACTTCTGTCGGACACACAGCGCGATGATATCGAGCAACCGCAACTTGTCCGCGATCAGTTCTACTCGGATTTTCGCTCGCGGTAGAAACGGTTCCTGAGCGCGGTAAGTACTACTCGACAATTTTTGTGCGCGATACCTGACCCCCATTGCCTGAGGACCAGCGATGGAACTGTAAAGGAGTCAGAGAGGGCGATAAGGAGTATGAGTGGATCCAAATAAAGGATAAGAAGATTTGACTATGGAATGAACCAATTCTTCCTGAGCTTACCTTGGCCATCACCTCAGACAATGGGGCGGACTTATCGGGTACAGAAATTGTCGAATAGTACTTCCCGCTCAGGAACCGTTTCTAGCGCGAGCGCAAATCCAAGTAGAACTGATCGCTGACAAGTTGCGGTTGCTCGATATCTTCGCGCTGTGTGTCCGACAGAAGTGCGGACTTATCGCGCGCAGCTACTAGTAAGTAGACTTACCGCGACCATAAATAGTTTCTATCGAGTACAACAATGTAATTAGGACTGATCGCGAACGACGTGCATCGTATTCCGGCTGATCGCGAGCAACGGCACATATCGGACCGACCGCGACCGACCCCGCCTCGACTACGATGCACTGTTCTGTGTGGTAAAACGAGATCGTCGCCGGTTCAGTTACCCATGTTTGAGGTACATATAGTATCTCCTCGGTTGCACTAGCGAGAGCACACTCTGTCCCTACGAGATATAGGACGCAACGCCCGCAGGTGCTTAACTTTGGTCCTAGGCTCCGCCTAGTTGTATTATAATTAATAACTAAGTTAGACAGATGTTTTGTGGTTGGTCCTTTTTTCTTCCAGGCGTACTGATCGCGAGCCCATTTAGAGCTGATCGCGAGCCCATTTAGTGCTGACCGCGCGCAAAAGCAGCGTGCTGATCGCCATTGACCCCGCGTTCGCTCCTACTCAGCGTCGCGATAAGGCCGCTCCAATGTCTGAGCACGATAAACTATAAATATTATATTCTAGGTTCACTTGTGGCCGGTTTTCCCCTTTGTCTCCAATGAAGCTCCACAATATTTTATTTTGTTTTTCTCCAGTGTTTTACCAAGCATTGGACGTCATCGTTACACTGGTTTTTTGTTATTCATTTCTGCAATTTTCTACGGAATGAATGGATAAGCAGAACCATTCCAAAAATGCATAGGTTCCTGCGATATGGCTGAAAGATTCCGAAACTAAATAAACGCTCGAACATCAAAAAGAAAGATGAAGTCACATAAAGTAAAAACGTGGAATTCAATAGCACAATTCAATTATTTTCCGGAGGAGGCATGCATGAACGCAGCGAAGGAGAACAGGGAGCCGCTTAGCGTGCTATACGCGTAGCGTCGAGCCACGGGACGGCCCCAAAGTTCATGGCGGCCGTTTCTCCTACTCGCAGCAAGGAACAGCGACGAAATGAGCAAGATAAGTGATTTGTCTTATGAGGACGTCTCTGAGAAAATTTGCCCCGGCGGCAGACCAACCCTGCCTTGAAGGCTCCTAGGCTGGGATTCACGAACGGCAAACCGTGGGCTACAGGTGGGTTTGCGGCGGAAATAGCACGCAATCTTCGGAGACAAACCCAACTGTAGCACATGGTTTGCGTTCATGAATCCCAGCCCTAATCGGTGCCTGAAGGTTAGTGTCGATCCAGTGTCCCTCCACCAGCTATGCCACTGCATCAATCTTTCCGCTGTGGTGTCTCAACCAGGACGCGACGGCTCCCAAACCCGGTCCGGAGGTACCTCCACCCAACCGCGACGGTGCTTGAATCTGGCTGCGACGGTGCCCGATTCCGGCCGCGACGGTGCCTGAAACCGGCTGCCCCGACTCAGTCTGCAACAAGGGCGTCACCTTCGCCGAGGTCTGCGGTGAGGAACCACCCTCCCTGCAGACTGCGGCGAAAACCGCACCACCCCCCAGCCGTGAGGATACCCTATCCCCCAGCGATCAAAAATAAAGCTGGCCTCCAGAGAGGGACCCGAAGTCACCTTCCAGGGCCGGCATCAGAATGCCGACTGAGGACTCGAGTGAGATGAGGCACCTTTTATACCGGCGCGAAACTGTTGCGAGGCCCACGCCTCGCTATCGCGGTACCGTTCATGATTGCGGTGCCGTTGCTGTATTGTTGCGGACAAGAAGGAATCTTCCAAGATTCCGGAGCCGTTGCTACAGTGTCGCGGTACGGGCTCGGATCACTGTGCCGTTGCTACATGGGCCCGGCTCAGTCTCGGGTTACGGTGCCGTCTCGCCACGGTAAATGCAAATTTTCTCAGAGTGAATGAAAAGGACCTAGTATAACGAGATAGAGCCCTACAGCAAACAAGGAATGATTCCTGAAAGTTTAGGTTCCTGCAAAAAGTAAAGATTTGGCATGGCCATTTTTTCGAAAACAGAAATATTCTCCATTAAAAAGGGAAGGTAAAAAAATGGAAAAAGTTTTGAAATATTCCTGAGAACGATTTGGCGTAGAATAATTTGATTTTTGGGAAATGTAGTGAAATAGTTGAAAGTATGATTTGGCAGTCGAGTTTGAACCAACTATTGATAAGAGTTGTGCAAAACAAGAGATCGCATTGTATGAGCTTATCCGTAGAACATATCGAAGCTAAATCACGCGTGGTATGGAACAAACAGTCGATTTTACTTCACTTAATACGTGAAGACTGCGGCATTCCAGCTCCCGAACGAGCTTTTACTGCTTGCCTTATCACGCGTGATTTAGCTTCGATATGTTCTACGGATAAGCTCATACAATGCGACCTCTCGTTTTGCACAACTCTTATCAATAGTTGGTTCAAACTCGACTGCCAAATCATACTTTCAACTATTTCACTACATTTCCCCAAAATCAAATTATTCTACGCCAAATCGTTCTCAGGAATATTTCAAAAACTTTTTCCATTTTTTTTACCTTCCCTTTTTAATGGAGAATATTTCTAAGTTTTCGAAAAAATGGCCATGCCAAATCTTTACTTTTTCCAGGAACCTAAACTTTCAGGAATTTCATTTAATTTTCCTAAAGGTTCCTTTCTAACATGCCTGGTGGTGTGTAATTCAAAGTAAACCACTGATGCCCTGCCCCGCCCCTCCCCCCTTCTATGACGTCTTGCGCACTCCAACTGAAGTCCGGCGCACTTTCACTGAGGTCCTGCACACTCCCACTAATGTCCTGCACACTCCCACTGATGTCCTGCACACTTTCTGCGGCGTTCTGCGCACACCCATTTGGGTCACAAGCACGCTCATGCCAATCATTTTTTCCGCAGTGCTACCTTAACCCTCCTTTAAAAATTTTCCGAGTGTCAGCCTGGATATGAACACATCGTAATAGCCAGCAATCATGTTTGCACAATTTCGACCTCCTTTGCCACTTTTCAGTGGCTTCTCGAAGAGAGCGATGTGTGAATGAATGCATACCGCTCCTCTGCCCTTTATACCCCGCATGTTATGAGCGTGTGTTATCGTTCGTTATCATGTTTTGTTCAAGAAGTTTACGATAGCAAATGATCGGCATGGGCGTACTTGTATTTAGGTCCCACACACGTTGTACGGCGTCTTGCGCACTTCACTTGGTCACCGCACAGTTTCTACGGCGTCCGGCTCACTCCCTTTTGGGTCCCGCACACTTGCTATGGCGTCCTGCGCACTCTCATTTGGGTCCCACACACTTTCTACGGCGTCCTGTGCATCCCGCTCGGGTCCCACACAGTTTCTACGGCGTTCTGCGCACGCCCATTTGGGTCCCGCACACTTTCTACGGCGTACGGCGCGCACCCACTTGGGTCCCGCACACTTTCTACGGCGTTCGGCGCACTCTCATTTGGGTCCCGCGCACTTTCTACGGCGTCCGGCGCGGGAGCGGTGTGTGAATGAATGCATACCGCTCCTCCGCCCTTTTATACCCCGCATGTTATGAGCGTGTGTTATCGTTCGTTATCATGTTTTGATCAAGAATGGTTAAAGGCAGTGGTCACGATGAAAAACGTTATCGAACAAACTACAAAAATCAGCTTAGATCAAAAACAGCTGAAAAACTATGAAGGTAGCGCGGTGAAAAACGGTCTACAAATAGAGTTTCTAGGGCCCAAAGAAGCTAGTTCGTGCACACGTGCACAGCGATGACGAAACAGATCGCAGTCTCATGCCGAGCAGTCAAAAATCATCGACATTCAGAGGACGAAATAAATGCAAATTTAACGAATAAAAACAGTTGAATAATGAAAGCATCACTTCAGTCAATGTTTTTGACTAGATGTGTACAAGGTTCATTGATTGACATTCAATTTCAAGCTAGCTGATGTTCTTGATATAAGAGGTCATCGATGCCGATGATGTGGAGAGGGCTCGTCCACCATCAAAAGGCAAGAAAGTTCAGGTTTCAAATTCGGCCCAAAACAGTGGTTTTTTCGCGATTTTTTCTTATGGGTTCTACTACTCGAGACCCAGGAAAGGATTTGGAGAGAAAAAGACGACAAGCATATTTGATCGCGACCACTGCCTTTAAGGTAGCCCTGCTGAAAAAATGATCGGCGCCCGGCGCGCTCCCGCTTGGGTCCCACACACGTTCTACGGCGTCTTGCGCACTCCTACTGGGGTCCCGCACACTATCTACGGCGTTCTGTGGCGCACTTCTGAGTCACACCTTGAGGCGTTCCAAAAGGTACTTCCGAGATCCCGCCGTATTGATTGAAGCGTTGCCCCGTCAAATCCTCAGCAAAAGCCTATCAGTAACGGTGTTTATTTCACTAGTTCATTTTTACGAATGAGTAAACGTCGGATGGTTTATAATAACATGTTTACGTGTTTTTGTTTTTCTTGACCCTCAATTTTGAGGTTCCGCAAAAATTGAGCTACCAACTTGAAAATTTGACAGGAGCTAGGTGCAAACATAACCAGCTCAATGGCCAAAAATGAGCTCTCTAGCTCAACGAGAAGTGTTCCAACAAGATCGTGAACGCCAACTGAAAAAAAAGGAGATGAACATTTTTTCGACCAAAATGACGTGGTTTTGACACTTTTTCTCGAATCTCAGGTAACGATTCCGGACCATTTTTTGAACAGTTATTCAGCTGTCTAAAGTATATTAAATGCAAAAAAACGGTCTTCCTACGTTTACTCTGGACCCTGATACTGAGATCAGGGGGTTGCGCGAAGGCGAATCAAAGCCAAATCTGGTGAGCGCTTCGCGCTCACCACAATTCACGGAGTAAATATCATCCCAACATGAGAAAAAGCAGAAATTACCATTAGTTGGCATTCAACCGGCTGTTGGGAGATTAAGAATATAACAAGCGCTCAGGAAAATATTCGATCTGATCGTGGACATAGGAAGCAAGTTCTCCAAAACGTAATGTCGAAATATTCTGACCATTCCGTTCGCGAGAATATGGGATATGATCGACGTTTTTCAACAAAATCAGCAAATCAAAAAAGGAATGACACCCGAGTACCCTCTTATGGGTACCCTTGTGCATGCGACAAGGCACCGCCATGCAGTTTCTCAGCGGATAATGGAAGGGGTCGCAATAATTTTAGTCCAATTTTGAAAATTTCGTGTGGAAATCGAAAGAATCGCAGCCTGAAAACGAAAAATTGGACAGAGTCGTTACGATGTCGAACATTTTGGTCACCAAGGACAGGGGACCGCAGTTGCACTGAGGTCCTACACAAAGGCTCGCTTAACCCTTGTATGAGGCAAGGTTCTACAATATGTCACCTACGTGAGGCACATGCTTTGGCAAACACAAAAATCGAAGAATAGTTCCTACTTTCGGGTTGTTTTCTCAATTAAATTCATTAACAGTATTGTAGTTACTGTCATGATTAGAATTATGACAAAACCTTTAGCCTGCGGTGCTCAAGATGGAGAATACCAAGTTTCAGACAACGAAGAAACTTCAATCATACTTGAGGCAAGAACCATATATACTTCGGTTGAGTAGTCAAATAACCCAGAACAATACATTAACCCTGTATCGAGTGGGCGTTCCTTGATGGGAGATTTTGTTGGCGTTATTGAGCTTCCATTGGGCTAGAACCCCAGCCAGCCCTCTGTTTCACACAGCTTCGCGTTCTTCTTCAAGATCCTAGCAAAGAATTGAAGAAAGCTCTATCATTGCCGTGACTTTTACGGTTCTCATCAGACTTCGGGAAAGCAGATTTCCAACATTATTTCTTCTTTCTAGATTTCTTCACATTGCTATAACAAGTTTCCGATCACTCTGGCAATTCTGCGTAATCTCTATGGCAACGAGTTTCCTATTCAACTACAAAGCACCTTTCACCCGGCGCACTTTGAAAACATTGGTATATTGACACCGCTTGACTGATGTCGACCACGGTAGAAGCAATAATTGTGGTCTTTTCCCGAGCTAAGTGCCATCGAACAGATTTACGGCATTGTTTGGGGAGATGTTCTCTCTGATGGTCTTCGATGAATGTAAAAGAGAGACGACCCGATTTTTCCGCTGCTTTGACTTTCTCTGCCAAATCACGTTGCTTTATGCCCCACTGGAAGATTCGAAGTGGAGCGTCCTTGAGAAATTTCTCTATAATAGCCTCCTGTCGATTTGTCAAAAATTGACCTATATCAGAAATATGGGCACATCATTCCGAAACCGTCACGAAAGCAGATGGGTGATATACTATTGTACAAGAAAGCCTATGAAAAATGCCACAAAACGGATTTTAGCAGCCGGGATTCTGTGCTACCGTAAACCTCGCATTCTCCGTTATCGTATCATCGAACGTTAGCATCGCACTCAAGTGGGATTTGAGGCGGAGATCAGCCACTTGTAGTATTTTTTCTCTAGTATTCAGGTCTTGATGTATTATTTCTTGTGAAACTGAGGATAAAGCTAAAATTTCAAGAGTTTGATATCTAACGAACCCATGTCTGGGTTGCTTTATCGATTTCCGCTGTTAGTATAAGTTTCGGGGCGGTTTCTCTTCTTAGCCTACCGTTTTTAATCTTCTGGCCCTAGCTTAAAGGCAGCATACACGCTTGCAAGCATAGTCGAGATAACAGCATAGATAGGTCCGCACGGCCCGTACTATGTCGTCAACGACGTTTGAAGCGCTGAAAACTGTCCAGGATGACAATATTTGAGCAATCCTGTCTCGCACGCCCGTATTTTCACTCCCATTCGAGTACGAGAATGAGAATCGAAACTTGAGAAAACATGTGATAACTTAGAATGATAGCACTATAAAAAGGGAGTGCAGTAGAGAAAAAACTCGATTTACCTCAATATAACATGTTTGTGCACTGATAAAACCCTCCATTTCAGGAGGTCAGCCAAAGTAGAGCGGCATTCTCGAAAGTGAACGAGAGTCAATAGGTATGCAGACATGTTATACTCAAGTAAACCAAGCTATTTCTCTCGTGCACTCCCATTTGATAGTGCTATCACTCTCAATTATCACACGTTTTCTCAAATATCGATTCTCATTCTGTTACTCGAAGGGGTGTGAAAATACGGGCGTGGAAGGCAAGATTGCTCAAACAATGTCAAATATTGTCATCCTGGACAGTTTTCGGCGCTTCAAACGTCTTTGACGACATAGTACGGGCCGTGCGGACCTATCTATGCTGTTATCTCGACTATGCTTGCGAGCGTGTATGCGAGCGTGTATGAGAAAAAATGGGTTTCACAGCCATTGTTTTTTGTTTTTTTTTAACAGAGGTTCACATATTATGTTAAAGGCAGCGTTCACGATGATCAACCTCGTTGACTTTCCACAGTGAAATGATAGGGGAGAAGGATCCTAGGCTCCCAGTGTCGAAAGAACGGTAGAAAACGAGCCAGGAGCGGCAAAATAACGGCTGCAAACAAGCGTTTTGGTGCCCCAGACACGCCTGGTGCCCCAGATCCGCCCCTCGAAAGGAACAAATGAAGACTCAGATTATAAGAATGATCAAATGAAGGAAGTGCTGATAAGTGAGCTGTTTGCTTCATTGCACTGATAGGTATCATCCTTCTAGCGGTCAGTTCCTCCACGCTCAAAAAACAACGTAAACAAGAGAGGGCCTATTTTGGCTCAAAAACGCGTCTTTCGTGTCCTTTTCAAGCATGCCTTGCTATATAGGGCACCAGACCTTTCGTAAACCGTGGAGATATCGGAAGTGAAATTTATCGTGAACACTGCCTTTAAAGAGCAGCTGCATACGGATTACGAAATTTGTAGTCATGAACGGAAACGGAAAATGATTGTTGATAACCAGACTCAGGTATGACCGACCGCTCTGCGGCTCTCACTGACTTACTCAAACTTATTATCGGGTTTCAACCTTTCCTTGCTCAATATGCGAGCCAGGTCGGTGAAGCCGAGCTCCACAGTTACTTAGACTCTGTTTCATTCCAAGTGAACTCATGTTTTCGGTTATCACAGCGCGGAGCAGTGGCTTTTTCGTCGAAACCTCCTTATCACTAGTTATATTTCACCAAGGCCCACCGCTCCGCTGCTGGTGATAATCGAAATCAACAGGTCACTACGGCTGTACCAGAGCTTATCTCCATGGAATTCTCTCGCGAACATGATGAATACGAGAGGCGCAGACATTTGGTAGAGTTACTGGCTATATCAAAGCACAATTAAGGACCACAGTTGCACACAATCGCTGCTGCAACACTTATTGATAGTGCACACGGAATCATGCTGGAACCACGCGGCTCTTGCACGAGAATCTTCGTCCCAGCACGATCATCTTCGAGTTGCCGGCTGTAACATCGGTTGCCTGCAACTGTGCGGCTAATGGAGCAAAGATAAATTGGAACCCAATACACACTCCGTTGCAGAATTTTTGACGATTTCCAAAACCACCTTCTCCACGCAACTACAATACTCGCGCGAAATTTTGTAAAAACGGGGAGCAAAAAAAACTTGACAAGAACACATCCGATCCTAGTTAGTTTATTGAACGATTTATTTTGGGTTCTGAAAACGCTGTCATATTCATAGCTCAAATTCCTACCTAGTAATCTGTTTTGTGGACCGAAGTTTCCTAGAACCGCTTTTAAAAGATTGAGTCTAAAGGTATCGGAACGCGAATTTTTTTTTGCGTTTTTTCACAACGGTGTTGCCCTCCTTGACTTCCATTCAGCTTTGTTTGGTGTAGAGCGATGATTCCTCATGTTTTCGTATTCAAAAGT
The DNA here is from genome assembly GCA_029168955.1 of Aplectana chamaeleonis. NCBI lineage: Eukaryota > Metazoa > Nematoda > Chromadorea > Rhabditida > Cosmocercidae > Aplectana > Aplectana chamaeleonis. The sequence continues at coordinate 491,167 of JAPDOI010000278.1, read as the reverse complement.
TAGGCAAAACCTGCCACAACTCTGGTAGTCGATTAAGTCAGGGATTACGGTGTTCAACGCAAGATAATCATGGCCAGAATGACCGATATTTACATGGCGAATTTCAAGAATGCGTTGACGACGGTTCAAAGATGTGCGATATTTACACGGCGAATTTCAAGAATGCGTTGACGACGGTTCAAAGATGTGCGATGGGCACACTTTGTGTTTCGGTGGTTCCCTCAAATGGCTCGAATAATTTAAAGGCAGTGTTCATGATGAAAAAATCTCCAGTTTTTTCACAGAAGTGTGAGCTTTGGAACTTACCGATGAAAACAGTGGAGAAAGAATCGCGAAAAACCATCGGGAAGTGGGTGAAAATCGCGTGGGCCAGTCAACCCATTGGGCCGCCCCGCCTCCCAAATGAAGAAGCTTGAACACGTAAACGGCAGGTCAGCAGAGGTAGTGGTTTCGATAAGTAGCAGTGGATAAGGTGTGACACGTTATCACATGGAAAGACTTGATTCCTTCACATCGGTCAATCCTTACATTCTCAAAAATATGACGTCACACAAGAGGTCCTACTTAGGCGGAAAAAAGTGCTTTATTGTCAGTTTCTGCAGTTCTTCCTGACGCTGCTGTCACAGTAAGCTCTTGACCTATCATAATCGGTAAGAAACTGAACATCAACGATTAATCGTGAACACTGCCTTTAAAGAAAACCGTTTTTCCGTAGTTCCGCACGTTCCGTGGGACTACCAGTAACATACGCTCCAATTCAGCGGAAAATCTCGAAACCGAAATTCTATCTGGCGGAGTAAGCAGGGAGACAAGCGCTAGCGCGCCGTTCGTCGTATGGCGCAACTATATCCACTGGGCACAGAAAAGGTTTTTCGGTGCGATGCATGGCCTAAAATGTATTATCACCGCTTCCGATGTTTCCCAAATTAAGAAAATACATAAACATAGGCTTTGGCCGTGAGCAATGAACCCATGAAACATAATTCGAGTAAACCTGATACGAAGGGATTCCAGTCATCCTGCTACTAAATTCGAAACTAATTCGCCTATCTTTCGAGTTTTCAGTTTTGTCCTTCTGCAAACTAATAGGTTCTACAAGGTCGATGTGTGGAATCTACTTACACTCCAACTTCGTTTGCCTTCACATAGAGCAAGTTGTTTTAACGAGTAACCTTTTTCTGACGTCAACACAGATAAGCAAGCTGTTCCTTGGCGAGAAATCCAATCCAGCGATCTCAGAACAGAACCTTTCCTACAAGTATGTCACTGTGTAATGATGAAAGGGCTCAAATGCAGAAGTGGGTGGGGGGGGGTTGTAGGGTCGAAGGACAGTTTCGCACCCACGTCAAAAAATCGATAACTTGAGCTTCTAACCTAGTTTGGAAATTTGGCTATTTCACAGTCACGTAGAATTTGTGGAGTTCCAGTTTCTGTGTAAAATTTTGGCTTGGGTGCTAGAGCTTCCCAAATACAATAAGCATCAATCCAATAGTCTTCCTTACCTCGTGGTTCCGAACCCTTGAACGTTTCCCGTCCTTTGAAAAATGGGGTATTCGAGGGGCTTCCGCTCTCCGTCTGGTACAACTTGAAATTTTGCAGTGGTTGACGACAGAATACGGATGTACCCTCATACTAGGTAATTCACTGCAAAAATCAACTGATAGAGTGTTTCTTCGGGAACAACAGCACAATACATCCCTTCCTTTCTCTTACTTAATCGGTTGGCTTTCGCCTGACGCGGTCATTCCGCATCTTCACCGAGGTGTGCCGTCCTAGTAGTCAGCCGTGTCCATTTTTCACGGTCTTCAGCCACAATTTGAACACATTCCATCCAGCTGTCACTATTCCATTTCCTGCGAAACGAAACATCGCGCCTGAACTGTCTTTCGATGCCGAGTGACTTCAAATCCTCTTTAACCACATCCGTCCAGAACTTTCGCCTACGCCCAGGTGGCCGTTTCCAGACAGGATTTGGAAGCATTCTTAAAGCGTGTTGTACGAGACGATCCAGCGTTCTTCTTAGTATATGCCCGAGCAGTCGAAGTCGACTTTCGATTGCTGCTTGAGATGGCATTAGGAGATGCTGGCACCTCCCTCGTGTCAAGCGTTGATGTACTGCGTCGATTTCCTTGTAAAGGTCTTCGTTATGGCATACGCGCGGCCAGAAATGTCCAAGCGAACGCCTAAAAAGCTTCCTCTCCGTGCAATCCAACCTTTCCATCTGCGTCTTCGGTGCTGCCCACGTCTCCGATCCGTACATCATGATAGGGCGAATAGCGGATAGGTAGACGCGCAACTTGACTTCCTTCGCGATGGTGGTAGACCACAAACACTTGATTAGAGAATTAAATGCAGACGTAGCTTTCGCACATTGTTGTCGAATATCCGCTGCATAACAACCATCGTTCTTCAGCAAACAGCCCAAATAACAGAAATCGTCCACCAGTTCGATACGTTGTCCGTCCACACAAACTCCCGTTGAAGGCCTCTGAGAGACCCACATCTGCTTGCATTTGTCGGGACGAAGACGAAGTCCATAGGCTGCGGCATACTTCGAAACGAGAATCACAATCCTTTGCAGTTTTGCGTTGTTTTCAGCAAATAACACAATGTCGTCGACGTACTCCAGGTCGACAAGGGAGCGTCCTGATGGTGTTAGGATCACATCCGCAGGAAACTGTTCTGCAACTCTACGCATGATGTCATCAACGGCGAAGTTGAAAAGAAAAGGTCCTGCAACGGCTCCTTGCCTTACTCCTGTTTTCACCTCGAAAGCTGACGTAAATCCGACAGGTGTACGAACTGCTGCTGTTGTTCCTTTGTTCATGTCCTCGATTAACCGAACATACTTTTCCGGGACTCCATCTGCTCGCAGAGCATTGAGCAATCGATCACGATGAGGAGAGTCGAACGCGGCTTCAAAGTCCAAAAAAGCAAGCTGTAATGGCTTCGAAAACCGCTGCCACGATTCAATTACTCTTCTCACGACGAACACTTGGTCGATGGTCGATCTTCCAGGTCGAAAACCGGCTTGCTCATCTCTGATCGTTCCTTCACGATGTTTGATAAGTCGCTCGAGAATGATACGTTCTAAAACCTTGTACATGACACAAAATAGAGAGATTCCTCTGTAGTTCTTAGGATCCGTGACGGATAGCTTCTTGTGAAGAGGTACGATGATCGCATGTCTCCACGAATCGGGTATCCTTTCGCTCATCCATATGGCACGGATGGTGTTGGTCATTTCACGCATCCCAAACACGGAGGAAGAGCTTTCAGCATTTCAGCAGTGATGTCGTCATCTCCACCTGCCTTTCCATTCTTCATTTTCCGGACACAATCCAAAACTTCAGACTCAGTCGGCGGTTCCTCACTGACATCGTAATGTGCTCTCTGAACATGTGGGAGCTCAGGTACTGATGGCGCTGGACGATTCAGTAGTGAACTGAAGTAATCCTTCCATATTGGCAGCGTCGCATCACCAACTGCAACTCCATTGGTAGTGTTCAAGACAGGAGAACATCTCTTCATCTTCCCGCTATACTGTCGCAGCAACGTGTGGGCTTTCTTCGGAATCTTCTCCTCCCAAGCCTTCTCGAACTCCTTAGCTCTACACGTCCACTCTTGTTCGCGGTCACTTTGAAGCTTCCTCCTCAGACGCTTCTCCTCCACGAAGTTTGCTGCAGTTCGGAGAGCACATACTCTGTTGTAGGTAGATGTTTTTTCTTCTGAGACGTAGGCGAACTTCTTCTTAGGCTGTACAACCGGGAGTGCCTCTTTCGAAGCGTCCTGGATGCACTTGAAAAAAGAATCCGCGTCGCAAAGTTTCTTCTTAGTCCGTACTCCGATGTGAATAGAAACGCGTTGTCGAAAATTCCTTCTGCACTCTTCTCTTCACAGCCCACACGTTGCTGCGACAGTATAGCGGGAAGATGAAGAGATGTTCTCCTGTCTTGAACACTACCAATGGTTCTGAGACTTGTCATGTCAATCCTCCGGAGAGGCTGAGCCCCTCGCTTCCTCTTATGAATCCTCGCAGTGAAGTTTAACAGAACAGGACGGTGATCCGAATCGAATGCGACATCCCACACAGCTCTAGATCTTCGAATGTCCGATACTGGAATATTCCTCGTCAGGACATAGTCAAGCTGTAGTTTCAAAGTTGTTATCTTCCGCTTCCGCTGCTCTTCTGGAGATAGCTGGGTTTGTCCCTGCCACGTAAGCTGATGGCGGCGATGATTCCTCTTGAATGTCGATGCAATAATCAGACCACTGCGTTCACAAAAGTCGACAAGGCGGTAGCCATTGTCCGATTTTGCTCCACTGGGTAGAACCATTTACCGAGTACTTCGGATTCCTGATCAAGTCCCATCTTCGCATTTGCGTCAATCCCCACGACAACAGTATGTTGACAAGGTATCCTGGACAGCAACGTATTGAGTTCCTCATAAAACGCATCCTTCGAATTGTCTTCGGCGGTTTCAGTGGGCGCATGAGCACTCACTATCCACAGATTGAATCCTCTGTGATCCCGCAGTCGTACGAATGCATTCCGGCACGACGTTGAGCCAAACTCCTTGACCATACCATTGAAATCCTTCCTTACAGCTATTGCACAGCCTCCCACTCTCCTATCGTCAGCGTTACCGCAGTAAATGGTGTACTCTCCGACGCTGATGACGGGTCTATCCTTGAGGCGGGTTTCCTGCAAAGCAGCAAACGGTGCATGGAAATAGCTCAGAAGTCTGGATAGCGCAGTTTTTGGATATCACTCGACAGCGATCGACAGTTCAGGGTGGCGAAATTGTGGCTTGTGGGCAAAGACTCCATGACTCCTTAGGTATGGATCCTAAGGTGTTATGGACCAGAGGCCTTAGTGTGCCGGACGGCGACACCTTTATGCAATGTATGGGATACTTTCGCGATATAGTTGTGCACGCTATATCGCTCGAACGTTCCCTGTGTACACTCAAACGTCTGCTGGGTTCAGTAGAAGCAGGGGCACCAAACGAGCAGGTACCAACAGACTTGTATACACACCCCCTTCCTTTCTCTATGACTTCTAATACGAGGTTAACGTGCAACTGCTATAGTTACGAATGCGTTTTTCTGTGAAACGGCAAGCCAAAATGCTACTTCTGTGCACAGTGGATATCCTTCCTACGACGCGCCAACGCACGCTGCGGCATACGACGAGCGGCGCGCTAGCGCTTGTAGCAGGGAGAGGTCGGTCATGGCAAAATCTAATAGTGATAAGGAGATTTTGACATGATAAACCCGATAAGCTTTACTCCGACCGGCTCAAAATGAGGGAGCTAGGCTATTAGAATAAATGCATATTTTCAAAGTACCGCTCAGAACAGTGTTTTTTAACACAACCTCGAACCTCTTCAGGTATGAAAACACCCCATCACTGAAAAACTGAGGTATTTCAGGATCGAATGTGGTTGGGCCATGTAAGGAATTTTTTTATCAGTTACGAATTACGAGGGATTTTAAAAATTACGATTTACGAAATTACAAAATTCAGTTACGCACAGCCTTGGTCGTGAATGGGTTAAATTTCCAACGAAGAAAAACAATGGGCAGTGGGTCAAGAATTCACTATGGGTCGCGATTGTTGATCGATATGAAATGAACCCGATTGTACTCGGTATCTACGAGCTTTAACCGGTTTTCATCGGAAATTTAACCAGTTCCCATCCAAAATTATCCAATTTTTATTCGATTTCGATCCTATCGATTATCCGTTTCTATCCTATCTTTTATACGACTACCCGGTTTTCGGATCGGATCCCTCGAATTTCAGATTTACGGATATCGGACATTTCGGATACGTTTTTTCATATTTCGGGCCAATCCGAAATCGCCATTTTGACGTCGGATCGGATGCCGGATATCCGAGAGCAACTCCGTCGAATGGAATGTATACTGTACAGCCTTGCATCCGATCTCAGAATAGTGACATCTAGCACTGGAACCACCAAAAGCATCTCTGAGTCGTTCAGAAAATAATTTAAGGTTCGAATCTTGAAGGGTTCCACCGGTTTTCTTCTCCACGATCAGTTCGGACCCCGAATGTTCGTTGTTTCAAAACGCATGGCGCGTTTGAGATTGGTCATTAGAGGCTGATAAAGGCCCAGTTCCTTTTTCCATGGTTTTGTCTTACTGTATGTGCAGTATCGCGATTTTCGAATTGTTTGACTCCGTCTGTTTTTCCTTGTCTTACTTTTGGATTACTCAGATGTATCAGGCTGTAAAGAAAATCCTGCACCAAATGCTTGTTAGCGAATTCTTCCTTTTCAATCCTACCTGCATAAAATCACGATGGGCAAATTGTGATAAATGACTTACGATTGACTGCCCCCTTTAAAGGCAGCGTTCACGATGATCATCCTCGTTGACTTTCCACAGTGAAATGATAGGCGAGAAGGACCCTAGGCTCCCAGTGTCGAAGGAACGGTAGAAAACGAGCCAGGAGCTGCAAAATGATGGCTGCAAACAAGCGTCTTGGTGCCCCAGACACGCCCCGTGCTCCAGATCCTCCCCTTGAAAGGAACAAATGAAGACTCAGATTACAGGAATGATCAAGTGAAGGAAGTGCTGATAAGTGAGCTGTTTGCTTCACTGCAGTGATAGGTATCATCTTTCTAGCGGACAATTCCTCCACGCTCAAAAATCAACGTAAACAAGGGAGGACCTCTCTTGGCTCAAAAACGCGTCTTTCGTGTCCTTTTTAAGCATGCATTGCTATATAGGGCACGAGACCTTCCGTAAACCGTAGAGATATCGGAAGTGAAATTTATCGTGAACACTGGCTTTAAACGGAATGCCATTCGGCTTCCAACAAATTTCCAAGGGGACGTTTTTGATCCGCCAAGTCCCTATGTTCTCAAACGGGACAAATCAAGGGTTTGAGTAGAAGAAACGATAAAAGGTTGTCAGCGGGTGGGTTGCCTTTGAGTGTTGTGGTCACTTTCCTATCCATTGATAACTATTTTGTCGAATATAGATAATTTTTTTTCAAATACCCGAAGAAAACGGTGAAAATCGAAATTCGAAAAAAATTGTCGTTAACTGACAAAATATAGGGTTGATGCATAATTAGGGAACGTTTTTGTTAACGCGTTTTTCTTTCACGATTTTTGGATGTTTTTTGCCGTAACTGCTGTTTAACGTCACAGTGCACGTTATGGTATGTTTACACAAGGTGTTGAGTTGAGTTGATCGCAAAACACCTTGTGTAAACATACAATAACATGCACTGCGACAATAAACAGCAGTGACGGCAGAAAAACATCCGAAAACCGTGTAAGACTTAACTAGTGCGTCGTCCTGACAGGTCTACGACTGTTATATAGTCTATGACGGTATACCTGTTTCGTACCGTTATGCGGGTGAAGGGATGATTGCTTCGGTGAAGACTTACCGAGCAGTTGAGTGAGAGCGGCGCTGGGGCTTCGGTGGTGCAGTGCGATAAGGCGCTCGCCCGGAAAGGGATTATGCTGGTTCAATCTCGCCCGGAGCCAAGCGTTTTGCGATCAACTCAACACCTTGTGTAAACATACCATAGCGTTTTTCTTTATTTAAAATTCGCGTTTCGTCTTCAATATTTATATAAAAATAATCCTTAATATTTAGCAAAAAAAAAGCGTCTCGAAAATCCCACTCATATTTGCGATATTGTGCTCTACCACTAAGAGAGAGGATGGACCGCAGCCCAGTCATTTCGCGATCTTAACGAGCTTTTTGGCAAAGGACCAATTACTGATATTGCAGTACGGAAGTGGTTTATTCGCTTTAAATCGGGTGACACTAGTTTGGAGAATAAAAAAGGATGAGGTCGGCCATCGGATTGTGGTGATCAAGCACTTCTGACAGCCGTGGAAGAGGACGAAAGCCTGGCAACGCAAATGCTGGCTGGAAACTTTGATGTCAAACAATCAACGATCGTTCAACGCCTGAAGAAGCTTAGAAAGGTATGGAAATTGACTGGATAGGTGCCCCAAGAGCTCCTCGACAACAACAAAGCTGAACGCGTTCGAATCGTGTTCCATCACGATAACGCCCGTCCACATGTTGAGCGTCGTGTAATCGAATCCATAGCCAATAAGGGATGGGATCTACTCCCACATCCACCGAACTCACCGACAGAAGCAACAACCGACTATTATGTCAATCGCTCTTTGAAAAACTGGCAAGCAAACAAAGTCTACTACGACTGGGATGACTTGGTGGCTGATGTCAAAGCGTGGATTGCCTCCAAAAATCGTGACTATTTCGCTCGTGAAATCGACCGACTGCCAAGCAAATGGGAAGCAGTTCTTGAAGTGGATGGTGACTATGTTCTCGAATGATCATTTTAACATGTTTTGATTAAATACTGTTTTTGTTTAAAAAAATATTTTTTAAAAAACTTTCATAATTAGATATGCGTCAACCCAATAGTTATCATTAGATAATGTTGTGTTCAATACTGAACTGTGACGCTTGGTGCCCTAGAGTCGTTGGATAACGCATATATGATAAAAACTGTCATTTTTTGAAAATTTAAAAAAAAAATGCTATATTCGCCCCGTTGAAGAGATTCCGTGAGCCCTTTTTGGTACTATAATCTACAGGGTTCCAATGTCCTTTGAACTTGAACAGCCCTGACTCAGGCAATTCGGTATCAGCAAGCGGCTAGCAGAACAGGCGCAAGGGTTAAGTCATTCCAGTCATTCATGGTGGTGAAAAAGTGCGTTCCCTGGGCGTTCACAGGCCCCTTGCATGGGCCTTCAAGAGAGAAGAAAAATTCACAAAGCATCGAGCAGGGCTGGGCACGCGTCCCGGTTGACCTTAGAGGGGTGCATATTGGACGCTGCGGAGAGGGCAAAGGGGGGTTCCTAAACCGAACACCCAGATAAAAACAAAGTGCCTGTTCTGCCGAATTTCAGGGAACAAAATAGTACACGCTTTTCTTTTGATTTGTCAACTCTTCTTCTCGCTTTTCGAAAAAAAAAACAGTCACAGAATTCAAATTATTGGTAGATATGCAGGTTGCGTTCGCAAAAATTATTAGTTGCTGTCGAGGTTTCTTTTTAATAACTCTATGAATTAAGTATTATCTATAATTTGTTTGATTACTTTGATAAAGAAATAAACACTACTCCGTTATCTAGTAGCAAGTAAGGATTGGTGTGATGCCGTTTCTCTGGTGCAACGTTCATTTATTACCCGGGGGGTAACCGATTCGAGGCAAAGATACAAAGAGAGCGCTCAGAAGCGCTCTCGTTCACGTTCAAAAAAGAATCAGCGAACTGTTGTATTAGTACAGATTGAAATTACAGGTAGCACATTTAGTATCACGACTAGCCAACTAATTTTAGCTCATGAGAATGTGACCTATGAAGAGATCCGATTGTGAAAATTGAGGACTTTGCAAGGTCTTGTGAGAGAAGTTAATGATCGTGTCCCCCCCCCTTGAGAAGTACCATGTCTCTCATCATGGTAAAAAAAACTGCTATCAGAAGAGGGAAGTTGGAATTTACTGCTATCAGTACCCTGCAGAGCACAAGTACACTGAATAGGGCTTTGGAACTATAAAAACCCGAGTTGTAGCCATCTAGAGTGCCGCAATCCCTTGAAATTCGGCTCGCCGTGCGATCTGGTGCTTGTCCGCAGCAACACAGCGCACACTGGAGTGGACGCGCACACAATATTAATTTAAAAATGTAATTTATTACAGAACGGGAAGGAGAAAAGGGCTGAAACTGGAGTAAATGGAAGAAGGCAGAGTTACGATACTTTCAATGTAACCATTATAGAAATCTTATGTAAATAAACTAAGTTGGAGCGGGGTGAGTTTTTTGGATTACACAAGGTTCATTCAAATGAACCTAGTTGAATGAAAACAGCATTGAACATAAAAAGTAAGAGCATTGAAAGAAAGAGGAGAATCTGGCAAACACCTTGGTTTAAATAAATTTGATATTTGATGTGATATAAGGACCTTAAACCTCGTCCCGGTTTTGTCCCGGTTTTCGGGGTAAAACCGGGACGAGATTTAAGGTCCTTAAATCACATTAAAAATCAGTCCTATTAAAACCAAAGTGTTTGCTCCTCTTTCTAACAATATCCTTTGCTCTCAGTTTAATGCTAGTTTTGATCAACTAGGTTCGTTTGAATGAACCTTGTCACGGCTAAATATTTACACCAGCTCTAACTTTGTTTATTTACATTAAATTTCTAAAATGGGTACATCCAGAATAGACTACCTGTACCATCTTCCATTTCCTTCAGTTTCAATCCTTTCCTCCTCCCCGTTCTGTAATAAAATACATTTTTTATTAATATTGTGTGCGCGTCCATTCCCGTGCGCGCTGTGTAGCTGCGTACAAACACCGTATCGCACGGCAAGCCGATTTTTAAGGGATTGCGGCATTCTAGGAGGGTAAAACTCGGGTTTCTACCTACGAATCACATGAATCCTAACATTGTTCCACAACACAAAATAGTTCTGATTTCCACATCAGAACGATCAAACACAGATTAACTAATCCTTTATAGGTTTATGAAAACATTCGACAGGAAACATTAATTATTGCAATCGTAGTAGTTCTGTTGTTGGTAATTGTTCAATTGTTTTGTATTGAAAAACGTTTTATCTTTCGTCATAACTTACCGTCTTACTAACAAATTTTCCTAATGGGGTTGTTTTGAAGTTCAGAAATTACACTACCTTTTTTGTTGCCATTTTCGGAATTTCCTCTATTCAGTGCTTTTTTTATATTCTTGTTCATTAAAATCAGGAGGTCAAGATCATGGCTGTCCAGCTATTCGGAAAACAGCCAATTTCGATTTCCCATAAGGGGGTGCCTAAAAATTACCGAGCTAAGGGGGGTGCATATTCAGATTCGCCAAGCCGGGACGTGTGCCCAGCCCTGGCATCGAGTCGTAGATTTTAGCAAGGGGGCTATGTTTCAAATACAAGGGGCCTGCAAAGACCCGTAATTTCTAGCAAGGGATTTATTCTCGGGTTGCAAGGGGTGTTCGAAAGCTATCGTATATCGTATACTAGCAAGGGAGGTCATGTCTAACCTCTCCATACTTCTCCTGCTTTGCTAAAGTTTCCTCTTCTACCTTGCTGCTGTTGTCGGAATTTTTTAGCCCCGGTTCAAAAAAAGAGCTCTAATCGTGCGCCAGTCACTAAATTGGATCTTACTATACGATGAGAGCTCGTTCATCCTCTTCGACCTTATACAGGTACACAACCACACATTATACAAGCATGGCTAATTTTTAATGCGAAAAACAAAGAAAAAACAAAACAATGTATGAGAAAGAAGGTACTAACCACACATTAGACAAACATTGCTAACTTCTAATACCCAAAACAAACAACAAAGAGCAAGTGAAAAAGTATGAGAAAAAAATCATATTACAGAAACAAAGACCTTTACAGGTTTCAAAATCATGTGATGCAAAATTGTGATACCGATGCTTTGTGAGAAGATTGGAAGGCTAACGCGAAAAGCGTGCTCCAATGCAAAAATCTGTCCCACGGCCAATGAGTCGATTGGGGTGGGGTGGGCTGGATAACATTATTCGTGACGTGAGGTGAAGGATTGAAAATCAACATTTGAAAAGCGTGATTTGAAAGTTTTAGCGAAGAACCAACACGGAAGCAAAAAAAATCGGAGCGAATTGATATGAACGCCGGCCACACGCACCGGAGCGATACGGATGTACACAAAACTGAATATTTTACAGATTTGCCCAGATATAATAAAGATGATTAAAAACTAGAACGGAAGAAGGTCGATTACAACAGGATGACATCACACGACGCTAATCAATGGTGTATATCATCGATTTTTTTGGTTTAGTCCAGCAGCGAGGGGATTGCAAAGCCGAATTCGCTGCGGGACCCCTCTACCAACATCAGGGGGCCAGAGGTCATAGGAAGGAGAGCGTTGCAAGTTCAAGGGAATAGGAGAAACAAGAGCACCAAGGGAAGTGAGCTCTTACTATTGGCTGTTTCGAAAACTATATTAGCATGGGGGATACCTCTCCAAATCCGGAATCAGCAAGGGGGCTGAACTGTGACAGCAGCAAGGGAAGTGAGCTCATTGAACCAATCATAGCGGAGAGTGGGTGGGGTTACGACATCATCGCGATGCCTCGTCTAGCGCTGCAAGAGCAAGGGAGTAGATGTCGAGCGGTGGTCATTCCGAATCAGCAAGGGAGTCTAAATCTCTAATGGACAGGCACGCCCCCGACCAATCACGTGCGACCACACACCTAGCAGCATTGCTCCCTTGATCGGCCTTGAGCCTGCATCGTAGAAAATGGGGCGGAGACTGGACTTTTGCTAGTCCCTTGCTAATATCAGTTTGTCTGAGGATGGATAGAAAGAAGAGGAGGGGAATCTGAAGATTTTCTATGACAAAACCTTCCTTACATTTTAATGCGAAAATCGAAAATGGTAGCGTTTTTCGAGTGCCTATGAACGCTATTATATAGGAGAAGAGTTGGGTTTCCGAACAGTAAGCGACACTTCATCGAAACAGTGACACGGTGGACAGTGGAAAATTCGCTGGCAACTAAGGCCGAATTCATGAAACTACGGGAGCCTCCCGAGAGGTTCCAAAATCCACCCGCCTGTAGAGTTCGCGTAATTAATTTTAGTCTGATGAATGGACGGGGCTGCGACGGTAGATCACCCCGCGCGAATCGAAACCCCATTCTCCAGTGAGGCCGCCAACCCTGCACGGCCAGTCGCCTGGTCCATGCGCCAGACTAATACGAAAACGGAAACCATACATGGTTTTCGAACCTTCCCGGGAGGCTACCTTAGTTTCATGAATACGGCCTAAGCATTTGACGCAGGACTTTCTTAACAGCCTAATAGTTGACATAAAATGTCAAAAGGTAGCTGAATTAAACACAAAACTTTCCCGCATGATTCGAACCCGCATCTCTTTCCGGGCAAGAGTGTTGCCATTACATTACCGACACTCGCTCTGCATTTCTCAGCTAGTTGACAACATCAAAACAAAAACATCAAAGTTAACATATGTAGATTTATATTCAGGCATACAAAACCATTCGTGCTTTACGCATCACATGCAATAGTTCGTAGGCTACAGAATATTTGAAGTGTTTGTTAAACATGCATTCTCTGACACTTTACTGAAAAAATATAGCACACACATATTCGCCTGTCAAAGCCATCAACACGCCCTGTCAGGCGCAGTGTGACTCAGAGCGGGGCTGAAATCTGTTCGTAGTTTCGAAAGGGCCTGGCCCCGTATTAATCATATATGTAAGGATACGAGGGCGTTGATCCAGCTCAAAACTTCCCCAGTTCTTGTTAACGAATTATCCGTAAATGAGTGTTTTATTCTTTGTGTTGGCCTATTCCGGTTCCTCTAATCTCATCCAAATTAGGGGACATCCCTGCTATTCTTATCTCTTCCACTTGACAACCTCAATGGAATTAATCGTGCTCTCTCAGATGGAACCATCTGTTCGCGGCGGGTTTTAATGTTCTAACAGGTGGAAAAAATGTTGCGATGGGGGGCGGCTTCGCAGGCGAATCCGGTTTCGCTGCGGAATTTCAATGTTTTCCAGCGCTGAATGTTTGGGTGTTGTGTGTCCGAAGCGCATATCGATTTGCGGCTTTCTCCCTCAATAAAGAGACGGGCCTAACCACCAGTATCGTCGTTGTAAGGTCGTGCTTCCAGCTCGAACCTTCTCATGCTCACGGATCTTTCGAGTGTATAATTCCCCACATGTTTTTCAATTAACGCATTCGTTCTCTCGCCCTCTCTCCATATCAGCAGATGAAGAACAACCACTGCACTTCTCTCCTCTCTATTTGCAGGGGAGAGAAGACCAGAGATCCCAAAAGGCTGGATCTCTGGCCTCATTAGCTCACTCACTTTGGCTATTCCTCAATCAAAGCACCTTTTTTCTTTCTCAATTTCTTTCTACTCCACCATGTTTACATCCTTTCGCCATTGTCTCTTATCAGTATTCTCAGTTTTCTGGCGATTGTTTATGCATTTAGGCAGAATTACACATGGCTAGTGGTGAAGGAGTGTCCTCAGTTCTTCTGCCATCTGATTCCGTTAAAGGTTGTTTTTTCCGATTTTTTGTTTTCTTAATTCATGTAGTAATTCAACTATATAATCTGCCACATTATCTTAATATATTGTCCTTCGCACTCGAAATGTCGTGAGGTTCTCGGCTCCATTATCCATTGAAAGCATGAAGCGAATTGATAACATTGAAAATTTATCCATATTTTTCTAATTTTATCAACCAATTCTTCTGTACACAGCTGACTAGTGAAGCACTTTGGTAGATCTGGCCATTTGTAACGAAACATATTCTAATTATAACTACCAAAACAACATCGAGACTGATTACAGAGGGGGTCACTTAAAAACAGGGTCCCCGATAAAAACGATTTTCGAGCTCTCCTTATGATAATGTAGATTTGGTCATCACAATAGTAAAAATAAGAGAAAAAACCGGAAATTTGCTGGTAACACGCTCCAAAACAAAGTAGCTATAACGGCTAATTGCCGGTGTCGGCTGGCCCATTAAAGGCAGTGTCCACGATAAAAACCATGTCTGTTTTTTTGGTGGAGATCGGTAGCTGCGGGGCCTAGCACAACCCTAAAGTTGAAAAAACTAAGAAAAATGAGCTCGGAACGGTCCCCTAAGGCCCCAAAGTTGGACACCCGTCAGCTCGTCACCCCCAGATGCACTTTCCACGCCCACTGACGTAAATAAATGAATGCTCGAGATTGTGAGATGAGCGATGGTTTCCCATCAAAAGCCCCGTTCTTCCCTTCATTCTCAACTTCTCTCTTTACTCAGGTCAGCTCGCATACATCGGCTGCAAAAGACGGAAGTTACAAGCCTCGGACAACTCGTCCACCATGTTTCCTTAGCTCAATCTTTGAGGGACCATAACTCCGTTCCCAGAAGGTCTTGTACGATTCCAAAAACATCATTGGAATCAGCATGGGACCGTCTTCAAGATAGGCGAAAAACCAGAAAAACGATTCCTATCGTGAACACAGCCTTTAAAGGCAGTGTTCACGATGATTATCGTCCCCGAGTTTTTCACATAAAACAATGCGTTGGCCTCCAAGTGTTCCCAAAATTACGAAGAAACGGTGAGAAACGCATTAAAACGTCGTATTTCAGTGACATTATTCTATAACGTGGACTAGTTGTCCGGTTGGATGAACATGTTCATGGTGGTTGTCACCGGTGGAAAA
The DNA here is from genome assembly GCA_029168955.1 of Aplectana chamaeleonis. NCBI lineage: Eukaryota > Metazoa > Nematoda > Chromadorea > Rhabditida > Cosmocercidae > Aplectana > Aplectana chamaeleonis. The sequence continues at coordinate 475,889 of JAPDOI010000278.1, read as the reverse complement.
TTGGGTCAATCGAAAATAGAAGAATATTTTATGCAAAGCAGGATTAGGTAGGGCCCTAAGAAAAGAACGGAGCAATAGAGAATTGCAAAGGACGTGTCCACAAAAGATTTCATTGTCACAATGAACAGTTCCAGTGAGAGTAAAAAGTTGGGGTGAGAGTAAAGGATTTGGTGCCCTTCTGGGGCGTTTTTCTCAATTTCTTCGTCATTTCAGGTCTACCCGGGGCCACTTAATCAATATAACGAATTGTCTCAGAATTGAAGATTATCGTGAACACTGCCTTTAATTAACAAGGTTTTCATTAATGCTTGTTTCCCCGCCTTTTACTTTGCTGCTGAAGTAGTCAAAAATCTCCAGAAAAGCTCAGAAATTATTACTTTAGAAGCAACATAAAAGTTGACACAACAGGCATTAATAGAAATCTCGATAAATGGGGGCAGTCGGACACCAAGCAATAACTTGTTGCTGAGCGTTTTCTCTACAATTTTTCACTAAAGGCAGTGTTCATGATAATCTTCGATTATGAGATTATTCACTAAATCGATTGATTGGCCCTCAGGTAGAACTGAAATGACGAAGACATTAAAGGCAGTGTTCACGATAAATTTCACCTCCGATATCTCCACGGTTTGCGGAAGGTCTGGTGCCCTATATAGCAAGTCATGCTTAAAAAGGACACGAAAGACGCGTTTTTGAGCCAAAATAGGCCCTCCCTTGTTTACGTTGATTTTTGAGGAAATGACCGCTAGAAGGATGATACCTATCAGTGCAATGAAGCGATCAGCTCACTTATCAGCACTTCCTTCACTTGATCATTCCTGTAATCTGAATCTTCATTTCTTCATTCCGATGGGGCGGATCTGGTGCACCAGGCGTGTCTGGGGCACCAAAACGCTTGCTTGCAGTCGTTATTTTGCCGCTCCTGGCTCGTTTTCTCCCGTTCTTTCGACACTGGGATTCTCCTTGCCTATCATTTCGCTGCGGAAACTCGACGAGGATGATCATCGTGAACGCTGCCTTTAAGAAAAGTGCATCTGAAGGGCCCGAAATCCTTTACTCGCACCCCACCTCTCTACTTTCATAGGAACTGTTCGTCGTGACAGTGAAATCTTTTGTGGGCCCGTACTTCGGAATTCTCTACCCTCTGTTGCTCCGTTCCTTGCTTCGGGCCCTAAATAATACTGATTTGCCTAAAATATTCTTCCATTTTCGGCTAGCCCCATTTTTCACCGGTGGCAACCACCTCGAACATGTTCATCCAACTAGACCGATCCTGAGAATAATGTCACTGAAATAAGGCGTTTTAGTGCGTTTCTCGCCGTTTCTTCGTACATAATTTTGGTAACACTTGGTGGCCAACGCATTGTTTTGAGTAGAAAACTCGGGAACGAAAATCATCGTGAACACTGCCTTTAATTCACATTTGTGATGGCTAGATCTACCTTCTCATGAGGATAGCACAACAACCGTACTCACACGAAACCTCAGTGTTGACAAGCACTGCATATCGGTATATACCAGAGCCACCGTGGCTGTCAATAGTATATTCAGGGGACTGGGAACAAGAAACAGCGCGGTACTGCTTAGAGCCTTTAAAACCTACGTGAGACCTATTCTTGAGTATGGGCCACCAAAGTATTGTCCGCACAAAAAGAAAAGCATAGTCAAACTTGAAAAGGTGCAAAACGGAGCTTACAAGAAAGTTAATGATCAGGAAGCTCGGTTTTTGCCATTATCAACAAATGCCATCTGCAGAAACCAGGAATAGTGAGCTCAAACCGCCATCTCTTCTGGTAAGGAGAGAGTTGAACGACTTACTGCTGCTGCATAAAATCCTGTATAACCCGGACTTTGGTCCTCGGCCTGGGTGTATTGTCGAGGTGAAAACATCGAGTACCAGGGGAGGAGCTTCAAAAATTGTGCGCAAAAATTCGAACCTAAACTGCAAGCGCTTTTTCTTCATAAATAGGGCGACCCCGGCATTCGAACGGCTTCGGAGGCTCAAATCCATCCCTGTGAGCCATAAGACATTTAGAAAACTTGTAACTGAACACTTCGAGAACGAGCGTGGCGAGCGCTAATCCTTCGCGGAGCAATTTCCTTGTCTCTACAACATTATGGGCTATACGTGCATCTGCTTTGAATTTATTACATTACCTGATCGAAAACTGGTAGTTTTCCCTTGTTCTTGCTGTATGCTTTTTTGCTGATTTCGTTTATGTTGTTCGTTGCACATAGGTCTCTTACACAGGCTTATGTAAATAAATAAATAAATAAACCGTTTTTATCGCGAACCCTGCCTTCAACTATGCGAAAGGCCTAACTATCTATTATAGTTGTACACGAACGAAATTTTCGAAAAATTTTCGAAAGATTTTTCGAAAATTTTTTCGTACATTTTCGTTCGTTCGAAAACTCGTCGAACGAATTTTTTTCAAATTTCGTTCGTTCGAAATTTTTCGAACAAAAATTTTCCAATTTTCGTTCGTTCGAAATCCGATTTTTCGAAATTCGTTCGTTCGGAATACTTTCGAACAAATTTCGAAAAAAGTTCGGAATTTTCGACAAATTTCGAAAAAAGTTCGATATTTTCGACAAATTTCGAAAAAAATGCGAAAATTCGAAAAAAATCGAAATTTCGATTAGTTTCGAATTTCGTTCGTTCGACCCCCGACATTTCGAAAGTTTTTCGAAATTCGTTCGTTCGACATTTTTTTCGAAGTTGTACAACTATACTATCTATCAAGCAAGCAATTTTTAGTGTGATCAGGATTATTTTGGGCTCTGTTCTAAGCTTGTTTTAGGGTTGTTCTGAATACGAAGCTGGGCTCCGTTTCTCGATATTTTAAAACTTGCAGTAGCTTACGGTAAATATGCACGGTCATTTACCTCAGATTCGTTTGACGCCACAAACAACTCCCCCCCAGAGAAGTTCCCAATCAAGTCAGAGACTTTGACCGAACTACCGCGTATACCCACCGTAATCTATCGAAAATCGATAAGCGGGCCTCAGATTAGTGTTTAGATCTCCAAGTAACCTTATGGATCTAAAATCTCGAGATCACACACTAACTACCAGAAAACGTGGGCAGGACGTGAAGGGAAGTGGTTAGGGCATCATGTGGAGCGTGTGTTGCGTCTTTAAATGTGAGTAGCGCTCAAAGGCAGTGTGCACCATAAATATCCGTTTTCTAGTTTTCCACGTTCTTGTGTAGCTAAGTGCACAAGTAGAGGTTAATGAAAAGTCGCCACAAAACTCTCAAGTACCAGAGAAAAACTGCTTGAAGAAACTTCTAAAATACTTAATTACGCCTACATATTTGGGGACTGCGGACAAAGCGTCTAACCTAACGTTGGAAATGATTTTGCGCTTCGAATTCTTAGGTAAGTGTTTGTTTTCTGCATCTTGCACCGAAAACTCTTTAAAAATATGAAGGACCATTGCATGCTTGGATGTTAGGATCTTGCGCGATAAAAAAACTTTCGAAATTTGGCAATTGTGCCACTGGTGAAACGAACGCAGGACAGCTGTTATATGACGTGAGCGGGGTGATCCAATGGGTCGGCATGTCCACGAGATTTTCACCTATTTCCTGGCCATTCTTGTCGTACTTCCGTTCTTACTCTTCTTAGAGGGATTCGAAACTTAAAGGCAGTGGTCGCGATAAAATAGGCTTGTCTTCTTTTCCTCTCTATACCCTTTTCTGGGTTTAGAGTAGTAGGACCCTATGAGAAAAAATAGCGAAAAACCCGCTGTTTTGGGCCAAATTTCAAGCCTGAACTTTCTTGTCTTTTGATGGTGGACGAGCCCACTCCACATCATCGGCATCGATGATCTCTAATATAAAGAACATAGGCTGGCTTGAAATTGAATTTCAATATATTTATGTACTCATCTAGTCAAAAACGTTGACTGAAGCGCTTGCTTTCATTGTTCAACTGTTTTTATTAGGTAAATTTGCATTTATTTCTTCGTCTGAATGTCGATGAATTTTGACTGCTCGGCATGAGACTGCGATCTTTCTGGGCGGCGCTGTGGACGTGTGCACGAACTGGGAACATAGGGTCTTAACAACTCTAATTCTAGCCTGTTTTCCACCCCGCTATCTTCATCGTTTTTCAGCTATTTTCGATCTAAGCCGAATTTCGTAGTTTTTTTTTTCGATGACGTTTCTATCGTGACCACTGCCTTTTAAGTTTTTGTCCAAAAACGAGCAACTTTTTCATCATGAACACTGCCTTTAATATGAGCCGTTCGCCGAGTAGTAGAAAGCGAGTAGGGCTTCATGTGGAGCGTGCGCCGCGTCCTAGAAAGTGAATAGCGCTTCATATAGTGTGCCTCGCGCGATAGAAAGTAAGTTGCGCTACATGTGGAGCGTGTGCCGCATCGTGAACTGTGAGTAGCGCTTTGTGTGCCCTCAGAAGCCAGAATAACTGTGGTGCCAGTCGGCTTCCCTCGAAAAACTTCCTCACTGATTCACGAGTTGTTCATACAAACTTGATTCACAGCAAGTAATTGAGCTCGCTGGATCTAGGAGAGGCGGAAACCGCAAGGTCCTTGAACTGTAAGTTATGAACACCTCCCCTTACTAGCCGAACACTTCAGCCAGAAAGCCTTTGAGAGAAAAATAGTGCATTTCACCCATTTCCGAAAGTACGGCCACGGTCGAGCAGACCAATGTCCCCTACCTTGACGGAGTTACAATACCCGCGCTGAGATTTGTAAAAACGGGGAGCATTTGCCAAATTTGGCAAAAAACGTCCGATGCCTGTAACATTTTTGAATGAAGACTTTTTTGGATTCTTCGAACGCTGTCATAATCACAGCTCGAGTTCCTATCTAATACAATCGCTGCCTAAAATCTCTGTTTCTAAAATCGCTTGTTTTTGAATGAAACTGTTTTACGGCCATTTCTTAAAAACGTTGCGCGCAGCAAAGTGCGGCGAAACTTTGAGTAGTAATTGTAGAACTAAAAAAATGGAATCTCTATGTTTTCTTCACGGAATGAATGCAGGTTGGGCAAACTCGTAACTTGAGCAGCTAGAATTCTCGAACTCCTTCATTCAACGTTTTGGGGCTTTCAAAACACAAAGTTTCGCCGCACTTTGCCGCGCGCGGCGGTTTTTGAGAAACGACCGCAAAAACAATTTCATTCAAAATCAAGGCGGTTTCAGGGAACTTTGGTCCACAACGCACATTGTTAGGTAGTAAATTGAGCTGTAACTATAAAAGTTTTTAGGATCCAAAAAAGTCTCCGTTCAAAAAAGATACAAGCATTGGACGTATTTTGCCCAGTTTGAAAAATGCTCCCCGTTTTTACAGAACTTAGCGCGGGTATTGTACGTCTCCCCTTTGTCACCCATATTTTGAAAGCGCTGTATGTGCAGCACTGGACGCAGATTTATTGCTTTTCTCGGTCAATTTCGCCGCAGTCTGTGTCTTCATGTGCTCCCGTGTGCGACTGTCAGTCTTTATGTCTGCGGTAAAATTCATTGTGATCAGGAAAATTTCTGCATCGACAGCATTATGCAGAGACAGTCTGATGATTTCCGTCGCAAGCGGAAAGCCGTTTAAGGGCGAAGTCTGGTGTGAGAATCATGCACAGACATTTTCAAGAAACACATAACGCCGTGTGCTGAAACTGCGTTGTTACAGCCGGCGTCTTTTTTTTTGCGGCACTGCGCCGCATTGTCATAAATCGCCTCGAAGTGATCGGAAGCACTTTCGATTGAACAAAACATTCTTGAATCGCTCTCGACATGCTGAGCGTGCAGAAATCACAATTTCTGTCTCAGTTGTGTGGATAATTAGCATTTCCTTGCTGATGATTGCGGCAATAAATTCTAATCGAACAATGTGAGGCGAGCCGTGGCATTTTCTGCAGAACAAAACGGGTTCTATCCTTTCTAGAGGGAGGGAGGAAAGGACTCAACATATTATCGAAGTGAAGAAACACTTCGATAGCAGATGAGTACCGCTGTGAGTTGCTATTGTCTTGGGAACTCCATAGCAATTTTCCGACTTCTGATGTGTGATAGTGCTATCAATCAATCACGCATACAAATTTTGTTGAATCATGTGTGCCCATCTCCACAACAACTAGGATTGCACTCGAAAACGGCGTAGTCATATTAAACTTTGAAGGAACAGTCCAACCTCGAAACCGTTTTTCTACCTAACTTAGAGACAATTCCGTGCCTATCACACCGGTGTCCCCAGAATTGCTCAGAACTCACTACCAAGGGTTATGGCGTCTCAAAAATTTAATTTTGAAAGGGCAAAAAGTTTCCGGACGAGTTGTCTCGAGCCTGTTTCTTCTCGTTAATCGCAGCCATCGCTCTCAAGCAGGCCAAAATATAATGCCAGACCAAAAACAAATGGACGAACATAGATTTTCAATATAATCAATGGCGCGTCTCTTTCCTGTTGAGATCGAAAGTTTGTCGTTGGGCGTACCACATTTTTCCTTTCCTGGGGACGTGGTCGACATTTCCCTCGCTTTGTCTCGCTTATTTGAGCGAATTCAGATTTCGCGCTTTGCAGGGGGCGGCTAAACACGGCGGCGGAACTAGAATACCAAAAATTATCCCCTGCGTTTGGACGGTGGCTTCAAACCCGAGGTTAAACTCTTCACAGAACTACGGTGTGTACCGCACACGCTTTTTTGCTCGGAAGCAGGGTTTTGAGGTGCCTTCCTCGTGTAATAACCTCCACATCGTCATAACTAGTTTGAATAAGGGATGATTCTGCTTTTAAGGTCATTCTTAAATTTCTTTCAACGAGGTCATCACAATACACTGCATATCATAAAGATAGGACACCCCCTAAATTTGTCGGTCTCGTGTTTGTTGAGCAAGATAGATCTTTTTCGTCATTACTACTGTGATCAGGATGTAAAGTAATCTTCGTATACCTATTTTGGGTTAGATCGAATGCTTGTGCACTTTTCTAGAATAAATTAATCTTTTAAACCGCGTATCAAAAAGATAGGACACCCCTGGGTTAAATCGGAATTATCGTTCGATAAAATTGTGTGATCCCAAATCTAATGGCCGATTGGCCCTCCACGCACCTTTACTGAAACAAATACTCGATTTGATATATTTTCGACCAAGCTTATCTGCCTTTGCAAGTCGGTCTTGCTCCATTTCTCGGTTATGGCCTGTTGGAGCGCAGAAATCGAGAGATATCGGCGACTATTGGCTCAGACCCGACGAACATAAATCTCTCATAGATTCTTCATTGTGTTGATTGCAGGACTGTACGGTAGCCACGCTCGACAAGAAAGCTATTGCTAAGCAAAGAAGCCGACGTCTGACCTGCTCACCTGAACTTTCTGGTTGTCCTGCTAGGAACTGCAACTTTTTCGCCCGATAACATGGGGAAATGAAAGAAGGTGTCACTCTTATAACCTCTTCAACTCACTGGAGATCCTACGACTGCTGGTGAGCGCGTGCTGTAGGCGTCCTTGACGAGCAAATGCTCTGACAGATTATGGGTGATCTGCGAGCGTAGTTCCGACGGCTAAAGTGGACAGCACCTATCATCGAATTCCTTTAGCAATACTTCCGACCATCAAACCTATCAATAAAAAATTTCTTTTCCGTCAGAAACCATCGCCTATACACAGATAGACAAAGTAGCTGTCCACTTTAGCCGTCGGAACTACGGTCGCAGATCTCCCATAATCTGTCAGAGCATTTGCTCGTCAAGGACGCCTACAGCTTGCGTTCGCCTGCAGTCGGATGACTTTCAGTGAGTACCAGAGGATATCAGAGTAACTTTTACTTTTATTTCCCCATGTTTTCGGGCGAAAAGGTTGCAGTTTCTAGCCGGAAAACCAGAAAGTTTACGTGAGCAGGTCTGAGGTCGGCTTCTTAGCTCGGCAATAACTAACTTGTCCAGCGCTGCTACCCTACAGTCCTATGCTCAGCAGAATGAAGAATCTCTGGAATATTTTAGTTCGTCGGGTCTGAGCCAATAGTCGGCTATATCTCTCAATTTCTGTGCTCCAACAGGTCATAATCGAGAAAAGGAGCAAGATCGACTTGCAAAGGCAGGTCGGCTTGGTCGAAAATATACCAAATTGAGTATTTGTTTCAGTAAAGGTGCGAGGAGGGCCAATCGGCCATTAGATTTGGGATCGCACAATTTTATCGAACGATAATTCCGATTTAAGCCAGGGGTGTCCTATCTTTTTGATACGCGGTTTAAAAGATTAATTTATTCTAGAAAAACACACAAGCATTCGATCTAACCCAAAAGAGTTATACGGGGGTCATTTCACATCCTGATCACAGTAGTATTGACGAAAAAGATCTATCTTGCTCAACGAACATGAGACCGACAAATTTAGGGGGTGTCCTATCTTTATGAAACGCAGTGTATTATGTAAAAATGATGAACTAAACTCGAGTCATTGACCGAAAATAGCATATTTTCGCTTCTACCGTTTCTACGAACGGAGTTATGTCCAGGGTCGAGCAGGGTTGCGACTCGGCTCAACGGTGTGGTCGTAAAATAACTGGAAACTTCTCAGAAAAAATTCGGCGGGGAGGGGTCGTCCCATTTGACCGAAATTTGAACTTTTTCCAACTTTTTCTTTCTCAAAAACCCCAAGGAATTTTTTCTCGGGAGCGATATCGTAAGAATTTTGGATATTTTTTGAAAATTTCGGTCAACAGGGAGGGTGGTCGTAGCTCCACCGAAAATTGGAGCAAAGGCCTGTTCAACCCTGGTTATGGCCTCTCAAAAATTTTGAATTTCAACGGCGAAAATTTGTCTCGAACCAGCTCTCCCTCGCAGCTCGTAGCCATCGCACTGGACCGGACCACACTATAAAGCTAGACCGATATTAAATGGAATAACGCAGATTTTTTCTAAGCGTCCCGTCCCCATTGAGAACGAAAACTCTAAAGTGGGCGGAGGGGATAGGTGCTTGATTTTTTTTCGATTCTTTGGAGTTGAGATTCCGCGTTTGGCAGGGCACACACAGCGGCCAGACCATAAAATCAAATCTCACCCACGATCTTACGCTGCGCCTTCATGAGCTGATCAGACGGTCATGCTGGCAGCAATCTGCGTCTTGATTTATGATCGATGCGTATACTGGGATCAGATACACTTACTTACTTGACTTAATCGGTTGGCTTTCGCCTGACGCGGTCATTCCGCATCTTCACCGAGGTGTGCCGTCCTAGTAGTCAGCCGTGTCCATTTTTCACGGTCTTCAGCCACAATTTGAACACATTCCATCCAGCTGTCACTATTCCATTTCCTGCGAAACGAAACACCGCGCCTGAACTGTCTTTCGATGCCGAGTGACTTTAAATCCTCTTTAACCACATCCGTCCAGAACTTTCGCCTACGCCCAGGTGGCCGTTTCCAGACAGGATTTGGAAGCATTTTTAAAGCGTGTTGTACGAGACGATCCGGCGTTCTTCTTAGTATATGCCCGAGCAGTCGAAGTCGACTTTCCATTGCTGCTTGAGATGGCGTTAGGAGATGCTGGCACCTCCCTCGTGTCAAGCGTTGATGTACTGCGTCGATTTCCTTGTAAAGGTCTTCGTTATGGCATACACGCGGCCAGAAATATCCAAGCAAACGCCTAAAAAGCTTCCTCTCCGTGCAATCCAACCTTTCCATCTGCGTTTTCGGTGCTGCCCACGTCTCCGATCCGTACATCATGATAGGGCGAATAGCGGATAGGTAGACGCGCAACTTGACTTCCTTCGCGATGGTGGTAGACCACAAACACTTGGTTAGAGAATTGAATGCAGACGTAGCTTTCGCACATCGTTGTCGAATATCCGCTGCATAACTACCATCGTTCTTCAGCAAACAGCCCAAATAACAGAAATCGTCCACCAGTTCGATACGTTGTCCGTCCACACAAACTCCAGTTGAAGGCCTCTGAGAGACCCACATCTGCTTGCATTTGTCGGGACGAAGACGAAGTCCATAGGCTGCGGCATACTTCGAAACGAGGTTCACAATCCTTTGCAGTTTTGCGTTGTTTTCAGCGAATAACACAATGTCGTCGGCGTACTCCAGGTCGACAAGGGAGCGTCCTGATGGTGTTAGGATCACATCCGCAGGAAACTGTTCTGCAACTCTACGCATGATGTCATCAACGGCGAAGTTGAAAAGAAAAGGTCCTGCAACGGCTCCTTGCCTTACTCCTGTTTTCACCTCGAAAGCTGACGTAAATCCGACAGGTGTACGAACTGCTGCTGTTGTTCCTTTGTTCATGTCCTCGATTAACCGAACATACTTTTCCGGGACTCCATCTGCTCGCAGAGCATTGAGCAATCGACCACGATGAGGAGAGTCGAACGCGGCTTCAAAGTCCAAAAAAGCAAGCTGTAATGGCTTCGAAGACCGCTGCCACGATTCAATTACTCTTCTCACGACGAACACTTGGTCGATGGTCGATCTTCCAGGTCGAAAACCGGCTTGCTCATCTCTGGTCGTTCCTTCACGATGTTTGATAAGTCGCTCGAGAATGATACGTTCTAAAACCTTGTACATGACACGAAGTAGAGAGATTCCTCTGTAGTTCTTAGGATCCGTGACGGATAGCTTCTTGTGAAGAGCTACGATGATCGCATGTCTCCACGAATCGGGTATCCTTTCGCTCATCCATATGGCACGGATGGTGTTGGTCATTTCACGAATCCCAGACGGAGGAAGAGCTTTCAGCATTTCAGCAGTGATGTTGTCATCTCCACCTGCCTTTCCATTCTTCATTTTCCGGACACAATCCAAAACTTCAGACTCAGTCGGCGGTTCCTCACTGACATCGTAATGTGCTCTCTGAACATGCGGGAGCTCAGGTACTGATGGCGCTGGACGATTCAGTAGTGAACTGAAGTAATCCTTCCATATTGGCAGCGTCGCATCACCAACTGCAACTCCATTGGTAGTGTTCAAGACAGGAGAACATCTCTTCATCTTCCCGCTATACTGTCGCAGCAACGTGTAGGCTTTCCTCGGATTCTTCTCCTCCCAAGCCTTCTCGAACTCCTTAGCTCTACACGTCCACTCTCGTTCGCGGTCACTTTGAAGCTGCCGACGCAACTTCCTCCTCAGACGCTTCTCCTCCACGAAGTTTCCTGCAGTTCGGAGAGCACATACTCTGTTGTAGGTAGATGTTGTTTCTTCTGAGACGTAGGCGAACTTCTTCTTAGGCTGTACAACCGGGAGTGCCTCTTTCGAAGCGTCCTGGATGCATTTGACAAAAGAATCCGCGTCGCAAAGTTTCTTCTTAGTCCGTACTCCGATGTGAATAGAAACGCGTTGTCGGAAATTCCTTCTGCACTCTTCATCTCTGAGACTTGTCATGTCAATCCTCTGGAGAGGCTGAGCCCCTCGCTTCCTCTTATGAATCCTCGCAGTGAAGTTCAACAGAACAGGACGGTGATCCGAATCGAATGCGACATCCCACACAGCTCTAGATCTTCGAATGTCCGATACTGGAATATTCCTCGTCAGGACATAGTCAAGCTGTAGTTTCAAAGTTGTCATCTTCCGCTTCCGCTGCTCTTCTGGAGATAGCCGGGTTGGTCCCTGCCACGTAAGCTGATGGCGGCGATGATTCCTCTTGAATGTCGATGCAATAATCAGACCACTGCGTTCACAAAAGTCGACAAGGCGGTAGCCATTGTCCGATGTTTGCTCCACTGGGTAGAACCATTTACCGAGTACTTCGGATTCCTGATCAAGTCTCATCTTCGCATTTGCGTCAATCCACACGACAACAGCATGTTGACAAGGTATCCTGGCCAGCAACGTATTGAGTTCCTCATAAAACGCATCCTTCGAATTGTCTTCGGCGGTTTCAGTGGGCGCATGAGCACTCACTATCCACAGATTGAATCCTCTGTGATCCCGCAGTCGTACGAATGCATTCCGACACGACGTTGAGCCGAACTCCTTGACCATACCATTGAAATCCTTCCTTACAGCTATTGCACAACCTCCCACTCTCCTATCGTCAGCGTTACCGCAGTAGATGGTGTACTCTCCGACGCTGATGACGGGTCTATCCTTGAGGCGGGTTTCCTGCAAAGCAGCAAACGGTGCATGGAAATAGCTCAGAAGTCTGGATAGCGCAGTTTTTTGGATATCACTCGACAGCGATCGACAGTTCAGGGTGGCGAAATCGTGGCTTGTGGCCAAAGACTCCATGACTCCCTAGGTACGGATCCTAAGGTGTTATGGACCAGAGGCCTTAGTGTGCCGGACGGCGACACCTTTATGCAATGTGCGGGATACTTTCGCGATATAGTTGTGCACGCTATATCGCTCGAACGTTCCCTGTGTACACTCAAACGTCTGCTGGGTTCAGTAGAAGCAGGGGCACCAACGAGCAGGTACCAACAGACTTGTATACACACCCCCGTCAGATACACAATTTTCACAAAATACCGGAAGCAAAGGACGACTTACCCATATCATGGAATTTTCCTCACTACGAGGTACACGAGGATCCCCTTAAAATTTCAGTTCGTCGAAACGCCGTTTTTGCAAAAAAAAAAGTATGCAAGGCACTTCATTTGGTTCAACATTATATCTCCATTTGTTTCAATTATGGGTGCTTTTTCCAACATTGCGGGGAGGTCGAGAGAAATTCGCATCCACGCCGAAATTCCGTCCACCCAAGGGTTACCATTGGGACAAATAAATCAATCAAATCATCAATATTTCAAATCCATGACAGAATTTTGGAAAATCCTAGGTCTCTAATCCGTAGTGAGCAACTAGCAGGCGCCATCCGATTTCAATAAAGCATGCTACTTGCTCAGCTTCCGAGAGCTTCTGAGTGATGAGAAAATGAGCAATCCAGATCAAATATTACTTTGGAAAAGCACTAACTAGAGACTGTTTTACCCGCACCCCCACTATCTGTAAAACTGCTTTCATTGTTGTAGGCTCGTTACAGTGAATAGATAATTCGCCCTAGAAATGTCCTTAATGCCTTCCGGAATTCCGAAAAGGGCGTTTTCATTGCTTCGCGAATGAAAATCAGGAATTTTTTAGTGTTCAGAGAAATTTATTTGGATTCGATTCAGTACTTGCAACTATGGGTCATTTAGGGAGCTGAATACGAATCTGGGATCCATTTGTCGCTAGTTTAAGGGTTACTGTAGATTACGGTAAGCTTGATGCCTTTTAGCTGGTTAATTTTCACCTTATTTTTCGAAAATCGACAAATCAACCTCAAATTTGGGTCGGCGTTCAAATAACACCTCTAGAGAAATTTTGAGGAAAATCTGAGACTTCGACTAAACTACCGCGTTCCCACCGTTACACATCCTTATTTTAAGAAAATCGATAAACGGCAAGCAGATTTGTGTTAAAAGGCAGTGGTCGCGATCAAATATGCTTATCTTATTTTCCTCTCAAAACCCTTTTCTGGGTTTCGTGTAGTAGGTCCTCCAAGAAAAACTCGCGAAAAAACCCGCTGTTTTGGGCCAAATTTGGAGCCTGAGCTTTCTTGTCTTTTGATGGTGGACGAGCCGAGCCCACTCCACATCATCGGCATCGATGACCTCTTATATCAAGAACATTAGCTGACTTGAAATTGAATTTCAATCAATGAGCAATACTCATCCAGTCAAAAACATTGACTGAAGTGCTTGCTCTCATTGTTCAATTGTTTTTAACTAGATAAATTTGCATTTATTTCTTCATCTGAATGTCGATGATTTTCGACTGCTCGGCATGAGACTGCGACTTTTTCGGGCGGCGCTGTGCACGTGTGCACGAACTGGCATCTTTGGGCCCTAGAAACTCTAATTCTAGCCCGTTTTTCACCGCGCTACCTTCATTGTTTTTCAGCTGTTTTCCACCTAAACTGATTTTTTTGTAGTTTTTTCGATAAAGTTTTTCATCGTGACCACTGCCTTTAAGGCAGGGTTCGCGATAGAAATGATTTTTGTGCTATACTCATAAGAAGGTAAATCTGGTTATGACAAAAGTGAAATTAAATGAAAAGTTGTAAAAAAAAACGCTCATCAAGAATTCATTGTTTGGCGTCCGCCGGCCCCCAATTATCGAGATTTCTATAAATGCCTATTTTGTCAACTTTTATTCTGCTTCTAGAGTAATTTCTGAGCACTTCTGGAGACTACTGACTACCTTAACAGCAAAATAAAAGGCGGATAAACAAGCACAAATGAAAATCTCGTCTATTTGGGTTTTCCCCGCAAATTTCCGGTTTTTTCATTTATTTTTTCTTTTGTGATGACCAAAACTACATTCCCATGAAGAGAGTTCAAGTCGTTTTTATTGCGAACCCTGCCTTTGAGCAACCCAAATAACTTCTATGAAGAACTATGGAGAAGTTTTGGGGTAATTTTATCACATCATTGTGAAGATCGCCGAAATTCGTGTTTGACCAGCAAACTTTTTCCCGAGGGAAGCTTTGCACCAAATCAGCCGAAATTTTTGAAAATCGACAAATGTATAGCCTAGCTCTTTCATTTTGAGCCGGTCGAAGAAAGGGTTATCGGGCCCACCATGTCAAAATCTCCTTATCTTTGTTATGTTTTGTCATGACCGACCGCTCCGCTGCTTACTCCGCCCGGACTCATCCGTGCAAGCTAGGCTTTACCTCAGATCAGGACTCAAAACAACCCCTGAAAAGAAGCTTCGAGCCAAATCTGCAACAAGTCTGCTAAACACTCTAAAGATTGTCTTTGGAATACCCCTTTCCTCTTCTGAAACCTAAGAAAATGCCCTCTTTCCTCGAATCTCCTGGGAATCCCTGAGGCATTTAGGAAATTTCGAACCTGTATTATCGGCTAACAGCGACGCTCAGATTCAATATGCTGCTTTTCCTTGTCAATAAACCAGAGACGTCTAGGAAAGGAAAACAAATACAAACTGATCCATTGAAAATTGTTCTCTTATTTTCTATTCAGGAGACAGCGACGTGTGCAGTGTGCCGGTGTCTTCGAGAAGTCAAATTGAAGGCTGCGAAGGAACTCTGACAGCTGATGTGACTTCCTGCCATGGCAAAAATCATCGCATCGTCTTCTACCGCAATATCAATGTCTTCTCCTTCGAACTGCTCGAGTACGGTTTCACATGGTTTAAAAAAAATGGTTTAACTAACATCTCTAAAACTATTAAAAAACGCATTATCGGATGCCTCTACTAACTAGGGAAGTGTTTGTGGCGGTAAACGCATCTGCAAACACGACTTGTATTGTTAGTATCTATTAGCCCTCGATCATAAACTGCGCAGTATCCCGCCCCGAGCTGCAGGTTCCAAGATCTTTACAAGCTTAAAACGGTCGTTTTTTGTGCCCACCGAAACGCGCATTAGTGTTTGGAAAACCCGGGAACGGACCTCATAATTGTGTTCAGCGTCCAAAACTACTTCCCTCCCTGACCAAAGTTTGGGTGAGTCACATTTTTCAAACCATGTACGGACTGATAGCGTTTTGAACTTGTACGGATTTTTCGTTGGGCGTTTATTTAGACCAAATAGAAGGCTCTGAAAGCGTTTTAAGAAAATGTTCCAGATTTGACTTAAAATCCTCCCAGGTGGATTATTTGAGGCGCTGATCACGAACCAGGTGTTTATTTGTCGATTTTCCCAAGTTTTCGACTAAATTCGTTCAAAGCCTCCAATTGGGGGAAATTTGAGTCCAAAACGCGACTTTTGACGATTTCCGGAACGCAGCGATAGAAATGGCTCAAAAAGTTTCTCTTAGGGTTATTTGGTGCTAAACACGAATCTGGAATCCTTTAATCGATTTTCGACAGCTCACGGTAGATTACGGTGGGTATGCGGTAGTTCGGTCAAGGTCCCAGAATTGATTCAAAATTTCGATTCGGGGTTTATTAAAGGTACGAACTCAATGCCAATGTGTCAAGTTTCGAAATGCTAAGGTAGGTTTTGCCCTCCTAAATAACATTGTACCTACCGTAACCCACAGTAAACCTAAGAATTTTGGAAACTGGACCCCGAATTCGTTTTCACCATCCTAATTAAAACACCCCAAAAAATGATTGATGGGTACCCTTACCTTTTGGCAAGGCTTGAAAACGCTTATAATTTCTTGGAGCTTGCAGCTCGGGGCTGTCAATAAATGAAGGATGGGTGTTGGGTTGCGACACCATGAGTAAGACAGGCACTCGGGAGTACAAGGGAGTACCTGCTGCCGGAAGGTCCCTTTCGCATCCCCCGATTTCGGGGACGTTCCCCTGTTGTATCGAGGGGAATTCCGTCTTCGTTCTCGGGAACTTCCCCACCAAAGTCTGATTGTGAGTGTGGTAATACAGTGCGTTTCATTATTATAGAGCCACCCTCGAATTAGAAGATTTTGCGCTCGAGTCAACTTTTCATTTTGTGAGATAGACTCCAATGAATTCACAATCTTCGGAAACCATAAGCAACATTTTTCAGGAAAACGTTCACGCTCAGAAACGTTTTTATGATGGGATTTTTGAAAATCGTCGTTTTTTTCACTATTCCATTATTATAGAACCACCTCTAGAACCTTCTGTTCACTGAACGGAACGGAAAACAATGACAATTCTCTAAATAGCGGGTTTTCTGTTATAATAGGAACGAATGCAAATAATCGATTTGGTACACTAGTTTCTGTGCATTTCGGATAACACGAAACTCACTTCGTTTTATGTTACCCTGATTGCAATTATGAGATCCTCAGCGCTGTTAAACAGCTTCCCATTAGCGGGATTCTTCACGAATGAGATTTCCTTAGACGTTCTTGATTGGGTCGAGGTCTATAAAGCACGGAGTGGGGTGGACGGACGCATCGTACTCAATAGTGGTGCATTTCTGACGACGGCTCAGGGTCAACCAGGGCGTTGTGGAATTTTCCGAAATCGGAGCGGACCCCTTTCGTCCATCAACGTTTTTTTTTCGAAAATCCAAAATTTTGCGACCCTTCCCCCAGGTGTAATGGTGGGGGGCTTTTTTTTGTAAAAAAACTGTTTTTGGTGGTGGAAAGTGATTTCCACCTTTTTCACTTCCCGAAATTTTCATTTTTAGTCCGAAATTTTCGCGATCCCCCTATCCTTCAATTTCGGGCCAAAAAAATTTGCGACCCCCCCCCGTTGAGAAATTTCACAACCCCGCTCGACCCTGCGACGGCTAGTGCGGGAATAGCATGTAGTGGCCAAAGGAGACCTTTCTGACATCTCTTCAAGTGAACTGGGTTTGATGCGAATGCTGATCGGAGGACACCTTCGCCACAGAACGTTTCCCATATTATCCAGGGTACACCACCCAAACTGCGTCGCCCGAAAAGATATGCTTCTTCAAATTGCGTCACTGGCTGAAAAAAAAAACTATCTGGTCCATCCATGTAGGACATATTTTCGTCAGACAAGACTATCTGAACACATCTGAACATTCAAGAAGCACGGACAGCTTGAGGCGAGAACTCGCCACCCAGGTTCCAACTTCTGTCATGCTCCTGCGAGTGAAATTGAAGTGAGCTGTTTTGTGGAGATCCACCAACCTTTCTATCTTCTTCATCACTTCTCGAACACTGTTGGGACATCTGCAGACAGCTTCACGAATAGCCGTTCTCGTCACCGAGAAACACAATTCTGATTTGCCCTGGCTGACGGTGGTTGTGGAGCTTGACAATGAAGGCTGGATGTGGCGAGCTCCTAGAACTGGATTCGAAGATGTTCCGACATGCTTTTCCTGTTGGTTCGCAACCGCGGAATCAAACTTCCAGAGCTTGCCTCTATATCCGTGAAGGACTTCGGTTGAATCGCATAC
Organism: Aplectana chamaeleonis; assembly: GCA_029168955.1. Taxonomy (NCBI): domain Eukaryota; kingdom Metazoa; phylum Nematoda; class Chromadorea; order Rhabditida; family Cosmocercidae; genus Aplectana; species Aplectana chamaeleonis. Next base: position 458,115 of record JAPDOI010000278.1, on the reverse strand, counting down.
ACTCTCTACTAAACATGGCATCCCGTCCTCGTCAACTATTTCATCCTCAACCAGTAAGGGGTATGGTATACTTTTGCGAGACACGGCCGTTTCGCTCTGCACAGCGGCAGAGACCGCCTGTCGCGGAGCTCCCGCCCTTCGCCGCGACAGACGCGCGATAACTGTTCCTACGACGACCGATGCCGTTGCTCCGATGCGGGTCTTGCTGCGATTTGTTCTAGATTACATGCCTGTCGCTCATGACAGCGACAAAGTATACCAAACCCCTAAGGCAATGGTCGAGTGATGTTTGTTGTTAGCTGATCTTAGTTGACACTCGGCGGTGATCAAAAATGCGAGAGTCGGGGACGTATCCATACTTCCCGCCGAGTGCATCTCCCGAGCTTCCCAGTAAGGCGTCATTCATAGTCCTCACCGCAAGCGCGGCACTCGCGTGACGAGCGGTGGACTATGAAACTTTTCACCGCGCGGGACGAGCGGGAAGCCACTATGAAATCTCCGGCGGCACCGCCATGGCGGTGCGGGTGAAAGTCGGGCCTTTACTGTGACATGCACAGAAATTCCTGGCTTGCATTGGCGTATGTGGTAGCGCAGGATTACCCCAGAATTATTTATGTTAGAGTGGACTCAAATCGAAAAGCAAGTATTGATTGAAACGGTAAAACCGCCACGGCGGTTTGGGCGGCGCTGGTGGACTACGAAAGTTCCAACCGCGCGGAAAAAAAGTTGCGTAGTCCACCGCTCGTCCCGCGCTTGCAGTGAGGACTATGAATGACGCCTTACTTCGCCGCAAGCGAGCCAAAGGCGGTCCATTCCTGCTTGAATGGATCATTTGTGGATTTTACCCTAATTATAATTTTTGTTAATAATTCTATCTATTTAAACCGGTGCAAAACGTTTAAGAACGCAAACCCAAACAAAAAAACAAACTTGTAGCAAACAGGACACAAAAATATATTTCTGGAATTTTAGGGAGATTACAGTAACAAGGGGTGCATTTCATGAAGCAGGTCCATTTATTTTACACGAACCATAATGACAGATCTTGAGAGGTTGGCCGCCGAAACGGGATAGGGGCTCTCTACACACCGAGGAAGAAGTTGTCTCGTTTTTTGCGGCTCTAATTCCACTCTGGACTACTTTGCTCGAATTGAGTAGCGTGACGTGTCGAACTGCAGAAACGGGACAACTCCCTCTGTGTGTAGAGAGCCCCCATTCCCGCCAAAACGAGCTACTCATTATACATTGGATCCGACTCAGTTCGGAAAACTGTTTTTCTCCTCACAGTCAGCCTAAAACTGGAAGAAAAGATTGTTTTTTAGTCGAAACTCGTTATATCGTTCATGCGAAGACAAATTTGTCAACGACTTCATATTCAGTGTTCGTAAAACAAGGTTATTTGAAATGAGTCGGATATCCGAAAAAAATCGGATATTTTAGAATTTCTTGTCACAGAATCTCCTAGTTACTTGAAAGTTGAGATCATTCTGCTTTTTTAGTCCAAATACTTCTAAACGTTAACCTTCAAATTCTGGTTAAAGCAGAAAAGAACGATTTTTGCAAATATCCTCAATGAGTCGGATCCGATGTATACCAGGGCTGTGCGTAACTGAATTTTTAAATTTCGTAAATCGTAAATCGTAATTTTTAAAATTCCTCGTAATTCGTAAATCGTAACTGATAATGAGTAATAAGCTCACACATGACCCAAACCTCATTCGTAGTGGAAACACCGTTGCATTCCAGTGATGAGGTGTTTCCATATCGAAGAAGGTTGGATGTTGAGTTTCAAAGTGACATTTTTTGAGCAGCACTTGAATAAATATTCAGTACACATACGTGGGATAGGAACGACTTTAATGGACAAAATGGAAACTCTAAGTGTATTTAAGTACCACATCTGAGCCAGGTTTTGCCTAACTTTTGAATACGAAAGCATAGGGAATCATCGCTCTACCAAACACAGTTCAGTTGAAGCCAACGAGGGCAACACTGTGATGAGAAAAAAATTACGATTGGATCGTTTTAGCCTTATCCAAGGAAGGATGCTTGGATAAGGTGGCCATCCCAAAGGGGATATACATTTACAAAACCACTTCTTGACGCAGAAAATGAGTCTGCTCTCTATATTTGTGAAGCGTTGCTCTGAACGGAGTTATAAGCGTTCCTCCACATAAGCGTAAGTTTGTTGGGATGGAGACGGCGGTCTGAGTGGTGAAGATTGATTAGGATTCTGAAATGCAAAATGGTGAGGGCTCCTTCAAGATCTGTGCTTTCGAAAACTAGGTTCTTCATCTTCTTTTCTTTTGCGTTCAGAATTTGCTCCTCATTATTAGAACATTTGAAAACTTCTTTGAAAAAGTAGGAGACTCTGCAGCCATGAATTCTTAAAAACGTTTCAAACGAAATTTCGAAATTACCATCTCTCGTCTCGCAGCCTCTGGAGATAGACAACAAAGGTTATTTTGAGATTACCCGTTGAAATCTTCGTCGAATAATGTTTTCAGGTTAAAAAAATAATTTCCCGATTCTCCGGCAGATTTGAATTTACGAAGTTCCACTTTTTTGCTTGTATCTTTTTAACCGGTAAAGATGGATGCGTGGGAAGATTGTTTTTGAAATCTCCGCAAAATTCTGCAATGAAGTGTAGGTATATTGGGTTTGAACCTTTATTTGCTCCATGAGCCAGCGAGGCCCTTAAAGCCCAGCCCCATATTAACTGTCTATTTATATCGGAATTGAATCGCTGTCCGCAGTTGCAGACGACCACTTTCTTCTTCTTTGCAGCCGCGAAGAGGGTAATTGCTATAGGTACAGAAACAGGGCGACCAGCGTCAGATGCGTCCAAAGGTCTATTGTAGTCAATGTTGTGGGGTTTTTTGGACAGTTGAATAAGTGTAGGGTATTGTGCACAGGACCACCACAGTCCGGGCAAACGTCGGGAGTGCTACTGTCGATCCTGTTCACGTAAGACTTCAGGAACGTTGAGTGCCCACAGCGCAACGAGGCTAGAGTGCATCTAGCACGTCTACTAAGCTGAGACTCAGATTCAGAAACTTGAGAAAAAAGCCCAGAACAGTATTAACTGCCGCTCTCTCCAGATACCCTCGAACGAACTGGGTGTGCTCCTCGCGCAACAGACTGAGGCGTTCATTTTGTGAATGGTGCCATCTCTGCAGGTTGACTTTATCTGGAGCATCGGTAGAAGGTTTTCTGATGCCTCTCTCTCTTACAGGCTCAAGTACTCTCCAAGATGGGTGGTTGGGCTGCTTGACGATGTTAATATACAGCTGCTGGGCCTTGAGCTGGCAGTGCTCCTTTACTGGTAGCACCCGTGTCCCGGCTTGTAAATGCTCGATCGGTGAACTCGCAGCAAATCCGGTGGCGATTCGAAGAGCAGCGTTTTGTACACGCTGCATCTCAGTCCAGGATGAGTTCGACACTAAGTGCTGCCAAACCGGTGCCACATACTCCAGGGCGGGCTGCAGTATAGCCTTATACGTGGTCAGAATAGTTTCCTTACTGCTGCCCTATGATGTACCTCCCAGCGCCTATAGCACATTGAGCTTAGCTTTTACAATTGCTTGCTTTTGCTCGGTGTTCCTGTGAAACGTCAGCGATGGATCGAGTATAAGGCCGAGTAGTTTGACGAAGCGAGCAGCAGGCAGACGATCTCCACCCCAGATGACTCGGGATGGGCGCTGTGCTCTTTGGGGTCGTGAAAACTGGTATTGAAGACTTGGCGGGTGAGACCCTGAGCATCTTGTTATCGAAATAGCTTTTGAAATCAATCAGGTACTCGTTGATCTTGCTTTAAAAGTTTACAGAGAGCTAGAAGATAGTGGTGCTGGGACGAATATCAATCATGTCAGGACCTCGCAGTCACAGCATGATTCTGTTTGCAGTACGTGTTGCGACAACGGTCGTCTGCAACTGCGGACCGAAATTTGGTCCGATATAGACTGCAGCTCCACCAAAGGTCTGCGTCTCTGGTGTTCATCATATGTCAAGAGCATTCCATGGAAGTAAATAGCTGTGAAGCTACCGACCTGGCTCGGCTTGGAGCAAGGAAAGGTTGGAGCCAAATAATAAGTTTGGGTCCGCCAGAAAGAGAAGGGGAGCGATTGGTCATACCTGAAGCTCGTTATCAACAATTATAGTTCTCCATGACTGACCTACTGCTGACTTCGACCGGTCGGACATGCAAGGGTACGGGTTCACCGAAAATTGAAATTTTGAAGAGTAATCAAATATTAGGAGTGTGTAAAATTTAAAAGTGTTGAAGTTTTGTTGTATTGAAAGGGTTAAATTTATATTTGTACTAGACCGCAGATTTGCATTGCTCATTTAACCGCGCTTTCACGTTTTATTACGATCTGTTACGATTCGTTACGATTTTGGTCCCAAATTTCGTAAATCGTAAATCGTAAAAAAATTGCCAAAAACGCTCGTAATTCGTAAATCGTAAACCGTAATTCGTAATTACGCACAGCCCTGATGTATACTACTCATATTGCAAATAGTTCCCGAAGCAATTTTTCGTTGTGCTCACATCTGAAATTTAGAAAAGCTAAATTAGTGAAACTGGTTACCTGACCGTTTCGGGTTACCTGACCTCAATCAAGCACCAAGCAATGTTTTTTAGAGACCAAGGTTCGGAAAGAACGCCGAAAAGTGAGAAAAAAAGAATCGGGAACCGCTGTGGACAGTCAGCTAAAAGGCACCAAGTTTGCGATCTGCTGCAACTGTACCCTCTGGTTCCACAACTTTGTGTATCTATTTTCCTGAGATACCAGTCCCGCATCTAATGTCTATTTTAATGGCCGTCTATGATTTAGCACGAATATACAACCGGTTTCAAAGTGTTTTTCTTCGTCTCCTTGACTACGGCGCACAATCTCGCCATTCTTCGAATCATTCCATATGAGAGAGATCTGTCAAATTTAGATTCAAGACTTTTTTCAGCCTTTGATGTCTTGCAGAGCTATTCCATCGCAATGATAGTGAGCGCTAACTACCAGAGCTCATCACAGATACTGACTGTTGAGATCAAAACTGGTTCAAACGGGTCCTAATACTCATTGACTTACTCTGTGCATCGAGATTTTTACCTTCTTCCTATTTCATGTACGTATGATGCGATAAAAGTGTTAACGAAATCCGAACCACGGTTGATCATATGGCGCTTCTTTTAGTGAAAATGGACTATTTAGACGGTGCTGAAAAAGGCACGAACCGAACGGTTGGAAGGAACCCGCGGCTGTCATTTAGCTCTCCTGTTAGGAGGGGATTCCCCACCCATATACTCACCGTTAATCTATCATAGGCGCAGCAAAGGCTGACGTAATTGGAGAACAGCGAGAAAGTGAGCGGAGAGTCTAGTCCCAACAAGCGATCTCAATTATTACCAGACCTGCTTCAAATAGCGATAGCAGAGCTAAAGTCGAGCTGTCATACCATTGTCTTGCCACGTGTTGTAGCCTTCTCGAGGCGTCGAATTGTGAAGAGGGCGGGCAAACAACAGAGAAGTGCTAAGAACTGCTATTGGACGACGTTACTCTACATTGCGATGCAGATGCACTGCAGAGGTCCAATGGTGGCGTTCGCCCCTCCCCTTTTCAATAACTCTGAGAGTTTTTTCCAGAGTTAGGATGGATATATGTAGTAGGTTCGAAGCATCACAAAAAGTACTATTCAAATTAATTCACTAAAACGTCTAAGTATAAAAATCCAGTTGATAAAGAAGTGTTTATAGTAGAAGTCAGCGACATTCGATCACCTACCGATTGGATGAGTTGTTGTGTGTGCGAACTAGACCTGTGAAGATTAAAGGAGGAGTTCCTGTGCTTCGAGATGATGAGGAGAAGGTATCATTTTGATTATCATCTTTTAGCCTTCTTTTACTCTAACAATGAGGCGCATCGGCATAAATTACCTCCAACAATTCATTTTGAGACCGAAACTGATTGTCATGCACAAAACGTTCATTCAAATTAGTGGAAAACTTCTAGCAATCCCAAGCCAATTAAAGCCCTTTATAGATGTTTATTTCTGAAAATCTGAATTTGATCAACTTTGCAGGTCAACCCAACTGTGAAAACTCTCTACTTCTTGTTCGTGTTCAAGAAAGACAAATATCGATGGCGTTTGAAGCAGATTCCTGTGGTTTTCAAAAATATGAACGAACGAGATCATTGGCAGAGCATTGTCGTCGAAACGTTGTTGGGTAGGTATTCGATTATACTGCTGCTGCATTCCCGTAGTGAACCAAAGAATTGGTGCAGGTGTACGAAATCGTCCGAAGAACATCATCGTGTTCATCAATCCATTCGGAGGAAAAGGGAAAGCGCAGAAGATTTTCCAGAACAATGTGAGTTTTGCACTCGGGTGCATTGTTGAAAATACGCAATAAATAAGTGTATTTAGGTGGAGGCGTTCTTCAAGCTCTCAACAGGCCTTACGTTTGAGGTTATTCTCACAGAAAGGGCAAACCATGCTCGTGACTACATCGTAGAGATGCCGCCGGAGCGATGGGAGTCCATTGATGGATTGGTAGGATCTACGCACTCGCAATTGGTCTTTTCTCCGTTTCTGATTCATTGCTGACTCACCACATAGGATCGACTTCCTGCACTAAATGAGCATAAAGTCTAATAGTTTTCAGTAGGGATCGGTCACGCTTTAATACCGTATCACAAAATTTTAGGTATCTGTCGGAGGTGATGGACTGTTCAACGAGCTGCTCTCGGGCGCCCTTCTACGTACTCAGAAGGATGCAGGTAATGGTTTGAGTTGCTCCGCACCGACAATTTACAGAATACACTGTGCTTCCAGCCATCAACATAGACGACCCCGATTGCGAACAACTGCAAAAACCTCACATTAGATTCGGCATAATTGGGGCCGGATCTGCGAATTCCATTGTCAGCACTGTACACGAAACCACCGACTATGCGACTTCAGCAGTTCATATAGCTATAGGTAAGAACGACCTTCTCTTGTTTACTATAAAGCATGCTACTCAAGTTTCAGAGTAGGGCGACGGGAGAGCAAGGCGACTGATACCGTCTTAGTGTAGTGTGCTACGCGATCGAACTTCACCGGTTGTGTGCGGTCGCGCCGCGAGCTCACTTGTGTTAGATATCCTGCTATAGGATAAATGATCAGAAGTCGAGAAATACTAGGAATAGTCGCTGAATACATCCGAGATAGGATATTTACCCTATCACAGGCTATCTAGCAAAAGTGAGCACGTAGCGCGACCGCTCGCAGACAGAGAAGCTTGATCGCATGGCCCACTACGGCGGTGTCAGAGTTTATATGGTGCGCCCTTGTACTCTTCTTTCACAATCGTCTTCGCAGTGCGCTAATTGCAAAGTTAGGCGGCCTTTCAAGGTCAGTTTAAGCGGTCTCCTTCTGCACAGTAGATGGTGAGAAACCTCTCTGTGATCTGATTATCCCCGAGGTTATAATTCAGCTTAGCTCCCTATAGACAGAGAACCATCAAAGACAGCAAGATTTAATAAACTTTTTCTTGATCAATCTATAAATAAGGTGTTTGGGTTGGGGGACGGGCTTCGGTGGGAGGAACAAAAGGACGAACTGCTTAGGAAGATCCCTTTATTGTTCTTCTGTGGAAAATCCCTGCTCCTCCCCACGTTTCGCGGTGAGTCCCCAGTTGTACTTGGGGAAGTCATCTGCTTACACTTGGGGTTCTGCTTTCACCCTACCCCGAATATGTGAGAAGCCATGGGACAATATCGACCAATCCCTAGCTGTAATCGCCTGCTCTACTTCACCTTCGGCGATTGCACAGCTTACAATCGCTTGAGATCGTCATAAGACTTGAATGGCAATTTGAAATTTATAAATTACAGGATCGCAATGTAATGTTGACGTATGTACGGTTCACCAGAACAATCAACTGTTGCGGATCTCTGCGAATGCGATCTCTTACGGCTGGCTTGGTGATGTGTTGCGAGACTCGGAAAGCTATCGCTGCCTTGGTCCCATCCGCTATCAATGGAGTGGTAAGCCCAGTTTACCTTCTGGAAGCCTTCGACATCTTATAAGTAGATATTTATTGCAGCGCTGCGCACCACGATCCGTCATCCGATCTACAAGGGTAAGGTGTCTTTTTCGTTATCACGCAAGGAAACCGAAGAACCAAAGAAGATGCTACCACCCTGTCTGAAGCCATGCTCAAATTGCGATGCAGCCACAAGGTTTGAGCAACGACCGCACCAAAATCCGCTTGTCCGTCTAACATGGGCGATTTCAGCGATTCACAAGAGAGCACAACATCATCACCCCGTTACGACTACCACTGGCATGCTGAATTCACACACGTGATCTGTTGTGTGATTCCAACAGTCACACCCTTCACTCCTTATGGTTTGGCGCCTTTCACAGGTAGGATCTCATGCCTCGAATAACACACGCATTCTGAGAGAGCCCCTCCTATGTTGAACTCGTCTCAATTCCGCGCACAGATTGGGCATGCCTCTGGCGCAACATCGAAGATGTTTTCCCTAATTGTGAGGGATCGCAGAGTGCGTGTTAGACACCGATCTACGCGGCACCTGCTCATGCTACATATAATCCTTCGTTTAGGCATAGGAGATGGAACACTTGACCTAGCTTTGGTGCCGAAAATTTCGCGATGTCATAACATTCAGTTCATGAGAAAGGTTGCTATGTATGGAGGGAAAGGGGTGAACTCAGTTTCATTGATTGCCTAGTGCCTGTGAGTCCAAATATATATTGGTCCGATATCTTTCCAGCTTTACCAACTTGACAGAACCTTGTGCTGCTTTCGAGTAGTACGATGGTCGTTTGAGCCAGACGTGGATCAAGAGGACCCTGGAGTGTGGAACTTAGATGGGGAAATTCTTGAGCAGCCTAAAGGTGTCGCGCTACACTTCAGGTATTCCCAAATCTACCTGTTTTTCTTTCTCAGTGCTGGTGATACCTTCTCTTTCAAGGTTACATCCTCAACTGATCAGTTTCTTCGGTCGCGACGCAGCAATGGTGGAACCGATGAAAAGGAGAAGCTACGTTAAGAAGAGAAAGTCTAGTATAATCTACAATTAACGATAGCTATGATTTTGGCATCTGTTGATATGATATATTATGTTTGATTTTTGTTGTTGTACAGATTTTTCATTCTATGGAAAGCGCTTCTTTGATTCTCTTTTCTGTTGCCTTTTGTTATCTGTGAGTTTTCGTCTAATCTTGCGTTTAAGCTTCTCTGAAATTCTTTCCCTGTATGTGAGCAACTTTGTCATTCCCAGATAAACACTTCAAGCTTCACTCAAGGTTCCACAGTAATTGGAACTACAGTCAACGTGGACTTGTTCGTCGAACCCGCGCCTCTGCGTGTCTGTGAATGCGGAGCGCCATTCGAGATCGAAAATTGTACGCTCTCTGGTCCAACTTGTCATCGGCTCCTGTTTGCAACAGAAAAAGCCATTATGATCTCCTCAGAAATCTAACACATGGGGAAGTTTCTTGTCCAGAACACAACACGCCTTTTCTGAAGGGCCTATAGCGACGGCGACGACTCGGGTGTCTAACACACTAGCTAAATATGTTCTCCACTCACCTGCAGTTAACCACCGAGTTCATTCGCTCTGCATTTCTATCAGTCGATAACAGGGCTGTGCGGAAATCTTGTTCAAGATTTTCGGAAACGGAAATGGAAGAAAAATGGCCAAAAAACAACGGAAACGGAAGAGACCGAAAAAATTTTGGGCTGTCCCATTCACACGTTTCGTCACTGCTCATTGCCTGCAGCTCTCATCCAATAACCAATGATTTCAGTCAACAAACTAATAGTCAATCAAAATAAAGGCGCTGCGAGGCATTCCACGATTCTGCGTCTCGCCTCTGGAAATCCGAAAAGTCAATCTCTGAAATTACTCATTATATGCAGCTGCCCTTTCAAACAGTGTGCAGCAGGATGTGCGGTAATTGCCGTTTGCCGATTGTGGTTTGCCGTCCGTTTTAGCGGTTTGCCGTTGCCGTCTGCCAAAATTTCATTTTTCGTTTCCGCACACACCTGGTGTACAGCCTGTCCCCCAGAAAGTTGTGCAAGCGGTGCCAAGTGCACGTTGACGCGGGCGCCCGCGTTCCGTCTTCAAAACTCATCAGAAGTCAATTTTCAGATTATCAGCGACGAATTTTTCTTTTGTTTCCAACCTAAGTTGCCTATTGGTTGAACATCAAACGAACAAATCTAAAAATAAAACAAAATAAAACTCCTCGGCGGGATGGGAAAAATCTTTTATGATTTGCCTCAAACGAGCTCTGCCGCTGTCAATGGTCTCATTCACCTGTCTCCGCCGAGGCTCCTTTCTGGAAGACAGGCTACACGTGGGGAAAACTATCGTCATTTCCATTACTGTTGTGGCGGTCGACAAACGAAGAAGTGGAATCAAGAGTGAAAGCTTCGCGAACCCATTCATTCTCAGAGAAGGAGCTACATTTCAAAATAATCCCCAAACGGCGTTTAGATTCCTGCCACGACCATTTCGTGTTATCACATGGAGTCGCAATTTCAGGACCCCAGATTTCATGAATGATCACAGCCGAGCTCAGATATTAGCTTGAGCACAAGAGGCCGGATGTAATTTCCAGAGCCTCATAATACTTTTGAAAACCCTTGCGTAGACCCAGTACCACAAGTCGTGTGACACTAATTGATTCCGTTTCCGGGCTCAAAAACTCGGAAGCGAAACGGAACAACCCAAAAGAAACCTGAAATACGGAATCGGAACAGTTTGGCACAGCCCTGGTCGATCAAATCGGCGACGACTACAGTATGTCGGCTAGTTACTAACTCAGTTCATGCTGCAGCAGGTTTTGTAAACCAGCACCGCTTACGTTGCGTCCACTCAACTGCCGATTATACAGCGCGCGCGTCAAAAGTAGAGGAAGGTGCCACATTTCGCGTTTTCGGGGCGCATTCGTTACCGAGTTTGCGCCAGAGCACAATACGGAACGCAAAGTATCAGTGCGATCCGTGCCATCTGTACTTGAAGGCACCATACACGATAGAATTTGCTCCCGTGCTATTCACCGATTATGAAAGATCCGACAAGCTAAACAGCATCTGAGCATTGAAATGTTGAAAAAAACAGTCGGAAACCGTTTTCTGGACCTGAATTCATCCGCCGTTGTTTCAGCTAATTCACGAGAGTTAAGGAATTGGCCACTATGTGAAAATATGATCTCTCAATCAAATCAGGCAATCTATGTCGTCGACTCCCATTTGAAAGCTATTCTCCTGCCGAGTGTTTGCTTCATTGAGGTCAATTGTTCATTGTATTCCTGGTAGGAGGGGGGAGGAAGACGAGATACAGGTGGGGCGGGCATTTACAGGACTAGGATTGAGTTATTACTCGTGTAAGGTCGTTGTGACTCTTTTTGACGCTTCCAAATGTGTGAGCGTTGTAGTGCAAGCCGTACGGTTCCGTTTACCTCTCAACAACGTTTACGAGAAAGTATGCAGTCTTTAACTGTCCGAGGAAACCAGCAACGGTCCTTACAATTAATTTGGGGGCCAATCCGATGCTGGTTGTCCAGTTCCTACACCTGTAACAAGGATCTCTTCGTGGCTCAAAAGAAGAAGCAGTACGTCGAACATATCCTCCCGAAAAACAGAGAAATGTTCAACGAAGTCATGAACAAATCATAAGACTTGTTCAGATCGCATCAATCGATTCGCATATGCGTCGCTGCGTATGCGGGGCATCTCAACTGATAACGTGCTCAAATTAAACCTGCAGAATGCAATAACAACCAGTTCAAATCTTTCATCTAAAAGCGTGGTCTACGGCCAAGCGGAAGGCCATGTCTACAACTCCATCTTATCGACAAAGTCGAAGTAGAATTAACATGTATAGTATACTTGGGCAAAACTGTAAAAAATGTCGAATTTTCGAATCCATTCGAAAATCATTTTTTTCGAATTTCAAATTTTCGAATATATTCGAAAATCATTTTTTTCGAATTTCAAATTTTCGAGTAAACTCGAAAATGGTATTTTTCGAAAAACTGAATTTTCAAAATTCAAATTTTCGAGTATATTCGAAATTCAAAATTTTAGAATAATTTTTTCTATTTTTCGGATAAATTTTTTCGAATTCACAAATGATAGTCCGCTTTTAAAAATCAGTTTTGAGCTGTCATTTACTGTGACTATCACTTTGTAGAAATATTCATCGGCCTACCACAATGTTAGGCGCTATTCATATGGCACGCGCGTGACGAGCGGGCGTGGCGTTGATGTATTAAAGCCCCTGACGGTTGGCACGCGCGCGTGACGACCGCTCCACCATGGTGGCGGCCGTTACACATTTTTCGTCATTTTCATTATTAATCCGTCTTCAATTTCATTTTGTTGAATAATTATTAATTTTAGTGCTATCTTTTTCTACTACGATAGTGATCGCATGCACAGATTTTGCTTGCTCGGCAAAGTTAGGGCCCATTTTAATCCGCTCCGCCATAGCGTCGCCGCAGGAGTATTCATAGTCTCCGCAAGCGCGTCACGCGCGTTTAGCACAAGACGCTTGGCTTCAGGCGAGACTTGACCACAACTGTCCCTTTCCGGGGAAGCGCCCTATCGCCCCCGACCGCCGAGACCCTAGCGCCGCTCTCAGGACCTACTACTACGCCACGGCGCGGCCTAGGCAAATTTGCTGCCGCCGAGCTTGCACGACTTCAGGAGGGGGGGGGGGATGAACACGCGAGCTTGGAACCCTTAAGGGGTCTGCAGAGTTGCGCCGCGGCGAGTCCCGCTGCGACACGGCAGTGTTGGAAAGTGGGGGGCGCCACGCAGTGGGCGAGGGCGGCGACGTGCCGCGCAAGAGCAGCGACGTGGGTACCTCGCAGAGTGCTTTCGCCGCCGCGACAGCAGCGGCTTCCGAGCGACGGCGAGGAATGGTCTGGACCATTTTCATCGTCGGCGAGGAGCGCCGCCATGGATCCTATTAATGAATTTTTCTATTGTTCAGTCATCCAGGCAAACTTTTTTTAGTTTTACTCTGACACGTTTCTATAAACACTTGAACATTTTTTTTCATTTGTTCGCTTTTTTGTGATCCATTCCATTTCACTTCCGGAATAATTGATTTTATTTCAGTTTCCACTTTCTGTGGAATAATATCGATTCTCACGAGAAATTCCGAATCAACGTTGCTGCTAGATTTTATGTTGCCCGCTTCTGAGAGCATTTTCGATTTTTTTTGAAATGACGAAATTCTTCCGAAAACGCAGAGAAGTCGAGCTATTTTTGAGAAGCTTCTCAATTCTGGCGTCTTTAAGATGAAAATTTCTGTTCAAATATGGTTTCATGGCGAATCCAAAGAACACAAAAACAAGCTAGGAAAATAAATACAAAATTTTGAAATAGGCGAAATACAAATTTTGGCGTGGAACGAATGAGATTGTACGTAATGGAGGAAAATGGAGAACGACGGCAGACATCGCTGCCCCTCTGCGAGGCATTGGAGTGCGCCGCCGCGTCAGGGTTTGGCCACGCCCCAAACCTCTCGCTCGGCGGCGTGTCGCTGGTCGCTGCAACTCTGCAAAGCCCTCTACGCCATTTCGCGCTTTTGCCGCAGCGAAAAATGCTGCCTTTGAGATACAATGAAGCCACTGTTTTGGAAAAAAAAAACTAGAAAATTAGACGGAAGTTGGAAAAAGCTTCTTTGCACATGAGAATGCTAGCGAAATCGATTAGCGATCGGAACTGGTAAGGAGCCAGTAAAGCGCGGCGAACGCCGCTATAGCGGTAATAACGATCGAAAACGTTCACTTCGCCACCGCCGCGTTTTATAATTTTTCTTAATTAGCGGCATTCGACGCGGCAGCAAAGGTTTGAAAAGGGCGTTAGGCCAATGGTATGGTTTTGCGACACTAGGTCGCATCGCTCTGCACAGTGCGCTGCACAGCGACAGTGGCAACGACAGGCATCGGCTGATTTGCAGTATGTCAGCCCTCCACGACACGTCGCCGCGTCGGACAAGCGACAACTGTTCCTACGACGGCCAGTGCGATTGCTCCAATGCTGGTACCGCCACGATTTGTGCTAAATGCCATGACTGTCGCCCCTGGCAACGACAATGTATACCATTGACCTTAGGCGACGTTTGTATGGTTTCCGTTTCCCTTCTAGGCCGACGCGTGAACCAGGCAGCTGACCGTGCGGGGTTGGCGGCCTAACTAGAGAATGGGGTTTTGGGGGGGGGGGGAATAATCTACCGTCGCAGCCCCGACCACTCATCAGACTAAAGTTATTGCGCGAACTCTACTCCCGCAGCCGAGAGGCGGCGCAGTGCAATCCTATATTATCCGCGCCGCGCAGGGCTGTGCGTAACTGAATTTTGTAATTTCGTAAATCGTAGGTTTCCGAATTCCCCATAATTCGTAAATCGTAATTCACAAGGCCTGAGGAAAACCAAACCTCTCCAGCCGCGAGGACCACTCCAAGCTAATGTTTCTAGAGTAGTCATTGTAAATTAGAGAGCTAAATCGCTCCCGTCCGTAATTCAAGTAACTGTTTCTCTGGAACGAGAGAATTTTGGAAGCTAAAACCCTGGTACTGTCCATATCTGCCTGACAGCAACATAATAAATGCGAAAACGAGAGAAAAACGGTTTGCATTGGCTGGCTGTTGAAGCCAGCCTATCCCACCGATTTAGCACCTTGTAAGGTGACGCAATATTTCACACGGATCCAAGCGTGGGAGAACCCCCAATCGGGCTAGCGGTGAATAGGTCAAAATGGTGCTTTGAAAGAGTGCGCTCTCAAAGGTTGATCAGAAAAAAAGAACTTCTGATGAAATGATCATTGTGCATTTCGATTATTCGAATTTCAAAAATTCGAATATGCTCTTCGAAATATTCGAATTTCGAATATTATTCGAAAGTCTGTTTTTGAAATACTCGAATTTCGAAAATTATTCGAAAACCAAAAATTTCGAATTTTGAATGATTCAAAATTCGAAAAATCATTCGAATATTTTTCGAATAATATAATTCGGTCCGCAGTATAATGTATAGGCTGTAAAACCGCGAGATTTTGATGGTTCCTACGCGTGCAGGCGAGCGGCGGAGGTCAGAGACAGCGAGAGAGCGCATGACCGACTGGGGGAGCAGCACCTCATTGTAGGGAATGACGATTTTTACAGGGTATACTATCAATCCTCATAAATCAAAACCGCGATTTGTGACCACACGACCGAAGACCACTCGTTGTTATTGAATGAGAACCACAGTAACCCTCCATGCGATAGACGGTGTTTCGAAACAAACAAAAACTTATATTAGCAGAGACATACAAAAAAAGGACACGTGAAATGATTGTCTTGAAACATACAATGAAGAACACAAAAAAGATATATATTAAATACAAGCCCACAGGAAATCATTGGTAGTAGAGTTCGAAATTGAATCCTTCGTGGATCTCATAGTCTTGCAAGGTGATATGGTCCTTATAGATAGTGTACCACTTCTTCAGGACAATTTTTTCATATCTGAATAAATCAATTTCCTGAGAAACATCCAGAAAGGTTTATAATTAAGGACTAGACCTTGACTTACCGGGTTCCCGTTTGTGCTGCTATTAACTTCTTCAAATCACCTATCGTATCCGTTGGGTTGCATTTAATCCGAACCTTTTTCCCCAATCGATCGTTCACCGTTATTTCGATCATCGAAAAGCAGAAAAATACATATTTACTACTAATCGTGCCCTAAGCAAAATACCGACCACAATTTACGATCACCAAGAGCCAGGGGCGAGCAGGCCGTTGCGCCAATTTTCGGCGGAACTACGACCCCGACAAAATTTTCAAAAAAAAACGATTTTTTTACGATCTCCCTGAGATAAAAATTCCTCAAATTTTTTGAGAGTGAGAAGGTTGGAACAAGTTTAAATTTGTGGTAAAAATCGGTCAAAACGTACAAGCCCCCAATTTTCTTTTTGTTTTCAAAAATTTTGCGATATTTTACGACCCTCCGTTGTGCCGAGTCGCAATCCTGCTCAACCCTGCCAAGAGCTGCGTAGACGGATCGTGACTCTATCGACTAGAATTCACTCAAAGAGCTTGAGATCGCGGGTTATTCACATCGGTTCAAACACAGAATGAACAGAGAGGATCGTGAGGCCCATGTTATGCTGTGTCGCAGAGCCTGAAAGGTATGGTAAACTTTGTCACAGCCATGAGCGACAGGCATGCAATTTAGCACAAGTCGCGGCGTGACCCGCATCGGAGCAACAGCACCTGTCGTCGAAGGAACAGCTATCGCCCGTCTGTCGCAGCGACGTGTCAGGGGTCGTTCATACTCTCGCCGCCGAGCGGCGCGGTAAAATGCAATCCTATGATATTAATCACGCGGCGCCGCACGATCAATTTTATAGATTCGCACTTCGCCGAGCCTCTCGGCGGCGGAAGTATAAACGACCCCTCACGGAGAGCTGACATACTGCTTATTGACCGAAGCCTGTCGCTGTAGGCCAATGGTATAGTTTTGCGACACGCGGTCGCGTCGCCCTGCACACCGACAGCGACACTGGCAACAACAGTCACCGGCACATTCGCAGTAAGGCCTAGTATACTCTGTTTATCTTGAATTGCACAAAACACGGTCCGCCAATAGTCCTCTAATTGGCCCGCTAGTACCGTTGTGTATGTCCACGACGCGTTCTCGGCAGACCCGCGTGGCAGGGTGGGTGGCCGAGTCGATCGACGAATCGATTGCTCTGCACACCAGATGCACACCCGGGTCTGCCGAGAACGCGTCGTGGACGTACACTACGGTACTAGCGGGCCAATTAGAGTACTATTGGCGGACCGTGTTTTGTGCAATTCAAGATAAACAGAGTATACATACTTCCCGCGACAGCGCATATAAGCAATATCGATCTGCGGTCGATATAGATGACATTATGTCGCGTCGCTCGTCGAGGGAGGTACGCACTAGCCTAGTGCATACTTCCCGCGACGGGCGACAGCGACAGTGTATATGCGCAATATAGACTTTCGGTCGATTTCTATGACAAACACTATGTCGCGTCGCCCGTCGCGCGAAGTATGCACTAGGCCTAAAGGGCTATGCAGAGTTGCGCCGCGGCGAGTCTCGCTGCGTCGGGGCAATGATGGAGAGTGGGGAGCGCCACGCAGCCGGCGAGGGCGGCGACGTGCCGCGCGAGAGCAGCGGCGCGGGTACCTCGCAGTGTTTTCGTCGCCGCGGCAGCAGCGGCTCCCGCAGCGACGCCGCCAGCGGGCGGCGGCGAGGAATGGTCTGGACCATTTCTATCGTCAGCGAGGAGTGCCGCCATCGATCCTTTTAATGTGCTTTTTCGTTGTTTAGTCATCCGCGACACGTCGCTGCAACGGATGCGACTGTTCCTACGACGGCCAGTGCTGTTGCTTCGATGATGGTACCGCACGATTTGGGCTAGATTGCGTGCTTGTCGCTCATGACTGTGACAAAGCATACCAAACCCTTCATAGAAACATCAGAATGAGCATGAGGGAATCTTCTGACTCCAAAATTGACTCATCTGTTTTATTGCACATTTTTTGCGTACACTATCATTAACTATTTCAATACTGATGTCTGAATAATGGCATTTACAGGGATTAATATGCGCCTTTCTAAGTTCCAACACAGGATGGGAAGCCGTGGGTGGGAAAAAACGTGTGAAATACGAGCAGAGCGATTGAAAGTTTTTTCGCCGTTTCATGAAATAATTGTTATACATCAACAAGTTTTCTGTAAGAAAACATGAATGTGTTTCTCATTCGAAAGGGCAACTCTGACAAGGGAAGTGTTTAGAGTGGTAAACGGATCTGCGAAAACGACCCGTATCGTTAGTATCTCTTCTGGCTCAATAGTAAAAATGCGCAGTATATCGCCCCGAGCTGCAGGTTCGAACAAGTTATGAGCATTTTTTAAGCCTTGCGAAAAGGCATTTTTATGCGAGTTTCAAAAAATTTTCTCGGATTCAGCCCAAAACTTGTATGTAGGGGTAATCTAGGGTGGTGAACACGAATCTGGAGTCGATTTGTCGAAATTTTGAGGTTTACTGTAGGTTACGGTAGGTAACATGTCATTTAGGGGGCAAAAGCCACCTTGGTATTCTGAAAATCGACAAACGGACGTTGAATTCGTATTCTCCACCCCGAATAACCCCCGTGTACAAATTTTGAGTAAAATCTGAGATTTTGACCAAACTACCGTATACCCACCGTAATCTACCGTAATTTGCAAACAATCGATAAACGGACTCCAGATCCGTGTTCAGCACTCCACATAACTCCCAGAGGGACAATTTGAGCAATATCTACCGTAGCACTCCGAAAATCTCGAAAGTGGCGTTTTTCCCTAGTAATTTTCCCGTTGGGAAGCTTCGAACGAAATTAGCCGAAAACTTTGGAAAATCGACTAATCAACCATAGATTCGTGATCAGCGCCCCAAGAAACCCCCTAGGAGAATTTCAAGTCAAATCTGGAAGATTTTTTTAAACGCTTCCAGAGCCCTCTAATCGGTATATTTGCCCAACCAAAAATCAAGTCCAAAACGTTGTCAGTCTGGACAAAGTATGGAAAATGCGCCTTCACCCAAACTTTTCTTAGGGGGGTACTTTTGGGCGCTGAACACATTTATGAGGTCCGTTTCTGAATTTTCAAAAGTTTAATCCTTTTTTTGAAGGTGCAAAAAGCACGAAAAACTACCTTTTTAGGCTTGTAACTTCTTGGAACCTGCAGCTCGGGGCTGGATACTGCGCAGTTTTACTATTGAGCCACTAGAGATACTAACGGTACTAGTCGTTTCGGCAGATGCGTTTACCACTCTAAACACTTCCCTTGTGAGAAGATATCCTTCCATTGTAAGTGCCAACACAAAACCACTGCCCGACGTTACACAACTTGCGAACGTAAATTTGCACACACACAAAACCACCCAAGAATACAAACCTGGAGGAAACGCTGCTGACTAGATACCCTCATGGAACGAACCCAAAAAAAAATAGAACAGCAAATAGCGAATCTTTATCTCTGCCATACTGTGTGCACTTTACAACTATTACAGCATTATGTACTAGACGATTCAAGTTATCACTTCAACGAGCGGACAGATATACATAACTGGGCAGATTCCTGCTAGGACACAAATCCTGGAATGTCATTCGCGAACCGATCGGAGGATAGGAGAAGATAACTATATATGTGAATTCAGTGAATTCTTCCAGGGTTATATGAAGTGGATTGTTTACGAGAATTGACCATGAAGTTTCTTCTGGAGAATAAGATTATGATGCAGTTCTGGCTTGATATCACAGACTAACTGCAGTAGGCGTACAATAACCTGAAAATGCCAATTTGAACCACATCTCTCAACTTAATCAGACGATGAGAACAATGGTTAGGGAGGTATACCTGCTGCTTGTGTGCTGCCACGTTTTTCTTCATGTTTTCTATCTCATTGTCTGTATCGCGACGAATTTTACTTTCCGTATCTTCCTTAGTTCCGAGGTACGTTTGTTCGTACTGCTTGAACTCCCGCTCACGTTCCTACAAATGAAAATGTTCCGAGTTGTGATACAAACACTGCCCAGCGAGTCCTACAAAGTACCTTCAAAGAAGCCCCACCTGACGATACTTCTCCACTTCAGCTTGAGCTTCTTGCTTGGCCTGCTTCATGCGCTGAAACTTTCTCTTCCTGGCGTCATTGATTTTCTCCGCAGCTCTCTTTTCGGCAGCAAGGAGCTGCTGAATTCCCTGTGTTTGCGAAGCCATTCCTATAAATACTCGCAACGTGCCTGGTAAAGAGTATGCAGCATCAAACATTACCCAGCAACATATCACAATATCAGCCGGCAATTAACCACATGGCAAGGTTATTCAGCGAGCTTAGAAACATTTATTAATGACTCCACAGCATGATGGGAGGCGGCCATATGGAAATCTGTATATTCTCTAATAAGTGAATTGACAAAGGTGATTAGGAAGTATCTCACAGCTATACAAAAAACCCGTTAAAACGGCAAACCGGAAACTCCAAATTCATCAAATCAGAACTATCACGGACTACACGAATCCAATGCAGGCGCGAAACGCCAACTCTACACAAATCACATATGAAAATGTACACAACTACCCAAATCTGAAGTCTCTGAGACAAAAGAAAGGAAAACCACCAAAGATCTTTTCAATCATAATGAGCTAACTATAGCTAGTGTATTTGGCACCTGAAAAAAAAACACTCTTGCGTCGAAAGGATCATATTGAAGGCATTGCAAAAAAAGGCGTTCAGCGTACCTTGAAAAGCTTCACCTCTCCACCATCAAAACTGGCTTCCAAAACTAACTGCGGTCCTGCTACATCATAGACTGATGGTTGAGAAACACTGAAAACCAGGACAATAAAACTGGAAAGTAGAAGTCTGCGTGTCCCTTCTCCCCGATTGTTTCCTTCCCTTAGCCGGAAAGAATTAAAGCACAACGTGCTTTCACTAAGCAGAACATTACTATTCGCGGCAGAATCGAAAAAATATCTTTGCAAACTTCGACCAATCACAAAAGAACAATATCAAACGAAAATAAAACCTGACCGCGACCTAATCGCCGACCGCGATCGGGATGGACGGTTCTCCCACAAGTGATTTACGCTTATTGTTAATCCACAAGCTCACGCAGTTAGCGGTTTACGGCGAGAGTGGCTCAGAGCTGTCAATCGAGAGCACAAGACTGGCAAAAATACAGCATTCGGCGAGAGGCCAGGCAGCCACACTTCCAAGAAAACAATTTTGCGAGAACCACGCGAGGCCAGGCGCTAGACTTCGGGTAGGGAACGTCACAATTTGGACCCCAAAACGTGAATTTGGAGGAGAATCCTGAAATGCCGAAAATTTTCGCCAGCAAAGAGAGGGTGTTACGCCACTTCTGAAGCCCTATACAATGTCCCGCTTGACTCCAATCCCGCCGAAGAAACGCCAGCCAATACTTATAGAACTAAACCCGGGAGTTCTAGTATAACCCGTGGGGCGCTCAGAACTAACAGTGGCAGTTTGTTGACTAACAACGGAAACTTGCGGTCTAGGAATGATTGCCTATACTATAAAGCAACATCTTACGGACGTAAATATAAAACGCATACATCCTAATGCTTCCATACCAAGGTACATATATTACAGTTCCAAAACTGCGGGTACAAAATATGATATCCTTATACTTAAAGCAGTTATGTCCCGATGTGTGTGTGTGTGTGTATGTGTGTGTGTGTGTGTGTGTATGTGTGTGTGTGTGTGTGTGTGTGTGTGTGTGTGTATGTGTGTGCATGTGTCCCGGATATCTTAGGAATGGCCGATCAAAACTTGTATGAAATGGTACCAACATTTAGGTGGGTGCGACATTTATCGATTACCAAAAAATCAGCCCGAGTCACCTCTTACTTGCATCGGGGCAACCGAGTTTGTCCGTGGAGCGCACTTTTGGCCGTGGGTCATGGTAACTTCTGCGAGTCGTCTAGCGATGCAAAAAAAAAATGCAGGGCGTCACAAAAGGTGTGCAGGACCCCATTGAGGGTGTGCAAGACGTCATAGTAAGTGTGCAGGACCCTTCTTCTTCTTCTTCTTCTGCAGCCTCAAAGTGGTTTTTGTCATAGGTTGAGGAACTGGGCGGCCTTCACAGGATTCGTCCAAAGGTCCATTGTTGTTAAGGAGGTAGGTCTCTTCGGGCACATGAACAAGTGCGCCGTGTCGTGTCCGGGAGCACCACAGTCCGGGCATGCGTCTGGTCGGCTGCTGTCGATCTTGTTGACGTAAGACATGAGCAGAATAGAGTGACCACAGCGCAGCGATGCAAGAGCACATCTGGCTCGTCTGCCGAGTTGAGACTCGGACTCGCAAACCCGAGGCGGCACCGTTCCCAAGATAGGGTTCACAGCCGCCTTTGCTAGATATCCTCGAACAAACTGGGTGTGCTCCTCACGCAGAAGACGAAGCCTTTCCATGTTGGAGTCGGCCCATCTCTGTACATCAACTTTACGAGGAGCATCGGCGAACGGCGTCCTAATCGACCTCTCTCTTATGGGCTTCATGATTCTCTTTGACGGATGATTCGGCTGCCTCAGAACATTAATATACATCTGCTGTGCCTGGAGTTCACAATGCTCCTTGACCGGCAATATGCAGGCCTCCGCGTGAAGATGCTCCACCGGGGAGCTCCTTGCACAACCGGTAGCAATTCTAAGCGCAGCATTCTGTACACGCTGCAGCTTATTCCAGGAGCTGTCAGACACCAGGTGCTGCCACACTGGTGCCGCATATTCCAGAGCCGGCTGAAGTATTGCTCTGTAGGTTCTCAATATAGTCTCTCGGCTGCTTCCCCATGATGTTCCTCCGAGAGCTCTCAAGATATTAAGCCTAGCCTTGACGACTGTTTGTTTCTGTTCCGCGTTTTGTGGAACTTCAGTGAGGATCAAGAATAAGGCCAAGCAGCTTGGGGAATTTTGCTGCTGGCAACAGGTCACCATCCCATTTGACATCTGGATGGGCACTGTGTTCCTTGGTGTTCGTTGTGAACACTGAAACAGAGGATTTTGCGGCAGAGACTGTGAGCATCATTTTATCGAGGAAGAGCTTCAACTCGACGAGATAGGCGCTGATCTTGTTAGCGGCTATCTGCGGAGTCACGATCCTGGCACATGATGGTGATGTCGTCGGCATACATAACAATCCTTACATCATTGGGAGGCTCGGGAATGTCCTCAAGATACAGGCTGAATGAGGCAGGGGACAACACTCCGCCTTGCGGAACACCGGCTGCTATTGGAATGCTATCGGATACATGATTCTGGAACAGAACCTTAGCACGGCGGCCTTTAGTGAACGCTGCAATCCATCGCTTCTGCCATGATGGTAGCGACGACTTGAGCAGTTTCTCGGAGAGCAGTCCCAAGTTAACAGAGTCAAATGCTTTGCTCAGGTCGAGGGCGACGGCCACCGTTCTCAGGGGCTTTCTCATGTTGAACCCATCGACCGCAAAGCACACGATCTCCAATAGAGCTGTAGTAGTGGAGTGAAGTTTCCTGAACCCATGCTGATGCTGCTGTCGCTCATTTTGATCAGCCAGGTCCGTCACGATCAACTTTTCAGCTAATTTAGCGACGGGCGATAAAAGGCTTATTGGTCGAAAGCCCTTTGCCGTGCTTTGGGACTTGCCTGGCTTTGGCAACGGTATCACATTGGCTGTCTTTTAAGCTTGGGGTAGAGTGCAGGTCCGGAAAGAAGTGTTAATGATATCTGCAAGCATCGGTAGAAGTTTCGTGGGAAGCTTCAGGGTGGCTGGGGAGATACCGTCAGGTCCGACAGCCTTCGAATTCCGGATTTCTTTAATAGCCTTCTCTACTTGAGTGAGAGTGAAGGCCTTAGAAGCGTTTATGAGCGGCAACCGGCTCAGCTCTCTAACCATGACTCTGTTTTGAACGCCTCGCTTGGTACGTGTGATGAAAAAAATCTTGCCGAGTGCGTAAGCAGCCGCTTTCCCTGATTTAAAGAGGTTCTCCTCGAACTCAGTAGCGGAGCTCATCGAGCGAGCAGACTTGCCGGAAATTTTCCTCAACACTTTCCACGTCGTAGTTCCGTCAGCCTTGAAATTCAGCTTTTCAGTGAACTTCTCCCAGCATTCCTTCTTGTTCTTATCCAGATCCTGCTTGATCTCATTATCCAGCACAGCTATGTCCGGGTCTAGATGGTCTGCGGCTCTCTTCTCATCTCTGGTTCTTATCTTCTGCAATATTTCCCTGCTGACATTTGGAAAAAAGGTCTTGACACGACCCTCAGGAATTGCTGCTTTCATGGCCTTGCGGATGGCACTTTTTAGATGGCGCTCTTTCTGATGAACATCACCATTCCATGGGTAGTCGACCGCATGGCGAAGTGCAACATCTCTGAACAGGGTCCAGTCTGCTAGGCCTAAATTAAGATAAGTACGATGACGAAAACCAAAGTAAGGGGCAAGAGAGTCAGAGAGATCGATATAGACAAAGACGGGAATGTGATCACTGGAGAGAGTTGTGGATGTGGACCACGTGCAAGCATTAGAGAGATTGGATGACACAAGAGAGATGTCTGGGCTAGAAGGTCGGCCGTTGGCAGAGAGACGAGTGGGCTGGTCATCATTGAGGATAACCAGGTCACACTCCTCAGCCCATTCTTCGACATCTCCACCTCTGGCGTCAGAATCAAGAGCGGAACAGAACGTGTGAGCATTGAAGTCACCCGCAAAGACAGCTGAAGGGGAGAGTGAGCAGTCGTACAACTGCTTAAGGAGGGAATAGGATTATAAGAGGGGGACAAGATGATATAGGAGGAATATATATGTTAAATAGAGATAAAGGGGTTTTGAGGGGGAGGTGGACAGGAATTTACTCGAGAGTACCGTCCTTAGGAGTATTAGGGATAATATGAGAAGGTAAGGCAGATTGAACGAAAGTAGACACTCCGCCCCCTAGAGCTGTCCTTGGCATGTGATAGGCGGTGTAGCCCGGAATGTTAGGTTGGGGATAAGTGGTAGATGGAGAGAGCTTGGTTTCTTGAACCATGATAACATCCGGGTGATGAGAACGTGCGAATAGAGAGAGTTCAGATAACTTGTTGCGAAGGCCGTTGAGATTAATGTGAACAATGGAGAGGGGGCGGTTGGTAATTGAGGAATCAGAGTTGTTGGGGGCAGAGCATAGAACACAACGAAAGGATGAGTCATGATGCCTCACAGAACTGAGGCCCGAACAGGAGAAGTGCACCTACCTTTGGCATCCGAAGCACTGGACACTTGTTTTATGCCAGGTAACATCCTCGCCGCAGGTGGCACATGGATACTTCCGTGCTGGACCTGGATTCCTCTCGACGCCGGCCCTTTGTAATAAAATCCTCAGGAGAGCTGCGGCCGACCAGCACCTCTCCCATGACAAAAACCCTCTTCTCGGAGGGGTTGACGTCGGTTTGCACGGAGGCGATCTTCTTTCCTCCACACTGCCACGGCACGAACGTACGACATCTCGGCAGCTTGTGCAGGACCCTAATCGGAGTGTGCAGGGCGTCATAGAAAGTGCGCAGGTCCTAAGTAGGAATGTGGAGGACCCCAGTGGGAGTGTGCAGGGCGTCATAGAAAGTGTGCAGGACGTCATAGAAAGTGTGCAGAACCCTAATCGGAGTGTGCAGGACGTCATAGAAAGTGCGCAGGTCCTGAGTAGGAATGTGCAGGACCCCAGCGGAAGTGTGCAGGACGTCATAGAAAGTGTGCAGGACCCCAGTAGGAGTGTGCAGGACGTCATAGAAAGTGTGCGGGACCCTAATCGGAGTGTGCAGGACTTCATAGAAAGTGCGCAGGTCCTAAGTAGGAATGTGCAGGACCCCAGCGGAAGTGTGCAGGACGTCATAGAAAGTGTGCAGGACCCCAGTAGGAGTGTGCAGGGCGTCATAGAAAGTGTGCAGGACCCTAATCGGAGTGTGCAGGACGTCATAGAAAGTGTGCGGGACCCTAATCGGAGTGTGCAGGACTTCATAGAAAGTGCGCAGGTCCTAAGTAGGAATGTGCAGGACCCCAGCGGAAGTGTGCAGGACGTCATAAAAAGTGTGCAGGACCTCAGTGGGAGTATGCAGGGCGTCATAGAAAGTGTGCAGGACCCTAATCGGAGTGTGTAGGACGTCATAGAAAGTGTGCAGGACCCTAATCGGAGTGTGCACGACGTCATAGAAAGTGCGCAGGTCCTAAGTAGGAATGTGCAGGACCCCAGCGGAAGTGTGCAGGACGTCATAGAAAGTGTGCAGGACCTCAGTGGGAGTGTGCAGGGCGTCATAGAAAGTGTGCAGGACCCTAATCGGAGTGTGCAGGACGTCATAGAAAGTGCGCAGGTCCTAAGTAGGAATGTGGAGGACCCCAGTGGGAGTGTGCAGGGCGTCATAGAAAGTGTGCAGGACGTCATAGAAAGTGTGCAGAACCCTGAACGGAGTGTGCGAGTGTGCAGGACGTCATAGAAAGTGTGCAGGACCCCAGTAAGAGTGTGCAGGGCGTCATAGAAAGTGTGCAGGACCCTAATCGGAGTGTGCAGGACGTCATAGAAAGTGTGCGGGACCCTAATCGGAGTGTGCAGGACTTCATAGAAAGTGCGCAGGTCCTAAGTAGGAATGTGAAGGACCCCAGCGGAAGTGTGCAGGACGTCATAAAAAGTGTGCAGGACCTCAGTGGGAGTGTGCAGGGCGTCATAGAAAGTGTGCAGGACCCTAATCGGAGTGTGCAGGACGTCATAGAAAATGTGCAGGACCCTAATCGGAGTGTGCACGACGTCATAGAAAGTGCGCAGGTCCTAAGTAGGAATGTGCAGGACCCCAGCGGAAGTGTGCAGGACGTCATAGAAAGTGTGCAGGGCCTCAGTGGGAGTGTGCAGGGCGTCATAGAAAGTGTGCAGGACCCTAATCGGAGTGTGCAGGACGTCATAGAAAGTGCGCAGGTCCTAAGTAGGAATGTGGAGGACCCCAGTGGGAGTGTGCAGGGCGTCATAGAAAGTGTGCAGGACGTCATAGAAAGTGTGCAGAACCCTAATCGGAGTGTGCAGGACGTCATAGAAAGTGCGCAGGTCCTAAGTAGGAATGTGCAGGACCCCAACGGGAGTGTGCAGCACGTCATAGAAAGTGTGCAGGACCCAAATGGTAGCGTGCAGGGCGTCATAGAAAGTGTGAAGAACCCTAACCGGAGTGCGCAGGTCCCCAGTTGGAGTGTGCAGGGCGTCATAGAAAATGCACAGGTCCCGAGTGGGAGTGTGCAGGTCATCAAAAGTTAGCAGGACCGCAGTGGGAGTGTGCAGGACGTCACCAAGAGTGTAGAATTTGGAAAAAGGTTTTTCAGTTTTCTAATGCTAAATCTTAACCTTTTGTGGAGAAGAAATAGATAGGAAAACATGAATCTTGAGGAGCGTGCGACGCGTTTTGAGATTGACGCAGAACTCCTGCGACATTTTTTGCCAGTTTTAGGATACAAGCAGCAGCTCCACTTCCGCACCTTCTCTGTTCGCCACTCATTGCAACCGCTCAGTCATTTCGAATCCCTAACTTCCAAAAACCAGTTTTATATATTTTGCAAGTCTGAGCTTATCAAAATCTGCACCACAAAAACATAAAAAACCACCTACTAATTTCATTCATTGAGAACAAGGGCATGATGTTGGTCAACTAGGGAAACATCATATAATATGAGAATGCGTTTTTCCTTATCATGATAGAGACGGTAAAGCGAGAATAATCGCTTGTGAACTTTACAAATTGGAAGAAAGGGCAGTGGGTAGGGACGTAAGGGAAGGAAGTACAGAAGGGGTTGTGAATTTTGTGCCGGTAGCAACCGACGATTTACCGCTGGCTTCTTATGTTTTGCTTTATGATCCCACATTTTGATACCCCCACGGCCTGCTGTAAATGTACGGCACCCTGCTCTGCTCAGGAGAGTCCATACGTACAGCAACTTTCGGGTAGACGGAAGTCAGTCACCACCGTTCTAACAAACTAATCCGTCTCAGGTAGTTGGCTCACGCAAAAGTTTCTGTGAGCGAAAACTTCGCTAGGTCTCGCTAGTAGAATAATACTCTCAAGTACTAGAGTAGACGAATTTGAATATAGGGTCATTAAAAATGCGTTCGTTTCACTACAAATGACACACACGATCTACAACCTTCACTAGACACAAACAACGGGAGAAGAAGGAGACACAGCAGCAACAGCGTGAATACTCACCTAACAATGAAACGAAAGACACGACATTCCCCATATTGGATTGCTGCTCTAACCACTTCCCTGTCAACCCACCACTGTTGACGGTTTTCCGGTGGTAGCTGAGCTAGCGATGTTACAGCTTCCAAAACCTGTAGGAGAACAATCTTCAATCTATTCCGATCACCTACCATGTAGAGCACAATGTATATAACTACCTTAGGCTTGTACCTAAACGTGATATCGGCAGCGCGTTTGGCGTCATCCACATTGCTAACTGATACCTCCAGAGATACGCGACACAATCTAAACTAGTGAACACATGTTCCCTGCGGAGCTGAGATTTCGATTTTCGTTGTACCTGTTCAATTCGAAGTCGTGACTAACAGGTCGTATCTGGCGACAACTGATGGTAAGGCGAGTGTCATCCGAGTTGCCATCTTGTGCTAGCGTATTCTTTAAAAACTGCGATTCTTCCTGTACAGACCACGAACTTCCTTCCAAAACTCCCAAAGCCGTTACTGTTAGCGGTTCCGCTACGAACGTCTCGCCGATAATAGATGACACCTGAAATCTTTATCACAATCAAATGCTTACACTAAAATCTGGGCCGGTAACTGACCTGACCATCGTTATTTACAACGCTAGCCCTCCAGAAGATTGCTATTTGGAAGAAGTTGTCGACCGCCTGTTGTGGTCCTTCATCAGATTTGAAAATGTCAGGAATCGCAGAAGGCCAAGGAGGAGATTCCATATTGACAGTACTCAGGCACCAACTTGGCTTACTAGCCCAAATACTCTCAGATTTGTGCTTCTGCGGCACAGATATGATAACGCACACGTTGCACGACTGCTCGCAGTCAAGTTGCACTGAAAAGAGCAGCAGTTAAGGGGTTGGCATTACAAACGGAATAGCTCAAAAACCTTTAACGTACATTTCCTTTTTGATCTTTTTTTGAATTTTTAATTCTATTTCCCTCACATAAAACCCGATGGACTTATCATTAGCTTCCCCCAAAATCTTCAACGCTTTTCAGTACATTTTTTCGACACAAAAAAAGATGTTAAATTCAGCCTAAAAACAATTATTTGAAAGGAGGGTCAAGAATCAAAGAAGTTTGAGCGTGCGGTCTCCGGGACAACGACCACTTGATCCTGCCTACAGTGTACACGCCTCTACAATATGAAAAAGGCTTCACTTTTGAACTACAGAAGCCTCTCCTACCTGGTCCAGGCCTCATAGGCTGAATCGATGCATTCGGTGTCTTCATTTCACTCCAGTGACCTTTGTTATCCACCTCCTGACCAACAATCCCGATCCGCAACACCTCGCAACGTGCAAGAGCAGCATCATTAGCCGGTAACACATTACGCATGCTAATCGCAACAATACCATGAGCTTCGTCTGAACAAGATAACCGATGCTTCGAGGAAGTGAAAACCTTTTTGTAGCCAGAAAAGTATACCAAGTACTGCAGCTGATGCTTCAAACAATGAGACAGGACATAGCGAAACCACTGTATGCCATTGCCGATATGTATGATTCTCTCCTCGATAATAGAACAACAAACCAACATTGGACTTCACATCCGGTACCGCTGCAGCCCGTACTGTCACTGACATCCTAAACATAAACTGCAGTATCCCTGACGCTACCCCAAGTCCAAACAAAAACGTACCAAATTTTCCCCCCAACAGGAATGTGAGAACCTTCGAGTGAAAACGTACGGATTCTTGTACTTGTGGGCACATATGCGCTAACTGGTTTTCTAAAAAATCGGTTTCAGTGCTACGTGAGCGACTTGAAAAAAAATAAGACTAACCTAGCTCCACGTTCATCCAAAAGGTCAACAGTAACACAATCCACGCCGTCAGTTCCAACGCAAAATCCATCCACCAACTCCTTTCCAATGTTTTCAACCTACATACAAGTAACTCAGTCGTCGATCTGATGGAGAAAAATACGGCATAGCATACTTCCACATTAAGAGTGACAGCCTGTCCACAATAAATCTGTGACTGATTCTTCCGCGCGATTCTTATATCTAGAAGCGGCCAATCCTTCTGCGCCACGTTCACTCGAAGGCGTTCGTCAACAGCATACACCTTCGATTTCATCTGAAATGCAGTTATACAACGTGATACCGCATTACAAAGGCACCCTAGCTTTCGCATATACCAGCATCATTTTGATATCTTGAGCTACGACACCAATATCATCGCGCTCAGGGCAACCATTAACCCCTATAGCCAATTTCAGATCAATACATACTGCCAGAATAAAAAGAATAAAACACTTTTGAATGAGGAGTGCGATTTTCTAGTGGTGCAAATATACATATAAAAGCACTCTAGTTTTTTTCGTGCTAAGCGAATGTTTTTCGTCTCAAGTTGATACATTAGAAGTATCATAAAAACATTTTCGATAATAATCAAGTAAATGTCTGTAGTATTATGACTCCATCACCAAAAAGAATCAGGTTCATGCTCTCGGCGCAAATTGCTTTACAAACAGGAAGACTGCGACCCAACTGGGGCGACTCCACCCATCTAAGGGCACATATCTGCAAAGCATCTATAAAACCTCTAACCGGGAAAAAACCCTGATCGCTCTAAAAAAGTCGCCTAGCCGTGAAGAGTACCGAATTCATGCCGCCAGAGGAATAAATTCTTGCAACAGTCTTCGGCGAACTCTGAACTTCCCTGTGTCGTGATGGATGACGTTTTGGATTGAAATCGATGATTTTTACCTGTGAGATAAGAAGTGGAAGCTACATCATGCCTGAAAGATCTGCAAAAATTATCCAGCCTGGACTTTGCTGATTCTCTAGAGTGAACATATACTGGGAATGGAAAAAAAGCGGGTGTACCTCTAGAAAAAGGACAAATGAGATTTTTCGGGGTTGGATTCCATCAGAGAAGGTGGCTGAAAAGGTGCTCACTCAACCGTGAGAATCATAGATGCAAACAAATATCCAAGATTTATCTGCCTATAATTATTATTGAACAAATGGATTCTAGAGGGGCGTGGTTTGGACGCAAGACGTTTACGAGGAAAGGCTGGAGTGCAGGCAGAAGAGAGAAAACAGGAGTCAGAATACATGGCCAGACGTGGCTCATATCTGGGGCAACCCACACTGAAAATGAAAGCTCTAGCAGCGTTGGCCAGTTATGTTGCGGGGCATGCGAAGCAACTCCGCTCCTCAACAATACATAGGAAAGCATAAATCACCACACCTGTTTCGGATTTATGTTCAGTCGTTTTCCTCTAACATGCATAGTTATGTAACCGAAGACAATGGAACGAGCAGAGTCCAACACTTGTAAAACTATGCTTCCCACTCGGAAATTGGAGACGTGACGTGTAGGTCGAACCCATAATTCAATCTAAAAGCTGTATGCAGAACTTTGAGAGCCGTAGGTTTTGAGGGCATGAAGCACCTTCTATTTCAGGTAGGAATTGACTCAGCTCCTTTGCATGCGAGTGGGCACGCATGCTGCTTCTCTTTCCCCTGCACACTCTGTCATTCACTCTCCCCTCGCTCCGCACACGCGCGCGAATGAACAGAAAAACTTCACTCCGAAATAGAGGATACGTGAATGAAAAACAACATCAAGTGATCAAAGGCAGATTTCAACGGCAAACCTTTTTAGTTTCATCAGCCAAAAAATACAGTGCGGGTATAACATGAAGGTCACTAAAAGGATTCTCATTTTCACACCCTGAAATTTCTTCAGGTTATCGAAATCCAATTGCATATGTGACAAAAACGGATGGCTACCTTCTCGCATATGAATGTCGGTTATTCCCAGTCTCACATTCTGCACAGTCAATGATGTCTTCAGAGGATTACGAAGATGAATTTCCATACGGAATCTCTCATCAGGGGGCGTACTTCGTACTCGCTGATTATCTGTATCATCATCGCTTACTAGATGAGTGGGGCGGAAGGCTGATGAAGAGCCTGAAAACCCTAAAACTTACAGACGACAAGGATTCCTTATGAGCAGAAAGTATTACCAGCTATGGTATGGTAGGCCGCTCTTTCTATGTCAATCCATGAGATTTCATTATTCAAGGGTACGTCATCGGGATGTGGCCGTTCCCCGCAAATTGTGCGAGTCGCTTGTAACTCGACGAGCGGAACAGGCAGCAGAACTGGCTCTGACTGTAAGAAGTGTGAGTTGACATGGACGAAAATAATGGAATTTCGTCGAGAGGCCTCACCTCACTACTTGCTCGAAAACGTGTGAAAGTTGCCACAAAATTGTCGAGAAATGCCGAATGGTTGGCTTCGGACTGAATTAAACTCTCTCTAAGGAGGCGTACTGCACACTGAATTGCCAAGTCCTTATCGGAGGTATCCGCGGCCAGGATAAACGACAAATGGTCCTGAAATATTTATTTAATTACTATTACGTCCAAAGAACGCGCATTATAAAACACAGGTTAAACAGAAATTGAAACTGAGCAAACATCAAGTAAAGGAAGCCCTCTGCCTCACGATAACAGATCAGATCAGATACTAGATGGCTATGAGTTTTTAATCCGACACTAGGTTAGTGCGGTACTAATGTTTTAGGGTGGATACATTGGCACTGATTTCCGCCTCGGGAACGTTACTCATACAAAGCTGAAACTCTCGAGTGCGCAAATACACAGATGTCCGCATCAGCCGGCAATGAAGCCCTTAGTCATGTAAGACATCGTCGGGCTTACCGGAACTTCGGAACACGCGTGTACCGACAGCCTTCGTGGGACCGGCAAGCTGGACAAGAGTACAAGCCACTGCAGAAAATTAACAGCCGTGAGTAAACCGAAGCACCAGAGAAGCGACTGAAGAAAAAGGCAAAAAAAAAACGAGTGAGAATATAGGCTTATGTACTGAGCTCTAACCAAATGCGGTTGAACTACGGTGGCTACAAAAACGTGGATCGCAACCATGAGACCGGAAGTAGACTTTAGCACATGAGCTAGTCTGTGCAGAAAAGTAAGGCTTGCTCGTAGAGAAGAAGACAAAAAAATCAAAACATGATGTGAAATATGTGAAATTCAGATTCCAATAAAGCCCTCAAATATCTCAAATCCTATAGTATGTTCCAAAAGACGATCACTGCGTTTTAAAATTTTCAATGGAATCTATCGCACAGGATTAATAGCTTAACCTACACTCCAATTTTCAAGGAGCACCTGAATTTCCTCCTTTGGAGAAAACCCTCCCTTGGAGCACAGTACACCCAGAAATTTGTTTTTCAGCCTCAAAGAATCCTGTTATTTGAGGGCGAAAAATTGGTGGACGAGTTGTCCTAGGCTTGTGTTTCCTTTCATTCGCAATCGTTGCACGAGAGCGAGCCAGGATTATGAGAAGGGCCGGTAATGGACTCAAGAACGTAGACTCGGTTGAAATTCGTCCATCCATCCAGCCGATATCGAGGTCGAAAATCAGGAAGGGGGTCGGGCCTGTGGTGGTGAGTGAAAGAGGTCGGGCCTGTGGTGGTCGCTTATATCTCCCTTATTCGGAGAAATTGAGATCTCGCACTTGGCAAAAGTGATACAGGAGGGGTCTACTACACAATCAGATAAAAATCACAAAATTGATGTCTGAGGGTGAACTGTGCCTTTAACGGTCCCAGCAGGGAGCCATTTTTTGTAACACCCCAGCAATACTAAAAATTACCTCTACAGAGTCCCAACCCGTGCTGGCATATTTGAACAGAGCAAGCCGGTAACACTCTGAAAATAGTAGTGGTACACTCGATCAACTATTAAGGCGACTGCAGATCACCTAGAGCATTGTGTTTGAGGGCCGCCTTCATGAAACGATTCCCAGCAAGAACGCGGTAAAACGCAGCCTTTCTGGTCATTTTCGCCATGTCGAAACTCAACGAGGCATGCGCTTGAGTTACTGCTACACACATATCATTATCCTGCAAGTAGGTAATCGAGGAGACAGTCTTAGAAACGCACAGGTGTTTATGCACTAACAAGATTTGCCACTGTTGACAACAAAGCAGCAGCATCTTTGTGCATTCCCAGCTTACTAAGAACCGAAGACGCATTTAGGGCACATCGCACCACGCTGGTGTATTTCCTGAAATAAGCAGGTGAGCCAGAACCCTTGAAAATCGAACACAGCAAAACACAAAGGATAACACACCCGGAGTAGTTGAGCTGGTTTTCGAGTGCGACTTCGAAATAGTGGCGAGGAAAATGTTTCGGTGACATTCCACTATCACAAATGTATAGAGCAACAGCAGCCATCTCCTGTAAAAAACTACTTATAAAGCAGAGCCTGCTTTCAAGACCTGTAGTGGAAGTAGCTATTTCAATCTAAATGTGAAAAGCCGTCTAGAATTCTTTGAATGAAGTTATATCCGGTTCTCTACCGATCCTCGTCGAAGCAGGGTTGAGCAGGGCTGCGACCCGGCGCAACGGGGGATCCTAAAAATTCATTTTATTTAAACTTTTTAAAAGAAAAAGAAAATTGGGTGGGGGGGCTCGTGAAAATTTCGGAGAAAAACGGAATTTTCTCCATACGAACTTGTAAGTTATATATATTATATTTATTTACATAAGCCTGCGGACCAGACTTATGTGCAATTAACAACTCATATACGAAATCACCAACAAAAAAACGTCTAGTAACAGCGACAGCCAAAAAGTTAAGATGAAGAAAACAATTTTTCTAAGAAAGCTAAAGCATTTTTTTTCTCGGAGGGGGTCGAAATTTTTGTGAAAATCTTCCCAAAATTTCCGGCAACACGAGGGGAGGGTCGTAGCTCCGCCGAAAATTGACGCAACTGCCTGCTCAGCCTTGCGTCGAAGATTCAGCGTTTTCCTCACAAGGGAGTATTTTTTCGGGGGCCGAGACGTCCTGGAAAACATTCTTCTCAAAGCTGTGGAGAATGGATAGAGTAAGAATAACGTATGTAGGGTTCTCTCTAAGGGCCCCTCGATCGGCCAAAAAATAGAAAAAAAATATTGAAACTAGCTGCATCTTCCTATTCGACGCATCTGGAAAGAGTTCTTATGCTCGGCACCAGGGATGAGCGGAAATTTTTTCCTGAATTGCGGAAATCGGAAGGACTCTCTAAAATGCGGAAATCGGAATTCGGAAATCGGAACGGCAAAACCATCGGAAATCGAATTCGAAATCGGAAATGGTCAGCGAAATTCTCAACCCTCCCCTGGTGATTGTTCCTGCCAAAACACTTGGGCTTATCCTACTTTATTGGTAAGGTGTATGCCCACACGTACTTGTAGGCTTGTATCGTGACGCTCAGAATCATTGCAGAATCAGTTAGGTCCCACACACTTTTCCAGGCGCTCTGCAGCATTTCAAGTCGGTTCAACACTGTCTTCCGGCGAGCGGTACACTTTGTATTAGAGTCCCGCAAACTTTTTTTCCCGGCACATGACGCGCTCCTGGTTGGGTGCAACACTCTTTCTCGGCGCTTCACGTACTCCTAGCTGGGGTGCTACACACTTTCGCCGGCGCTTGGTGCCCTCCAAACTGAGCGCAACACAGACACTTCCTCCGACGCTCGGCGTACTCCCAGTTAGACCCCGCACACCTTTTCCAGCGGTGTGCGCACTTCTAAGTGAAGCCCAGCCCACTGTTTTGACGCTTGACGCACTTCCACTCAGAAAAATGCTGGGCAAGTTACCTGAGACTTCAACGCAAGTTGCAAGATGGCCTCACGCAACTTACTTTGAGTTAACAAGTAACTTGAAGCGATGTTACGTGTAATTGTACGAGATTTTTGATTAATGTTACATACGCTTATAATAAATACACAACATTGCGAGTAACTCGTACTGCTGGTACATGTTACTTAACATGTACCAGCGACGTGGCCGGCAC
The DNA here is from genome assembly GCA_029168955.1 of Aplectana chamaeleonis. NCBI lineage: Eukaryota > Metazoa > Nematoda > Chromadorea > Rhabditida > Cosmocercidae > Aplectana > Aplectana chamaeleonis. Next base: position 422,473 of record JAPDOI010000278.1, on the reverse strand, counting down.
ACTGACAAGCGACGAGGCCAGCATACCGTCACGCGACGGAGACTGCTCGGCGAGCACGACTGGGCCGGCAGCGGTCTGTCAGGCGTTGCAGGCCTCCAGCCGGTGTGCGGGGCCAAGAACCTAAAAACTAGTGTAACTGAAATGGACGAGGCTGCCTGCATCTGAGTCATGCCCCAGGTGCAACGTATATACCTCCTAGGAACGGCACGCCGCGTAGATAAGTTACATGTGCGATAACATACATAATACATTTAGGGTTACACGCCAGTGCTTTATGTCACGTGCAACTCAACTCGCACCGTGGAGCATATATCCAATGTTTAAGGTCAAATGTAACTTAAAGTTGTTAAGGCAGGTTGCCGAGAGCACATCTAAAGCCGAGAGCATTAGGCATGTAACTCTGTCAGAAATTACTTACCAGTGAAGTCCCGCACACTCCCTCGAGAAACTCACAGCGGGCCTTAAATCTCAAATGAAACCGTTCATGAACTCTCTGTAAGCTTTTTATAGGGAACTGATCGTGTTATCAGTACACGCCATCGCACCATAATAATGAACAAACCGAATATCTTTATTGTTGAAAAAAAAAACCACCGAATTCCCGTTCATTCTCACAAACACACACAGACACACACACATAGTTAGGCAAACATATGTAGACAGTAGGATGTTATTGAATAACTTTCCTGTAAATGCACTCAACCATAGCTTTCTGAAAAGTGAAGACGGGCCTCGAATTCGAATTCAGCGCCCCAGATATCCCTAAGAACTTGGAAAGGAAAAGGGTTCAAAAACCTAAACTCCGATATTTCCGATTTTTTCCGCATTTTTAGGCTTTTTTTCGGAAATCGGAAGGCCAAAAACCATCGGAAATCGGAATTCGGAAATCGGAATTCCGCTCATCCCTGCTCGGCACACATTGAACTCCAACAAGTTTGCCCTAAGAAGGTGTGACGGCTTGATTCTGGCTAATTCGTGAGGTAAAAGCCGTTTCCAAGTGTTGTGTACGGGACATAAACGGCGTGCAAAAGTTTATTCAAAAGGTGCCACAACGCAGGTGGCTAGGCAAAAGTGTACAGCAAGAATAACAGTGAGTAGTAGTGAGGCGAGTGGTTGGCTGCTCGGCGTCGTCGTGGTGGCTTGGCATCGAGGCGTCGTGTAGTGGTGGTGCAGGAACGGAGTGGCAGTGGTAGACGAATCCAATAGGAATCTCTAACAGTGCGGCGGCAGGGGTTTATATAGCGCGGTGGGTGGTCTGTGATTGGCCGGTTTACGCGCCTAGATCAAAACCCACCCACATGGTGATCAGTCGATAAATCAACTGATGTTTGATCTCCCATCACAACACCTCCCCTTTTAAGAGGCATTCTACGGTGAGGAGAACCAATTTGTTATCAACCGACCAAAGTTCGTAGCGCTTTGGTTTACGGCGCTTGCGGGTTGATCTTCGCAACGTAACTGGAGCAAACCCAACTGTTCGCGGTTTTCGAGCTCGCCTTTCAACTACCCCTGGAGTTGCGCGACTCGTACTGGGTTGCTCATCGTTACCCTGTGTAGCGGCATCGGAGGGATCATCACTGGGTATGATCACAGTATCATGTTCTTGATCCGGCCCATCTTGACTAGCTTGTTCTGGCACTCTTTCAGTGCTGAGCGGGCCGGTTTCAAACAAATCCAAGAGCAGATCTCGTGAGTACGCATTGCCGTGCTCATGACTCAATATGCTACCTCGCATTTGATTTGCATGTTTGCGAACTGTTCTGCCTCCAATGTCGACTTCGTACATGACTTTTCCAATGGTCTTTACCACTGTCCCTTGAGTCCATTTAAAATTGGATGCTCCATTGTAATCTTTTACTAGGACAGTGTCTCCGGGTGAAAAGTCTCGGCGTTTCGTACCATTTTTCCGATTAAATTGTTCTTCAGTCCTTTTCCGATGGTCAGCGGCACTGTCTGCTTCTGTCTGCGCTTCCGACGGTCTTAGCGTACTCAACCGAGTTTTTAACTTTCTTCCCAGGAAAACTTCGGCTGGGGATTTGCCTAGCAGAGCAGAATTAGGTGTTGTGCGGTAAGCCAACAACACAGCGTTTAGACAGTCACTTTCTGGGCGAGTGGACTCCCTTCCCTCCCCTTTCAGCTTCTTAATCCCTCTTTTCAGGATATCCACGAATCTTTCGGCTTGACCATTCGACTGAGGATGGTACGGCGGTGTTCTTACATGGTTAACACCTCGTTCTTCGCACATCTGCTTGAAAAGCTCGGATGTGAATTGTGTTCCATTATCGCTCACTAGCGTCTTTGGATTTCCATAGCGTGCGAAAGGCTCTTTCAACAGCTTCACCGTTGTGCCAGCTGTGATATTTTTCATTTCAAACATCTCCGGCCATTTACTCAAGGCGTCGACAACGACCATGTAGTACACTCCATCCATTGGGCCAGCAAAATCAACATGAATTCGCTCCCATACATTTTCTGGTGTCTTCCAGGTTTGCAGAGGTACTTTAGTCGGAGATATTGATTGTAGTTGGCAATCAGCGCAACTTTTCACAACCTTTTCGCAGTCTTCATCGATATTTGGCCAGTAGACATAGCTTCGCGCTAGTCCTTTCATCCTGACAATCCCAGGATGACCATAGTGGAGCTCTAGGAGAACGTCTTTTCTCAGCGTCTCTGGCACGACAACTCTATCGCTTACCATCACGCAGCCTTGCACTATCGATAATGATTCACGTTTACTGTGAAACTGCTTCAAATCAGCTTTTACAACCTTTGGCCACTTTCCAGTATCAATGAAACTTTTCAGCTTTCGCAGCAGAACATCCTTTTCAGTGTGCTCACGAAACATATTTGCCGTGACGGGCAACCTACGAATAGCATCTGCAAGCACTACATTCACGTCAACCTCCACTGAGGCGACTACGCGATCCTCCTCAACCAGAGGATGCCTCTGTATCAGCCTTGACAAACCATCAGCCTGTCCAAACGAATCCGTCTTGATATACTCGATTTCGAAATCATAGCCTATCAGCATTGTTGCCCAACGCATCAGACGGTTGGCTGAGTGGACCGGTATGCCCTTTTTGCTACCAAATATGGCCAGCAGTGGCTTATGATCAGGTCGGAGCGTAAAACGCCTCCCGTAGACAAATTTGTGGAACTTTTTGATTGCCTCCGCAAGACCCGAAGCCTCCTTTTCGATTTGGGCATAGTTCTTTTCCGCGACTGTTAGTGATCTCGAGCCGTGGGCGATCGGCTTTTCTGTTCCATCAGGCATTTTGTGCGAAATCACGTATCCGATCCCATAATCGCACGCGTCAGCAGCTACGATTAGTTTCTTCCTAGGATCGTAATGTGTCAAATTCAAATCTGACATCAACACTTTCTTCAGTTTTTCGAACGCTGTTTCATGTGTGTGTTTCCATATCCATTTAATGTCTTTTTTCAGCAAAGCATCCAGTGGTCCACGCATCTCCTTCATGTTCGGTATGAAGGACGAATAATACGTAACCATGCCTAGGAATGCGCGCAACTGTGCCACATTCTGTGGTGCTGGCATTTTAGCGATGGCAGCCACCTTCTCTGGATTAGGACGACGTCCATCTCGGTCCACAACGAACCCGAGGAAACGAATTTCTGGTTTTGCAAACGAGCACTTTTCCAGTCTTGCTCGAAAACCGTATTCTTCGATTCGTTCGAATAAAGCATTAATGTTCCTTCTATGCTCTTCAGGTGTCCTTCCGACTACCAGAATATCGTCCAGGTAGGCTGCTACTCCTTCCAGACCAGATATCATTTTATTCATGATGCTTTGGAAAATTCCTGGCGCTGTCTTGATACCAAAAGGCAACCTTTTGTATCGATATAGACCCTTGTGTGTATTGATTACCACCAACTTTTGGGCCTCATCCGTCAGCTGTACTTGAAGGTAAGCATCCGAAAAGTCAATCTGTGAAAAGATCGTTCCACCATTCAGAGATGCGAAAATATTCTCCGGAATGGGAATAGGATACTCGTATGCCTCCAAGGCGTTGTTCAAACCAGTTGAGAAATCGGCGCAGACCCCATTTTGCCATTCGCTTTACGAACGCAAACTATCGGAGCGGACCATTCACTGTGGGTTATCGGTTCGATCACACCCATTTCTTTAAGGCGCTCAATTTCTTTTTCAACTGTCTCTAACGATGCATGCGCGACAGGTCTTTTCATTCTGAAAGTCGGCTTAGAATTTGGCAATAATTTCAAATCTGCCTTTTCTTTCGTACAAGTGCCTAAGCCCTCTTGAAACACACTTTCGAATTTCCGTTTCAAATCATTCACCAGGTTGGCATCATCTACGGTACTCGCACGAGCTACCATTCTTTCCATGTGATATGCCATCTCAGCGTTCTGTCTGATCCAATCGAGGCCGACTAGACTTCTATGGGGGGTTACGTAACAACATCCCTCGCCATTAGCACCTCTCAATTTGAACTGGCATTTCAATTCACCGTGAACCCTCATCCGGTTCCCACTAGCGTCTTTTACAATCAGGCTAGTGTTTCTGAGTTCAGGACTGCCCATTTTCTTCCATTCATCCACACTCAAAAGCGTGATGTCTGAGCCTGTGTCCAACTGAAACTCTGTTTGGTGCCCATTGACTTCAGCGGTGACGTATTGTCGAACCGCGTTCACCTCAGCTTCAGCACTTCCTGCGAGAACCACTCGCCCGCAGCGTTTCTTGTGAGGTTTCACAGCCGTCCTCGATCTGGACCTGCTTCGATATTGCGACGCTTTCTCACAATATTTCTCTTTGTGCCCTTTACCTTTACATGAGTTGCATACCCATGATTTGCTTCGGCACTCACGGCTTGTGTGACCAGTTCTACCACAGTTCCAACATTCTGATGTTCTTTCTTTTTCCTTCCGGAATGGCCCTTTTCTGACCTCTCTAACATCAGCTGAATCCTCTTCAATCATCTTCGACGTCTTCAGCAACATCATGATTCTGTCACACTCTTTATAGATTTCATGAAGCGTAGGCTTCCGATGTTCCTTTGCTTCCTTATCTAAGAAGGCAAGCAGTCGTGGTCGAATTTCTCTATCTCTGTGTGACTTTAGGCCATAGATCCACAATAATGCCTTCAAACCCCCACTGTCCAGCTCTTCAAAACAAGCATGTTCACACATCTCGTTGACTCGACCAGTGTACTGCATGTAGTCTTCGGACTCCATCTTTTCAGCTTTCAGGCACTGGTAAAGTAGTGTGAACAAGGACTTCTTGACATCGAACATGTTCTTTAGGGTTGAAATCGTTTCGCTGAACGAAACGTCTGATGGTGCCTTTGGTAGAATCTGGCGCTTGTACCTCTCAAAGACTTCATTATCAAGCTTACCAAGCAACAACCTCAACCTTGCGTCCTCAGCAAGGGATGCACCATCTTTTATTATCGTGTCCTCATGCCTTTCATACCACCGAGAGAAACATCTATCAGTCAAACACGAATATTGATATTCGACCGACATCAATGTCGATTGATGCGGCACCACCTCATTTTCTGGCTTCGCCTCACTTTTTGTAGCCATTAATTTCATCATTTGCTGTACTAATTCCATTTGTTTCTGAGCATTCTCTTGCATCATCAGCCTCATTTGCTGAGCGTTCTGATCTAACAGCTTTTGGACGGTTTCCTGGTCCATTTTCAATGGAGGGCGATAATCTCAAACCAAGCCCAATATGCTCTTTTGCTCCAGCGTCTTGAACGCGAGCTCAATTAATTGCCTTTTGGATCAAGCACAATCAGACAAAAATGTGCGATCTCTTGACCAAGTTCAAGCCCAGAGGCGACTATTGGTCTATTCAGGTGCTCAAGCCAAAAGCGCGACTTCCCTGATCTTAGCAGCTCCAGAAAATCAACCGCCAGGGCGGGCTTCTGGTCTATCTTCAGGTATTCAACCGCAAGAGCGGGCACCTGGCACTGTTTCGTCAGCAATTCAACCGCTAGGCGGGCTGCTGATCGACTTTTTTTGTACTTTTAGTTGTTTTGCAGGTAATCGACCGCGAGGCGGGAGACCTGATCGCCAGTTGTTGTGTACGGGACACAAGCGGCGTGCAAAAGTTTATTCAAAAGGTGCCACAACGCAGGCGGCTAGGCAAAAGTGTACAGCAAGAATAACAGTGAGTAGTAGTGAAGCGAGTGGTTGGCTGCTCGGCGTCGTCGTGGTGGCTTGGCGTCGAGGCGTCGTGTAGTGGTGGTGCAGGAACGGAGTGGCAGTGGTAGACGAATCCAATAGGAATCTCTAACAGTGTGGCGGCAGGGGTTTATATAGCGCGGTGGGTGGTCTGTGATTGGCCGGTTTACGCGCCTAGATCAAAACCCACCCACATGGTGATCAGTCGATAAATCAACTGATGTTTGATCTCCCATCACAACACCAAGCTTACTGTGCATTCCATTCCCTCTAATCAGATGATTGAAGTTGCTATAGTCAACGAGCGGAGATGGTCGAGAGGATAACGCTGTGGAATACTGGACGGCGATGGGATGGTGGGGTTACGGGTTCTATTCCCGCCGTACATCTTTTGCAAAATTAGCCTTGCATTTATTCGAGTGATTATCCACGAGGCTTCTCTTTCACCTTTTAACTTGTTTTTTAATCTCATTGGATTTTACCATTCCTTTTGTGTGTGAAGATGACGAAACGGTTTCCCCGTTTTCATAACTTGCGCTCCACTAGGGCATCGTTTACACTCCCATCGTCCAGCTTCTCTCTTTTTCTTTTTTGAAGCCGCAAATAGAGTATTGCTATAAGTTCAAAAACTGGGCGACTAGCCATCCAGCTAGGCGGCACAAGGCGTTGACGCGATATTGATCACGCAGCAGGGCACGATCTATATTAGGGGATTGCACATCGCAGCGGCACTCAGCTGCAGAAGTATAAACGACGCCTGAAGTCTATCATGGTGCAATAGATTCTAAGCTGAAAAAAAGACTAATGAAACTAACCGATGCCGCAGCATGATGAAGCCAAGCTTGACTGTGTTCGAAATCCTTCTTAACCGAACGATACTGAGAGTGAGCGAACGAATACAATCCAAACATAAAGGCCAAATCAGCCAGCCGTCGACTCTGCATTTCCAAGCTCTCCGGAGAAAAACTGCAACATTTCTTCTCACAGTACAGCATATCTTAGATTCTACACAATTCAAGAATAATTACACACCTTACAGAGGAAAGACTAGCTAAATTTCCAGCTGAACCACCTCCAAACCACTTCTTCATTCCACTAGTCAGCGACTTTCCAATGAGACCTCTTCGCGCGGCTAACTGCTCCAGTAGGGTGCGCATAAGCTTTTCTACATGAGGGACCTAAAACTTCTAACATTTCGTATAGCACACCTGGAGGACTAATAAGCAAGCCGGCTGAAGACACTCACCAAACAATCCTTGAGAAACTTTTGTGTAACAGATCTCATGTTGTCTCTATCAGTCTCGGAAAAGGTGTATTCTCCACTAAGTGGAAGTTGCCCATTTCCTCAAAAAAGACCATATTTAAAAAGGACAAAACGAGAAAATGTTTCGAAGGGAACATTTAACTGAGCGAATTTGAACCGCATTTTTCTTGATCCTTAGAGCGGTCATATTCTATGGGTGGGGCACTCACTAGCATCGATGATAGAAACTTCTATTTTTCGAAGCGATATAAAACGTTGGTTTGAGTGATAGATCTGGCATGAGTAGAAATCGCTATTCTTTTCAAAAAGTGAAACTCCTAGGCGGGTGAAAGTTTTGTGTGGCTTCATGAGTGGCCCGTGATAACTAAGCTTTCGCAACATCATTTTCAAGAAAAACTGAGCCATTGAAATCAATTTGAATCCCGGTGTTCATACTTCAAGAGTTACAGCGAACATCGCGCTGCTTTCTTATAAAACTCGGGGGCCTCCTTGGGCCAGGCGAAATGTCAGACAGCACGAAGAATACTACGTGGCCTTGAGCTGTGGCTCACTACACGCCGCGGTCGCATTGCGGCGTCGCAACTAGAGCACGCTTACCTCTGTTTCAGTGGGATGTCAGAGTGGGAGCCGAATACGTAATCATTCACATGCTCTGGTTTCCTTCCATCATTTGAGGTGGTGTAACAAACACAAAAAAACATTTCACCTCAAGTATTGTCAACTGATTATGATTCAGAGCAGCGTGCATTTCGAGTACAGAGTAAATCAACTAGGTACTATTTTCAGGATAATAATAATATTACAATTTTGTTGTGTTATCTTCACTATAGTGTTACTATCTCTTTGTTTCATATAACTGATTATCACCGCATTTCCTGATATACCTAATCTGAACCCTCTTCGCACTTTTATACATCAGCGTCCGAACCTTCAGAATTCGGAAGATACCTAATATTTAGTCAGAACTAATCCTCTTTCATTGCCCAAAGGTCATCCCGATCATTTTTCACCCAAATATTTATACGAAATGTTTATGTGATCTTGTGAAGAGTGTATTCTGCCAACCGGCTGCGATTCTTCTTTGACACGTGGTGATTCTTTGCCATATTTCATCTCGAGGACGGTAGTGGAGTAGTTTCGGCCTCAGTTCGCCATTAACGTGGGAACTGGAGCATTGCGATTTTTGAAACATACCCCTCCGTCATTTTTAGACCGCTTGCTGAATGATAGGTTTTCTCGCAAGTATTACAGGGAAATGTGGTGCAGTCCTTGAATTTAGCCATTTTCACATCATTTTTCATCTGCTCCACCTGTGCCTCTGAGCACTAGTGAACCCCTCATGTGCCTATACAGGTTCTTGAATGCAAAAGGCTCTAGCTTGCACAAGGGGCAAAAAGTTAATGTGTTCTACGTGCCTGAATGATTTCAGTAAAGTTTTCTGAGACCGATCCTCTGTTGGCAGTCTTGTGAGAGATAACTGATAAGCTCATATAATAATCCTAGGAAATACGAAAGAAGAATGTCTCACAATAAGAAATTATTTAAAGTATAGAAGAAGAGAGTATAGTTGTACACAAACGCAATTTTCAAATTTTTTTTCGTTCGTCTTCTTTCGTTCGAAAATTCGTCGAACTACGTTTTTTCAAATTCCGTTCGTTCGAAATTTTTTCGAACGAATTTTTTCCATTTTTCGCGTTCGAAATTGTACAACTATAGAAGAGAGTGATGACTGTTAGAAACCAGACACTATTAACATGATGACGAGTGATGGAGTTTGACCTCAGTCAGTTTTACCTGCCATTTAACCCCCATGCTCCATCACTGGAAGTAGAAACCATTGTTGATTGCCAATAATGGCTTTGTAAACAGCGGTGTTCATGCCTGAACACCTGTACATTGTTGTTTGTCATGTTCTTCTTCATCCCATCCGTGTTAGAACACACAACCCCATGGAAAAGCGTTGGCGACGTATGAGCGTGCTCTAATTGCAACGCCGCGACGCGACCGCGGTTCGTAGTGAGCCACAGCTCAAGGCCACGTAGTATTCTTCAGACAGCACTTCTTTGTCAATAGGGCGGGGTCTAAATTCAACAAATTACTTCGGTCAGGTTTGGTAGTTGGGTGAATTCAAAAAGGCGCTTGAGAGTTATCGGTTGTCCCAAGACTGCTTTGTAATACCTCTTTTCTTCATGGTGCCGGTGTATGCCTAGTAGTCAGTCCAATTGCTTTATTGTTGTCCGACTGTTTTTGGTGTTTTTAGTCTATTAAATTGCCGTTCGAAATCTTTGGCACGGTTCTACAGTGTAATAAATAAATAAATCAAAAATCAATTTTCTCTTTAAATTGACTTCATAAATTTACTTCCAGAAGTTCGAAAAAAAATACTGGAAACGGTCAAATTCGGCAAGTTCAGATGGTTGTTCCTACCTTGAAAGCCATTCAAAGTCGATGAAGGCAGGGAAGAAGCTTGGAGCATAGCATAGGATGGTGAAATTGTGGATATACTACTCTGAAAAGGCGTGTTATACATGATGAGAAAGCAAGGTTTGAAACAAGAAACGACCTACAGCACTTGATTTTCGTTCTGCTGTCTGAAGAGCAGCGGCAGAAGCAGTCGCATGTTGAAGGGCACGTCGCAGGCCAGCATTCAACAGAGCATCAAGCTCATCGCCTTCCTGCCACACATTCGGCAAATTATCTCCTGGTGTACCGTCACCGATTCGCAGCATTTGACATGAATCCATTCCATACGTGCTGCACATTTCATTGAAAACAGCTGTTGACCTGAATCAAAAACATAATAATAGGAAAGGATATCAAAAGGCGGATGAAATCGGCTAAGTAATTTATTGTACCTGGATTCATCGTCCTCTGCGATATCCTGCAGGAGCCAATAGTGCTTTAGAGTATTTGGAGTTGTCCATTTTGGAGGCGCACAGTGAGACGGAGCTAGACTTTTGGAGTCCCCAGACGAATGCTAAATAAAACAACATTAATGAATTCTGTCTTATTAAACAAATGAACAAAAATAAAATTGAAAACGATATGAAACAAAATGTGGCAAATACACGGATATCCGGAGAAAAATCCTCTCTACTCACAGTTTCTCAAAATTGCTGCATAACTCATGGCTGTCAGCGCTGTTGAACTAATGTTACTCATATAGATATATGAACGTCAAAAGACGAGAACTCGACCGAAATTGAGGTTGTTTGAGACCAACTACCACCTATTGATCTTTCGTTTCGGCCGCGATGCTCCGCCCAATAAAATGTGCGATGCGCCGCAATCTCTCTCAATGGGGCGCGGAAGTATTCGGGTGTGGACGCGATAACAACCTTCACCGCAACTGCTGGGAAGGGGCCCATACCCACGGATTTGTGAGAAGGGAATATTTGACTTAAAGTATTGAATGACACAACACCTTTCAACTGAAATCTTGAATAGGGGAAAAGGGTAGAAAAGTGTGTAGGCTTATTGAATGTATAAACAAAATGAAGCGACGATACCCTAAAAATTTCGACTCATCGGAAGGCTGGAAACAAATGTACGAAGAAAAATAATCGACCAGGTTTAAATTATTGAAGGGCTACAATCAAATAGTTTAGGAAGATACGGAATGGAGGGCAGGGTTCGCGATAGGAACAATTATCGACTTTTCTAACGTAGATCTGGCCACCACTAAAGCGAAAATAGGGAAAAAGTGTAAAAAATAAGCCTAAAGCCATGTTGAAACAGGGAACCACAGCTGTGCTCTCACTTCCAGGTTTTAGCAATCCAAATCACTTATAGAGCAAAACAATTGTTTAACCCTAGAAGAGATTAGCATTGTTGAAAACCGGAAGTGGGAGGACATCAGTGATAGACCCATTTCAACTATTTATTGTGAGCACATTTAGGGTGTTGTAAGGCCGGGTAAGGGGGGGGGGGTGAGACGTAAAAAAATTTCCAAAATTCGGAATTTTTTTTTGGGGGGGGGGTAAAAGTTGTGAGTGAAGAATAAAAAATTGGGAGTGTCTTCAATGGAGAAAAAGCATCTGACAAAATTAAATAACGACATATCTCACAAAAAGAAAGGCAGACATATTGTAATAGGAGAAAACCGGTTGAAATTAACAATACAATCTCCATAAAAGTACAGGTGAAGAACTTCTCTACACATAAGGATGTATGATCCATCACTGATCGAGAGATCGCCACGTCGCACACAAGTGGCACGCACGCAAGTCACTACTTCCTCGCTTGCGTGCGTGCCACATGTGTTCGACGCGGCGCTCTCTCGACCAGTGATCGACGATAATAGCAGTATTATAGACTGTAGCCAAAATTGCAGCTCATAAGACATACTTTCAGACGAGTTACATGCATTAATAGAGCCTTTTAACGCTTTAATCCTTCACTTAGTAGACGGGACAACGTACGTTCCCCATAAAAATTTAGATTTTCATATCTCTGAAGAAAGATTTAGAATCTCCGTGAAACTTTCTACAAACCGATGGCAAACACCCCTCCCATCACCTCAAAGGTACAAAAAAAATCGCCTAAACCCCGTTTTCTGCTTGTCCAATACCGTTCTGATCTGTGTCAGAAATACACTAACTTGGGTGGGGAGCGCAACGCAGTTTGACCGCGCACGCGACGCTCTTATGGAGGATCGCCTACTCGTTGGCAAGAGCGTACGCGGAAGAAGAAGTCGTCTACAATGCCGTCATCCTTCCGAAGTCAAAGGTCCTCAACTATACCTCCCAGAATTCACTCTTTCACGAGTCCTGGAGCCAATTTTTTCGGTTACGGATCAGCATAAACCGGCTCAACTGATCCGTTGTATGATTCGTCTACATGCCGGAAATTGGAACCAGGATCCGTGTCTATGGTGGAGGATGGGCAACAACAACAACAACAACAACAACCGCGCACGCGACCGCTTTGCGAAGCGCTCCCCATCCCTCATAATTGCTCGCTCGCCTTCGCCACTATGCCGAAGGCGTAAACCGAGGTTCATCATTAAGATACGGAGTGCAGTAGTTATCACATAATAGTACAAGCTGAGTTGAAAACTTCAACTGCAAGAACTGTCAAAAACTTGTTCCACTATCTGGGGGACGTAAAAGTATTGAGCAATTAAAAAAAAAAGATCATCAAGAGAGGAACATAGCTTTTTCGCGGTCATGGACAACGCTCTGCCTGACCCTAATTGGAATAAACAGAACCAAAATAGGTGGCCATCACCCCAGCTTTGGATTCATTTGAGTATGCGAAAGATTCAAGTTTTTTCAAGTTCTTTGGTCATAAAAAATCTATGAAAGCAAAGAAAACAAACGCTGCGTGCTAAGCGGAACAGCAATTTTCCTTTTTTTCGCATTAGGACCTTCCCATGAATTCCTTCAATAGCATGACAAAAACATGAAAAGACGGTTAGAATATCCACTTGAATAGTCATCACATTTTTGAAACTCACGGAGCTGGAGGGTTACTGTCGTTCTCCGAGCCAAACTCCGGTCCGCAATTGCGGACTACGGCTGTTGCATCACGCGACACGTGATAATCGTGCTGGGAACATTTGGTCCCGAGACGACTCGCCCTTCTCCCAGCACGATTATCACGTGTCGCGTGATGCAACAGCCGTTGTGCGCAATTGCGGACCGGAATTTGGCTCCGAGAATGACAGTGTTCGAAGACAGCGCAGCGAATCCGAATGAGTCAGTTTCAGGTATTCGACCGGACAAGTCCTTCCCGTACTGAAGCAAAAATAGGTGATATGAAACATCAACGCCAAGGGAACCATCCAAATAGCCATAAGCCTGTGAAAACTTGCAAAAAAAAAAGAAGAAAGAAAAACTGCTAGTCGTGTTAATGGAATGGATTAACACACATACACAAATTCACCCATGAGGGAATTCACATTGGGATTTTTTTCATTAAAAAAAGTACCTCGAACAAATGCTAAATTATAGTACCAACTGCCAGATTGAATACACAAGAAGATGAGACAAATACTTGGATTTCAGAGGAGCTTTATAAAACAGAACACAAAGAGTTACTGCTCGTATAACGCAGGATTGTATTATTGGGACAGATGCTAGAAATAAAATATGATCCTCCAACGACTGGTCTTCAGTTAAAATGAAGCAAAATGGAAAATATTCGTGTTTTATGTGAATCAAGATTTACAAATACATGACGAAGAACACAAAAAAAGTACTGAAACTGTCACATACACGAATGACGGAGCTGTGGAAATACAGCGAGTATGAAAAAAAATCCGTTTCAAAGCAGGCCAAGCTGTGGATTCGACAATATTCATGGCGATTTTCTCACGACTTCGGGGCCGTTCGCACAGATGAGGAAGGACTGTTGGTCGGTTCAATGTCATTTCCCAAAACAAAAACCAACTAGGGCCATAGATTGCGAAAATACATAGACTGCGCACCTCGGGCAAAGAATCTTGCAGTGTACACCGAACCGTTGGAGAGGAGGATGCACCGAACCGACGAGCAACTCTGAGTCAACTATACATCGCCTCAGCAGAGGAATGAATCGATTTGTATCGCATACATATGTGATGCACCAAAGGCCGACACAATAGCATCTCTGTCAACTCGTAGCTAGATGCCTCCGAGGGCGCGGCCTGTAACGCCGCCCCATTCCATATAGCGAGAATTTACGGCTTTTAGCTACGATAGCTAAAACCCGCATATTTCTGTGTCGACGGTACAAGGAAGCAGATTCTACGTAAAAACGATGGCTAAATTCGATGCATTGATCTCTCTGACGCTAAACCCGTATATTCTCGCTATAATTTTGTAGCGAGAACCTACGGATTTAACGACAGACTGTGTTGAAATGCAATCTCAAACCCGCGCTGACTACGCGGGACGCAGGGATGCCGTTCGAACAGTGTTGGCCCAATCAACTCACGGAGTCATTACTTGACATTCTGTGGCTGATCGTGGACGGTGACCCCGTGTCGCTCTCTGGAAGACCTTGCTGAGAATAGTTTTGACCACTGGGATGCTGCAGGCCGTGGGGAAGGGGGGATTGCCTTTCTAGTACGGATCAGGACCGGGTGGGTCGATCGACCGAGTGCTGTAACGAGAAAATGCGTAGAATATGCGGGCGCTGTAGCTAAAGTTTCACCAACTGAGGCTAAACTTTCCGTAATTTACGTAAATTCTCGTGTCAAAATTAGACTAGATGCCTCCGAAACCCTGGGCATCTCCGGAACCGTGTGAGGCATCTAGCTACGTGCTGGCAGAGATATAACACCGGGTTCATACTTGTAAAGCAGCGCGTTACGAGAGGCGGTCAACAGAGACCGCACATTGCTGTCATCGTGGCTACTCCACGGCGGAAGTATAAACCCTATATGAAGGAAAAAAACAGAAAAAACTCCTCGTGGAGTTGTTGATGCCCGTTTGATGAGTCTCCTTGATCTTGGTAGTCGACTCCACAGATCCACCACGTGTAGGTTGAGCATCTCGGATCGATGGCAGCGAATCGGACCTACCCAGACGTACACGCGTCATCCTGGCAGGTCTACGATGTGGACACTCCTCATACCTCAAGGCCTTCGTCCATAAGATCGACTCGTCGATCCCTGACGAATGTCCTGACTGCCACAACCCAGGGCATGATTTATTTCATT
This sequence comes from Aplectana chamaeleonis, assembly GCA_029168955.1. Lineage (NCBI taxonomy): Eukaryota > Metazoa > Nematoda > Chromadorea > Rhabditida > Cosmocercidae > Aplectana > Aplectana chamaeleonis. Next base: position 407,396 of record JAPDOI010000278.1, on the reverse strand, counting down.
TATTTTCATGTCCTGCAAGGCCGACTTCTCTAACAGTTATGGATATGTGGAAGAGCCAGTGCGATGCGGCTGCCTTTTTACACCTATGAGGAGAAGCTCTATGTGGCCGATAAGAAGAAGATGAAGGGAATGAGGAGGATTTGGCAAAAATATTTGACATTTTTTATGTTTGTTTAATCATTGCGCCCGGATGAACGTGCCAAGAACAGTTTCTAAAATAACAATGAAAAGGACCAAAAGCAATGCAGAACAGAAAAAAAAACGATTTGAAGACACTACGAGTGAAAAAACACACAACAGGAAATGGACAGAATGAGTACAAACTCATTTAACCCATTCACAACCACGTGTCCCACCTGTGGGACACGCTTTTCAAAAATCGATTTCTCGGCCGCAAGAAGGAACTTACAAACCTACATATGATGAAAGCATTGACCTACCCTAGAGTTGAATAAAAACCTCGTGGTCTGCCGGTAGGCCAAACGCAACAACAGATTTGGACCTTCTCAGAAATACCGTTAGTTGAGGTGAAAGAAAAAGCACCCGTACGGCCACTTCAGAAGCACCTCATAATTTCTTTTTGGTTCTACCGCTACCTTTTATGTTTAACAGGAGAAATATATCGTTTGAAACTTGTTTACTCTTCTCAAAACGTTGCAACTTAGTTGGCCGCGTTGCGGTTTCGAGGAACTGCTCTTCTAAAACGAGAGGGTGTTGGGAGCTCAAACTGTGACAATGTTCCTTCAGCGTTACCAGCTACAATATGAAGAGAAAAGAGAAAAATCAATCACCCGTGGAACGCTATTCAATCTGGCGTGTCCCACCGGTGGGACACGGTCAGGGGTGTGCGGCAATTGCCGTTTGCCGGCCATTTTTGGGGTTTGCCGTTGCCGTTTCCTTTTGCCGAAATTTTCGCTTAAAACGGCAAATTTTCGGCAAAAATGCGTTAAAACAACAGGGCCTGGTGTGCGCCCCCACCTCAGTTTCTGTATTGGTCAGCGATACGAAGCTACAACAAATAATTATTTTGGCTAGTTCCAGCTACTAGTTCCAGCTACTAGTTCCAGCTCATGTAATGGGTAATTGTACCCAATGATCCTGTAACTAATGAAGATATTTTGACTAGGTTATCAGAGGAGTTTGTTTAGGTTCTAAGCTGGGAGCCTTCAAATGTCTCTTTTCAATCATGAAATATTTATCCACTTAGAAATGCCGAAATCACAAAAAAGCTTTTCCAGGAGCATACCGATTCCTGCAAGTTCCGAAATTGCAAAAACAAATGGTACAACAGTTTTGGCGTCAAAGTATCTTTTTTTAGACATATGAACCACTTGAGAACTCGTGTAAATAGGCCCGCTTATCGTCGGTTGATTTGCTGATGGTAATAAATGGGACAGGAAAATTATCAATTCTGCAAATACTTTTTCCGGCTATTTAAAAATTGAACAATGTTCGCAGCTGTCATTAAAGTCAGTGTTTAATAATATTTCAATGTCGAGATCATTAGCTGAAACGAAGGGTTGGCGGTGCTATCGTAGCGAGGGGGGAGGCACATGGCCACACCCAAGTTTCTGCTCCGCTTCTACCCTACTAATTTTGGAATGGGAGGAAAACCCTGGGTTGCTTATCAAAGTGCGCGGCGGCGCGAAAAAATGGGCATGGTCAAGTGGGATGGCTAACGTCGGCATGGATCCTGTAGAGACTTCGCATTCACTGCTGAAGGTTGGCGCAAACGCGGTGCCATATGCTATAACATAGGTGCACCGACTTTGCTCCAACTTCAATGGGGAACGCAAAGTCTCTTCAGGATCCATGGCGATGTTAAGTGCCCCCCTCCTCGCTGCGATAGCACCGGGTGTACTCCTTGGCAGAGCTGAGTTTGTTATGAAATGATGTAGAGTTGAAAAAACGAAAAATTTTCGGAGACAACGATTGAAACCGCCTTCAAAATTTTCACCTGAAATCAAAATGTCCGAGGCCCATTGCAACAATAGTGTCGAAAACCTGCTCAAAACGAGTAGTCATTAGCAATATACGGCCAAGAAACTTGAATGTGGTGTTCTCGCCCCACCCACTTCCTCGTTAGCCACAGCCGACGGAAGTGGGTGGGGCGGGCGCACCGCATTCATGTTTTGGGGCCGTATAGAGTGATTTATTGTTTGTCTTTTAGCCGACATTGTTGTTGTATTAGGCCTCGTGCCGGCTTGTTAGCTGAATACATAGAATGGGAAACACCCAAGAGCAGTCGGCTGGCTAAACGCACCGTGGGCGGCGCTCCAGCGACGACGTGGGTGCACCGACTTTCTGTCGCGCGCGTCGCATGTAGCAGTCGAATTGTCACTAGGCGCCTCTCATTCTGTGCATTCGATCAAAATGTCATTCAGAGCTCTTGATTTCCGGTGAAAATTCGAATACTGCTTTTATCGTGTGCACTGCATTCATTTAGACTACTCTCACTTATGTAGCTTCAAAATGGAAACAATTTGAGCGTATTTTTAGATGAGCGAAATAAGGAACACTGAGCCTACTACTTGCTACTGACAGTAAAAATTGTGAGTGACTCTGGTCATAACCTAAACCGCGCACTGCTGATCGCGGAATGGAATATCTTCCTCCGAAAATGTCGACCAATCAACGCGTATTCATCCATCTATTCCCACCTGATTTTTGCACCGGTATCGGCCACAGTCTTTGGATCGGCGCCCTCTCCCACCGCACCAAGCTTGCTTACGCTTTGCTGCATGTGCCCGGATCGACTAGGCTGGGTCGCGCAATCAAACGGCCTCGTTGAACTTGATGGAGGCTCCTTATACTATCACACACAAAACAGCGCTACTGTAATTCCCCGATCACCTGAGACTCTCAAGTGGCTTTTGTTATATGGGATTTCCCCTTCCTGTAAAGGCTTATTAAACGCCAGACACATAGTAACTGGTAAATATTGCATGGTTCATCACACGACTAATCAAATGTGGGTGAATTGTAGCACAGAACAGCTTTTGCCGTTTGCCGGCCATTTTTGGGGTTTGCCGTTGCCGTTTGCCGAAATTTCAAATTCCTTTGCCGCACACCCCTGGACACGGTATACGGTGACGCAATATTGCATGCAATCGTGAATAGGTTAAAAGCACAATGGTTTCAGCTCAGTGACCGCCTTAAGAAGCGATAATTGATTGAAACAGATCTTCTATCGCAGTTCTTAGTATATAACATTGTGATGGAACGCGCTGCACTTGACACCGCTGTAGATTTACAAACACACCCAGCACACACCGTAAAACACGGTGGAATTGAAGCATACAAACACCCGAAGAAAAACAAAATGCATAATGGTTTAATAGATGATAAGGACGCGAAATACAAGAACAAGCAGAAAATAAAAACAAACATGGTATGAGAAAAACGAATATTGGACCTTGCAAAAACGGTATAAGACGCGAAGTGCGCGAAACAGTCCTTCGATAAGCACCCTTAATTCATCAAGGATTGCGGAATAAAAGACGAACTCGTAACGGACGGGACTTTTTGACCCCCAGTTTTGTCAAATGATCTTACAGTCCCCGAGACAAGCCTGAAAAACCCAATAACACACTCAGGATAATTTTCTGCATGAAATGCTTCACTCGACGTCTAAAACTGTGCAGGAATAGAGGATTTTCCCGAAGTATTCTTGAGAGAATGGCAGAGTTGGCTGCTATGAAGGACTGATACCCACCAGCGTAATCAAGCAGTCGATCTCATCACCTCACCTGAAGCCTGTCCGAAAGAGGCTGTCCACTAAAGCGGTCGGCGTGCGTCTCGAACAGGGGTGTACGGCAAAGGAATTTAAAATTTCGGCAAACGGCAAACCCCAAAAATGACCGGCAAACGGCAAAACGGCGAAATCTGTTTTGCGCTATAATACACCAACATTTGTTTAGTCATGTGGTATTCTATACAAAATCTGCCAATAACAATGTCCCTGGCGTTTCACTAGGCTTCACCAAAAGCTACTTGAAAGCCTCAGGTGATCAGAAACGCCTGTAGGGCTGTTCTGTAAGTGATCTATATGAGAGTCAAGGCCGTTAGCTGTTGATCCCCCTGATCAAAGCTTCCGTTTAAACCAAAGCTGGAGATTCAAAGGTTGGCAGCCTTTTGAACAGTGCAAAGTGTGATTGACCCGCAAAGGATTTACTCTGAAAAGGCTTGCGGTCAGCGCGACCCAGCATATTCGATCCAGGGACGGGCAGCAAACCGTGAGCAAGCTTGGTGCGGTAGGAGCGTGGGCCGACCCAAGGACTGTGGCCGATACCGGTACGACATTCAGGTACGAATAGATGGATGAATACGTGATGACTGGTCGACATTCAAAGGCAGTGTCCACGATAAAAATCGTTCTCGAATTTCCACCAGAAAACGCAGGTTCAGAGTCTGACCGTTTCATTAGTGAAGAAAGAATCATGAAAAACTCTGCAAAAAATCCAAAATTAGCTCTCCTTCTTGGAAGCCACATTTAAACGGTGGATGAGTTGCGCGGGCATGAACCCGAAGTAGGCAGCGTGCGCAAATGCGCCACAATGCTAAAACTCACCCGCGCTCCAATGCTAAGAAGAAGCGGACCAAACTGTTTCCCGGAAAACTCGACCGCGAGCGGAAAATGCTAGCGCGAGCGGATCTCGGAGCCGATTAAAGCTCTTTCGGGCTCGTTTTTGTTCGTTCTTTCACCCCTACTGCTCCAATGAGACCCCGGCCAACCTGAATACGACAATTATCGTGGACACTGCCTTTAAGGCAAAGACAGTGGACAGCGCGCGGTTTAGGCTACGACCGGAGTCACTCACAATTTTTACTGTTAGTAGTAGGCTCAAGGTTTTTTATTTTGCTCACTACAAACTACCATTGAATGGTTTTCCTTCTGGAATACAGCAGTGGAGTGAGGCTAGTCTAGCTGAAAGCAGTGCTCACGATAAAAGCAGCCCTCAGGGTGGAGTACTATCACCTAGCCTATTTTCGTTGTACCTGTCTGATATTTCCTATCCTGATGGAGTTCAGAAGCGAGGCCCTTATATCTTCCTCACCGAGGAACACTTTCGTGAACTTCAGAAAGGCGGACTGGCCCAAATTTCTGTCAGTGCTGGAACAACAATCGGCGGATTTCGACTTCCGGGCCACTTCTCTGGAAATGGATCGATTTCTTACATCGGCAGTAAGGACAGCAACGTCACAATCTATCTCTAAGGGCAAACGTAAGGCTTTTATGCCGGGACTGTCGGACTTCACTAAGGACCTCATATGTGAAAGAGACTCGATTAGAAGAACGGACCCGACCAACACCAGAATCCTTGAGCTGAACAGAGAAATCGCTGATGAAATGAGGAAGGACCGACAGCAGGCATGGAGAACTTTCGTGGAAGGCATAGATCATCGTACAAACTCTTCGAAGCTATGGGCAACCATGAAGGCTCTGGATGGCCGTTCAGTGAAACCCAATCCCATCCAAATTTTGCATAGGGGCAAACCGTTGAAAAACAAGAATGCGGCCAACCTTTTATGCAAACATTTCAGTTCGCCATGCCCTCATAAAAGCATGAAGTCGTCACGAAGGACCTTCCGATGGATCAAAAACTTTCCGAGAGAAGACGTTCCCATCATTTCGACAGCCCTCATCGACGCCGCCTTGAAGAAATGCAAGCCGTCTAGAGCGTTGGATACAAGTGGTGTGGCCCCTGTAATGCTCAAACATTCAGGACCAATTTTTCGGGAGTGCCTTAGAGCCCTTTTCAACAGAACCCTGTCAACTGGACTGATCCCGGCGCCGTGGAAGGAGGCGAGAATTTTCCCACTCCTGAAGCCTGGTAAACCTGCAGAAGATCTGAACTTGATCCCTCACTGAAGTTCCACAAAAACGCGGAACAGAAACAAACAGTCGTCAAGGCTAGACTTAATATCTTGAGAGCTCTCGGAGGAACATCATGGGGAAGCAGCCGAGAGACTATATTGAGAACCTACAGAGCAATACTTCAGCCGGCTCTGGAATATGCGGCACCAGTGTGGCAGCACCTGGTGTCTGACAGCTCCTGGAATAAGCTGCAGCGTGTACAGAATGCTGCGCTTAGAATTGCCACCGGTTGTGCAAGGAGCTCCCCGGTGGAGCATCTTCACGCGGAGGCCTGCATATTGCCGGTCAAGGAGCATTGTGAACTCCAGGCACAGCAGATGTATATTAATGTTCTGAGGCAGCCGAATCATCCGTCAAAGAGAATCATGAAGCCCATAAGAGAGGGTCGATTAGGACGCCGTTCGCCGATGCTCCTCGTAAAGTTGATGTACAGAGATGGGCCGACTCCAACATGGAAAGGCTTTCGTCTTCTGCGTGAGGAGCACACGCAATTTGTTCGAGGATATCTAGCAAAGGCGGCTGTGAACCCTATCTTGGGAACGGTGCCGCCTCGGGTTTGCGAGTCCGAGTCTCAACTCGGCAGACGAGCCAGATGTGCTCTTGCATCGCTGCGCTGTGGTCACTCTATTCTGCTCATGTCTTACGTCAACAAGATCGACAGCAGCCGACCAGACGCATGCCCGGACTGTGGTGCTCCCGGACACGACACGGCGCACTTGTTCATGTGCCCGAAGAGACCTACCTCCTTAACAACAATGGACCTTTGGACGAATCCTGTGAAGGCCGCCCAGTTCCTCAACCTATGACAAAAACCACTTTGAGGCTGCAGAAGAAGAAGAAGAAGAAGATCTGAACAGCTACAGGCCTATTTCGATCATTTCATCTATGGCACGCACTTTTGAAAGAACCATTCTTCCTACACTGGAGACGCACCTGCAAATCCCTGGATGGCAGAATGGTTTTCGGAAAGGTTTCTCCACAACCTCAGCGTTGGTCGCATTGACCGGATTCATCACGGATGGGTTAAATGAGAAGAGACCGCCTAGCCGCTCAATTATGGTTGCACTCGACTTGAAGAAATCATGTGACACTGTGGTTATCTCCAACCTTTGTCAAAGCCGAGTCATCCCTACCGAGAGGTTTAGCCCGATGGATTTCTAGCTACCTGAAAGGCAGAACGATACGGACAGAGTTTAGAGGCCAGATGTCGAAAGTAAGATTGGTGCGCTCCGGGGTACCGCAAGGTGCGGTTCTATCTCCGCCGCTGTTCTCATTGTACATAGCATATCTCCCGCCACCCCCTCCAGAAACACGTCTAGTCGGATATGCGGATGACCTAACACTGGTGGCATCAGATCCGAATATTAAAACTTGCGAAAAACGTCTGAACGAATATCTCCCGAAGCTAACAAAGGCACTGGAAGAGCTACATCTTCAACTGTCGCTTCAGAAGACCACTGTCTCTCTTCTAACAACACATTCTGCTCAAGCGAGATACGTACCGAAAGTGTTCATAAATGGGATGCAAATCACACACGAAAGAAATCCGACAATTCTCGGCTACCATTTCGACACTATGATGACGGGTGGATTACATGCGGAAGATTTTCGCAAAGACGGCTAAGAGAGCGAATCTCTTGAAAGCGTTGGCAGGAAGAAACTGGGGACAAAGCAAAGAGCTGCTCACACTGACCTACCGCGCCACCGGACAATCCGTGGTGTCCTACGCTGCTCCAGCCTGGAGCCCGCTCATTGCGTCGGCTCACTGGGATCGGTTACAAGCTTGTCAAAATGCAGCCTTGAGGACCGCGACGGGAAGCCTGGCGATGGCTGGCACTACCCATCTCAGCAATGAGACGGGAATCATGCCAGTCAAAGCTCATAACGAGATGTTGACGCTTCAATATCGAACGGTTGCAGCACTTGATCCAGAACATCCCTCACACGACATGATGAAGAAATCGGAACCACCAAGACAGATCAGAAAGCATGTCAGAACGATTAAGCCAATATTGGTCAGGCCAGGAAACGCGGGAAGCATTCGCAGAGAAGTGCACAAAGAGTTTGTTAAGGAGTTCCTGGTTACTATGAACTCCCCCTTGCTAAGTGGACCGCCGCCGAAGATTGCTAAGGAGGAGGAGACTTTGCCAAGACCAAGTCGGGCAGCGCTATCTCAGCTCCGGAGCGGTTTCTATTCGAAGTCGCAATGGTATCTACATAAGATAGGAGCAGCCGATAATCCACTTTGCCCAGACCGCGGGCTTGAGGAACACACAGTACCTCACATGTTCTCTTGCTCTGGAAAGCCAACGCACCTCACAATAGAAGATCTCTGGCTCAGACCAGTGGAAGTAGCCCATTTCCTGTCACTTTAATTATGCAATAATGAATTTGAAATGTGAAAAAGAAAAACGAACTAAAAAAATAAATAAAAAAAATCAAAAAAAAAGATTAAATAAAAAAAAATTGAAAAAAGAGGGTGGAAAAACGCCCCACTCAGGGATCCTCCAAAGAAGGGGATCCCAGCAATTTTGCTTCGATGACGTCGTCAATATGCCGGAAATTGGATCCAGGATCAGTGTGTATGGTGGATGATGGGCAACAACAACAACAACAACACAAACCCCACCGACACAGCAATATCGACTAGAACCAAGCGAGGTTGTGGAACTTCTCAACAGATGGCAAGCGCAGGAAGGGGGGCGGGTCGTGAAATTCAAGCAAAAAAAATTTCTAGTGAAGATCGTAAGAATTTCTGCTCAAAAAAATGCGGAGGGAATCGCAGAAACTCCCCCAAAAAAATTGGTTACGAACGGAAGGAAGAGAATCGTAGCTCCGTTATGGTCTTACACAACTGCCTGTCTAAAACTAGTAACACAACTGCCCGTCTAAACTGGTAGACCCGAGTCCACTATAAATGGATCCCGACAGTGAATAACTTGTGAACAATTTGTGCTTACCTGCTGTGTGTGCTGGACCTGCACTAGCTTGCTGAGCTCACTCAACGGATTCTCCTCGGTACCAGTGACGACGAAAATACAGGCTAAGTACGTACGAAAAGTTTCCTGCTCAACGGGTTCAGCCCATTTTCGCAGACCAATTTGAAAGTAATTCAACGCATCATCCAACTGACATTTTGATTGCAAAACCTAAAAATAACTAAAAATAAGATGATCCTTCTGCTTGAATACTCAAAGCACTTAAAAACCGCTCACCTCAAAGAGCACATGAGGGAGAACGGATAAGGTGAGAAGGTGCCCTTCTTTGTTCAGATCATTGAAATTAAGCGTAATATTCGCCGAGACAAGCTGGGTCGTGGAGGGATCCTGACAAAAAGGTTAATTTTGCGCGTTGCCCTTGACGGTAGCTGGCAAAGCTACACAAGGAATAGTCAAATAAGAGAAGTCAATAGGACAACTTAATTTATTGAACAGTTTCCCGAATCTAGATGGCTCACGCATCAACGAAGACGAAAACGTGAACGACAACTTCCTCTCGAAAATTGAAAACACCTGAGTTCCGAGGTCCTTTCCAAAAACATCTCCATGATAAGAAAGAATACGATTGAGGCCACCCAATAACGTTGAGAAGCCGTCTAATTCGACTGGGGTCAAAACGGTTAAACTGTAATCTGTTCGAGTCCGCCGGTGTAGGCCACAAAGCAGGGACGAGCAGGCCGTTGTGGCGATTTTTGTGGCGGCTACGACCCCCACCCCAAACTTCATTTTTTTTCCAAAAAAAATCCCAAAATTTTACGACCCCCTCAGGGGGGCCACTGGGACTTAATTTTTTAAAGCTAAATTTGGTGTCAAATTTTAAAGAGAAGCAAACGTTGTAGTGATACTTTTTAAAATCCAGTTCGGTCGCGGCTAATGTGTGGACGCGAAAGGGTCGTGTATTGAAAGTTTCACGACCCCCCCCCAAATTTTCGTTTTTTCCAGAATTTTTTTTCAATTTTACGACCCCCGTTGTGGCCGGTCACAACGCTGCTCAACCCTGCCACAAAGTGGTGGACTCGATTAGAAGGAACAGGGTACATCGAGCCAACGGGGTGGAGACATTGCTAGAATTAGATCCCACTCCTCTCAACAGATCTTCCACCTAGTGATACACATTTTCGTATAATTGCTCGGACCGGACTACCCCCCCCCCTCCCCTTGAAAGAAAGGATAACCAAGGCCTGTCCAAGCATCCTCACTTACTGGGAGTTTTCCTGGGCCGTTCTCTACGTTTCCACGAGAATGCGCGTATACGTGCTACCTCAGAGCCAACTCACGCAACAACATTCTGCGTGCGCTGGCTGGCACTACCAGGGGCAGCACCAAGGAAGTGCTTCGTACGACGTATAGAGGCATGGTGCAGCCGGTCTTCGAATATGATGCCCCTATTTGGACTGGGCATCAGTCTGAAACCTCTTGGAGCAGATTGTAGAGGGCACAGAATACTTCCATTCATTCATTCATTCATTCATTCAACGACTTTATTGCGGAAATAAAGAAACATACATATACACGTATGTGAATGAGATTCTTTGTCAAAGTAAAAAAAAAGATGCATAACAATGGCAGAAGTGAGAAGGGGACAAAATATGATTTTTTATTTGCAGAGGAAATTTTTCTTTTTACAATTCGAATGACATCTTGTCTCAAGATACTTGAGGCCACCGCCCCTGGGACAAAGAAAAGCACAACAAGCTGGAAAAACCCGTCGCATTGGATTATTAGTAATACCCTTTTAATCAGAGTGGACGCTCACTCGTTCCTTGTAATGACCTGAGATCGTACTTGGATAGTCTACTTCGAATGATAGAAAAGTTTCCGGATTCAGCGATTTCTGCAGGCAAATTGTTCCAAGTTCTGACAACCCTGAACGCAAAGGAATTCAATATGCTGCCTTTAGAGGTGAATTTCCGTTCAAGTTGGAATCCATGTTTGCGAGAACGGACACGGTGGCGAGTAAACACGAAAAGGCTGTCAAAGGGAATGTCGCAAAAACTATGCACGATCTTATAACACAGATGCAAATCAAATTCAGCTCTGTGATATCGTAGGGTATTTAACCCTAGCATATCCAAACGAGCTGCATAATCTGGAACTTCTCTGTTTGGGAATACTTTGGTGAACACACGTCTAGAGTATCGTTTTTGCACATTTTCAATGATCTCATCATCTTCCACTGTGGAAGGTGACCAAACCTGAGTACAATACTCCAGAAGGGGTCGGCAGTGAACTGTGAATGCTTTCTTGCAGTGAACAAGACAGGGATGGTTCAGGGATCTCAAAATACAGTTAGCCAACGAGGTAGCTCTTTTGGAGATTTATCTGCAATGGGAGTTCCAGCTAAGATTCGAACTAATGAGAACACCTAGGTCCCTGATAACCTCGTGCACAGGAAGCTTTACACCGTTTAAACGTAGGGGGCATTCATGACGAAAGTTAATATGCAGCAAGATGCATTTTTCTTCTGATAATTGTAGCTGCCACACTTTCGACCACTCGGCTAGTCGATCGAGGTCACATTGAAGCTCATAAAAGTCAACTGCAGGCTCATTAAGAGGCCGATAGATCTTGAGGTCGTCCGCATAGACCTTACAAGAACTTGATAGACTATCTGGAGCGTCGTTTATGTAGATAAGAAACAACAATGGACCCAGAATACTACCCTGAGGAACACCACTGGTGATCGGGTATGGACGAGAACAGAAATTGCCAGTTTTTACACAAAATGTCCGAGATATTAAAAAAGACTTTAGCCAGTTCCAAATATCAGCGCACCTACCGTAACTTTCGAGTTTAATTAACAATTTGTGATGACATACAGTGTCAAAAGCTTTTGCATAATCTATATAAACTACATCAGGCTGGCAGTTTTCGTTAAGTGCCGAACACCAGTCATGAAACGAGGATAACAACTGGGACAATGTTGACTTGCCAGGCAGGAAACCATACTGGGCAGGATTGAAGAGCTTATTTGATGTTAGGTGGGAAAGGATACAGTCTTTGACAATAATCTTGAGGACTTTACACACCGAGGAGGTTAGACAAATAGGCCGATAGTTAGAGACCTGATTAGCTGGTGCCTTTTTAAGCAAAGGTGAGACAATTGCAGTTTTCCACGCAGTCGGTAGGGTTCCCACTGCTAGACTGTGTTTGAAGATGCACAAGAGGGGGTAACATAATCCAACGGAGGCTCTCTTTATAAAATAAGAAGGTAAAGAATCTGGAGTAAGAGAGATTTTGTCGCTCAATTTCTTAATTGCTGACGCAATCAATTCGCAGTCAATGGTGATGGATCGCAAATTATGCGGGCATCGTTCGGGAAATGGAGGAGCGGTACCGTTATCCTGAACAAAAACCTTTGAAAAATAAATTGCGAAGGCCTCGCACTTTTGTTGATCATCAGCGATGATTTCACCTGACTCGCTTTTCAATGCGGAAATACCCTTACGAGTCTTCACCCTAGTATTCATATACTTGAAGAAATTTTTACGGTTACCAGAACAAATAAGCCGTTTTTCACGGTTTTTCGCAAAGCGTTTGCATTCTCTTTCAAAGTCCTTTGCGCACTTATTGAAGGCCACCCGTCCACCCGGTTTAAAGCGATCTCGCCATAGGAAATGCTTCCTAGCAGCCAATTTTTGCAAATGCGGTGAGAAGTTTTTGGACTTATGGCCGCCTTTTTGAAGGGGGACGCATTTTTCTATTACGAAGTGAACGTATGAGATAAAGGCTTCATACATTTCATTTATGCTCAGGCAGTCCGAAAAGCATGTATCCCAGTCCATATCCAATAGATAAAGATTGACATGGTCCCAATTTGCCCTACGGAAATCCAATTTTTTTGTTGTTTGGCTAACGTCGGATTCAAACTCAATTTTGAAGGTTATGCTACAGTGATCACTCGTGGAAAAGTTCGGTTGAAGTTCCCATTCAGAGATCAAAGTGAGGTCATTACACAGGAGCAAGTCGAGCACGTACTTCCCGTGCGTGGGATCGGAATTCAAACAAGACAAACCAGAATTGATGAGGAAATGTTCAAAGGAAGCAGTAAAACACATACCAGAGTCTTCAGGAGAAATTGGATAATTGAAATCACCAACAGCTACTGAAGGGCACTGCACAGCAGGGCTGTGCGTAACTGAATTTTGTAATTTCGTAAATCGTAATATTTGAAATTCCTCGTAATTCGTGAATCGTAACTGATAATGAGTAATAAGCCCACGCATGACCCAAACCTCATTCGATGTGGAAATACCGTAGCATTTCAGTGATGAGGTGTTTCCATATCGAAGATGGTTGGAGGTTGGGTCTCAAAGTGACATTTTTTGAGCAGCACTTGAATAAATATTCAGTACACATACGTGGGATAGAAACGACTTTAATGGACAAAATGGAAACTCTAAGTTTATTTAAGTACCACACCTGTGCCAGGTTTCGCCCAACTTTTGAATACGAAAGCATAGGGAATCATCGCTCTACCAAACACAGTTCAGTTGAAGCCAAGGAGGGCAACACTGTGATGGGAAAAAATGCGGTTGTGTAGTTTTAGCCTTAACCTTTTAAGGAAGGATGCTTGGATAAGGTGGCCATCCCAAAGGGGATATACATTTACAAAACCACTTCTTGACGCAGAAAATGAGTCTGCTCTCTATATTTGTGAAGCGTTGCTCTGAACGGAGTTATAAGCGTTCCTCCACATAAGCGTAAGTTTGTTGGGGTGGAAACGGCGGTCTAAGTGGTGAAGGTTGATTAGGATTCTGAAATGCAAAATGTTGAGGGCTCCCTCAAAATCTGTGCTTTTGAAAACTAGGTTCTTCATCTTCTTTTCTTTTGCGTTCAGAATTTGCTCCTCATTATTAAGTCATTTGAAAACTTCTTTGAAAAAGTAGGAGACTCTGCAGCCATAATTTCTTAGAATTTTTTCAAACCAAATTTTGAAATTACCACCTCTTCTCTCGTAGCGTCTGGAGATAGACATCAAAGGTTATTTTGGGAATCCCTGTGAAAATCTTCGTCGAATAATTTTTTCAGGTTAGAAAAATAATTCCCCGATTCTCCGGCAGACTTGAATTCACGAAGTTCCACTTTTTTGCTTGTGTCTTTTTAATCGCTAAAGATAGATGCGTGGGAAAGGTTGTTTTTGAAATCTCCGCAAAATTCTGCAATGAAGTGTATATTGGGTTCCAACCTTTATCTGCTCCATGAGCTAGCCAGGCCCTTGGGGGCGAGCCCCATATTTACTGTCTAATTATATCGGAATGGAATTGCTGTCCGCAGTTGCAGACGACCACTTTCTCCTTCTTCTTTGCAGCCGTGAGGAGAGTAATTGCTATAGGTACAGAGACAGGGCGACCAGCGTCGGATTCGTCCAAAGGTCTATTGTAGTCAATGTTGTGGGGTTTTTGGGACAGTTGAATGTATAGGGTATTTTGGCCAGGACCACCACAGTCCGGGCAAACGTCGGGAGTGCAACTGTCAATCCTGTTCACGTAGGACTTCAGGAACGTCGAGTGCCCACAGCGAAACGAGGCAAGAGTGCATCTGGCACGTCTACTAAGCTGAGACTCAGACTCAGAAACTTGATGCGGCACAGTACCCAGAATAGGATTAACAGCCGCTCTTTCCATATACCCTCGAACGAACTAATTGTGCTCCTGGCGCAACAGACGGAGGCGTTCTTTTTGTGAATCGTGCCATCTCTGCACGTTGACTTTATCTGGAGTATCGGCAAAAGGTTTTCTGATGCCTCTCTCTCTTACAGGCTCAAGTACTCTCCAAGATGGGTGGATGGGCTGCATGACGATGTCAATATACAGCTGCTGGGCCTTGAGCTGACAGTGCTCCTTTACTGGTAGCACCCGTGTCTCGGCGTGTTAATGCTCGGTCGGTGAACTCGTAGCACATCCGGTGGCGTTCCGAAGAGCAGCGTTTTGTACACGCTCCATCTTAGTCCAGGATGAGTCCGACACTAAATGCTGCCAAACCGGTGCCGCAAACTCCAGGGTGGGATGCCGTATAGCCTTATACGCGGTCAGAATAGTTTCCTTACTGCTGCCCCATGATGTACCTCCCAGCGCCCTTAGCACATTGAGCTTAGCTTTTACAATTCCTTGCTTTTGCTAGGTGTTCTTGTGAAACGTCAGCGACGGATCGAGTATAAGGCCGAGTAGTTTGACGAAGCGAGCAGCAGGCAGGCGATCTCCACCCCAGCTGACATCGGGATGGGCGCTGTGCTCTTTGGGGTCCGTTGTGAAAACTGATACTGAAGACTTGGCGGGTGAGACCCTGAGCATCTTGTTATCGAAATAGCTTTTCAAATCAATCAGGTACTCGTTGATTTTGCTTTAGAAGTTCACAGAGAGCTAGATAGTGGGGCTGGGACGAATATCAATCATGTCAGGACCTCACGGTCACAGCATGATTCTGTTTGCAGTACGTGTTGCAACAACGGTGGCCTGCAACTGCGGACCGAAATTTTGGTCCGATATAGACTGCAGCTCCATCAGAGGTTTGCGTCTACCGTGTTCATCATGTGACAAGAGCATTCCATGGAAGTAAATAGCTGTCAAGCTACCGACCTGGCTCGGCTTGGGGCAAGGAAAGGTTGGAACCAAATAATAAGTTTGGGTCCGCCAGAGTGAGAAGGGGAGCGATTGGTCATACCTGCAGCTCGTTATCAACAATTATAATTCTCCATGACTGACCTACTGCTGACTTCGACCGGCCGTTCATGCAAGGGTACGGGTTCACCGAAAATTGAAATTTTGAAGAGTAATCAAGTATTAGGAGTGTGTTGAATTTGAAAAATGTTGGAGTTGTGTTGTATTGAAAGTGTTAAATTTATATTTGTACTAGACCGCAGGTTTGCATTGCTCATTTAACCGCGTTTTCACGTTTTATTACGATTTGTTACGATTCGTTACGATTTTGGTCCCAAATTTCGTAAATCGTAAAAAATTTGCCAAAAACGCCCGTAATTCGTAAATCGTAATTCGTAATTACGCAGAGCCCTGCTGCACAGTACACCAGTCTGTTATAGTCTCGAGCATCTCGATGGAATCTTGGCTACTCGTTGCAGGCCTTCGGTAGGCTGCAATTAAACGAAAGCAGGAACCTAATTCCGAAACAACATCGAGAAACATAAGCTCACAATGGAAATTGAACGATCTATGCCCAAAATCTACAATTTTAATACACTTCTTCACAATAACCGCTACTCCACCACCGGCAGTACCCGATACACGATCACATCTATAGACTACATAGGAATGGGATGGCGCTATTAGAGCATCCGGGTCGCCCTCAGTAAGCCATGTCTCGCATATAACGACAACATCAGGAGATGAGAATTCGAGTAAAGCGTGTAAAGAGTCAAGTTTATTTCTGATCGAGCGAGCATTGAAATAAATACAGTTCAAGGTCTTATTAGCTTTTGAGGGCGGTCCGGACTCCCCGTCATTTCACATGTCAAGCGAAGGAGAGTACCGGGAGGGGGAGTGAGCCGCCCGGGGAGGCGGAGAACACTGCGATGAAGCAGCGTTGACCTCCACCGACGGCTCAGCCTCCCCCTTTTTTGGGATGGCACTCTTGCTCATCACTTGGCCACGATAAATGACGGCGGTGTCGTCGACCTTGCGAGCGTCTCGTAATTTGGCGCGTAGTTCAGAAGAGTAAGAGGGCCTAACATAAACACGGCTGTAAGCTCCGTCCTTGGACTTCAGATTGTGGCTGGTGCGGAGTAATTGGATGGCATCGTGATGATTACTAAATGCCACTTTGATCGGTCGGCGCTTGCTCTCATCGTACACTCCCATGCGGTACACATGAGTAGGTACTGCATCAACTTGGAGCAGGTCCAAGATCGCTGATACAGTTTCTACATCGGCCTGCCTTCTATCACGCGGTTGGAGCTCGGTTTCCTCATTAACACCCATTATTACGACCTCAGAATTCTTCACCTGTGAATTAGCCGCCGGGACGGCACTCGAACGCTGGTCACCGACGGCAGTAGGTGGAGAAGTTCCACTCTTCATCGCCGCGATCTCGGCCATAGCATCGCAGAACGTTCGGAGCACAGGTTGAAGAGCATCAGAGATCGCGATCAGCTCCGCCAGACCACCCATAGCGTCTTTCACTGCTTGATCAACCATTCTGGCCAGTTCTTCCTTCTGCTTCTGTTGCATCTTTCGAAAGCGTGATACCTCAAACTTGGGTAATTAAACCCCCTCAGGCTTGTAACATGATATCAGAAATCGACGCTTATTCAGCATCTTCATCAAGAAACCGGCCTTCTCCCCGTTAAGCAGCACTGCTTAATCCAATCTCAGCAGTTCCTCATTGGCATCGCCAAGAGCCTGACCCATCCAAATCACACTCTTCCGTAGTCAGGCCACCATCCTCAAAACGCCGCTCTATGCTACATTGTCTCAACAAGATCAACAACATTGGGCTGCCTCCGTCCTCTTGCGTAGAAGACTCAAGATGGCTGAGCATACGCGCTTCGTGGCAGAATACTTGTCTGCTGCTCAGCCCAGCTCCATATATGTCTGTGTGCCCCCACGAGTCGACGATAAGGAAGCTGACTTGCCCCGGCGTACTCGAACCACCCTAGCAGGTCTACGATGCGGTCATTCTATCAACCTCAAGGCCTACGCACACAGGATTGACCAGTCAGTCCCAGATAAAGCCCCGATTGTCAATGTTCTGGGCATGATTCATTGAATCTATTTTCGTGTCCGGCCAGAACTACAACCCTGTCTGCTCAAGATTTATGGTACAAGACGTGAGGTTGACGGCTTCCTACGCCTCTGATGTGATGCTCTATAATGACTGAAAAGAAAAATGAAGACTCTAATTTGAAACGAATTCGTGATCAGCACCAGGGCTGTGTGGAAATAATTTCCAAGATTTTCGGAAACGGAAGAAAAATGGCTGAAAATCGCCGGAAACGGAAATCCGGAAACGGAAGTGAACTAAAAATTATAATATGATCAAATGGTAGGTTTCGTCGCTGCTCATGGCATGCAGATGTACTTCTGTAGCTTGTGATCCTAGTCTATTGCCTCAAGCACTAGTGGGGCTACGGTCTAAAACTGCAAGCGAGTCGAGTACAACTAGATTTGAAGCATGAAAGGAAGACGTGCTGCTGCTGCAGGTTCTCCTAGTGAGCTGAAAATATGTCTGCTCGAGCACCTCCTCTTCTAGAGTGCTGCTGACCTCTCTGATGTCGAGTTTCTACCTTCGACTGATTTTTCCAGCGCGATCGGTGTTCTACGACGGCTGCGGGTACATCCATATGGCACCCACCATTGCTGAGAGAGCAGTTTATTTATTTATTTTATTTATTTAATACGCTACAGAAGGTAGACATTGAAAATAGGGCAAAATATACATAGCTGAAAAGCAAAGTGAAACATTACCACGCAAGAAGAATATTCGAAACTTTGCGTTTGAAAGATGGAAAAGAACGGGGAACATTCATAAAGTTCAATTTCAAAGAGGCGAAAGCAGAGCCAGCTCTGCATGTGAAACTTTTCAATCTGAGGTTAGTTCTGGGAATACTAAAAAAAAATTTCTCCGAGTTTCCACGTGTCCTAGAGGCGTTGAATTTATAGAACTTCGATTTGTCAATTCTCAATATCCCACTCAAGATTTTAAAGATCATGCACACATCGTTTCGCTTACGGCGAGGCTCAAGCGAGTGTAACGTCAGCTCTTCATTCCTCCTTGAGGGACCAGGAACTCTAGCATAAGAAAATCCATTCAGTCTCAAGAAAACTTTAAGAGTAAAGTTTTCTTGCACTCTTTCCAAAAGTTGAATGTCTTTCTTCTTGTACGGACAGAATACTGAAGTTCCCGATTCCACTATTGGCCTAACATACACCTGATAGGCACGCGCTAAGACTTTTTTGTCGCAAGTTGACAAGGCTTTGAATATATGAAATGTGCGCACTGAGGCTTTACTACAGATTGCATGATAGTGAGCTGAGAAATCAAGCTCACTGTCATACTGAAAACCTAAATCTTTAACATTCGAAACAGATGTTAGCGAATGGCCATGAAGCACGTAAGTAACCGAAATACTGGAGTCTCCCATTCTCATGTGAACCGTCTTCTCCGGAGCGAGTGGTAAATCCCAAACATTAGACCAGTCCAGTATCCTTTCCAAAGTGGCCTGAACATTTTCGACATCCCGGACGACTCTATTTTGCTATATATTTTCACATCATCGGCAAATTGTTTGCAGATCACTCCAGTTCTTTCCAGAAACAGGGGAAGTTCAGCTGTGTAGATAGCGAACAGAATGTGTGATAAAACACCACCCTGTGGTACCCCGCTTCTAACCGATCTACTCGATGAAAAACTAGAACCCACTTCCACCTGGAAACTACGGTCGCGGAGATAGTTTTTTATCCACTCACACACTAATGGATGAAATTTCAATTTCTCAAGTTTCAAAATAAGTTTGTGGTGGTCTACCCTGTCGAAAGCCTTCGAAAAATCCAAATAAATTATATCACATGCCTTCCTCGACTCCTGGTACTCACTCTGCCAATGCGTAGCTGATGCACTCCAGCAGATTGGTTTCAACCGACCTCGCTGCCACAAACCCATGTAGCGAGAATAATTGAATTTTTTAGCTACGTGGTCTAAACTCGCATATTCTTGTGTCGTTCGAACCATTGTTCTCTCTGACGCTAAACCGACGTGATACTTACTCGCCTATAGTTATCCACCATTTGTGAGCGAGAATCTACGGATTTAGCGGCAGGCTGTGTTGAAATGCAATCTTAAGTGACCGCGTTGGCTACGCGGAACGCAGGATGCCGTTCGATCAGTCCTGGCCCAGTCAACCCACGAATAACTTGGCACTCTGGGGGTGGTCGTGAGGGTGACCCGGTGTCGCTCTCTGGGAAGACCTTGCTAGAGACAGTTTTGGCCGCTAGAATGCTGCAGGCCGTGGGGAAAGAACGGCGATGCGCTCGATCGCAGCAGGGATCGTCTTTGTCTAGTACAGATCAAGACTGGTGGGTCTGATCGACCATGTGCTGCAACGAGAATTTGCGTAGAATATGCAAGTTTTTTTGTTTGTAGAAAGATTACGTAGAATATGCGGGCGCTGTAGCTAAAATTTCACCAACTGAGGCTAAACTTTCCGTAATTTACGTAAATTCTCGTGTCAAAATTAGACTAGATGCCTCCGGAACCCTGGGCATCTCTGGTTTCCGTGTGAGGCATTTAGCTACGCGTTGGCGGAGCACTCCAATCATTGATGCACTCCAGCAGATTGGTTTCAACCGACCTCCCTGCCACAAACCCATGTTGATTCTCGGGAATAATTGAATTTTTTTTCCACGTGGTCTACTATATGCTTTTTGAGGATCTTTTCGAAAGTTCTGCAAAAAAATCGACGTGATACTTACTGGCCTATAGTTATCCACCATTTGTGAGGGTTCCTTTTTTAACAAGGGAGTCACAAAGGATTGTTTCCACCTTTGTGGCGCCTCCGAATACCAAAGTGACTGGTTGAAAAGATAAGCAAGAGGTCCAGCAATCACATGAGCAATGTTTTTCACAAAAATCGTCGGTATAAAGTCCGGTGTAACAGACAAGGATTTTGGCAGCTTTCTGAGAATGTCAAAAATCTCATCGCCTTCAAAAAATGGGAAACTGCTCATTGGGTACTCGATCACAGGGCAGAAAGGAGGGAATACATCACTGACCTCCCCGTAGACCTCACAAAATTTGTCTGCTAGCAGATTAGCCTTATCTGTCTCCATGATAACGAAGCGATCATCTTTCCTCAAACAGGGAATTTTATTAGATTTTCCAAGTTTTTTTGTTCAAAAATTTGTAGAAACCCTGCTGATTACTACTATTAATGGCTTTTCTCCGAATTTCGATTGTACTTGGAGAGTCGACGTTCAAAAAGCAGTGAAAAGCTTCGAAATTTGTCCCAATCCATACGGGATTGAGTGTTAGATGCCAATCTGAACAGGCAACTTCTATGGTCTGACATGTTTTGGAGATAAGGAGGAAGTAGAGAACGAGTCGCGCATATGCTCTTGAATGGTACAAAGATATCTAAAGCATTGCTCAAAATATCCAAAAATAACTTGTACTTTCTATCAAAGGAGGACGCGCTTTCTAGAGAATCCCTACAGTTAATAGCCGAGAGGTAAATACAGAGCTTTTCATAATTACATCGAGCGAAATCACGAACGAGCGTAACCAGAGGACTACCAACATATGGACAATTGAGAACAAAACTGACGCTGTTATGATCGCTAGATCCCACGGGAGGTCCAACTGTTACATTTCCCACGAGTGTATCATCATTAGAAAAGACCAGATCAAGGCAGATAACACCTCTAGTAGGCTCTCTTACCAGTTCGTTGAAATCATGAGCAACAATGGTGTTCACGAACATAGAGGAACAAGGCGGCAAAGATTTTCTGAGATCATTCCAGTCTATTTCCGGACAGTTAAAATCACCAAGAATTACTGATGGATACTCGCAACAAACAATGTCACTGATAGTTTTTGACAGCACTTCATTTGAAAGAACCGGACAAGACGGAGCTCTGTACACAGCCACCATTCTTACACTGCTATTCTCAAAGATAATATCGAAGCCCAAAATTTCGAACGCCTCTTGAACTGATTCGGATATAATCTCTACGAGACAAAATTTGTTCCTCAAAAGACAAATAATACCACCCCCTTGTTTTCTCTTTCTATCAAAACGCAAAATTTGATACTCGTTAGACAAATTACTCAGTAACGACGAAAGAGAGTGATCGGATTTGAGCCACGTCTCAGAGAAGACATATAAATCGAAATTGTAACTCAATACAAAACTGATATAGTTCGCGTTTTTCGGAATTCAACGAACATTGGCATAAAAACAAGTGATGACTCCCTGTGGTGGCTCAACATCCGATCCCACTAGTTTAAAGGCAACTGACTGTGCGACTGCAAGGATCCCCCCGAAGGATGGGCACTGGTGTTAGGATTTTCTGGCCCACCACCACCCCAAGCGGAGTGTGAAGGACCAGCTTCCCCATTCAGGCCCAAGCCCCGAGACGCCTGATAAGCCTCCCTTCTTCGCTTTCTCTCTGCAAATGGAAGACTCTCGAATGGAGACTCCTCTCTCAGGGAAAAACCGAAGACGGTCAGCATTCTGCAGAGCGAATTTTTGCAAAGCTGAGCATGGAAGAATCACTTTAAGCTTTCTATTATACCCTTGCTTGGGCTTCCCTAGGCGGTAAACAGTGATAGGTGTACATTCAACATTGAGGAAATGAAGAACATTGCAAGCACTCAAATAATCGTAATGGACTCGACGATTAACAGGCCACGATTTACGCTCTGGCACACCAGTTGTCAGTTTGAAGCCGATCCCAGAAGGTGATCTCAAGTATTCAATTTTCCAGATATCAATTTTGGACGCTGAAAGGGTGGTCCTTACTGCGCATCACAAGGAAAAATTTCTTATAGTGCAACGAGGCGGTGCTGCTGCTAGCAACACATGCAATGAGGGGTCGCACTACGGGCCGACATCGAGCTGAGCCCCTCGTCAGCAGCAACAGGTGCTGCTATCTGCAGTACAAGCTGCCGATGAGAAGTGGTCGAAACCCATCATGCGTTGGCAGCACGTGCTGCTGAAAACGAGGAGCTGGGAGCTATGGCGTGCAAATTCTATGGCACTGAAGTTGGGCGGCGGCCAGGTGGTACGCCGCGCGCGGCCTGGAGCATGCGTTGCGTGTCGCGTCGCGGCGTACCACTAAGCGTTGATTCGGTCATTTCCCTTCAACGAGATGTATGGAAACACTCGTATGTTAGGAACAGTGCAAGAAGGTGCCATAAATGAAGTTCAGAGAAGCAAGCGTCTATCGGTAGCTTAGAATAATGTCTTTTGCGCCTAATTTCTGTGATTATGGCAAGTTCTGATAGAGATCACTAGGAATTCCATATTTCTGGGTTATTAACAATGAGATGTGATGTCTCAGCATCCAAGAACGATTCTTTAACTGAAATGCAGTCATTTTGCTTGTTTTAACGCCACGGTGCATCGATGAATCGACGGTGGTACGCCGCGACGCAACACGCGTCGCTTGTCCTCGCCGCCCGCGGCGTACCACCCTTCCCGCACCCCACTGAAGTTGAACCCCGCGAGTGCATGAGTGGCTAGAGAGACGAAGACGAAAAGTTTCTACTTCTCTGGTCTTTCAATCGGAGGACTCGATTGTAACAAAGTATGCTATTGATGCATGAAATGGTAATGGCCAGCCAATAGTCAAGCGCTTCGAGAACTCCGACACTGGCAGCGGACTCCTACAGGAGTTCGCTGGGAGTCCTAGTCTCCCCTGCAATAGGAGTACTGGTTTTCTCCTGTAGGAGTCCTATTATTCTCCTGTAGGAGACCGGAACTTGTACGGTAGCTTGGAGTGAATTTCAAATAACGTTTGCTGGAATCAAGCCAAAACCGCCTAGTTTTCGAATTCTTTAAAATCGAAGCATGATTTTCTTACTTCCCCGTTGACAATCTTGTCAACGGCAAAATTTACTATCGGGGATGAAGCCCCAATAGCATTATTCCACCATTTCCGAAGAAATGAGGAACTCCGGCTCCAAAGCACCCCAATCTATCAATGAAGAGGGCGCCTGTGTGAACCTGAATGGGCGAATCGGCTCTCCAGCCGTTGCGCAAGCGTATCGTACGTCACGCGGGTTCGATCAATCGTTCAACGTGCACGTTCCAGGTGAACTACCGGAGTTGTTTTGTCCTGTAGGAGACCCAATGGAAGCGATGCGGCAGCGTGTCCTATAGGAGACCGCTTCGCTTCAGTTCGGTCTCCTATGGGACAAAACAGCTGCTGTGGGAAACCTCGATCGTCGTTTTCTCCAGTAGGAGTCCGCTGCCAGTGTAGGAGAAAATTGTGATAAAGAGTTGTAAAGGCAAATTGTGATGGTTTTCAACTGAGATCAGACTGATAGCCACGGTTCGACAGCAAGATAACACCACTTACTCACCCGCGCAACAGTACCTAAAGTATGCCTTTTATAGCCGCCAAGGTTGAGCCCACGTGGGGATCGTCCTGTGTGTTGATGGGGGGGGGGGGTTTACCGTGTGACGGTTGGAAGGAGCGGGACACCGATCCAGGTAGACTCACGCTGTGATGATCGCAGAGGTACCGCAGCTTTGTGCGCTGGGGAGGCGTGACCATTTACCTTGTAGTACTACTTTCTTCCGTTTCCGGGCCCCAAAATCCGGAAACGGAACGAAACATCTCATAAAGTACCGGAAATACGGAAACGGAATCGGAACAGTTCCGCACAGCCTTGATCAGCACCCTCAATAAACCCTCGGCCAAGTTTTAGTTCAATCTGAGCCATTGACGCACTACTCAAACTCACAGCAACCTTTCAGAAAACTGAAAACGGACCAATAATGCGTGCTCGAAACTCTAAATAAATTTCCTTATCACTGTTATATTTTGCCATGACCGACCGCCCCGCTGCTTACCCCGCCCGGACTCATCCTAGCAAGCTTAGCTTTACATCAGGAGCCCGAAAAAATTGGAGACATGATTGAGCAGGATAGCAACTCGGCGCAACGTTGGTCGTAGAATTTTTGGAAAGTTTTGCAAAAATTGAAAAATGGGGAGGGGGTCGTAAACTGTTTGTAGAAAAAACATTGTCTTGTATTACCACAAATTGGAATGTTTTTCAACATTCTCACTCTCAAAAAGCTAAAGAATTTTTTATTTCGCGAGGGGAGGGGAGGTAATCCTAAAAACTTCGAAGAAATTTTAAAAATTTCGATGAACAGGGGGGATCGTAGTAGCTCCGCCAGAAATTGCCGCAACGACCTGCTCAACCCTGATTGGAGAGTGTCCGGCTCGTTTTGTAGGGGAATTGGATCTAAGTTAGACCTCTTGGCGCGAAACTAGTTGGGGGGGCTACAAAAGGAAATGAAATGATTCATCCATGAAAAGGAAAATTTCAGCTGATATGATATGCCGTTATCGTTATCAGTCATTGTTTTCATGGAAACTCCCCGGAAATACCTACTTCGATTTCTGAAGGCGGTATCATTCATTCTTCAATTAAACCCTCAGTGCCCCCTCCCAACTAGTTTTGCACCGACCCCTTGTTGAAAAAGTGGAACTCCGCAATTTTCTAGCCCTAGACAAATCTCAGGCGCAACGAAGGCTGACGAGATAGACCAACGGCTAGAAAACAGGTGAAGAATATACTCACAGCAAGAGAACTGAATCAGTATCGGAGAATTACGGAACAAATGAAAAGAAAAAACAAAAAGGAGTAAAGAGGAGGAACTCACCCTTATGCTGACCGAATGAGCTGCGAACGGCTGTAAGAGGCGAGAAATGGAGTTGAATCCACGTTTTTTAATGCGAGATTCGGCAGCTGACGATGCGATGACGGCGACCAGCGGATTCTCCATCCACCAAACGCCTTCAATGCGCAGGTGTAACGTCAACCACTAATTCTGACGCCAGAAACCGAATCAGCCTGCGCAATCGGGGAGTCGACGGAGAACTGATCCTCGAAACTGCATAAGAACGTTGAAAAACGTTTTTCACAGGTCACGTTCAATTGTATCCAACACACTTAGATTCATGAGGTAGAATACTAACAAGGAGGACAAGGACCTAACTTAGAAAAGAAAGAAAGAGTGGAGCTCAACGGAAGCAGGATCAGTTCGCATGTATCGGCCGCCCCTCCGTTTCCAACCCTACTCTGACATTCCGTCTGCATACCCGCGCGACCAATTGCGGGTACACTCGAAAAACAACAGCCGGGGGTCCCCACTCTATACGAGCCGACGGCACGCGTAGTGCCCACTATCTGTACTACGGCGACTCGAAACTTTTTTCGAATAATCGAGGTTTTGACTAATAAATTATACTACGGCGTATGTAAAGTTCACGTGTATAAGAATATACATATACATATAAGTCGATTTTTGGAAATTTCGAATGATCGAGTTTTCGACTAAGTTGAATTTCGGAAATTTCGAATAATGGAGTTTTCCAATCGCTCGATTTTTGAAACTTTCGAATAATCGAGTTTTCGACTAACTCGATTATTCGAAATATCTCGACTATTTTAAGCATACCACTTTCTACTGCTTCAAGACTCTGATCAAATGTATACCTAGCCATGAAAAACGTCATCTTCACACAATAAGGAGTATGGTATACTTTTGCGACACACGGTCGCTTCGCTCTGCACAGCGACAGCAACCGCCTCCCGCCATTTAAATCTGTCGCCGTCGCAGTGCACTGCACAGCGACAGCGACAGTGGTAGGGACAGGCTATGGCACAGTTGCAGTATGTCAGCCCTCCGCGACACAAGCCAGTAACGGTCAAAATTTGAAAGGGCTGCCCCCGATCCACAGTACCCCTTATCGCGGCGGGACCAGCATGGATTCTTGGCTCGCATGGATTCTTGGCACGGTTGTTCGATCAATATGCCTCACATATTCGTCATCACAGTGTACGCCGTGGAAAACGGTTGAAATTAGACGTTTTTTTCGAAAACGGCTCAAATCTGTCAGCAGGGCCATTTTCCCGTATGTGACGTCATTTTATCGACCAAATCGATGTTTGCTTGCAGATAGCAGAAATTTTGAAGAAAACTTGAACGAGAAGACCTTTTTCGTGGTTAATGATATTTTTCACATATTTTAATCATTTCACTCTTCTGTAGTGCTTCAAAAAAGACGAATTGACCAACTTCAAATCTGCCTCTCTTCAATCCAGTATGTTATTTTAGCCTTATTTCATGTTCTTAAGGCCCTTTTTTGGAAACACCACCATAGGAGGGTATGATCCTAGCGTGAATTGCTTATGCTTGAGTAAATAACGAATAAAATGAACGAATTCTCATCGACGAAGACCGAACAGATGCGCCACGAACGCTTTCGTCTCAATAATCAAGAACGCTTTCGTAGATTTTGAAAGTTGTTTAAAGATAAAGTCATCTCAACGGAAACCCCAAATTTAGCAGGCTCTCACAAGGTTCAGTCAGTGTTGAATCCACCATACATCAGTTTATGATTTTACACATCAATATGAATTATATTTTTCTTTTTAATGAATGAAAGATTAGCAATACCATGAAAAGCCTTGAAGTACATGGATACGGCATTACACGTGTATAACGAAGAGCTAAGGTGAATTGAGATTAAATCGTTGTTACTGAAAAAACGTGAAGCACCATGAACAAATCACAAACTTCAGGACTACAAAAAAACTGGGCTGTTCAGGCCTACAAAAAAGCCATGGTCAGAGATGATATCAAATTCCTAAAAACTACTATTAAAAAACATGTCTTCGGTCGAAGCGCATCCCAAGACGAGGATTTTTCTCGAGACTTGAAATCTTTCCACAATCAGAGGTAGTATTGTTGACATTATCATGCTGTGATGTGAGCAAGTCACTAAGCCATTCGAGTCGAGCGCTTCTGGCATGATCTGAACAAACTTTATTGGATAAGTCTGGAAAAAGTATATTATACTAAGTCAAATATCAAATGTGTGATCAGTTACTTACTATTGTAGGCAGCGTTCATATGTCCCATCGCATGCAGTACAGTCTCGGGAAGTCATGCATTCCCAATGCCCCCATGATAGACAAGTGGTGCAGCGCATCCAGTCAATGTTGATCTCTCGATCCAACCATACTTGCAAGATGAGACACGACGATGTTGTCAGCAAATTTATCTGAAATAAACTAACTATAACCTCAAAATGAAGAATGACATCAAAACAAGTAAAAAAGGCCGTATAATAAGCTACAATAAAGCTAACATGTTAAATGGACACAATCGATAACAAAAACAATAAAAAGGAGAGTCCTAATACTTCACAAGAGAATCAGCTGCGAGCAGGAAATTATTGGACATATCGATCGATCAAGTGTACCAAGAATCCATGCGAGCCAAGAATCCATGCTGGTCCCGCCGCGATAAGGGGTACTGTGGATCGGGGGCAGCCCTTTCAAATTTTGACCGTTACTGGCTTGTCTCCGCGACACGTCGCTGCGACCCACACGCGACATCTGTTCCTACGACGACCGTTGCCGTTGCTCCGATGCAGGTCCCGCCACGATTTGTGTTAGATTGCATGCCTGTCGCTCATTACAGCGACAAAGTATACCATAGGCCGTAGTCAGCCCTCCGCTACACGTCGCTGCGACCCACACGCGACATCTGTTCCTACGACGGCCGTTGCGGTTGCTTCGATACGGGTCCCGCCGCGATTTGTGATAGATTGCATGCCTGTCGCTCATTACAGCGACAAAGTATACCATACCCCTAAGACGGCCGAAACCAATACTCATGTATTAATGTCGATTTGCTATACCCATCGACCAAATTCCAAAAACTTCGGAAAACCAAACAAATTTCACCAATCAGAATTCTTCTTTGGAGTCGATAACCATGGAAAAAGCCGAAGCTGAGTTTAACAATAATAGGTCAGGGCAAATCTTAGTCTACTTCTGGATCATCAAAACTCATAGTGGAGTCTCCGCCATCATATTCAGCCTCTTCGGCTGGACTACTGCCCTCTTCTTGGTCTTTTTAGCCTTCATGGCCTTCTTCGCCTTCTTGCCCGAATTCTTCGATGGAGAGTGCAGCTTCTCTTCCGTATCTGCGAAGCTAACTCAGAAAGTTGGAGCTCGCCACCCGCTAACCAAAAGTCGGGTGGCGCGCGAGCGGAATGGTAGCGGGTGGCGAGCACTGGCATGCTGGCGCTCGCCACCCGCTCACCAGATTCCGGCGGCGCGCTCGCAACACCACGTCGGCGCGCTCGCCTAGCGCTGGTCGCCGACGGAAAGATAGCGGGTGGCGAGCTATTGAATGTGGCTTCCGCTTGAAATTCATGCCATGCTTGAACTTTCGCTTCGGTTATCCGGTGTTTTCGTCTGCAGGGGGGGGGGCTATGGTTAAGCACTTGGCCACGCCCGTTTTTCCGTGCCGCCGCGCAATTTAAACACTAACCCAGGGGTTTTCTACCATTCCAAAATCAAGAGAATCGTTGCGGCATGAAAAATTGGCGTGGCCAAAAGGATATCATAGAGCCCCACCCCCTCCTCTGCTGCGACGGCACCGGTTATTTTTTCACAGTAAGGCCCTAGTTATACATGGGCCATTCGATGCCGCTGGTTTCTGCGGGACGCCTGCGATTGGTCAGATGTAACTCGTCCAAGGCGTGGGCTGCTCGTGGATTTTGGGGAGGGGTTGAAACTTCTGGGACCGCGACTTTTATGCGTCTAACGAAGACTACACTGTTCCAAAAAAAGCGAATCCCAAATCCGGTTGCCTAGATAGGCTATGAAGTGAGCTCGATGGAAGAGTTGTCCGTCAGAAGACCGACTCGTCTGAACACAACTTAGCTAAAGCTTATTTATGTGTACACGTGATGAACGGAAATAAATTTCACTCGGAAACCGAGGGTAGACGGATTTATGTGAACGCGAGCGACGAAACTATTACCTACGACCCCCGCAGCCGCTGTGACGCTTACCATCGAGTTGAAAAGGACTATATCGGGTTTGAGCTCCGCAGTATATCAAAAACAAATCAAACAACAAACAGAAACAGAAAAATAATGAGAATGGTGAGACGAAGGCGAAGGTTTGGGATATGTTGCGAAACACTTTAAAGGACGATAGCAATTCAGCGGGCGATTCGCTAGCAAACAGCTCGCGACCCGCTATACCCATAGCGGGTGGCGAGCGAAGACGAGGGGGTAGCGGGTGGCGAGCTCTTCGAAATGAGAGGTGAGCGGGTGACGAGCGAGGCCCAAAATGTGCGCGGGTGGCGAGCCCCGACTTCCTGAGAAGCTTCTGTCGCCACAAAACAAGCTGTTTGTTTTCTGGATCTCCCACCTTTTTTCTAAGAAAAAGGAGGATAAAGCCAAGCATCAAAAACAAATTTGCAAACCAAAAGTTTCGGTTGCACTGCCGCGTTCCACTGGTCCCAATGCATTCAAGCCTCATGCATGCCTCTTTTCTCGAGCAATGTGAAATAATTGACCGTAATGTATCAATTTCTAGGCTATCGCGACCGTCTTGTTATCTCTGATGGGATCATCGGTATGCTCACACCTGAGAATTGAGGCATTTCGGCGTAATTAAATGCCGGCACTAAGTGAAAATGATGGTCGTAGGCCGTACGAGAACATTCGAGAACTATGAGCAAATAACAACTGGCGGCAAATGAGGTGCATGGTCTGCAATTGTTTTTGCAAACTGTTTAAGGCGTTCAATCATCGCGCGACGCGTTGGCATGTTTTGAATACGGATCGACGTGCGACGCGATCTTGATCGATGCTCATGGTTATCATCCCATCGCGTTGCACGGCGATCGAACTCTCAAAGAGGCCTAATTGACGGAGAATTCTTTGACTCGAAACAGTCGACTATCGAATTTGTTCGACTGTTAGGGTCTATCGAATACCCGAGTTTTCGACCAAGTCGATTTTTCAAAACTTCGAATAATCGGGTAGTCGAACGAATCGATGTCGACTGGTGCGGTCGATACCAAGACTCGATATCGACCAAATACTGCTTCATTTATCGTCGATTACAGGTCGAGAGATAGCCGAGGCGCAGCGATCTAACGTGATATCACTTGATCGATGTTCATGACTATCATTACCTCCTCGCTTGCGTGCGTGCCACGTGTGTTCGTCGCGGCGATCTCTCGATCAGTGATCGATCATACATCCTTATGTGTAGAGAAGTTCTTCACCTGTACTTTTATGGAGCTTGTATTGTTAATTTTGATGTGTTACTCAACGATGTCATGGGCTAATTTGATTTTTTGAAATAATTTTGTTCTGTTTTTTTTGTCGTCACTTGAGTTTTGTTTTTTGATTGCTTTTTTTGTTGGCATGCGCGAAAGGGCGTATATAAATAAATAAATAATCACATTCCAGCAAAAATATTCGTATCGTGAGCAGTACGGTTGTTAGCTTGTTTGACTAGTTGATTTTTCGAAATTGGCCACCTTGTAATCACAAACCCGATGGTAGGATGTGAACAGCGAAATCTAAAAATTAAGCGATTAAAGGTGGACAGCTGATTGTTTCTAGGATCCAGGTGCGTCACACCGTTGCCTGCGATTCCGGCGATAGGAGGCCGACAGCTGGACCTTACGAGGTGATAGCACATTTTTTTTGAGCCGAGCCGGCCCTTCTTACGTGTCGTCAGCATGTGTGCTCTGTAACGACACCTCAAAGACCTCTTGTCGACATTCGAGTTGGCCCGACTTCATCGCACGTCAACAGGAGTCTTTTGGTTTGCTGCTGTAAAAAGGGTAGGCATTAGTGTAGAACTGAATATTTGGTATTAGAAATGATGTAACAGAAATGAACCGTAGATACATCTGGATGTATACAACGAAATGCTCCGACCTTCACTCTCCTCATACTCACGTACATTCACATATGAGCGCACATCTAGCCTAGAATAAGTTTCAAAATTGAGAAAAAACGGGAATTGTAAGTTATAGTGATAATTCGATAAAAGTTCACCGTGCATTCTTTGTTAGGGGTGTAGCCGCCTTCATTGTGCAACCGTCCAAACAAGGCTTTGAGCTCGATTTTGTTAAGTAGGTACCTACACTTTCGTGTTAAACCGAATATTGGAAGCTAGAGATCATGTAGAAGGAACTTATATTCACCTCTAGTGTGAAATTTCTGATTTATGTAGCAAGATCAAATCGAGCCCTTCTTGCTCGATTCTAGAAAAGAAGTATCTGTACAGTATAATGCTTGAAAAGTGAACTTAGTTGTGAAATGTTGCAAGCAGAATTAATGTTGAGCTCCGATTTTTCCTCATCTTTCAAGGGAGAGAACCCGCGACTCAAAAACCTCACATTTTTTCGTAAAAATATATCAGACGGTCGAATACACTGCCTGCCTCTGTTTCATGACCTTCTTGTTTCCGGGTTCAGTCTAGCGATAAGTAGTCCCCCTTGCCGATGGCCATCCTTTCAATTGGCAAAGGGAATTAACAGGTAAAACAGCGACACTGTGCATAATGCATAGGTCAGCAAAGGATCGTTGCAAACGAGAAAGTGTAATAAAATGGAACGAGTAATTTCTAGCTTCAGCCTCGCTCTTAAAATCGACAGGTCCACTTATTTTTTCAACAAAGAATAAAACTCTGAAACTTAGCACCAAAGCTTGGATAAAATTTCTTATGCTGAGCACGACCCTTTGCAAACTAAGAGCGATCCAACGCAAGAAGCTTGCCAAGGACTTTACCCTCTGTACTTCAACTTAAAGGCACAGTCCAAGCTCAGGGGCGAAATCTGGGATTTTCACAAAATTGCGAAGTAGACCCACCCCGTATAACACCTGCCAAGTGCGAGCTCTCAATTTCTCCGAATAAGCGAGATATAGGAGGAAGCCACCCTAGGGCGTCCTTCTCAGGAAGCCACTTTGGCACGCCCCTTTTACGATCTTCCCAGCTCAACAGTGGCAAGATGAGCGATGAATTCCGATCAATAACCCCGTTCTTCCCTTCATTTTGAGCGTCTCTCTTTATTCGGGTCGGCTCGAATACATCGGTTGCAAAAGACGGAAGTTACAAGCCACGGACAACTCGTCCACCATGCTTCCGTAGCTCAATTTTTGAGGGGCCATAACTTCGTTCCTAGAGGGTCCTGTGCGATTCCAGAGACATCATTGGAATCAGCGTGGGACCGTTTTCAAAATAGACAAAAAAAACAGAAAAGCGATTCTGAGGTTGGACTGTGCCTTTAAGACAACGAGAAGATCGTCAACCCTTCACTACTCTCCCCTTTCACTTACGCTAGTAAATGCTCAAAATCCTGCTTGATTTCTACGTCTTTCCGCTTTCAATTCACATCCGCATATTGAACTAGCAGTTCCATAAAAAGAGAAGATAAATAACTAATTAGTGTATGTAATTACATCTATGAAGACCTTCTTAGCAGGAATTTCTGAAGTAAAGCTGTACTCGATAGGGCACAAAACGGGAAACACGATAAGGGAAGGTGTGAAATAATCAAGGCTAGAATGAAATGAACTGCAGCGCTCACTAGTAAAACGGCGCGCCTTTGTTTGTGGTCTCGCGGATCCTCCAAAATAAGCCCGCCCGCAATTTCTGGCGGGTAGGCGCGCTCAATACTCAATGCACCAAGTGCGCCATGTTTTAGCGCGGGTGCCCGCTGTGAATGTCAGAGGTATGCTGCGTTTCCGAAAAGGCATAGTCTTTCGCAAAGTCTAACAGCCTGCGCTCTACTCGCCAAATCGTCGGCGGCGGACAACTCACATAACCGCATTATTACGAAATAGGGTTAACAAAAACTGTGATTTGGAATTAGTTTTCACGCCCGAAACAGCCTCTCTATAAATGCATGATACATGACTTCCTTGGAAAGAATACCGTTGAAAGCTCATTTAGAGGTGAAAGAAAGATCTGGACAAATTTCGAGGTTGAAAATTTTCTTATCTCATCTTTTTATACTGAAATTTTTAGCAAAACTTTCATAATCACGATACTGAGCTCAGCTATGAACATAGGCGAAAAAATAAAAGGTTGAGACGAACTACGGGGAAATTAAGGAACATGCTATATAGGTATTCAAAATGATTTTGAATAAGATTTGAAGAGGTGAGCGAAACTAGCAAAACAGGAGAAACATCAAAAAGGTGATGCTATTTCTACGATTTTGATTCGGAATGCATTTGTCTACGGAAAGCTCCAATTATCAAGAAGCCCTGGTTCTTCGACTTGGGCACGTGTAGTACTTCTTAACCACGTATATTGTTTCGAACTGCTAGTCATGTATGAACCATTAAATGGTCATGCATTCATGCGTAGGTCACAAAATAGCAGGCAAGAAATGACATGTTTCTCGATTGTTTGGTGACCTCATTTTCGCTGATTTCCTCTAGAATGCAGGAGAATCTTTAGATTTTGTTTTTAGAAACGCCACCATATACCTCACTTTTCATACCCTAGTCTTTATCCTAAAGCGACATAATCCGCTGATAATCGAGCTGGAATCTGCACGTCTCACGATTGCACCGTTGGCGACGTGCTATGCCCCGCCTCCGCGTATGTGGGCGGGGCGTGTCACACAGTCTTCCCTACTATAACCGCCGTGGCGCACACATCGCCCTCTGCTGTCATTCGTGTGCTCGTTTCATATTATTCGTTGCTGTAATGTCTGGTCGTGGAAAAGGTGGCAAAGCCAAAACTGGTGGCAAGTCCAAGTCTCGTTCGTCTCGCGCCGGCCTGCAATTTCCTGTTGGTCGTCTTCATCGTATGCTTCGCAAAGGCAACTATGCCGGACGTATTGGTGGTGGTTCTCCCGTCTACCTCGCTGCTGTACTTGAATATCTCGCTGCTGAGGTGCTTGAATTGGCTGGAAATGCTGCTCGTGACAATAAGAAGACTAGGATAAATCCTCGTCATCTTCAACTCGCAGTACGCAATGATGAAGAACTCAACAAGTTGCTCTCTGGTGTGACAATCGCCCAGGGAGGCGTCCTGCCCAACATCCAGGCCGTGCTGCTGCCCAAGAAGACATCTGGTGACAAGGAATAAGCTACCTATTTTGTTCTGTATTATTGGCTTATGACAGCAGCCCTCATGAGGGCCATAATCTCCGTTCCGATTCCGGCATTCTATTTCTTGTTTTAATTATTTGCACAATAAAAGGGTTTGTTCTAGAGTTCCGGTGCTATGTGGTGCTTGGAGAGACCACTGCGGTTTTGAAAACACAAGAGTCGAATGGTTCCAGTGTTCCGACTCCCTGGTTTTTTTTTATGAATCGTCACCATGTGAAAGTGGTCGGAGCTCTTTGACCTCATTGTTGAACTGTAAATGTTGGACTTCTGAGCCTTCTAAGAAGATGATGAAAATGTTGTGTGACAACACAAGGCGAGCATGATTTGAGCATAATTCCTATTCAGGCATCTTTTTTCTTCCTGGTGAAGATGCTTGAATTACGAGATTTTTTTCGAGAAATACTCGGCCCACCTATTGGATAACGTCGTAATCGCTCTGGGTGGTATAAGCATTGCTCAACACGGTTTTAGATGAAAACTGTGTCCAGAATATCAGCGTTAACGATTGCGTGAGTCACACTCGTTTGCATATGGTCCCCACGCGGGGCCACCCGATTGTCTCGCTGGGTTACCTCGTGGAGCCTCCAAAATGCTTCTCCACAAATACGTGTCGGCCTCTAGTCGCACTGAGTATGCCTATAGACATTCAGTGCAACGTTTGAAATTAACTTTATTTCAAAATTATTAAACATAGAGGTTTGAAACGCAATGCTGCTACGTGAAACTCGAAATTCTGCATACAGAAATGAAAATAATGAAAAAGCTGTATAAGGAATGTACATATAAGAAAGGTAGCTGATGATTCTATGGTCCACAAATTAATGAACGGTGATGTTCCCAAGTCTTATTCCTTGATCCACTCTGTGACCAGGGGAGGTGGAATAGGAATCTATCGCAAGTCGAAAACTAGGCTTATTGTCAGAGCGGTCAATTTCACAGCTCGAGCGGGATCAATCTTCATTGAGCTTAGTAAAACCGTAGGTAAAGCCTAGCTTGGTCGACTGAGTCCGGGCGGAGTAAGCAGCGAAGCGATGGGTCTTATACCTCAGAAACTCATCGAGTCCGACCGCAGATTTATCTCGGGTCGAACCCCTTTCCGTTCCTGCCCCTCACTTCTTGCAACTGAGACGAAGTGGGGGAGAAATAAAATTTATTCTCCTCCCATGTCTTCTCACTTGGGACTACGTGGAGGAACAATGCTAAAGGGTCCGACCCGACAGAAATCTGGGGATGGACCCGGTTCGAGCTGAGGTCGGACCCGGCGAATGTCTGAGGAACGGCTCAAAATGAGGGAGCTAGGCTACAGTGCTTTGCAAAGTTATATGACATACCCCAATTTCCCCGGTTCCAAACTTCGCGTCAATTAAGGAGAGAAACGATAAACGCCAATCGATGCAGCACCCTCGAAAACCCCTCAGTACGAATCTTCACGAAATTAGAGCAAGTAAGGCCCTAGTTATACACCAGCGATTCTCCGCCGCTGGCTTCCGCGGCATGTCTGCTATTGGTCGATTTCGAAATCTGACCAATCGCAGACGTCCCGCAAAAACCAGCGACACCGAATCGCCGATGTATAACTAGGGCCTAACAGGAAACTGGCAGCAGAAGTTGTCAAAAATGACCGTTTCAAAATTATGTGGCATAGCTGACGTTCTCGCTGAAACTTTGATTTTACACATTTTGCTTCAGTTCTTTCATGGCTGAAACCATCCGAAATATCAAGTTAGAAGTCTTCAGGTTTGTCTTCACGCAGAACCTCTGTTTCGCATGTTTCAACTCAGCCTTTTGTGAACGCCCCTCTCAATCTGCCCCCATTAAGTTAGAACGGCCAGTTTAGGCGGAGCCGCACGCTCGTATTGTCTGCTCTGGATGTAGACTTAAAGTTCAGGAATATGACAAACGTTTTCCACTGGATTGAGGTCCTGCAAGCTGGCCGGCCGTTCTAGAAAATTGTAATCATGACCAGAGCCCAAGGCTGCGTCGACCTGCTGACAAGAAGTGAGGGCGGATACGGACTAGGAAGAACTGAGAATGATTTCCCAACACATTCTGATAATCTGTGAGGTTCATAGGTCGTGTCGCAAAAACCTGGTCCAGCTTGCTACACCACCTGAATCAGGACCAACACATTATTTTTTGCACGTGAAAGCCCCTTCAGAGTTCCTACTCGAGGATAAGGGCGAGTCCTTCTGTAGATCTCTCCAATGCTCAGAATAGTTAGTCAAAATGAATGAACAGAATAGAATGCATCAGGCTCGTTCGGATTGAACTTGCTTTCGACCGGTAAAAAAGGATTCCGAGGGATCCACACAAGGACCCGATTATATTCACGAGTAGGAACTTTGGAGGAGAAAGAATAATGTGTGGGTCAGGATTCAGGTGCTGAAGCAAGCTAGAACAGGTTTTTGCGACACGACCTATGAACCTCACAGATTATCAGAATGTGTTGGGAAATCATTCCCAGTTCTTCCTTGTCCGTATCCGCCTTCACTTCTTGTCAGTAGGTCGACGCAGGCTTGGGGGTCTGGCCGATCATGACAATTTTCTAGAACGGCCTGCTGGCTTGCAGAACCTCAACCCAGTGGAAAACGTTTAACACATTCCTGAACTTTAAGTCTACATCCAGAGCAGACAATACGAGCTTGTGGCTCCGCTTGAACTGGCCGTTCTAACCGAATGGGCGCATATTAAAAGGGGCGTTCACAAAAAGCTGAGTTGAAACATGCGAAACAGAGTTTTCGAAGTGGTTCTGCGTCAAGACAAATCTGGAGACTTCTAACTTGATATTTCAGATGGTCTTAGCCTCGAAAGAACTGAAGCAAAATGTGTAAAGTCGAAGTTTCAGAGAGAACATCAGCTATGCCATATAATTTTGAAACGGTCATTTTTGACAACTTCCGTTGCTAGTTTCCTACTAGTTTCTCTAATTTCATAGAGATTCGTACCCAGGGGTTTTCGAGGGTGCTGCATCGAATGGCCTTTACCGTTTGTCCCCTAAATTGACGCGAAGTTCAGAACCGCGAAAATTGTGGTATGTCATATAATTTTGCAACTCACTGTATACCTCTAAACCGACGAAGACGTTCAAGCATAGAATTGCCATGAAACTTCTCAAAGCATAGTGTTGGTGCAGTTTGCGTAACCCGGTCTTCGTTCACTTTTCTCTAAGATTTTTATGTATTACTTCTTGTTTCTTACCACTAAATGCTTTTATTACTAGCCAGTATGTGATTTATGCTGAATTAACTTTTCTCAAGATTGTCTTAAACGTTGTAAAGAAATAAAAAATTTATAAAAATACAACAGCAATTCTGCTGCTCGTGGCTACCAATGGTACTTCATTGCTCGGCCTAGTATGTATACCCCTTCAGACAACTCATACAAAAATGCTACCCTTCCACATCTTGAATGCCTTAGAGGCAGTGGTCTCGATGAAAAACGTCATCGAAAAAACTACAAAAATCAGCTTAGATATAAAACAGCTCAAAAACTATGAAGGTAGCGCGGTGAAAAACGGTCTAGAATTAGAGTTATTAAGACCCTAAACTTCCAGTTCGTGCACACGTGCACAGAAAGATCACAGTCTGATGCCAAGCAATCAAAAATCATCGACACTCAGAGAAAGAAATAAATGCTAATTTACCTAATAAAACAGTTGAACAATGAAAGCAAGCACTTCAACCAATGTTTTTGACTAGATGTGTACATAAATCCGAAAGTTCATTGATTCAAGTTCAAGTTCAAGCCAGCTGATGTTCTCGATATTAGAGATCATCGATGCCGATGATCTGGGGTGGACTCGTCCAATATCAAAAGACGAGAAAGTTCAGGCTTCGAATTTGGCCCAGAACAGCGTTTTTTTTTCGCGATTTTTTCTTATGGGTTCTACTACTCTATACCCAGAAAAGGGTTTAGAGAGAAAAAGAAGACGAGCATATTTGAGCGCGACCACCGCCTTTAAAGGCACAATCTAACCTCAGGGGTGAAATTTGATATTATAGTCCGCCCACCGTGAATAGCAACCCTGCCAATCGCGAGATCTCAATTCGTTCAGATAAGTGAGAAACTGCAGGGAAGAGTCGGGCCCGCCCACAATACAACAAAAGCCTGACAGCGCACACCGCCCCGGAAAGGGAACCAAGAGCTCTGATATTGTACATTTTGCCTTTCAGCATAGCCACACAAACCAATTTTTTCCGTTTGCAAAGATTTTGGTTTCCTAGTCGGGGCGAAA
The DNA here is from genome assembly GCA_029168955.1 of Aplectana chamaeleonis. Classification (NCBI taxonomy): domain Eukaryota; kingdom Metazoa; phylum Nematoda; class Chromadorea; order Rhabditida; family Cosmocercidae; genus Aplectana; species Aplectana chamaeleonis. The sequence goes on along the minus strand of JAPDOI010000278.1, from coordinate 368,639 downwards.
AGCTTGATTTTCTTTTTAGGGTATAGGGGGTTTCCCCTGCAGTTTCTCACTTATTTGATGGAATTGAGATCTCGCGCTTGGCAGGGTTGCTATACACGTTGGGCAGACTATAGTATGAAATTTTACCCCTCAGACTGGACTGTGCCTTTAAGCACGGTGTTGCGACAAAGCCCGAAAAGTTACTACATCCCATTGCTGGGCCTCCGAAATAACTACTCTCAACACTCGCAGCTCCTTTCAGTTTTCTTCCATTCACAATTTCATGGTGCAGTGCGCATACTTTTCCATTTCTATGCTTTCCAGTTTTAGCTGGGGTAGTTTTTATTGATCTTCCAACAAAATTTCAGCTTACCCTGCTCAGACAATGTATATGGAAGTGGAAAAAATCTTAGCCAACTCTAGTTTATGGTTAATGGACCGAATTAAAGGCATCGTTCGCGATGGAAATCGTTTTCGAGTTTTCCATATATCATGGGAGCTCTAGTATCCTTACATATAATGACTTACTTGACTTGACTTAATCGGTTGGCTTTCGCCTGACGCGGTCATTCCGCATCTTCACCGAGGTGTGCCGTCCTAGTAGTCAGCCGTGTCCATTTTTCACGGTCTTCAGCCACAATTTGAACACATTCCATCCAGCTGTCACTATTCCATTTCCTGCGAAACGAAACATCGCGCCTGAACTGTCTTTCGATGCCGAGTGACTTTAAATCCTCTTTAACCACATCCGTCCAGAACTTTCGCCTACGCCCAGGTGGCCGTTTCCAGACAGGATTTGGAAGCATTTTTAAAGCGTGTTGTACGAGACGATCCGGCGTTCTTCTTAGTATATGCCCGAGCAGTCGAAGTCGACTTTCCATTGCTGCTTGAGATGGCGTTAGGAGATGCTGGCACCTCCCTCGTGTCAAGCGTTGATGTACTGCGTCGATTTCCTTGTAAAGGTCTTCGTTATGGCATACACGCGGCCAGAAATATCCAAGCAAACGCCTAAAAAGCTTCCTCTCCGTGCAATCCAACCTTTCCATCTGCGTTTTCGGTGCTGCCCACGTCTCCGATCCGTACATCATGATAGGGCGAATAGCGGATAGGTAGACGCGCAACTTGACTTCCTTCGCGATGGTGGTAGACCACAAACACTTGGTTAGAGAATTGAATGCAGACGTAGCTTTCGCACATCGTTGTCGAATATCCGCTGCATAACTACCATCGTTCTTCAGCAAACAGCCCAAATAACAGAAATCGTCCACCAGTTCGATACGTTGTCCGTCCACACAAACTCCAGTTGAAGGCCTCTGAGAGACCCACATCTGCTTGCATTTGTCGGGACGAAGACGAAGTCCATAGGCTGCGGCATACTTCGAAACGAGGTTCACAATCCTTTGCAGTTTTGCGTTGTTTTCAGCGAATAACACAATGTCGTCGGCGTACTCCAGGTCGACAAGGGAGCGTCCTGATGGTGTTAGGATCACATCCGCAGGAAACTGTTCTGCAACTCTACGCATGATGTCATCAACGGCGAAGTTGAAAAGAAAGGTCCTGCAACGGCTCCTTTGCCTTACTCCTGTTTTCACCTCGAAAGCTGACGTAAATCCGACAGGTGTACGAACTGCTGCTGTTGTTCCTTTGTTCATGTCCTCGATTAACCGAACATACTTTTCCGGGACTCCATCTGCTCGCAGAGCATTGAGCAATCGATCACGATGAGGAGAGTCGAACGCGGCTTCAAAGTCCAAAAAAGCAAGCTGTAATGGCTTCGAAAACCGCTGCCACGATTCAATTACTCTTCTCACGACGAACACTTGGTCGATGGTCGATCTTCCAGGTCGAAAACCGGCTTGCTCATCTCTGGTCGTTCCTTCACGATGTTTGATAAGTCGCTCGAGAATGATACGTTCTAAAACCTTGTACATGACACGAAGTAGAGAGATTCCTCTGTAGTTCTTAGGATCCGTGACGGATAGCTTCTTGTGAAGAGGTACGATGATCGCATGTCTCCACGAATCGGGTATCCTTTCGCTCATCCATATGGCACGGATGGTGTTGGTCATTTCACGAATCCCAGACGGAGGAAGAGCTTTCAGCATTTCAGCAGTGATGTTGTCATCTCCACCTGCCTTTCCATTCTTCATTTTCCGGACACAATCCAAAACTTCAGACTCAGTCGGCGGTTCCTCACTGACATCGTAATGTGCTCTCTGAACATGCGGGAGCTCAGGTACTGATGGCGCTGGACGATTCAGTAGTGAACTGAAGTAATCCTTCCATATTGGCAGCGTCGCATCACCAACTGCAACTCCATTGGTACTGTTCAAGACAGGAGAACATCTCTTCATCTTCCCGCTATACTGTCGCAGCAACGTGTAGGCTTTCCTCGGATTCTTCTCCTCCCAAGCCTTCTCGAACTCCTTAGCTCTACACGTCCACTCTCGTTCGCGGTCACTTTGAAGCTGCCGACGCAACTTCCTCCTCAGACGCTTCTCCTCCACGAAGTTTCCTGCAGTTCGGAGAGCACATACTCTGTTGTAGGTAGATGTTGTTTCTTCTGAGACGTAGGCGAACTTCTTCTTAGGCTGTACAACCGGGAGTGCCTCTTTCGAAGCGTCCTGGATGCATTTGACAAAAAGAATCCGCGTCGCAAAGTTTCTTCTTAGTCCGTACTCCGATGTGAATAGAAACGCGTTGTCGGAAATTCCTTCTGCACTCTTCATCTCTGAGACTTGTCATGTCAATCCTCTGGAGAGGCTGAGCCCCTCGCTTCCTCTTATGAATCCTCGCAGTGAAGTTCAACAGAACAGGACGGTGATCCGAATCGAATGCGACATCCCACACAGCTCTAGATCTTCGAATGTCCGATACTGGAATATTCCTCGTCAGGACATAGTCAAGCTGTAGTTTCAAAGTTGTCATCTTCCGCTTCCGCTGCTCTTCTGGAGATAGCCGGGTTGGTCCCTGCCACGTAAGCTGATGGCGGCGATGATTCCTCTTGAATGTCGATGCAATAATCAGACCACTGCGTTCACAAAAGTCGACAAGGCGGTAGCCATTGTCCGATGTTTGCTCCACTGGGTAGAACCATTTACCGAGTACTTCGGATTCCTGATCAAGTCCCATCTTCGCATTTGCGTCAATCCTCACGACAACAGCATGTTGACAAGGTATCCTGGCCAGCAACGTATTGAGTTCCTCATAAAACGCATCCTTCGAATTGTCTTCGGCGGTTTCAGTGGGCGCATGAGCACTCACTATCCACAGATTGAATCCTCTGTGATCCCGCAGTCGTACGAATGCATTCCGACACGACGTTGAGCCGAACTCCTTGACCATACCATTGAAATCCTTCCTTACAGCTATTGCACAGCCTCCCACTCTCCTATCGTCAGCGTTGCCGCAGTAGATGGTGTACTCTCCGACGCTGATGACGGGTCTATCAGCTGAGGCGGGTTTCCTGCAAAGCAGCAAACGGTGCATGGAAATAGCTCAGAAGTCTGGATAGCGCAGTTTTTGGATATCACTCGACAGCGATCGACAGTTCAGGGTGTCGAAATTGTGGCTTGTGGCCAAAGACTCCATGACTCCCTAGGTACGGATCCTAAGGTGTTATGGACCAGAGGCCTTAGTGTGCCGGACGGCGACACCTTTATGCAATGTGCGGGATACTTTCGCGATATAGTTGTGCACGCTATATCGCTCGAACGTTCCCTGTGTACACTCAAACGTCTGCTGGGTTCAGTAGAAGCAGGGGCACCAACGAGCAGGTACCAACAGACTTGTATCCTTACATATAATATCCTATACCTTCACCACTTGAAAATCCGGTAACGTCCGGGGAAACGCCCCATAAAAAGAATGAAAGCGACCCGAAATTCGTGAAAGTCTTTTTCCAGACCAGATGGGTGTCATTTCCGGTTTTTCGTCCATCACTTTTTTGTGCTTGAAGATAGACCTTTGGTGAGGGTTGTTTTTGGAATCCCCACAAAATTCTGCATCGAATTGCGTTTACGGGTTCAAAAAATACGTTGTCACTCTTCCAGCCAAATTCAGTTTATAAATTGCATTTTCTCGCCTGAAGCTATTGGTTTTTCGTTCATAACTTTTTTTGCGTTAAAAGATGGATTTTTGTAGAGGTTTTTTTTCCAAATTCGTCGACTGATGTTCTGAGGTTTGAGAAATAATGCCCTGATTTTTCAGCCCAATTCGTTTTATGAAATACCAGTTTTGTGCTTATTAATCTTTAGCCGTTAAAGATAGGGTTACGGTGGGGGCGGTTTTCGAAATCTCCGTGAAATTCTGCGTCGACGGATGTATCGGGTTCTTAACTATACTTGCTCCATAAGCCAGCCAGGTCGGTGGAACCGAGCTCTATAGTAATCTCCATAGGGTGTTCTCACCTCTATGATGCAAATGAGAGACGCAGAGTTTTACTGGAGCCAACAATGGCGTTCGGCTCTATCGGCCTGGCTGGCTTATGGGGCAAGCAGGGTCAGGCCCAGCGATGGTCCGGGTCGTCCTGAACAACGACCCCCCCTGAGATTGACATTTTTTGGCTAAAAAAACCACCCTCTAGGAAAGGTGAAAAAATTGGTAGACTTTACTGACTCGTTTAATTTTGGAGGTTTTTTCAATCTTTGGGGCCTCCCCATTCCAAAGGGGATGAATAGCGTTCCATGCGCTGGCGCTATTGAAAAACTTCAGCCAGATGGTAAGCTGAAAAGCACTTCGGAAACCGGAAAAATATTCGCCCTTTGTTTTTGGCCACGGTGGTCCGGTGGAGGTTTTGAACCACCGTGGAACCACATCACCTTTGACCGGCCATAACTCTGTTCAAAATCGATTTTATGAGCTCATCTCCGGAACTTAACATCTTCTATCATCTGTCTACCGATTCGCCTTACACGCTAGGTCAGGTATTTGGACCTCCCTTTTTCGATTTTTTCAATGTCCGGACGGGTGGTAGGTGAAGTTCAGTTCTTGAAAAAAAAGTTTTTTTTTCACCTATCTAGAAATTTTTTTTGGAACATTTCCAGTCGACTGGTACCCTCGTTCCGATTACTTTTTTTTGAAACTGACATTCGGCCATGACGCTTCATTTTGGCTTGCACGATTTTGAAAATGGTTTGTCTCCTCGAGTGTAAAGGTTTGAAACGATGATGAGGATATTGTGTGCTATCTTCCTAAAGGTTCGGAGCTAGAAATGGCATCCGTGAGTCGAGCTCTAGATGATTGAGCTACAAATTTAGCTTCGCTACCGACTCTGAGTTTCTGGTCACGGCCTGCCACCAGGGATGAGCGGAATTCCGATTTCCGAATTCCGATTCCCGCAGGTTTTTAGGCCGCGGAGTTCCGATTTCCGAAAAATGGGTGCGGAAATCGAACGAAAATGCGGAAATAATCTAAACCTGCATCCACTGACAGAATCTTACGGGTTGAGACTCGCCAACTTTGTTAAGACCTGTTAAAGGACCTATTTTCTATGGGATCCAGGTAAATGCAGAATTGGAACTCTGTAATTCGTTAGTCTTTAAACGAGCCAAAACCCTCGTTAATAGTTAGACCTTAATCGTGAGTCCTTAGAAATCCAAACTTTGACAATAGACACTGCTAAAGCCGAAAGAACAAGAGCGAGAAAGAGAGGAAACATGGATAGCTGCATTTATTACTAAAATTTCATATACGTATTTGATAGAGAACAAAGTTTAAATTTTAGATTTCGGTTCAGATAGCTACGGAAATAGAATGGTATGCACAGAAAAGCTTCAGTTTCAATGCTTACTTCGCACGCGTTAGGTGAATGTTATACTTTGTCGTTGTCATAAGCGACAGCCATGACATTTACCACAAATCGTGGCGGGACCAGCATAGGAACAACGGCACTGGCCGTCGTAGAAACAGTTGTCGCGTGTATCCTCTGTTTCCGAGTGTGATTTATTTCCGTTCGTAGCGTGCGTCTGCGGGCGTACGCTGCCTCTCCTTCTCCCCACAATTTCTCGGTGTCTCCACCCTCGCTTCGCACAAGCGCGCTAGGGAACAGAGTAAATCTGGCCCGGAACCAGAGGATACGTCGCAGCGATGTGTCGCGGAGAGCTGATATACTGCAAATCTGTCGTTGCCACTTTTGCTGTCGCTGTGCAGCGCACTTCGACCGCGACACGTTTGCAGGGCGGGAGCTCCGCGACAGTCGGTCGCTGTCGTGTGCAGAGCAGCTGCAACGCTACTCTTTGTATTGACATGCTGCGTATAGTGATCATGGATTTTCTAACGAACTTTTCCTTGTAACTTTCCTTTATTTGTTAGCCGTTTGAAGTAACACCGAAAAAGCCCGTTAGTTGTTGAAGCCGTTAATCGTTAGCCGCACACCCCTGATGGGATCCCCATGGGATCAGGCATCTAACTCATAACGGTGTAGGGCCAAGGATGGGTATGTAAGTATCTGGGGAATGATTATTCGATGATGACGACGCTTGTAGACCCGAGATTCGAGGACATACTTTCCGATGCCAGCAGCTAGTATACCTTGTTCCGATTTCCGAATTCCGATTTCGGCAGATTTTGGGCCTCGGAATTCCTTTTTCCGAAAATTTTAAACTTGTTTCGATTTCCGATTTTCGAAGTTTTAATTTTGTTCCGATTTGCTTGCGACAACGTTGTTGGGCCTAACAGAGATAGACGAGATAGAAAGTGCAATGCTGAGAATTTGAAGGCTCCGGATAATTTTCACGAGGGGTGAGGAGGCGTTCACACAGATAACCGTGCACGGACGATGACTTCAAACTAAGCTTCCGATCCTATCTCGTATGTGGTATCGCTGCCAAGGAAGGTCTAGCGTTCGCTAAACAATTCTCTCCTATTGTGATGACAATGAAGTCCGATGCGACGCCTGCTGAGTCGCATTATGATCCCACATCTGAGAAGCGTATCGTGAAAGATTCTACACAGCACATGAAGTTTGATTTGCTGAAATGTTTAGTGAAAAACTACCTCCCCTTCTCTCTGTTGACCGACGGAACCTCCGACACCGATCGCAATATTTCTGATAAGGATTATCTCCCCCTCCTACCAGGGTCCAGCAGCCCGTTGGCAAGGGCCGCAGATTACTTACGACCCTCCCTCGGTAGTTAGTCCACGCCCAAAAATATAGGAAATTGTAACGACCCCCAGGAAAAATTGGGCATTACGACAGACTATCTTTCAAACAAAAATTCTGCTAGAAACAATGAAAAATTCGAATGGAACTGTATGAAAAAACAACCCGCACTTAGCTCGATCAAAAATCATCCAGCAAAATTTCGGCATTGCGACGGGCTTATTCCAACAAATTTCCAGCTGGAGTATGCGACAATCCAGAAAAATAGTCTTTAGAAAAGCAGAACGCAACTAGCCCGGCCTAAATTAATGAAAAAAGTTGAGCATTACAAAGGCTGTTTTTAGAAAAAAATCCAGCTGGAATATTTTCGAAGAGTGCTAGCGGGCAGCACATTTGATGCAGACATAATTTTTGCCGTTCCTTGTTTTTCACGCATGTGTGATTAAACGAATTAAGAATTGAAGGTTGTAATCATCACATTGATTTTTTACTGATTTGATGACGTCAGTTTAGTAATAATCAATTAGAAAAATTCAAAAATCACCAATTCGCCTCCACTCGGGCGAAAAATGAGCGAGAACGACTAAGGTTGATATAGCAATAATGGAAAGCGTCCAGGCCTCGCGCCTTTCCTGCAAGGATTTCCGGGCCTGACGCCATTTACGACGCTATACATATTTCATGCATTATTATTTTGTAAGTTTGAGAAGCTGGGAGAAAAAACTTTGTGCGAGTTTTTACCCAGTCCAGTTACCTCAAAGTCTAGACCCTCGGTGGTTTGAAATTCTATTCCTGAAAGAAAAACCCTGGTGGCACCCGCTGGATAGTGATGGCAAAAACCATGCGATTTGCCAATGTGGCTTGCCAACGTCCACCATTTTACCTCACCTGAATTTTTAGAACCAGTTAGGTTGGGAAGTGAAACTATGACAATTTGTGGGGAATTCTATGAGGAATTCAGTTTCTTTTTTTTTGAAGTTGAAATTTTGATTTTTAGTGGGCGGTGGTACGTCTTATAGTGATTTTTTGTGGTGACGTAGAGCGAATTTCCGCTCACATGGTGGTTAGAATTAGTTGAATAGACTTGAAACTGATTCTTTTCAGAATATGTACAGTTGCAATATCATTTGTGATTCGCGAAAACCACTTTTCCACAATTTTTCTTCCGTTTTTGTTTCACTTTCTCAATGAATTATGTTTTTTTAAACCCGAAAACTTTAGCAATGCTTTTTTTTCAACCGAAAACTTCACGACCCCCCTGCCCCAATTTTCTTTTTTCCACAAAAATTTTAACGACCCCCTCACCTCCCGTTGGCAAGCTATCCACCACACCTGCTGGACCCTGCCTCCTACACATAGTCCGAAGACATCGTCGCCGCATTCAATAACTCTCTCACTGAGAAGGATTCATGGGTAGACAAGCAGAATGGTCTTTCTCACAAGCTCTTCGCGTTTGCCATAAGAAAGGTGATGGCCCTGTCTCCCGACGGTGCATCTGTGATTCACGCAAAATTTAAGCGCATGGTAGATGATGAGACAACACTCGAATGGAGGTGTGAGAGCAGATGCGGATCCAACGTGGATATAAGAAATTTAAAGGCAGCATACACGCTCGCAAGCATAGTCGAGATAACAGCATAGATAGGTCCGCACGGCCCGTACTATGTCGTCAACGACGCTTGAAGCGCTGAAAACTGTCCAGGATGACAATATTTGACAATGTTTGAGCAATCTTGCCTTCCACGCCCGTATTTTCACACCCCTTCGAGTAACAGAATGAGGATCGATACTTCAGAAAACATGTGATAACATAGAATGATAGCACTATAAAAAGGGAGTGCAGTAGAGAAAAAATTCGATTTGCCTCAATATAACATGTTTGTGCACTGATAAAATCCTCCGTTTCAAGAGGTCAGCCAAAGTAGAGCGGCATTCTCGAAAGTGTACGAGAGTCAATAGGTATGCAGACATGTTATACTCAACTAAACCAAGCTATTTCTCTCGTGCACTCCCATTTGATAGTGCTATCACTCTCAATTATCACACGTTTTCACAAGTATCGATTCTCATTCTGTTACTCGAAGGGGTGTGAAAATACGGGCGTGGAAGGCAAGATTGCTAAAACATTGTCAAATATTGCCATCCTGGACAGCTTTCAGCTCTTCAAACGACGTTGACGACATAGTACGGGCCGTGCGGACCTATCTATGCTGTTATCTCGACTATGCTTGCTAGCGTGTATGCTGCCTTTAGGGTATCGAAATGTGTTTTGTTTTAGGGTTTCTTCTCAGCTTCTACGTAGCACATACACTGAATCTCGTCGTAACTGCTCAGAACAACTATGCGTATAGGCTCGCTCAGGAACAGATGAACATTTCGTTCCCAAAAATGGGGGCGCTACATCGGGTACGCTGGTCGGCCAGCATGAGGCAAGCGCTAGCAAAGATCCTACGCAACAAACCCATTTTGATGAGGAGCCTACAAGCCTTGGCGAACGAAGATACAACTGAAAGTGTCAAAGCAAGAGCTGTGGCTGCTGTGTGCATACTCCTCGATGAGCGCACGTCTTCACCAGGTGAGCCATGCGTTATCCCAGCCGACATCTTTTTTAGAGGAACTACAATGTAAAGAAGGTCTCATGGTAGATGCTGTGTATCGCTGGCGCTATTCCGACCACATGATGGGAAACAATGCCGGCAAAATGGCAAATGCTGCAGAAAGATTATCGATAGACAATAACGTTTTGAAAATGAAGAATCCCTTGAACTTGAAGGCAGTGTTCACGATGAAAAAAGTTTTCGAAATTCCACTACGATTGGGTAGTGGAGGGACACTCTGTAACGTTAACGTCGAAAGAACGCATGAAAACGAGCCAGGAAGAGCCCCAGAAGAGCCCGAAGTTGCAACTTCGAGCGCATTGAAAACCCCAAAAGCGCATCGCACGCCCACCGACGTGAACAAATTAATGCTCGAGATCATGAGATGAGCGATGATTTTCAATCATTAGCCCCGTTCTTCCCTTCATTCTCAGCTTCTCTCATAACTCAGGTCAGCTCGCATAGATCGGCTGCAAAAGACGGAAGTTACAAGCCTCGGACAACTCGTCCACCATGTTTCCATAGCTAAATCTTTGAGGGACCATACCTGCGTTCACAGAAGGTCTTGTATGAATTCAGAGACGCCATTGGAATCAACATGGGGCCGTTTTCAAGATAGGCGGAAAAACAGAAAAACGATTTTCATCGTGAACACTGCCTTTAAGATACGAAAGTGTGACCAAGGAGTTTCTCGTTCAGTACTATACCTATTTTGGAGGCCCAATATCTTTACCTGCTGTGTTATGATCCTAAGACTTTTAAGGGCTCTAATGGACCGACGTCGCAAAACCATGAAACGCTCTCCATTTTGGAGTCCCGAAACACAAAGCCAGGAAAACAAAGATGAGGAGTCACACCCCGTCAAAGCGACCAAGACAACGCTTATCGTTACACCGATTACACTACCTTCGACATCGATGCTCGTAGCTCTCCAGCCTTGGGTAAGGTCTATAACGAAGGTACATCGAAAGAGACCAAGACAACGCTTATCGTTACACCGATTACACTACCTTCGACATCGGAGATGATACATTGTGAAATAGAGAGTTTCGAAGGCCTCGAATTGTATAAATCTGCAAACGCCAAGTTAAACACCAGAGCTTGGCCCAAATATATAGACGACGCGAACAAGATACAGATAGCAGTACGCCAAGATTCGATTACGCACTCAATCGCCTTACTTCGAAAGTACTGCGCTATACAGGATGCAATGCCATCGTTCGAAACCTTCTACGGTACGATCGCCAGTTCTGCTCGAAGTTTGCAGTCGTGGTCGAACGACTTCCGAAGCGTTGAAAACAGTCTCTGCTTCCATTGGATCCCGCTAGAAAACCACGAAGCAATGTCTATTTCAAATGTTGTAGTTGAGGTAATGTTTAGCTAGTACACGTGCGATGATTCACTCTATTTTTCATTTCAAAACTGCGTTTGATTCATCGATAATGTTGACTATTCCATGAAAAATCATGGCTTTAGAAAAATTTTATCTCAAGATTCGATTTTTCAGCGATGCAGACATTATTTCAAATGGGTCAAAAAAATAACGACCCCCCCTCGGTCCCACGGTAATCCGCGGACCACCGTGAGCTTGACCCTGAGGGCAAGCAAAGCTAGGAACCCGATATGTCATTCGACGCAGAATCGTACGGAGATTTCAGAAAAAAAACCTTCACCATAACACTGTCTTGAACAGTCAAAGAGTTATCGGCGAAAAACTGGTGTTTCGTAAAATGAATTAGGCTGATAGATCGAGAAAATATTTTTCCAACCTGGAAACACTAGTCGACGCCGAATTTCGTGAGGATTCCAGCAATAACCTTCACCAAAGGTCTATCTCCGAAGCACAAAAAAGTTATAGACAAAAACTGATTGATTTGATTAAAAAAATATTATTTCATGAAAGGAAATCGGCTGAGAGATTAGGAACGTATTTTTTTCTAAATTGAAAACGTTATTCGACGCAAAGTTTTATCAAGATTCCGGAAACAACTACTTTCAAGGATCCATCTTCGAGAATAAAAATTTTGTGAGCGAAAAACAGGTAGTTTTTCAAAACTTACTTGGAAAAATATTCCGAAAAAAAATTGACTCCAAAGCCAGCTCAAAGGAATTTTTTCGTGGCCCCTGCAGTTGATTTTATCAAGAATAGTGATTTTAAAAAAGGCGTTACCTAATGAAAAAAATGTGTTCAAAATTAATAATCAAAAACAAAATATACTGAATGCAAAAAGAGGATTGAGAAAACGTTGAATTTTGAAGTTGCAGCTCTAGAGGGAACCTTCACTATTTCCCACTCAGGTATTCTAATCAGGCTTGGCGATGGGAGTGGGGCTCCACGGGGGGGATCTGACAACGAGTTGCGGGGGGTGGATGGGGGCGAGTATGTAGATCTGAGCTTCACGGGGAGACCATGTGGGTCATTCACGAACGGGGGCAGCCTCAGGCAATCCGTCAAGCAAACTCTTGTCCATGATCTAAATCACTGACAATGTTTTTTTGATTGTTGTTCCTCTTTAAATTCAAGAACTAACAGAGCAAGTCACGCTCCTGCGAGGGGTCCGAGAAAATCGCAAAAACTTAATCGAATCACGCTCTCGGGGGGGGGAGGTCTGAGTAAAATTGGCCATCTCCACACCTCGTGCAGTGCCCTGATCCTAGAAAAAGAAACAGAGAAAGAAAAAGAAACTCAAAACAAAGTCAATTACTCGACAGTTTTGAAGCGCAAAACCATTTCCGACGTCTGGATTGTTTAAAGTCCGCAGTCTCCCGGAACACACCAAACAGGCCTAATCAAATATTCTAGATATTTTTGCAAACAGTTTTTCTCAGATATTTAGGATTTCCATGGGAAGTTCTCCCTAGTATCCTTTACCTCGTTGACTTGCCTGCTCAGAATCATTGAAAACTAGAATATGGTTTTTTTTATTGTGAACACTGCCTTTAGCAAGTCTTGAAAGAATTTGAAGAGTCTCAACTCGTCAACTTCTATCAATGGATTAAAATTAAGATTATTTCCGCGTTTCGTTTCGATTTCCGCACCCATTTTTCGGAAATCGGAAAGCGGAATTCCGAAGTCGAAAAACCTGCGGAAGTCGGAATTGTGCTCATCCCTGGTGTTGACCCTTGATCCCTCGCTCAAATGAAGTTTTAATCTTTCTCTCAGATGTTTGGTGGGGAAGGAAAAGGTGTGTGTAGGAAAGTCATTATTAAAGGCAGTATTGCCTTTAATAATGACTTTAGTAGCAGTATATAGATTTCACTTTCAATATCTCCACGGTTTACGGAAGGTCTTGGGCCCTATAATTATAGCGAGGCACGCTTGAAAAGGACGCGAAAGCCGCATTTTTGAGCCAAAATAGGCCCTCCCTGGTTGACGTTGATTTTTGAGCGTGGAGGAATTGACCGCTAAGAAGGATGATACCTATTAGTAGGTCGAATCAAGCGATCAGCTCACTTATCAACACTTTGAATTTGGATGTTTGTTTTGCCATAATTGCAGCAAAAGATGACTGCTTCGGTGAAGATTTACCGAGCAGTTGAGTGAGAGCGGCGCTGGGGCTTCGGTGGTGCAGTGCGATAAGGCGCTCTCCCGGAAAGGGAATATGCTGGTTCAAACTCGCCCGGAGCCAAGCGTTTCGCTATCAACTCAGCACCTTGTGTAAACATATCAACAGTTCCTTGACTTGATCATTCTTTTAATCTGAATGTTCATTTTTTCACAGCAAGGGGGCGGACCGGGATAAGTAACATCGGCATGGATCCTTAAAGGCAGGGTTCACGATAAAATCGGTCGTTGTGTTATCCTTGTGAAAAGGTAGTTCTGGCCATCACAAAAGTGAGAATGAGTGAAAAATTGAAGAAAAAATGCTCAGAAACAAGTTATCGCTTGGTGTCCTTCCGCCCTCAATTATCTAGATTTCTATAAATGCCTAGTTTGTCAACTTTTAATTTGCTTCTAAAGTGAATTCTTAACAATCCTGGAGACTACTGACTACATTAACAGCAGAATGAAAGGCGGATAAGTAAGCATTAATGAAAATCGCGTTAATTAGGGGGCCGGCCGACACCGGTAATTAGCCGTTATACCTTGTTTTTGAGCGTTTTCCCCGCAAATTTCCGGGTTTCCTCACTTGTTTTTACTTTCATGATGATAAAATCTACATTCTCATGAAGAGAGCTCAAAAGTGTTTTTTTATCGCGAATTCTGCCTTTAAAGGCAGCAGACACGCTCGAAAAAGTTGTTGAGATAACTACGTTTCTGGAGTCGCATGGCTCCTAGTAGACTGCTCACCCCATTGGAAGCGTCAAAAATGAGTCAAAACTACTACATTTCAGCAACGCAAATCGAAAAATTTCTCCAACCCGGCCCCTGAGCTTCTGCGACCCCGCCCCAAAACACAAACTCGTCCAGATTGACAGTACTAATACGGTCACTGTGGCTGGTTTTTGATGCTTCCAACGAGGTGAACGCCCCAGTACACGGTGTAGGAGTATAACGGCTTCTCCATCTTAACCGTTTTGTTGATAATATTCGCTGTTTCAACCGCGCGCGATAAAACTCGTCCTTTCCCACCCGATAACGAAATAATCGTTATTCATCTATGGCCCTAGTTATACACCAGCGGAATGAAAACGTCTCGCGATGACATTGCCGCCGCTTGCTGCGTGTATATGGGATTCGTCTGCAATGCTGCGTCTTCGGCGTCTTTGACGCAATACTGCGGACAAAAATTTCCAGGCGTTTTTAATGGAATTTTATCGGTTTTTTTGCTTCTGACACTTTTTATTTGCAGAATAGCACTAATAATCAATTCCTCTCGTCATTGCAGTGCTCGTTATGTCGTTCTGGTAATGTTTTAACAATTTTAAATCTGAAAAATAATCAGCTGGTGGAAATTGGCAAATTTCCAACCGGGCAGGTCCCGTAAGGATGCAGTATACGGTGCCGCGGCGTGTGTAACTGCTCTGTGCGGCCTTCCGGCGCGTTTTTCTGCGACAACTGTTCCTTTTGGCATGCCTGAGCGCAGTTAGGGAGCATATAAGTGATAGTTGTCTTGCTATTTCCGCAGCGTCCCGCCGGTGTATAACTAGGGCCTATATTCATCATCACAGTTTTCGTTCGTTTTTTCGTCAGTTTCCAATACAACTAGCTCCAAACCTTCGATTTATGTCATAAAATCGATACCATTTTTGAGCGTGTCTTCTGCCTTTAAGAGACTTTGCGTTCCCCATAGGAGGTTGGCGCAAACCCTACTCAGACGTACGCCGTTGTCTACAGGACGTCGTTCCGCCTAGAATGAGTCACCGCTGGCGAACAAGCAGCTCTAGGCCGTCCCGGTGTGCTGTTGAGCAGGGGGCGACGGGCTGTTAAACAGCTCATCGACCAGCAATCCCGCCGACTGCTACACTTCGACTCAGACGTTCGCTGTTGTCTACAGGACGTCGATCCGCCCAGAACGAGTCACCGCTGGCGAACAGGCAGCTCTACGCGGGGTCGTCCCGGTGTGCTGTTGAGCAGGGGGCGACGGGCTGTTAAACAGCCCATCGACCGACAATCCCGCGGAGTGCCTTGAATCGACGCAGACCGAGTTGTTGTCCACAGGACGTCAATGCGGGATGTCTACGGCTGCGCAGGTCGATGGGCTGTTCTACAGAACATTCGCGGGAGGGGCGGTGGC
Source organism: Aplectana chamaeleonis (assembly GCA_029168955.1). NCBI lineage: Eukaryota > Metazoa > Nematoda > Chromadorea > Rhabditida > Cosmocercidae > Aplectana > Aplectana chamaeleonis. The sequence goes on along the minus strand of JAPDOI010000278.1, from coordinate 353,283 downwards.
GGCGTCCATCAATCGATGTATCACGAAGATCGTGCCGTCCAAGTTCTCTTTTTCGGTTATATGAGATTTGCAATTCGTTTTATTTTTTGATGATGCTGTAGACTTCTATGGTAATTCTTCTCTTTTTTTAATTATAAGAGATCTGTGATTCGTTTTGTAATAACGTCTTCCCGTGGAAGGGGTGTTGGTGGCATGCCGAGAGATGCACCTCGCGGAGTTCCCCGTGATGGACCCGAAGGTTTCCGTGGTTTACGGAGCTTTCAGCAACTGCCTTCGTAGGCAGATTTTGATTTTTTCCATCCCTTTATGTGTGTCATTTGCGTCATTTTTAGTTGTTTGTCAGGAATCTCTGATCATTCGGGGGTGTTCATTTACCCTGATTCCCATCCATGTTGTCAATACTCGAGGAAAGGTAAATGCAGCGAGATGAAAAAATTGTAGATTTAAAAAAATAAGCGTAGTTAGCCAATATCACCTTTTCTGGTTAACAAGGGAAGCCGTTTTAGCGTAGTCCGGGATCAGTGAAATGGAGTACCTTGCGAGCTCAAAAATGTGCGTGCCGAATGCGTGTCGAATATGTATCCAACTCGAGTGACCACTATACTTGTTATCCGAAGGTAATTCCTCGGATAATGGATCGATTCGGATAATGCCATTTTAAATTTACCGGATATTGGTTCGATTCAGATAATGCGTTTTTTCAAATTTTCGGATATTGGATCGATTCAGATAATGCCATTTTTCCAATGATTCGGATACGGATATCCGTCGGATAATTTCGGATAAATTTCGGATATTATCGAAACAAACCTCAGGCAACACACAAACACACACACATACACACATACACACACACACACATACACACATACACACATACACACACATACACACATACACACGTACACACGTACAGACATACACACATACACTCATACACACATACACACGTACACACATACACACATACACACGTACACACACGTACGTACACACATACACACATACACACATACTACACACATACACACATACACACGTACACACGTACACTCATACTCACACATACATACACACATACACACGTACACACATACACACATACACACATACACACATACACACACACTCTTTCCTACATTTAACCTAAAATGAACCGATTTTTATCCGTTTTATCCGTTTTTATCCGATTTTATCCGATTTTACGCAAATTTTATCCGTTTTATCCGGTTTTTATCCGATTTTTATCCGTTTTATCCGATTTTACGCAAATTTTATCCGTTTTATCCGGTTTTTATCCGTTTTATCCGTTCCGTTTTTATCCGATTTTATCCGAATTTTCGACCCTTCGGATAATGGTTCGATTCAGATAATGCCGATTTTAAATTTCCCGGATATTGGTTCGATTCAGATAATGCGTGTTTTCAAATTTTCGGATATCGGATTATCCGAATCTCGGATATCCGGTCGGATATCCGAAATGGAGTGATTCGGATACTAAGTATAGTGACCACTCCCATTGAAAGAGTGTATTGCAGGGACACGTGCTCCAAAAAGCAGCGCGTGCTGCAAAATTTTACCGTAGGAGCACGTGTTGCAAAATTTAATCGCAGGAGCACATGCTGCAAGCTAGTCCAGCGTTATCGTAGCTGCACATCGGCACGCGACGCGCCCGGCACACCAACATGCGACTCGGCCAGCTCGCCGAGCACCATCTGGGGCCGCGATTGGTTGGACGAGGGCTCCAGCGGCTGGGCAAGCAAAGCACCGCAAACTAGTGTAATCGAACCAGCGAGGCTGCCGGCAGCTGTGTCCCGCCTCAAGAGTTTTTCGCATTCTTTCCATTTTTGGGAAATCCTTTTTTCATCGAGTTGAATGTGTATCATGCACGCATTGAAAGTTTTATTTGTCGGGGCACGTGCTGAAATCTGAAACACTATAAGAGCACGTGCTCCCTAGCAGCACATTCTCTGACTGTGCTCCTAACCGCCTTGTCTTCGGGTTGAATGCATATTCGGCGCGCATTGAATACGGCGATAATCTGGGAGGATGTTCTTGCTACTAGTAGCGGAAAATGTGAGTGACTCCGGTATAATCGTAGCCTGCCTAGACTTTCTCTGAAAGAAGTTATGAGCGTTTTTATAGCTTCGCGGCAAGGTAAGGGTACCCACCATGGAATTTTTGAGGTGTTTTTCTTTAAATTTTTCTCTGGATACTGCGATAAACGATGTACTGCTGAACACGAATCTGGGGTTCGCTTGTCGGAATTTATAGGTTTACTATAGATTACGGTAGGTAACATGTTATTCAGGAGGCAGAACGTAATAGTTTGAAAACAGACAAATGGACACCGAATTCGTATTCAGCACCCCAAAAAACCCCACATAGAAACTTTGAGACAAATCTGTGACATTGATCGAACTACCGTATACTATAGCTGTACAATTTTAAAATTTTTTTTTCGAACGAATGCAATTTGAAAAAAAATCGTTCAACGAAATTTTGAACGAACGAAAATTGAAAAAAAATCGTTCGACGAAATTTTGAACGAACGGAATTTGAAAAAATTACGTTTGACGAATTTTCGAACGAACGAAAAAAATATCGAAAATTTTTTCAAAAATTTCGTTCGTGTACAACTATACCGTATACCCAACGTAATCTATCGTAAGCTGTCAAAAATCCATAAACTGACATCAGATTCGTGTTGAGCACTTTAAATAAACCCCAAAAGAACGATTTGAGCCACATCTTTTGTCACATTCCAGAAATCGTCGAAAGTCGATTTTGCCGTCAAATTTTTCTGCCGGTGGGAAGCTTTGAACAAATTTAGTCGAACTAAGGAAAAACAACAGGTAAACCTCAGATTCGTGATCAGCACCACAAATCACCCCAGGTTGAATGTAAGTCAAATCTGGAGAAAATTTTTTTTCAACACTTTCTGTACCCCGTAATTGATATAATTGAATGCTGAACCAAAATCCTTACAAGTCAAGAACGCCATCAGTCTGCACATAGCTCGGAGAATGTGCTTCCACCCAAGCTTTGCCTTGGGGGGCTGTTTCGGGCCCTGAACACGATTATGAGGTCTGTTTCCCGATTTTCATAAAATTAATGCGCTTTTTCGAGGGTACAATAGGTACAAAAATCGGAGAAAAAAACTGCTATAACGTTTTCCAGGGTGACTTTAGGCAGCTGCAAAGGGCATATTTGGACTCTACGTCCGAAAATGGCTCTAGAAAAGTGCATTTCATTTGGAATGGTTTGTATAACTTATAGTAGTTCATTTGGAAGCAGTTGAGTGTAGTCCGCATAAGGACATCATTATTAAAATAATGTAACGTCGGTATAGATCCTAATGAGACTTTGCGTTTACTCTCGAAGGTTGGCGCAAACTCGGTGTCATATGCTATTACGTAGGTGCACCGAGTTATCGCCAACCTCCAAAGAGGAACGAAAAGTCTTATTAGGATCCACGCCAATGTTAGTTTTTCTCTAGAAAATTTGATTGAGAGGGTCCAATTTCTCTGTTTCGCTTAGATTAGAACTGAAATAAGGAAAATCGGGCCTCATCATCAAGTTTCGAAAGAAGGCATACCGCCGTTCAAAGGCAGCATACACGCTCACAAACGTGGTCGAGATAACAGCATAAATAGGACCGCACGGCCCCTACCATGTCGCCAAATACGTTTGAAGCGCCAAAAACCATCCAGGATGGCAATATCCTCTGGTTCCGAGCCGGATTTACTCTGTTCTCTCGCGCGCTTGTGCGGAGCGAAGGTAGAGACAGCGGGAAATTATGGGGAGAAGGAGACGCAGCGTACGCACGCAGACGCACGCGACGAACGAAATAAATCACCTTCGGAAACAGGATATACTTTGCAATTTTGAGCAATCTTGTCTTCCACGCCAGTGTTTTCCCACCCATTCGAGTACGAGAATGAGAAAAGAAACTTGAGAAAACATGTGATAAGTTAGAGTGATAGCATTACCAAATGGGAATGCACGAGAGAAACAACATTTAAAAAAGTCAGCCGAAGTAGAGCGGCATTCTCAAAAATGGACGAGAGTTAATTGGTATGCAGACATGTTACGTTCAAGCAAATCAAGCTATTTCTCTCGTGCGCTCCCATGAGTTAGTGCTATCACTCTATCTTATCACATGTTTTGTCATGTTTCATTTCCAATTCTCGTACTCGAATAGGTGGGAAATACAGACTTGGAAGGCAAGATTGCTCAAACATTGTCACATATTGTCATCCTGGATGGTTTTTTTTTTCATAGGTCGTAGACGACATGGTAGGAGCCGTGTGGTCCTATTTATGCTGTTATCTCCACCATGTTTGTGAGTGTGTATGCTGCCCTTAAGGGGTGACGTCATAAAGCGGTTGATGCTTCACTGGGATGGTAATATCAGGTCTACAGGATGTTGATAGGATGTGAACGCGGAATCGGGGATGGAGACCCTCCTCCGATGGGATGTCTACAGCAAAAGCGTTCCCGCGGATAGGTTGTCTACGGCACCAAGGAGGGGGGCGTCGGGCAGTTCTCGAGGGGCGATCCATGCCCCTTTTGGATGTCTACAGGGAGCATTGCGTAAGGTGACATCTCATTCGTGTCCTGTGGACAACAGCGAACGTCTGAGGATGCAGACCGAGTTGTTGTCCACAGGACGACAACTCAGGATGTCTACGGCTGCGCAGGTCGATGGGCAGTTCTACAGAGCGTTGTTTCTAAATCTTTAGGTATAAAAAACGATCAATGTCGTTCACCGCTGAATTTTCCATGTACAACAATCCACCAATTCGCTTTTCTCATCTCTTTTTTTCGTTTTTTTCTTCAATTCTCTTTTTTTTATCGTAGCAATTCGCATAGCGATTCTGAACTTACACATTGGGCGTTGCTAAACATTTTTGTCCTCATAGTATCTTTTGGACCGTATCCTTTTTTATTTCCATTCATATTCGCAGACACGCATGCATACTTTTGAACCGTACACACACGGACGCTCAGTTCTGCTCAGAAGAACGCGTGCGCACGCTCAGGTTATTGCGCAGAAACCGTCTATGCCGTGACACGCCCGCGTAATCACGTTCATATTCGCAGACACGCGCGCATACTCACGCGCTCTATTACGTACAGTCAGCAGGTATCGCACTGTTACTTTGCGTTCTTTATTGTGCGTTGGCGCATGCTAGGTGCACACATGTTATAATTGCGCCAACGCACACTAAGGACACCAAGTATCAATGTGATCCTTGTCAACGCGCATATGCACATACACATGCGTATGCAGATGCGCATGCAATTACCCGCGTTCAAGAAAACACACCCATGCGAACGCACACATAGACACATCTTTGAGCGTAGTTGCGCATAGATATCTTGCACAAACGCGCGTGCGCGCGCGTACAAGGCACACACACGCAAAGTTGTTCACATATACACACGCGCACTTACCATCGCATGCGCATGCACACGCACGCGTATACACATACCTACGCGGGCGAGCGTAGACACAACCATATTTATGAAAAAAAATGAATTTTTTTTATTAAAAAATTTCAGTAGACACACAGAATTTTTGCTTGAGTTTTCCTCGACACTTCCCAACAGTTCGCCACGCTGCGATAGGCGTCACTCTGAACGCGATTACTTCAACGACTATCGCAACCAGCGTGCGCGTGATCACTTTCACAAAGTCCTGACGACGTGATCTGGAGCCCTACCTACTTTCCATGACATCAAGACGACGTAATCTTAAGTTCTACAGATTTCCACCACCTCCTGCTAACGTCATCGAAATCCCTAACATTTTCCCACGTTGTCCTGACGAAATCACCTGAAATCTTACCTACTTTCCATGACATAATGACAACGTCATCTGAAGTCCTACAGATTTCGACGACGTCCTGCTGACGTCATCTGAAGCCCTAACAATATTCCACGACGTCCTGACGACATCATCTGGAGTCCTACAGATTTCGACGACGTGCTGCTGACGTCATCTGAAGCCCTAACAATATTCCACGACGTCCTGACGACATCATCTGGAGTCCTACAGATTTCCACGACGTCCTGATGACGTCATGGAGAGGTTCGAATCTCGTGTGTCGCAACTTTTCGTCTCTTAGGCCATTGTTATACCAAAAGTTTGCGACCGCGACAGGTGCGGTCAACTGTTACGAATCGTACCGGGACCAGGCCCACACAGTAGAAAATTGCTGTAGCAAGAACAGATTGCAGCACCTGTCGCGGTCGCTGGCTCGAAAGGGGATGTCATGCCTGAAATGTGGAAATCGTGCGGTAATCGGTCGCTGTCGCGGCTGTCCGTCGCAGTGCAGTGCACTGCGACTGGTGCCAGCGACAGCGACCGAGCCAAATCCGGCATCGTGCCGGGTGTTTCTTGGACCTGAGCGACAGCGACGGCTGGCCCTCAGCGACAGCGACATAGCAGTGCTCTGCGACCGCGACAGGCTTGTCGTGGGGTATAACAATGGCCTTACCAAATTTCAGCTCAAGTCGTAAGTTTCTATTCTATAACAGGAGCTGGGGGAGGACGGAGTACGGGGTGGGGTCGGCACCAGCCGGCTGGCAGCAGTGGCCGCTCTCGGCCGAGTCTCCCCGATGGCTCGCGCGCTCGTTGATTGGCGATCGGCGGAGATCACGCACGCAAGATCAGAGCCGGTGCGTGGAGAACGATAGTTTTTCTCAACAAAAAAGGGTGACGACTTCCTATATTGAAGCAGAAAGCCCCTGGGTTTTTTGAGGGGCTGAAGTCGTTTGCATGTCAGAATCTCGCTCACCCGGGGTTCCAACCCCTTGAAAAAATCGGAGAAAACTTTGCACTCATGTCAGATTCTCGCCCACCCTGGGTTCCCACCCCTTGAAAAAATCGGAGAAAATATCGCACTAGTGCCAGAATCTCGCCTACCCGGGGTTCCAACCCCTTAAAAAATCGGGAAAACTTCGCACTCGTGTCAGAATCTCGCCCACCCGGGGTTCCAACCCCCTGAAAAAATCTAAGAAAATTTCCCACTCATGTCAGAATCTCGCCCACCCGAGGTTCCACCTCCTTGAAAAGCCGGAGATAGTGTTTTCCCAAGCAAAGACTTCAACCCCTCAAAAACTCAGGGACTGTTTGCTTTAATATAGAAAATCGTCATTCTTTTTGTTTGAAAAAACGACTGATTTTCCCGTGCAGGCCCTGATCTCGCGTACGTGATCTCCTGCGATCGCCTATCAACGAGCCAGCGAGCCATCGATTTCGTTGTCGGGGCGACTCGGCCGAGCGCGGCCACTGCTGCCAGCCGCCTGGTGCCGACGCCACCCCGTACTCCGTCCTCCCCCTGTACCCTATAACAAACGACTTGGGCTGGTAATGCAATGCTAATTCGCTTTCCGGCTTATTTGTCTAGTCTCTCTGATTTCTGTCTGAATTATCGACCCGGCCAGGTGTTGCGCCAGTGCTTTCGCCTGCTATCCTTCAACGTGCGTGTCCGCATGCTGACAGACGTCGGTCAGGTCAACAGTCCGGATGATTTAATCAGCCGGACTGGAGGTTTACTACGGGCCCAGTTGCTAAGGGGCTGAGCACAGTGATATAAGGGCGCGGCGATCTATCAATACGGCAGCCCACCATCAGGCCGCGCCGCGTCCTGATGGCACTCTGCTCAGCCCCTTAGGCGTCGTTTATGCTTCCGCCGCCGAGCGGCGCGGCTAAGTTCAAGCCTATAGTATCGATCGTGCAGCGCCGCGTGATCAATATTACAGGAATAGTTGTGTTGAAGCTCATACGCACACAGAGTAGAAATCACCCTTTACTTGCGACGTTTCGGGTCTTAGACCCTTCGTCAGGCTCTAAATAGGCATAATTTTAACACAACAACTCAAGGATGAAGAGAAATAGTGCGGAGTGCTATGCTGACCGGGCGTTGGCACGCGAGCGGGGTTCCTTTTTAGGGAAAGGTGGTGTGAAATCGGCCCACTCGAGATGAAACGCGAACGAAAAATGATATGACCAGTTGTCAACAAGATCGCATATATTTTCCTTAATCACTCATATATTTTCACGCATATATTTTCCTTAATCCTTAATGATTACAGGAATGCACTGTGCCGCGCCGCTCGGCGGCGGGAGTATAAACGACCCTTTAGGGGTCGAATAGACTCCCGCCGCTGAAAGGCGCGGCAGCATGCAATGGAGGGGAATCGATCGTGCGGCTCCGCATAATCAATACTCCTCAATCGCATGCTGCCGCGCCGTGGCAATTGACTAGTGTTGATCTACAGGCCATAAAACGGCCAAAGTCTCACCGTCGACTGCGTACCACGCGCTGCGCGACCGCACGCGCGTCGGAAGCGGAAGAGTCTTGACAGGCGCGCGTCGAGTTTGGGCCGCCGCGCGGCCGCCGAAACGGCGCGCGGCGGCCGAAACGTCGCGCGGCGGCCGAAACTCGTCGCGCGGCGGCCAAAACTCGTCCGCTTTCGCAGCGCGTGGTACGCAGTCGACGGTGAGACTTTGGCCGTTTTATGGCCTGTATATGCGACGGCTGACAGCAAATTGTGCCACATGACTGTAGGAGTGCCGGCCTCTTTTGACGGAGTTTGAGACATTCGATCTCAAATATCTTCACAATAGTGCGTTGGTGACCCAAAAAACTCATCTTACGTTCTTGGGAGGGCCCAGCTAATCATTCAAACCCAGAAACGGTTAGTGCTTTTCAGCGCGTACGATGCTTTTGAAGGCAGTGTCCACGATGAAAATCGTTCTTCTGTTTTTCAGCCTTTCTTGAAAACGGTCCCATGCTGATTCCAAGGATGTGTCTGAAATCGTACACGACCTTCTGGGATGAGAGTTATGGTCCCTCAAAAATTGAGCTAGAGAAGCATTGTGGACGAGTTTTCCGAGGCTTGTAACTTCCGTCTTTTGCAGCCGATGTATGCGAGCTGACCTGAGTAAAGAGAGAAGTCGAGAATGAAGGGAAGAACGGGGCTTTTGATCGAAAACCATAGCTCTTTTCGCGATTTCGAGTGTTCCTTCGTTCACGTCGAGAAACTCGACCGCGAGCAAAAGGGCTAGCGCGAGCGGACTTCGGAGCCGTATGGAGCTCTTTCTGGCTCGTTTTCGTTTATTCTTTCGACCCCAGTGCTCCAATGAGACTGTGAACTTTCGATTTCCGGCCAAAAACCGAGGACGAAATTTATCGTGGACCCTGCCTTTAAAGGCAGTGGTCGCGCTCAAATATGCTTGTCGTCTTTTTCTCTCTAAACCCTTTTCTGGGTCTCGAGTAATAGGACCTCTAGGAAAAAATTGCGAAAAAACCACTGTTTTGGGCCAAATTTGAAACCTGAACTTTCTTGTCTTTTGATGGTGGACGAGCCCACTCCACATCATCGGCATCGCTGACCTCTTATATCAAGAACATCAACTGGCTCGGAAGTGAACTTCAATCAATGAAGCTTTGGATTTATGTACACATCTAGTCAGAAACATTGACTGAAGTGATGCTTTGATTGTTCAACTGTTTTTATTCGTTAAATTTGCATTTATTTCGTCCTCTGAACGTCGATGATTTTTGACTGCTCGGCATGAGATTGCGATCTTTTTCGTCATCGCTGTGCACGTGTGCACGAAACAGCTTCTTTGGGCCCTAGAAACTCTAATTCTAGCCAGTTTTTCACCGCTCTACGTTCATAGTTTTTCAGCTGTTTTTGATCTAAGCTGATTTTTGTAGTTTTTTCTATAACGTTTTTCATCGTGACCACAGCCTTTAAGTGTTTCAGGTCGAAGTTTGTAGGCTACGATTTGTTGTCTCTGTCCGGACGTGCATCAAGTATATGTTGAGCGTACGAGCAATAGTAGGCAAAAACTTTTCGAGTTGCTGTAGGTATGCCTTTATTTTAGCGATACTCGGGACGAGTTTCCTGCGCACAGTACTGGACAAAAATACAGTGTGTATCACAATTATAGCTACACACTCAAAGCTGTGATATCAATGTCCACGCGAACTTTCACCAACCGTCACTGTCACTATTCACCTCCGCGTACCCAAAAACCTTTCTTCACAAAATTCACAGAAAATCATCAGGAAATAATATCTATTTTGTATATGACCTTTAAGTCCTGGTATCATAATTATAGCAACACTTTCAGTTTTCATTCGCTACTATTTTCTTATTCGGAAAAACTAACTTGTGGCGACTTTTCAATAGTTTATCGGCCCGCCTTGTTTAGAAATGATTCTAAAAACTCGCTTTGGGATGGAGCTCAACGGGCGGCTAAGCATTTTCCCTCCAAGTTGCTTCAGGCAATGATTACAGCTCACTTGAGGCGTTCCAGTGAGTCGTACGTCCTACCTCCACTGTAGATATGGCAAGGCAGGAGTCCTCTGACGTTTTCCATTGAGTCAACGTCAGGTGAGCAAGCCATAACGGACAGCCCATGCTGCTCAAACCAAGTCCTAGTTAAGCGACTCCTGTGGATGCCGGCATCGTCTTATTGGAAGGTGAGCTCATTTTGCTGGAACTGAGCAAGGAACGGTAGCAGTCCTGTTCACAACACTTCCTGGTACTCCGCAGAATTCCTTCTAGAAGAATCGAAGGCCATTTGGAGCACACCGTCAGCATGAAAGCCACACCATACCGTGAGACTGCCTCCACAGAAATTCCGTTTGGCGAATCACCGCGGCTCCTTGCCAGTAGTGTGCGTAACAGTCAGGTCTATCGAACTTGAACTTCTTCTTGTCCGAGAAAACCTTCTGATCACAATGTTTACTCAGATAAAGCCTGAGAACAAGTTTTGCTTTACTTAGACCAGTCAGTTGACATGTTCCTCTCAGCGCACTGAAGCCGTGGGACCTTAGGCAGTGCTGTGAGTTGCGGTACTGGACGCATACGAGAGTGCTCTAAAATTCTGTTGCGATTGATCCCCCTCCATACGGTCATTCTGGATACCGACGTAAAAAGTTCGGCTCGGACCTGATTAACCGACATGGTCGAGTTGGACACGAACCGTCCGCAGACAGCTTTCTGGGCCTGTCAGTGCCCTTCTTCGAACCATGTGACTCAGGATCATGGAGAAATCGGTAGACAGCTGTGAAATCACGATGGTGTTGCTCCGCTATTCTCCTGATATCCAGACTAGCCTTGTCCAGAGCAAGAAATTGAGCATTTTCGACCTCAGAGAGAACGGATCCGTTTGGCATGATAGAAATACGTTGATGTTACGTACTTCCATCCATATCATAATCGAAAAGAAAAATATTTTGAGAAAGGAGCAAGGCAGCATTTCCAATAGAAAGTGTTGCCATAATTATGATACAAAGACTTTAAGAGTTATACACAAGATAAATCTTATTTCTTGATGACTTTCTGTAAAAAATTGTGAACAAAGGTTTTTGCGTACGCGGAGTTGAAAGGTGACAGTGCCGGTTGGTGAAAGTTTGTGTGGACATTGATATCAGAGCTTTGAGTGTGTTGCTATAATCATGATACGCACTGTACATATATTTTTGAAAGGGTTCTTTTATATTTTCTCGGCCCAGAGTGAAACTTGGTGAAACATCAATATAGTACACGGCATCATAAACACAACTAATAAATACACATTTGAATGAGGATTTGGCCGTAATAACTCAAATTAAGGTTACTTCCTCAAAACAAGGCGACAAAGAACCTAAACTCATAGCCTTTTTCTGCCACGGAATGGCGTCAAAACCATTGTGCATCATTGTGGGTTTATTAGTTCTTGTCGCACATTTTTGAAAATGAATTTGAACTGAATCTACGTGCTTGCTCTCCAGATGAGCGTCTCACTTCGGCGTCATGGAAGAAGGTTGAAATTCGTCGGCCAGTTGATCGTTGCCAATACCTATGTCGTCGGCCTCTGGATGGGGGTGGGCGGGGGGACCACGATGCTGCTATGATAGTTTCATCATAAAGCCGAGCGGTTGTTTTCGAGAAGACACAATAGCGAAAATAGAGAAACAACCGCTCCGCGCGTAATAATACATATCTGCAACGCGGCTTCCTATAGATTTGATATAACCATACACTGCATGTGTTTTGAAGGTCTGAAGCGAATAATCCTACTGAAGTCAGTTGGCAAATTCTTTTCGAAGGTGGACAATTTCCTGTTTTGCTATTGTGATGCTGTTCTAGTATTGCTTTAGGAAGAAACCAAAGTTTCCCGCCACTTGAATTTGACGAATTTCAAACCTTTCAGCGTTGTTCCTTCGGCTAAGTGTTTTAGGCCTCTTTCAGAGTTCGATCGCTGTGCGACGCGACCAAATGAAAACCCTGGCTATAGACTTGGCCGCGTCGCGCGATCAGGTCGGAGGCGTTTCAGGCAAGATCGCGAGAAAAGTCCCCCAATCGCGCGATTGGGCGCCTGGCATTGCCGTCCACTGCACGACGCGACCGGTCGCGGCGATTGCTTCATGTTCTTTTACCCAAACGTCTCGATTTTTTCCCGTTGTTTCACTTTTTCAAAATTAGTTCTGCTCCTTCAGGTAGCTTACCTTTATTTTCGACTGCCTAGGTGGTGATTGACAAATATCTTCTATTTCTTGTGTTTATTTGTTGTATATGTACATCTGGGCTCGTTAGGCGTCGACTAGAATGTGAACGTAAAAGTGCGCGATCCCTAACTTTCGCGATTAGGCATTCATACAGGCCATAAAACGGCCAATGTCTCACCGTCGACTGCGTACCACGCGCTGCGCGACCGCACGCGCGTCGGAAGCAGACGGATTTTGGCCGCCGCGCGACGAGTTTTGGCTGCAGCGCGACGTTTCGTCCGCCGCGCGGCGGCCGAAACTCCTCGCGCGGCGGCCAAAACTCGTCTGCTTCCGACGCACGTGCGGTCGCGCAGCGCGTGGTACGCAGTCGACGGTGAGACATTGGCCGTTTTATGGCCTGGACGGGCAAAGTCTGCGATTTCCACGGCGAGGCGAAGGTTGCGTCGCATAGCGATTGAACTCTGAAAGAGGCCTTACACCAATCGAAAGCACAAATTCTTTTCTATTGAACGTTGCCTTCCACTCAAAACCTGTTCAATTGCGAAATACATATATTTATTTATTTATTTATTTATTACATTCCGTAGAACACTCTAATGAACAACTAGCTGACCATTAAGAAGAAAGATATTCCATGCTCAGGAAAACAAACAAAAACAAAATTCAAAAAAAAAATTCAACAAAAATCAATAAAATCATCGGCAACTAGATCAATGCAGACAACAGCAGCAACATTTAGGGATGATTGGTTTTGAATGTCACTTAATTTGTTCAAGTTAAAGGCTAGAGAACTTGTGCTAACAGAGAATTCCTGAAAGTGTTGTGCAATAGGTATTTTTATAGGGTTTGCATTACTGAAGATTTCTTTTTAGCGCATCTATTTTATGATGCAGCGATATCATATTGTTTTTCTCAGTCATATTTTGTTTGTTCTACGTAGTTTTTCCTACGTCTTTCAATAAATAAATAAATAGATCTGATGACGAATTGCTAACAGAGCCGATGTAACAACCAAGAGTGCTTGGCCGGTTGGATACTCAATTGAGACTTCTGTGGAAAGTTTTCGTTCACCGTTAAGACAGTACCACTTCTCTATTCACCTCTACATACATATTATTGCTAGTAATTCCTGAAGTTCGTCATTTCAGATCCATGCATAATAATTCGAAATGACAGAATCTTGGATGCCGGCCAACGGAATCTGAGCGGACATCTGAGCGCTCCAATTTTGACTGGCGCAGGTTTGCGATGTGTACAAGGTTATCTGAGATGATATCTAACACTACACGCATAAGTATCCCTTTCCAGATGAATTGTCTCCCATCCGCTCTCCAAAGAACTTTCTCCTCCATCTTCGTTCGTGTACACAATGTCTTCCAACGTGGTCCGAATTTCGTATTACACGAACACACAATGTTTTGGTAAAAATAAAATTTTCGTAACACAAGTAATCTCAAGTTCGCTCAGTCATGTGTTACGAAAAAAATGCCAAATATGCCAGTATGCCAAAGCTGGCGGTTTTCGTGCATGTTGTGTACATGTTTCCAAACAGGAAAAATGACCAATGCTTTTCGAATTTCTTATCGAACGCAATGCACTTACTCGCTGTTTTCAATTTCTCGATTGCTTGACGTCACCTTAGTTAACTACGACGCTACCATCGCTCTCCCCCAACCTGGTTTGCTTATCGATCAGATGATCTTTTGTAACGAATAGTACATCTACAGTAATAATAACAGCTCGGAGAATATTTATGGCTCAGTAACTAACATCAAAGACAGCGCTTATACGGAATCATCCTTCGGAATCGTTTGTGTGCTGGAGCTCTTTGGAACTTGCCAAGTTCATTCAGAACTGTACTTCCGGCCATCACTACACAGTTCATGCTTTTTTTTTCAAATTCCCTTCTCTTCAAGAGAAAAGGGTACACTGTTCTCATTGGTGTTCTCTTTTTTTTTCTCTCAATGATCAGTCTTACGCGTTTTAAGGTTCTACCCCTGATGCCATGAAATGGTCGACCGGTCCGATGAAGTTCAGCGACTGCCGTTACTGAGACAGTTTAAGGTATGAACTCATTTGTGCGTTACCCATTCCTTATATATTTTTTGTTATTGAAAAATGGACGAAAAGCTCTGCCTATTCATTGAACCGTAAGGTGGTAAGTTCTGTATCTAATTGCTTTCCTACACTTCGTGCTCGTAATGCTTTGTACAACAATTTGGACGCTCAGGTCAGAATATGTTTGGAGCATTGATGTCCCAAGGAACCCCACTCCCTCTTTGTTCTGTCAGCTCCACAACTGAGCTGGAATCATTTACAAAATACGGAGCCTCTAAATTTCACCCTCAAAAAGTTATTTACGTCTGATGCTGCTCCCGATTCTGTACAATCAGTTTAGGCAGCGAGGGTACGAAAGCACATGACTGAACGACTTTCGAAAACCGAAATTCTCATCAGCAACCCGGTTTTAAGAAGACCAAACATGGGGCCTACAGCCTGTATTTCCAACGCGATCCTGAATTTGACAAAAAATTGTTCTCATGTGCAGGAAACTCAAATCTAGTTTTTTGCGAGCAAAGCTGGATGGCAAGTGATCCTGTGGTTGTAGTCCGAAAACCCATCTAAGGCTCCGTCCATACGTGGCGAGAGCGTGCGATTACGCAAAATCGATGGTCATCATGGGTACACGATTCGCTGGCCGCTCACAGGCGCTCCTTCTCGCGCGCCCTCGCCCGCTCGCTCTCGCGCTCTTACGCCAGCACCACGAAGCAAGCAGCAAGTTTCAAGCTTACTGCTCCATCACTAAAGCAGGTGGCATTAAACCTGTATCAAAACCACTCCCCTTTTTTTCATAATCCCACCACGGACGTTGAAAACCGTGGGAAATCATCAGCCGTTGCGACTATTTGAGCGATTGATCTCCCGATCAAACGTTTTCAATCGAATCAACACGAGGCATGGGTGTTTGCCTGTGTTAATTTGCATGCAGCGTTGAGGAGCGTCGAGAGGCGCACAACAGCGGGAGCGCCGGCTTTCGCCACGTATGGACGCTGCCTAAAGTCTGTCCGAATGAGACTGTCCGCCCAGGCGGTCGGCATATGTGTTGGGCGACCGTGACGTAGGCACTTTTCGGAGCTCTAAATTCATTTGCAGGAGTTTTGAACGAATACTAAATCACGTTCAAGTCAGCTATTTACAGCCGTGTTAGGGCTCGTCCGAATAAATGCCTTGAATACTTCTGCGCGACACACACGCCGACCGACCGCGTGGGCGGACATTCTCATTCGTACAGATTTTATTTGCAGTAAGTCTCTGGACAATGTTTAAATGAATGATATTAGAAGGTGATCGTTCGAAGTGTGCAGCAAGTTCACTGACAAGGGAAATGCAACTACTCGTTCGCAACGACACTTATACCCATTCTGTTTTAAAGTTTCTGAGTGCGAGCTTGCGGCTGCAAAACAAATCTCCCAGCCAAGTTACGGAGCGGTTTTCTCGCAAGGGAAGTGTTAAACGCATCTGCGGAAACGAAATGTATTGTTAGTATCCTTTGGGCACACCTACAGTCAGACTCTGGAAAACCCCTAGTGACCTGTGGCATTCGATTGTGGATTCGACTTTAAAGGCAGGGTTCTTGATAAAATTGGTTGTTGTGCTATCCCCATGGAATGGTAGATCTGGCCATCACAAAAGTGAAAACAAGTGAAAAATTGGAGAAAAAACGCTGAGGAACAAGTTATCGCTTGGTGTCCTCCTGCCCCCAACTATCGAGATTTTTATAACTGTATGTTTTGTCAACTTTTATTTTGCTTTTTAAGTGATTTCTGAGCACTTCTGGGGACTACTGACTACTTTAAGAGCAAAATAAAACGCGGTTAAACAAGCATTAATGAAAATCTCGTTAATTAGGGGGCAGACCGGCACCGGTAATTAGCCGTTGTACCTTGTTTTTGAGCGTTTCTTCCGCAAATTTAGGGGTTTTCCCTTTATTTTTACTTCTGTGGTGGCGAAATCTACATCCTCATGAAGAAAGCTCAAAAGTAGCTTTTATCGCGAACCATGCCTTTAACTGAACCAGAGTTTGGGTCCGTGGCTTGCTTCCTCAATAAAAAAAACATTTAAATCTCATCCACGGCTGGCACGGGCTTTTTAAATTTCATCGGCGGCTGGCGGTATGGTCAGCTGATCAGCTGCGCTCTTCTCTCAGCCTGAATCGATTAGGCGGGCTGGCGCACGCGCCCCCCCCTCGCCAGCAGCCGGTAAGATTTGATGTTACGTAAAGATACCTCTAGTCGCCGTCGCGCGGCGTGGCTGGGACGTCGCGTTGCGATGGAGCGCGCTCTTCACAGTATAAGGGGTCTGCAGAGTCCAAATTGCGGCGTTGCTCGCAGCGACGAGCAATGCTGGGTGATGCAATATCGATCACTTTCAGCGACGGGGGCGACCGACGCGGCGTAGAGGGCGACGAGGGGGCACCGCAGAGTGTATTGACGCCGCGACGGCCCTGCATCACTGCCAGCGAGCGGCAACTGACGCCGCGATGATAATGTTTCGAAACATTTTTGTCGCCGTATCAAGGCTGACGCTCGGCGACCACTTGCCGGTCTCTGCAACTCTGCAGACCCCTATACATTCACCTCTAGTCGCATCGTGATGCGGCCCTAGCCGCGCCGCGCGACGGCGACTAGAGGTGTCTTTACGTAACATGGTAAGATTTAAATGTTTTTCCTTGAGCAGACAAGCCATGTACCTAACTATATAGTGAAACTGCGTATTATCCCGTCCCGAGCTGCTGGTTCCAAGACGTTATAAGCCCAGAACGGTCGTTCTTTGTACTTTTTGTACCTTCCGTAGGGCGCCGTACTCTTTCAAAAATCTGGAAATGCACCTCATAATCGTGTTCAGCGCCTAAAACACACCTGGGTAATGTTTTGGTGGAAACACATTTACCGAACTTTCAACGAAGTAATATCGTTTCCCACTGGTACAGATTTTCGGCAGAGCGTTTTTTAAGCGTTTTAGAAAATGTTGCAGATTTGACTCAAATCTTCCATGGGGCCATTCACAATAACGTGTCCCACAGGTGGGACACGCTTTTCCCGAATCTATTTTTCTTCCACAAGGACGGATCCTCAACTTTCTCATGTTCAATGTATCAACTAATCCTAGACTCAACTACGGAATTCGTACATTTGTAGTCCGTCAGCAGCTCCACTATAGCACAATGTTTAAGATTTTGTGAAAATAGCTACGACTAAATTAGAAGAAATCATTGCAAAAACAATTTCTAGAGCTCATTATGAGTTCTTTTTTCTCTTACTGCCGTTCCTTAGCGTTATCAGCAAGACACCTTAGCTGAAATCACGTTCTGTTCACTTGGAAACGTGCCACTACAATGGCGGTACCTACCTTGACCCCGAGACATCGATTTTCTTCCATTTAATTTTTTTACCCACCTTAACCAAATCTAAACCATACGAAATTTGAGAACAGGTTGCAGGTTTCTGGATCGCATTCAAAGCAACTCCTTTATGTGAATATCACCGGAGCAGTGATGACAAAATAATGTTCCGACTTGACCCTGCCTAGACTTGAGGCATTTGTTTCATGTGCTATGAGCTGAAAGAGTACTATGAGCGGAAGTTCTGGCACAATGTTTACCTCATCGATAGCTTCACTATGAACATGAAAAAGGAAAATCGATTTTTGGTGGCCCACCATTCGAGCTCGCGTGTCCCACTGGTGGGACACGGTATACGGTAACGCAATATTACACTCGGTCGTGAATGGGTTAAGGTGTTGATCACAGATATAGGGTCCGTTAGTTCTGCGGTTCACTTTTGGTCAAGGTAGACATACCGCCATTTAGGTGGCGCAACCTAAAGTTCATGGCAACGAAATAAGGCGGCTGTGCGACTTTTGCGTATTTCCTTTAAGCATACTGTAGGTTGCGCCATAATCGACGGCAGAGTCATAATTTTCATGGATTTTGAAGAAAAAGCATCGGAATTGTTCAGAAATGATACGTTCCCCACGACCACCCATTACACCCCGAGTCTTTGTTATAGCTACACGCCGGAATAACACGAAAAATGAAAAGTCTTGTCATTCCTGCGTGTATCCATAGTAGAGACTTCAGGAATATTGGCAATGTTTGTGTGTGTGGGAATTCTCTTTTTTTTTCAACGTTCCCCATGTTTTTTCTTCAAAATATAGGAGAAAATTAAAAGTCTGCAGTCGATTATGGCGCAACCTACAGTATACTCAGTGGACATACGCAACCGCTCTTCCTCCGTTGCTGTGAACTGTATCTTTATATTTTGAAAACTGACAAATAGAACCCAAATTTGTGTTCTGAACCTGAAATAATTGCCACAGAGAAGGTCTGAGCCAAATCTCAGATTCTGACCAGACTACTGTTCCTTTACCGTATACCTACCGTAATCTATCAAAAATCGAGCAACGGACCGGATTAGTACATATTGACTTACTTGCTTGACTTGATCGGCTGGCTTCCACCACGTGCGGTCGGCCCGCATCTCCATCGATGTATGTATGTCGTCCTAGTACTAGGGAAACCGGAAAGTAATGTCGTTCCTGCGCATGTCAATACTTGATTGTCATTTATCAGCTTAATGTTTGGTTCAGAGGCGTGCCAAAGGCATTGTGGGGGCCAGTCAAATACCAGAATCGGTACAAATCCGGCATTGCATGCTTTTTAGTTTCGCGAGGGAGGTAACGCAACAGTTGCTACCAAAGAGATTTACTGAACATTCGTAAATGCCAAAAGTGATTTTCCAGATTCAAATTGGGTAACTTTGATCTTTCCGACTCGTATCGATCAGGAAGACCATCAAAGTTGGACAACGACGTGTCCAGGGCGGAAGTGGAAGCAAATCCATGTCAAATGGTTGACCATTCTAGAACATTTGAAGCAGATTGGGAAAGTAAGCAGAGCAGGTGTTTGGGTCCCGCAATATCAGGAAACGACATTAGTTTCCGGTCTCTCTAACACACTGCGTCGCATAAGTATACGAACACCTTCAAAATTGATGGATCGAATGACGAAAGGAGTGTTTGCGTAAGAACATTAGTTTCTATGTAATCAGCTATGCTGAAAACGATGATTCACATCATATTACCGTTGAACCTCTATTTGAGTTCCGATTGTGCAACAGACTCCATTTTTTGCTTATGGAAAGGAATACGAACACTTCAAAAACATTACAGGATATCCAAGCTTTGTCATAAAACAGCCAACAAAAAGTTATAGTGATGAAGTTGCAGCACCTCTGCGTGAGGCAAGTTTGAGAAATAGATTTGAAAGGATCTGAATCTGATGGAGATCTGAAAGGCTCTCACCGAGCTGCTTGAGAAGATTTTCTTTGAGTTCTCATCATGCGTCGAGAATAACCCGCTTCAGAGCATTTGATTTTTCGTACCACGTCTCGATCATGAAAAAAAATTTAAGAGCAGATGTTCGATGGGTTTTTTCTTGGGGTTGGAATCAAAGTTTATGTCTGACAAAGCTAAATTGTCGATATTAGTGTTCTGAAACCACTGTGGTTTTGACTTTTTTGCATCAATCCGCATGGATTGATGCGTTTTCCTGAGCACAGTTGGGCCGCTGACGTCTTCGGTCAAGAAGAAACGGCAGTAGACAAGAGGGCCAAGCTTCTTGGTACTTTTCTGGATGCATTCTGTTTGGAACAAATGCAGTGCCAATCTGACCAGACTGCTGAAGACGGTCTACACTATCACGTTCTCCGAAACATCGTCAGCTGACATAGGCCGGCTCCTTGCTAAGAACTTTCCAGTAACGTCTCCAGCCATTAGAACCATCCTAGTTTGACTTTTTTCTTCGGAAAACAACAAAATGTCAATCTATAATCAGAGCCTTCAAAAGCGGAGCACCCTTACCGAATGACGTTTTTCCCATTTTGTATTCCTGTAAGACCGTGCAAACTGAGGACGGACAATGTCATGGAGATGCTGTGAGCAACGGGATTTCTTCCTTACCAATTTCACAATGTTGCCTGAGCGGTGGATGGAACGTATGATGGTGTATCCCGAGAAATTCAGCGCTATTTCGGACCGAGTCGTTCGAAAAAATGGTGTTGGATGCTCCCCCAGCAATATGTCGTCCATCTTGGACAGGAGGCTTCCTCGGCCGTGCTGAGCTACAGTGGATGCCATACAAGCAATTACATCGCAAAATGCTCGGAATGCACGCATCTGACCGTCAAAGCTGACTTGAAATCTATCGGACACCGAGTCGAGCGGCGCTCGAAGCCTCATCCTGGGCTTGTTCTTCAAATAGGAGATAGGAATCACGTGGGATGTTGATAAGTTTTCCAATATAGCATCCCGCTTCTGATTTACACTACAAACTGGAAGTTCTTCGGTGAAAATCGCGAGATAACTTTATGTTTTCAAAGCGTTCGTATACTTATGCAACAGGCGAAAAATGGAGTCTGCCGCTTTTTTGGAAGCGAAATTGAGGAGTTATGCTAATATGATGTGATCCATCGTTTTTGGCGTAGCAGATTATATAGCAACAGATACCATTACCCTAAAGCTGCTTTCAATACACAATCAATTGATTCTGGGGGTGTTCGTATACTTATGCAACGCACTATAGTTAGCCGTGTCCACTTGTCACAGTTTTCAGCCACAATTTGATTCCAATCCATTCATTGGCCACTCTTCCACTCACCGTGAAGTAAAATATCGCGCCTTAACTGTCTTACGATGCCGACTGACTTCAAATCGTCTTTGACCACATCTGTCCAGAACATTCGCCTACGTCCAGGTGGCCGTTTCCAGTAATATAAACTTCTCCAATTCACCTCATGGAGAACTCTCCAGCCTAATTTGTCCAAAATTCTTAACATTCGCAAATTCCTTCTCTAAAAAGTTTTGCTGAGGAAAACACATATAACCTAATTCAGAGAAATTGTGGGCGGTTTTGGAGGGCATGTTCGTATTCTACGTACTGCAACGGTTATGGGAATGCACATTTCTGCTATTGGAGCTACCAGCTACCCAAATTCCTCAGCAACATTTCCCTGTGAGCTCCATCAATCACATGACAACTTCTCTCATTTCAACTAGTTTATATTGCGCATACTCTTTATTTCAAAGTGCAATATACTCGGATTCATCGCGCGCGTGTGCGCGCGTTGGCCTTTTCGCCTTCTCCTTCTCCCCACACTCTTTCACTGTCTCTCCTCTCGTTTCGTACGCAACGGAACATTTATTTATTTATTTATTTTACGCCGTTGCCGGCGCGCTCAAAGACTACAAAACAGTAAGTTAAAAACATGGAAATGATTACAAAAACAAACAACAACTTAGCGCAACGCTTCAACAGCCGATCACAAGACCATTACTCTGATTAGAGAATAATCTAAAAGGCGACAGTACCAAGAGTTAGGAGCTATTACAGGCTGCGGGGCAGTCAGGTACAAGAAACCAAAGTGGTGCTAGAAGCCTGGAACCGATCAATATTACCATTACGAGAAATATAGCCATAGCAATTCATATACTTTTCGAGTATACTGAGTTGAAGGCGACCCTACCCACGCGGCTTCCTAGGATGCATATGGTCCTCCGACCACTGTTAGGTATCTGGGCGATGTATCTTAGAATAGCTCCAAATGTCAGCTGTTGATAAGCGTATGAGACAAGTTAAAGTAAATCCGTTCCAGTTGCAGGCCTCCAGCACCTTACTTGAGATAGGCATAATTTTGAAAGATGAATTAAGAAGAGATATATGGATCCAATCCAGGTAGCGACGCCTTATGAGACACAGGATAGAAATTCGGTCAGTGATCGGCATAGCTGAATACGTTGCTGTGGACATAAATAAACAGCCAACAAAACAGCGACTGCCATGCCAGGAACCATCACAGCCAGCACTTGTGCACAAATTGGAGTGACAAGATCTCAGACGAGGCCACATCCCTTCAAAGCCGGGCTTCTCGTTTTCGCGCACCGTATACCAATCTCAAGCCAAACAACACAAACGCATGAACGAACTGAAATTTAATACTTTGTCGCAACTTTTTACTACAAAGAAAAAAGAAAAAACACCTAAATGCTAATACACAATATGTAAGAGGCCTCAAGAAAATTCTTCAAAGATGCTCCAAAAATGTTTCAAAAAAATGCACGCAAAAGGAAAATTCAGTTTTGTTGATTGACCACTTGAAGTAGATCTAACTTTTTTAACTTACTCTTGAATATTTTACCATTCTCTGCTCCCAGGACTTCACGTGGCAGACGATCTAACCATCTTGCAGCTCTACAGAAAAACGAGTTGTGCAGTAATGAAAACCTCCTTCTGCGAATTCTTTCATAATGTAGTCTGAAGCCTTTTGCCCTAGCACTACAAGGCATGAAAATCCAAAATTTGCTTGCTTTAAGTCTGATTTCCTGCTTCAAAATACGGAAACAAAAAGTGAGATCATTAGCGATACGTCTTTGTCTGAGGTGGGCTAAATGAAATATCCTTAAGCGTTCAAAATAACTTGGAAGATTCCTTCTGTCTGCGTCTGGGAAAACTCTCAAGTAAGCTAACCTTGTGAAAGTTTGTTGAACTTTCTCGATTTTATTTATATATTTTTTCTTCCATGGATTCCATAGTTGAGAACAGTATTCTAGGTGTGGTAAAACATATGCGCTGTATAACCTCACTAGAAGCTTAGGATGAGAAATTTGAATATTCCGAAAAATTACAAATAATGCAGAATATGCCTTTTTTACAACATTATCAATTTGGTCGGAAAAACCAAGGTCTGAGCGTATCCTAACCCCTAGATCTTTGACAGACGAGCAGTTATTCAACAATGCGCCGCTCACTTCAAAAGAAGTTGGTGAGCCATGGCCCAAATGAAGTACTGAACATTTGCTCAAATTCACCGGAATATTCCAACGAGATCCCCATTCAGTCATCTTCAACAAAGCTTCTTTCAATGCTACCTGGACCTCATCTTTGTTGTTTTCGTCGTACGCCGCGTATAAATGAATTTTGCTTCGAGCTGGAGAGTAATAAATTCATGAATAGGTACTTACCTGAGAAACAAAGTGTAAGTGTCAGCATTGTGATGAGCAATATGTACGCTATGGTGATGTATCGAGCGAGGAACAAAACCAGTTGTTTCGGTAATGAGTAGAAGTATCTAGCCCAGGTACGTAGGTGTCTCCCTTGCATTCATTCTCAATGTAGTTACGATAGTCGATTATTCCTCTCAAGGCCACCTCGTCGAACCCATGATTGACAGCACTCTTTCATTTAGCCTCACTGACTCACCTATTCAGAGAGTGCCAAAAAAGCCTGGAAACTTGTTCTCGATTTTCGTGCGACTCGGACACCTCCAAAACGTCATTGATTTTCTTTTTCTTTACTACATTAATTCCTCATGTCCAGTTTCATAATGCTGTTTTAGCACACATTTCCTACCGTGTGCTTTCATATGAGAACTTTTGGTTTCACGATTGTGGATGAAAAGCGCGTGCTCGCATGGACGCTCTTCGCATTGTTTAATCCGTGCTTATTTGTCGTCAAGCTTTATGCGGTGAATACTTACCACTTTAACACTCCAAATACATAAACAAAAAATCGTAAAATGCACAATCAATTTTTTTTCCAAATGCTTTGATTAGCAGTATGTCCTAATTTATCTGTCCGATGCCAATAGCGCTCCTGCCATTAAGCACGTTAGCTCTAGTAACTTAATCCCACTACAGCCTTCTACGTGAGGTTCGTTCCTTAAAATTTTCTTGGAAAACGATTCCACGGAATCTTTCCATGATGGCACGGAATGGGTTTCCTTTACTCTAGGTGAACATTTGCCCTTGCGGAGATTATCGTCTCGGACTGGTTTTCTAAAGCACTTACTTACCTTCAGAATAGTCTTGGGTGAGGTGTTCGATGTGCAAATGATTGCCAGTTTCCTCGTTGTTCCCCTCTTAGTCTTTAAGAAGATACATTTTTGCAGAGAAAGGCAGGCATTTCCATGCAATTGAAGGCAGTGTTCACGATAAAAACGGTCTCCGAGTTTTCACCGTAAATTGAATCTATCGGGGTCCACTCTGCAACAATAATGGCGAAAGAACGACTAAAAACGAGCCATAGATCGCCATATTGTGGTGCGCGCGAAGCGCGCACCAGATTTGGTTTTGAATCGGCCCCGCGCGCAACCCCTTTTTCGAAATCTCAGTTGAGAGTGAACGTAGAAATTAGAGCTAAATTGCATTAAAAAGAGCTCAAAAAGTTGGTATTCGTGCCCAAAAATGGTTTAGAACGGTTTACTGGTTTTCGAGTAAAAATTGAAAGTCCGCGCGTTTTTGTTGTTAATCTCTTTTTTTTCAGACGGCGTACACGATCTTGTTGGTACACTTAAAATTGAGCTAGGGAGCTCATTTTTGGACAGGAGGCTGGAAATGGACGCAGGTCGCTCCTATTACAATTTGAACTTGATACCTTAACTTTGAAGGGTACCTCAAAATCGTGGGTTTATATACTAAATTAGCCGTGGAGCACGAAAACTGTTTTTTTCTGCTACGGCTGTGGAGACCGGGGTGTGTGGGTGAATCTGCAGCCAATCAACACATGTCGTCGGAGATAAGTACTGAACTTGTCCGAATCCGTACTCATGACACGTCATCGATCGATAATCAATGTTATCGATTTTCGCGCTTTTTGCACAAAATGCGGCTAGGAGTGGTGATTGCTGATGGAATTGGTTTTGTTGGTTGGAGAATTTTGCTCATTAGTCATTACCGATAAATACCGATCAATATTATTGATTTTTTCGCTTTTTGCACAAAATGCCGCAATGATTTTCGATTGTTGATGGCTCTAACAAGGGAAGTGTTTAGAGTGGTAAACGCATCTGCCAGAACGACTAGTATCGTTAGTATCTCTAGTGGCTCAATAGTAAAACTGCGCGGTATCCAGCCGCGAACTGCAGGTTCCAAGAAGTTACAAGCTTAAATTGGTAGTTTATTGTGGATTTTGTACCTCCCAAAACGCGCATTAGTCTTCGGAAAATCCGGAAACGGACCTCATAAATGTGTTCAGCGCCGAAAACTACCCCCCTGAGAAAAGTTTGGGTGAAGGCGCATTTTCCATACTTTGTCCAGACTGACAGCGTTTTGGACTTGTACGGATTTTCGGTTGGGCAAATATTTATACCGATTGGAGAGCTCTGGAAGCGTTTTAGAAAGATGTTCCAGATTTGACTTTAAATTCTCCCCGGGGTTTTTTTGGGGCGCTGATTACGAATCTGTAGTTTATTAGTCGATTTTCCAAAGTTTTCGGCCAATTTCGTTCGAAGCTTCCCAACTGGGGAAAATTTCGAGGGAAAGACGCCACTTTCGAGATTTTCGGAGTGCTACGGTAGATATTGCTCAAATTGCACCTCTGGGGGTTATTTGGAGTGCTGAACACGAATCTGGAGTCCGTTTAACGACTTTTTGCAATTTACCGTAGATTACGGTGGGTATACGGTAGTTTGGTCAAAATCTCAGATTTTACTCAAAATCTGTATACGGGGGTTATTCGGGGTGGAGAATACGAATTTAACGTCCGTTTGTCGATTTTCAAATGACTAAGGTGGTTTTTGCCCCCTAAATGACATGTTACCTACCGTAACCTACAGTAAACCTCAAAATTTCGACAAATCGACTCCAGATTCGTGTTCACCACCCTAGATTACCCCTACATACAAGTTTTGGGCTGAATCCGAGAAAATTTTTTGAAACTCGCATAAAAATGCCTTTTCGCAAGGCTTAAAAAATGCTCATAACTTGTTCGAACCTGCAGCTCGGGGCGATATACTGCGCATTTTTACTATTGAGCCAGAAGAGATACTAACGATACGGGTCGTTTTCGCAGATCCGTTTACCACTCTAAACACTTCCCTTGTAAGTCGCTTGTTTGGGAAATTCTTCTCATCATGCGAAACCAAACATCATCGATCAATGGTATCGAGTTTTCCCATGTTGCACAAAATGCGGCAATGAGTGGTATTTTTTATGGTTTTGGGTAATAAGTTTCAAAAATTGTACTCATTCGACAATCTCGTTGTTAGATGTTTCATCATTCCGAAATGGAAATCGTTGAGCAAAATTGAAGTCAGAAAGGGAACCTTCGAGAAAAAAATGGGAAATTTCTGAAAGTTTAGCTTCCTGGCAAAAGTAACGATTTGGTAAGGATAAAAAAAAAGTTTTAAAAATGTCTTGAAATATCTTAAAAAATGATTTGGCGTAAAATAGCCTGGAAAAATAAAAAAGCTAGGAAATGAAGTGAAATAACCAAAAATGTGATTTGGTGGTCGATCATTTCACAATCTTCTCCGTTAAACTTATCAAAACGAGATCAAGCGCGCAAAGGAAACATTAAGCCATTTTTGAAAGCTGTAATAAGGGAATCAGCATAGGTCAAGCTAGGTGAACGCAAGGCTCCATTCCATATCGTGCTTGATTTCGTTTTGATAAGTTTAACGGAGAAGATTGTGAAATGATCGACCACCAAATCACATTTTTGGTTATTTCACTTCATTTCCTAGCTTTTTTATTTTTCCAGGCTATTTTACGCCAAATCATTTTTTAAGATATTTCAAGACATTTTTAAAACTTTTTTTTATCCTTACCAAATCGTTACTTTTGCCAGGAAGCTAAATTTTCAGAAATATAGCACTCAAATTTGGTTGTGCTATACCCGCCCCGCCCACTTGCTCAAAAGCCAACAAGGAAGTTGGCAGGGTCAGACAGACTGTTGTCCAGGACCTCGAGGAAGCTACGTCCCCCCTTGGAGATCAAAATTTTTGAAAAATTTTCCAAACTTTTACGTCAGGTTCTGAAAATTTTTTCTACAGTTTTTGTTGTCAAAAGTTCCAAAAAAGTATATTTCACCCTGAATTATTAAAAAGACTGATTAGCCTCGGGGTATGTAGCTTTGACTTGTCCTTGAGCAACAACATCTGTATTCTGAAAGAAGTGATTAAAATTGTGACACAATATCCTCACAATCTCATGATGGCATAACGATAAAGAAAAATGTGGGAAAATTAAAGCAGAAATCAAAAACGCTGGATACTTGTTCCTTGCTTGCATTAAGTTTTGCCCTAATATTGATCGTGCAGTAAGCTAGTAACAAGTCAGGAATTATTTAAAAATGACGCAATAGGCTGGCTTGAGCTGATAGGAATTAGTTGTAGTGGAGGAAATTACGGTGAAGATGTAGAACGTTTCCCAAGTCTTGATGGATTCCAACTTCGGAATTATGGTGTAAAAAAAACTCTGGCGTATGCTGAGCATTACACGGGGACGTTTTGGGCTCTCGAATACAGCTCACTAACGATAAGGCTTCACGACACCTGGGTGCAAACCTAGTTGGATGGGGTCACTCAGGATACTAGGGAAGAATGAATGATGCACTATCAAAGCTCAAAGCGTTTTGATGGAGTTTCTGTAAGAAGAACGACTGAAAGCACTATCAAATAGCAGATTCCGGCAGAAGTCTACATTTTGACCTCCAACTACACAGGTTTGCATCGGGACCTCCGGGTGGGTGAAACCATTTTGGGTTAAAAGAAGTTCGATTCCCAACAAGTGTTGTTCAAACAGAAGGGGTGCGAGCGCGGGTAGGAGAGGGGGGTGTAGCCGGCTGTGGTTTTGCGGGCACTATACTGCGCAACAGTGGCCGCAAAACCACCGCCGGTGGCAGACGCGGTTTGGCATTGGAGCGCGATATTTTTCGACGGCTCGACGCAGTGGTAAATTAAACCCCTTGCTCCGGAATGCTCTAGACTGAGGAGTTTCCGAGCGACATCGTGATAGTTAGTAGACGATAGCCCAAGGATGAACATTCTTCCTTTAGGATCTCAGGATTGCTTTTTTGAAAAAAAAATTAGCGTTGTCCAATTTCGGCCGAAGGCGCGGTTTTGGACAACGGTGCAACGTGTTTTAGGCGATTTTCTTCGTGATTTTAAGGTGGTGGGTTAGATATCAGTTTGTGGGAAATTTCATGGAGAATCTGTATCTTGCTTCAGAATATTGAAAATCCGAAATTTTATGGGGGGACGCATGTTGTCTAATTTTCGAAGTTGAAGAATTCAAGCGGTAATAGGCCCGATTAATGAATGTGACTCGTCTGAAGGTTTGTTTTATGTGAACATTTTAATACTGCCTGAAATCTGTGTATTACATCGTATTGTAATGATACTTTCCTCACATGTACTGTTGTGGTGCTGTGTTATTGTTCCCTTTGATCTTTTTGTTGCTATTACAATATATGAGACAACCACGTTCGAACCCCTCGTTGCATGACCTGTTTTCTTCACAGAAAGAAAACGCAACTGAAAACACCTAAATTTCGAAAACTTCTTCACGTCCCCCCTGTCGTCCAGCTGGACAACGCCCGCCTGACCCTGGAAGTTGGCGGGTCGGGCATAGCGCATACAAGTTTGAGGGCCGTATAGGGCGATCTATGGCTCGCTTTTAGCCGTTTCGTCTCTACTGTAAATGTAACGGATTCCGGTGCATTTGATTTCCAGTGAAATTCCGAAGATCGTTTTTATGAACAACATTGGATTTAAGTACTCACTTTCAGTAACATTTGTATCTTTTTCCGCTGTTGTTGGAACGTACTCCTAGGGTTCCCTCTTCAGTAGAGAAACAGAAGCTGCCACTCCTACTACAATCAGATGAGAAACCATAAACTTCTTCATTTCAGAATGAAAGATTTCAACAGGAGGATTGGGAGTCAAAAGGAAAAGGAGTTTGGTGTATGGGACTAATTTGGGAGCAGACCATTTCGAGGATGGCTGTTTCTTCATTGCAACCACAACCGGATTGGCGCTCTCAGCTGTACGTCGCGATGTCGCTAACGTGACTACCACACTTGGCTACTTGATTCGGTCTGCTAATACGCCTACGTTTTTTCACTTTGGAGTCCGCCTCTTCTAGAAACATGTGGTACTCATTGATATTCGGTTATTCCAAATAGAACACATAGCTTTCATTTCTAAAAAAAGGGGGACTCTAAACATTTTTCAATAAGCAATATGTTGCACGTCTGGCGCACCATGACACACTTTTAGGTCCTGCCTCATCTCTTCCTGCACTATATTGTTTCCCCTCCTCCTAGATGATACAATAGCTGCAACTTACGGATAGATATTCCTTGATAATGGTAATGCTCGCGATATGATTAGAGGCAGTGTTCACGATAATCTTCGATTTTGAGATTATTCGCTAAAACGATTGTTTGCCCCCCCCCAAGTAGAACTGAAATGACGAAGAAACCGAGAAGAACGCTCCAGAAGGGAACGAAATCCTTTTCTCTCACCTCACTTATTTACTCTCACTGGAACTGTTTGTTGTGACAACGAAATCTTTTGTGGACCCGTCTTTTGCGATTCTCTACTCTCTGTTGCTCCATTCCTTCCTTCGGAACATAACTAGTTCTGTTTTGCCCAAAATATTCTTCCATTTTCGATTAGTCCCATTTTTTACCGGTGACAACCGCCGTGATCATGTTCATCCAACCGGACAACTAGTCCAGGTCAGAGAATAATATCACTGAAATAAGACGATTTAGTGCGTTTCTTGCCGTTTCTTCGTAATTTTGGTAACACTTGGTAGCCAACGATTTGCAAAAGACGGGCCCACAAAAGCATTCATTGACACAGCAAACAATTCCACTGAGAGTAAATAATTTCTGGCCCTTTTGGTGCGTTTTTCTCGGTTTCTTCGTCATTTCAGTTCTGCTCGGGGCCAAACAATTGATTTAGCGATTAATCTCGAAATCGTAAATTATCGTGAACACTGCCTTTAAGCCGAATAGTGAATTATAAAGTCAGAAAAAAAGAGAAACTGTCTGCCAGAAGCGATTCTGCAATATTTATACTGTCACACTCCAAGAAAAAATCCTCCTATAGACTTACAAAATTGGCGTTTCAGCCTAACAGAATAAGGAAATCAAAAAACCTAGTACGCTCAGGGAGCCAATCCTTCCTTTCGGTTTTTGGGCAGGTATGTTTTCCTATTATTTTTTTTATTTTAAGGGAACCTGAAAAGCTGTAACCTGTAAGGAAAAACTGGCCTCAAAACTCTCGGAAGCGATTGTGGGCCCGCGCTTAATTTAGGGTTTCAATTTTTTCACGACCTCTAGATATAAACGGAAGCTCCGTTCCCTGATTTCTGATTTCCGATGGTTTCGGTTTTTTCGCTTTTTGATTTTCGGTTTCCGAAGCTTCAAGGGCCCTTTCGTTTGCCGATTTTCGTAATGAAAAATCTTCATCTCTGATGACAACCCATTCAGATTTTCAAGGATCCAAACATAGAAAATGATTCTAGAAAGGTTCAATTGTTTCAGCGGGACATGAAAAAAATGGAGTGTGATTTGAATGCGAATCATTTTTCATTTATTGTTTGCTCAAACAACCGGGCATTCGTGGAGTTTGAAATTCTTAAGGTGCGCCTCCGTTAAGTAATGACACTCTGAAAACGTCTGTGGGAACTGACAAGGTTGTGTCAAGGGTGAGCCGTAGGACTTTCGACAAACCTAGTCCAGCTAATGGAGAAGACGCGATCGCGCGACTTTCGCAACACCACCCGTCAGGTCTATGTCATACTTCCTCGATATCATGAGCGACGGGCATGTCATTTAGCACAAACAGCGGCGTGACCAACACTGGCGCAACGGCGTTGGCCGTCGTTGGAAAAGTTGTCGGGCGTTTAATGCGGAAGACTGACCTACTGCAAGGGTGACGGAGCCTGCCGCTGGTGCAAACTGTTCAATTTCGCAGTTTTATCCCGATTTTGGTGTCTAGATCTCCACATTTATTTGGACCTTTTTTTCCAACGAGGCCGATTTGTGACTAAAGCAAGTATCACACTACCCGCAACTATTCTAAAACAAGTACCACAATTTAGAAGCTGTTGATAGGTGTTTTCTCAACTTTAGAAGCATATGAAAGCAATAAAAGCTGTTGAGGGCCATATGTGACGTAGGATCGCGTCGCTGGAGCTCAGCGAGGCCCAACGCCTCGTCAGGACCCGACCACGCCTCAAAACTCTCGCTCGGCGGCATGCCGCCTGTGGACGCCGTGGCCTCGTCCATTCGCTAGACTGAATTCTTCAAAAGGTTTATATGTATGTAGCACTGCGGAGAAGAATTTCACATGACCGGAGAAAAACTTAGGAAATGATTGTGATGTTTTATTTAAACGCTCTTTCAGGTACCTCTGAAAGCAAAGGGGTTTTTCTTCTTTGATGATTATCTTCACCTCCGTTTTTTGTTTGTGCTGCGTGTTTTATCATGCGTATCCTTTGGACGTAATAATAAACGAATAAATAAGAAAACTGAATTCTGATTTATGAAGTTTTTAAAAAGTTCCTTTGGAGTTTTCATTTACTGGACACTATGCATTGCTCCTTAAATGTATTTTTTGGTTGAGGGGATCCGCAGAGTTGCTGTTGCGGCGTTGCTCGTAACGAAGAGCAGCGTTGAGGGATACAATATCGATAACTCCTTGGCTAGGAGGGCGACGAGGGGGCCACAGAAAGTTTTGTCGTCCCCACGGCCCGCTCCAGAGTCACCGAGTGACGAGCAACACCGCGACGAAAATCTCTTCAGACTTTTTAGCTTCGAAATTTATAAAGTTCCAAACCTGACTACTTCCAATATTCGGCTTTTGAATTGAGTCTGAATCGAATATATTGGAAGGGCCGGCCGCGAATATCCGAGTCGGAGCAATGTACATACATATGATGGATGGACAAGCGTAACGTCTATGATGTTCCCATTAGGATTCTGTAACGAGCACATTTTTGCTAAAATAGCGCTTTTTTCGTGCACAAAGCTCTCACTTCAATGCAAAATTGACGTGAAAACTGCCGAAATGTATGCTTGAGAGCATTTCCGGATTCTCTAAACATACTATAGGGTGTGAGTATAACGGTTCAGACTCCTAAAGAACTGCTAACAAAAAAAAAACTCCGGCTAAAAAAATGTGTGGCTCTGCGGGAAAGCAATTACTACACTGTGACTCTCTTTTCAAGTAGTATTTCCGTCAGTAAAAAAACCGATAGTTTAAGAAACGTTCAAATCAAATAGAAATGTTGATCTCAAATCTGAGGGCGTGAATTGTGACGATTCCTCGTTACCACCCGCCTCGTTGACATTGACGACTGGAACTCTTCATATGTCGTCGACCTTCTCACCCAATTACCACCAGTCAAACCACATGTGCCTTCTAGATACGTGCACGATCTGCTATTGATCAGATTCATGGAAGCTCGGCACTGTATTCCATGCCATAAGGGCTGTCCGTTCTGGTCTCAAGCGCATGCAATTCCATCGGAAAGGGTTGACGGGCATCCAATTTGTAGAAAGAAGTGCTCGAAATTCAGCTGTCTGCCACAGCAACCTGTTTACCCCAGCAGTTTTAGGGGGTTCATGATGGGCGAGCTTTTTTTGGTGCCCTTTCACCATGTGACCTGTGCCAGCTATTCTCCTTCTGTTCCCTCTTTTCCCCTTCTCCAACTTTGTCAACCGTTGACAAGGGTGTGTTATCGGGCGGTCTGATCTGCTGGCAACTCGATCGGTTCGCCAATTTCTGCCGAGAACGCCAGGATAGGTGCTCTTCTACACGCCTGTTATGAGGTGGTTCGCCCCGTGCGTCCGTTGTCCCGGGTTAGACGGCATAATGGTTTGCCCTCGTTCCACCGATGGTTCGCCTTTCAAGGTCTCCTCACACCCACCTAACCCATTGCGCTTGTACTTCTTCCACGCAACGCAATACGACACCATTTCTGGAACACCAAATCAATTCAACGCAACCTCAACTTTGCAGATTTGTTTTGTTTTGCTCCGAAAATTGTGCTCAATATATCATTTTGTTGCGCACGAATATATATTTTGTGGAAAATTGATCTGCTGCTCTCTCTAAAGATTCTTGGACCTCCTATTTACTCTGCCTTTTCCATGGCCTCGGAAAAGGTCGAGTAATTCTGAAAAAAAATTCCCTGTCATTAGAGGTTCCAATCTCGTCCATTCATCACAGTGGGTGATATTGGAGTTGCTAGAGGACTGATCTACCGTTTCTACTCCGAAAAAATTTGAAAATTTCGCAAGGTGTTCTTCCAAATACTTATGTATGTATATTTGTCACTGGATTCTCTTACCTCTTCGTATTTTCCATATTCTCCCCTAGCACTAAGCGATTATAATTCTCCATCAAATTTTCCCCATCGACGATTTTCGACCTACAAGGAAAGTGTTTTAGTGGTAAACGCATCTGCGAAAGTGACTTATATTGTTAGTAAATATTTCTTAAGCCTCAATAGTAAAACTGCCCCGATCTGGCTGCTGGTTCAAGAAGTTTTAAGCGTTTTTAAAGCTTCGCGAGAAGGCAAGTGTTTTTCTTCTGGTGTTTCGAAAATTTACCTCGGATTTTGCTTAAAACTTGTATATAATATTCAACTAGGAAGCTGAAAATTTTGGGTCCAGTTTCCAAAACTCTCAGGTCTACTGTAGGTT
This sequence comes from Aplectana chamaeleonis, assembly GCA_029168955.1. Classification (NCBI taxonomy): domain Eukaryota; kingdom Metazoa; phylum Nematoda; class Chromadorea; order Rhabditida; family Cosmocercidae; genus Aplectana; species Aplectana chamaeleonis. The sequence continues at coordinate 319,206 of JAPDOI010000278.1, read as the reverse complement.
ACGGTAGGTATAATTCCACTTTGGGGCAAACACTTCCTTAGCATTTCGAAAATTTACTTGTGGACATTAAACTCGTATTCAGCACCCCGATCAAGCCCCACATAGAAATTTTGAGTCAATTCTGGGACTTTGACCAAACTGCCGTATACAAACGTAATCGACCGTGAGCTGTCGAAAATCGACAAACGGACGTCAGATTCGTGTTCAGCACTCCAAATGACCCCTAAAGATACATTTTGAGCCAATTCTACCATAGCGTTCCGGAAGTCGTCAAAAGTCGCGTTTTGCCCTGACATTTTCTCCGGATCGGAGGCTTCGAACGAATTTAGTCGAAATGTTAGAGGAATGTGCTCTCGGCCAAACTGTGTCCAGGGGGCTATTTAGGGCCCTGGACACGGTTGTGATGTCCGTTTCTAGATTTTGGAAAGATTACTGCTCGTTTTCGCAGTTGCCTTTACCACCGTAGACTTTTCCCTTGTTAGTCAGTTCGTCGATTTTGCGAACACTCGATTTTCTAGTATGTTCAAAATTTGACTACTTCGAAGATTCGCTTCTCAAGACATCGAAGCTATCTGAAAACCATTTAGCAGTAGCAGGTTGTAGGATGCTATGTCCGAAAGGCTACAGTGCAGGCAGGGCAGGTAGAGGTTGGAGAACTACTCAAGCAAACTCAAATGTCGACAGCAGGTTGACCCGACCCTTTCTCGAGCAACCCGGCGAGAGCAGATTCTTTCGGGAGAAAAACTTGAACCTGTTATGTATCCGCTATCGACCTGTCGATTGCAGGTTCACTGCAGGTTGATAAGGCAACACATCCTATCGCCGGTGATCCTACGAGTCTGCCAATGTGTATTGGATAGCCCGTTTTTTTCTTGCTTTCCACTAATCAAACATATAGTACTACAGTCTGCACGGATCGCACTATACTTTGCGTTCCTCATTGTGAGGTGGCGCGAACTCGGTGCACGTAGGTTATAACACATGTGCACCGATTTTGCGTCAACGCACGGGAAGGCCCCTTTCGGAGTGCAATCGCAGTGTGACGCGATCGTGGTCACGGCGATGCGACCATCGCGTCGCCGTGCAATACACAGCGATGCGATCGAAGCATCTAGTCGCCAAACTGCGCTTTTTCAGCTTTTTTTTTGAGGAACTTGTGTCTGAACGTGCTGCGAACTGGTCGTGCGATGCAACCAGATCGGTAGGATAGGTTCGTACTCGATCGCGTCGTACTGCGATCACACTCTGAAAGACGCCTACAGAACGCAAAGTATCCGTTCGACCCGTGCGCCGACTACCTTTGTGGGTACTCTCTCGGATTTAGACGTTTGGCAAAGTCTTTTCGTGTTTATGCGAACTAGTTTTTTTGAAAATTTCTTCCGGAAAGATATGGCAACATGCCGGATTTATGCACAGAACTTGTACAGAAGACCGTAAAGAACCAACGATTCTCCGTCCTAACCCGAAAGAACACCATTTTGTGAAATAACATGCAAGATGAACGTCGGTTCGAAAGGAATGCTTCTTCAAGGGATCACATACTGCAATTATACCGTAGACTTTTGCTGCCACCGTCGCTCGTCGTTGTGCAGCGCACTGCGACAACGACAGTCGGGGGCTGACGCTGTGCAAAGCGACGTGACCGCGTGTCGCGGAAGTATACCATTGACCTCATGCGTGCACCTAGTTTGCGCCAACCTCCCATAAGGTACTAAAAGTATCGATGCGATCCTTGCCGACTGTACATATGTTATCGCCGTGTAAGAAACGACATGGGTACGGTCGAAGTTCAATAATTTTGGTGTTGTATGTAGACTAGCTGGACTCCGACGTTGCTCCAAGAACAACAAACAGGCTTGCCATAATCGTCTCCCAGGGATTCCTTTATCCCGCCGCTGAAATCTGAAGATTCGATGACCGTATGTGTCCTCGTCTAGAAGCGAAGAAAAGCAGTAGTCAAAAGTTCTTGTTTTTTTCTTGAGTATTTCGTTTTGAATCCTGAAAATAATAGCAGGTTCAATCATAACAGCTTTCTAGAAAGAAAAGAAAACTACTTCTAATGATTGTAAACACTTTGTCAAACAGCAAACACATCTTTGTAAAAAAGAATAAAATCTAAGATGCTATGGACTCATGACACAATCATGTATACCAAATCTACGATTCACTGCCTAACACCTGTTGCGAAGTTGAATTTCATTGCCGACATAAAATCCGGAATTTTTCATTTCTTTGGGGTATCGATGATTGCTGTCGTGAATCGCCTTTCTCTCCTGGAATCGACCACTTTCTCTTATGATTTTATGATCCTAGACATCGGTGTTCTCGGAGGACGAGCGAACGTGAAGGTGAAATTGCGTCGTGGGGGGCCATGAAGGGCCCACTCCGACTCGCTCACAAGGCCCATTCTCTCCTATTTCACCTTTCTCGACAACTTCAGGTTTGATTTGGCTTTCTGCTTTACCATCTCCTTCATTACATACACAGTTCTTCCATCTAAACTACATCAAGGAATCATCAACGCTAACTAATTTTGACGGTTGACTAATTCACACTCAGTCGAACCGACTGATTCGATTAGTTATTCCACCTTCGAGTTAAATTCTTGCGAGAGACACACCGACCTCATCTGCATCGATAACTTTTCCAAAGTGGTCAGTATCTTGGTGCTAACTCGAGGCGAGTTAGTCGAGTGTCCTGTGAACAACCGCTGCTGGTATCCTCTATCATACCGGTTTCGGCAGCTGCCCGCTAGTGTCATCCCATTTCGGGATTCCCAACTCCTTTCCATACAACCCTCCAGCTCCCCTCTACCATCCCTTTCTTATTGAATAGCACTATTCAAACTGGTTACCACTATAGGCGTTTTCCTCTTGAATTTAAGCTCCCAAACATTCCTGTGCTTCCCTTACAATGCACCCTCCATTAGAATAAAGAAAAAAAGCAAATCATCCAACTAATTCCTTTAAAGTGATGCCCTTCGAGAAAAGGGCAAGTTTCAGAGCAGTCCTAGTCATTCAGTCGAGGTTTGTGAATACACCATTTGAGTACCTCGGCGGGGTCATTGTGATTCCGTTCATGGTCAGCGCGTAAAAAAGACGAATAGCAGTTTGGCCGAATTAAAAGGTCACTAAAAGCTCTCTTTGAATGTCAGCAAAATAAAACTGTCGCTATGCTTATTCGAAGTTTTATTTAAAAGTAGTTCAGCTAGTTCCAAACACTGAATGGATTACTGAATTTCGTCAATAGCTGTCGATCGAAATATATCCTTCTTTTGAGGAACATCTCAGTATGAATTGTGAACACTGCTTTGCAGAGAATAGTTTTGCTCTCCCGGATAACATAAGTTATAGAAGAAGTCACACGAGCTGAAACAATCTGCCCTGTAAAACATGTGAATTGATTGTGTTTCTGTAGAGTTCGTGAGAAACCTTTGTTAGTACAATACCCGCGCTAAGTTTTGTAAAAACGGGGAGCATCTGGCAAATTTGGCAAAAAGCGTCCGAGGCTTTTGTGAATGAAGACTTTTTTGAATTTTGAAAACGCTGTCATATTCACAGATCAAATTGCTCCCTAATCGTACAACTTGAAGGCCGAAGCTCCCTAAAATCGCTTTATTTTTGAAGGAAATAGTTTTTGCAGGGGTTTTTCAAAAACGTCGCGCGCGGCGAAGTGCGGCGAAATTTTGAGCAGTATTTGTACAAGCAATAGAGGAGCAATCTGTATGTTTTCTTCATAAGTTAGGTGCAGGTGAGAGAATCTAAAAGTTTGTGTTGGTTGAATTTTCGAAATCCTCCATTAAACACGCTTGAGAACTACCTGAAAAGTCGGAGTTCTGTTGCGAAAACCCTGGACTCTAAAATGAAGGATTTTGAAAATTTGACCAACATAAACGTTGAGATTCTCTCACCTGCACCTAATTTATGAAGAAACATACAGATTGCTCCTCTATTACTTGTACAATTATTGCGCAAAGTTTCGCCGCACTTCGCCGCGCGCGACGTTTTTGAAAAACTATTGCAAAAACTATTTCCTTCAAAAACGAAGCGATTTTAGGGAACCTCGGCACACAAGTCACATAATTATGTAGCAATTTGATCTTTGAATATGATAGCGTTTTCAGAATTCGAAAAAGTCTTCATTCAAAAAAGTTACATGCATCGGACGTTTTTTTGCCAAGTTTGCCAGATGCTCCCCGTTTTTACAAAACTTAGCGCGGGTATTGTAATTAGGAGACAGCCTGAATGCTTCTTTTCCCTATAGGGGTGAGCGGGGCCTGTTCCACGCTTTTTCGAGTTATTCACAAATTTTAGAGCTTGAGGTCAAGGAGTAGCACAGAACATAGTTCGGGGCACCTCTGTGTAGCCATTCTAATGGTATCATCTGAAAATTCTATTACAGAGGCTGAAAAGAGGAAACGTGAAACTATATATACGTTCCGAGTAGGCATCAGTGAGAAGCGCTGAAAACAAAAGAACCGAAAAGCAAAAATTTTTCGGTTTCGACTCCGAAAATTTTCGAGAGAAAAAACGAAAAATTTTGTCCTTGGAAATGTCGTACTCTCGCAGTCACATAATTTTTGACTGAAACAAAACGCCGGTTTGATTGAAAGGCTTAAAATGATCACAGGATTATGCTTTCTTTTTCTTGTTAGAGCTATTTTCTTGTTAGACTTCTTCATGTTATGAGAGTTCAGTCTTGTTATAAGAAGTTGCAGTAACGATCGCTGAAAGAAATTATTGCTGGACACATTTTGGAACTCTTATTCTGAACTTGTTCTTCAGAAGTGCTGTACGATTCCCTACGCATTTGTACCCACCATTTCATGTGTGTTTGAAGAAAAACCCGGACTCGAAAGTCACCCCGAACACAATGAAGAATTCTAAATCAACGATTTGAGTGAGGCAGTGTTTTTACAGAGACGAGCATTAATAAGTACTGATTCGTGAGGTATTTTTACGTGAATTGCTTGCGCTATCGCTCCAGCCGCGAAGCGGCTGGAGAGGTTTGGTTTTGCCTGGCACTTGTGATCACTTAGATTTTGGTAAAGTAGTTAATAAAACCTGTAAAACAAATTTTCTAGAGATTTCCTTCTGGATATAAGTGAGAGAGTATAGAAGACACCCGCTGACAAAATTTGAGCCAAATCGATTGAAAATTAACAAAGTTAGATCGGCGGAAGCTTAGCTAAAATTCGCGTTTTTTCTTGTAACGCGTCCCTCGTGTCCTGTTCCTCGTCCCTCGTCCCTCGTCCCTCGTTCCTCGTTCGCGCCACTAGCCACTGCCAGTGGTCGCAGGCTATCAGTACATAGGGCATCTGATGACGTCATCAGGGTGTCATGTAAAGTACATAGGGCATCTGATGACGTCATCAAGATGTCATGTAAAGTACATAGGGCATCTGATGACGTCATAAGGGTGTCACGTAAAGTACATAGGGCATCTGATGACGTCATCAAGATGTCATGTAAAGTACATAGGGCATCTGATGACGTCATCAGGGTGTCATGTAAAGTACATAGGGCATCTGATGACGTCATCAAGATGTCATGTAAAGTACATAGGGCATCTGATGACGTCATCAAGATGTCATGTAAAGTACATAGGGCATCTGATGACGTCATCAGGGTGTCATGTAAAGTATTACATAGGGCATCTGATGACGTCATCAAGATGTCATGTAAAGTACATAGGGCATCTGATGACGTCATAAGGGTGTCACGTAAAGTACATAGGGCATCTGATGACGTCATCAAGATGTCATGTAAAGTACATAGGGCATCTGATGACGTCATCAGGGTGTCATGTAAAGTACATAGGGCATCTGATGACGTCATCAAGATGTCATGTAAAGTACATAGGGCATCTGATGACGTCATCAAGATGTCATGTAAAGTACATAGGGCATCTGATGACGTCATCAGGGTGTCATGTAAAGTATTACATAGGGCATCTGATGACGTCATCAAGATGTCATGTAAAGTACATAGGGCATCTGATGACGTCATCAAGATGTCATGTAAAGTACATAGGGCATCTGATGACGTCATCAGGATGTCATGTAAAGTACATAGGGCATCTGATGACGTCATCAGGATGTCATGTAAAGTATTACATAGGGCATCTGATGACGTCATCAAGATGTCATGTAAAGTACATAGGGCATCTGATGACGTCATAAGGGTGTCACGTAAAGTATTACATAGGGCATCTGATGACGTCATCAAGATGTCATGTAAAGTACATAGGGCATCTGATGACGTCATCAGGATGTCATGTAAAGTACATAGGGCATCTGATGACGTCATCAGGATGTCATGTAAAGTATTACATAGGGCATCTGATGACGTCATCAAGATGTCATGTAAAGTACATAGGGCATCTGATGACGTCATCAGGGTGTCATGTAAAGTATTACATAGGGCATCTGATGACGTCATCAAGATGTCATGTAAAGTACATAGGGCATCTGATGACGTCATAAGGGTGTCACGTAAAGTACATAGGGCATCTGATGACGTCATCAAGATGTCATGTAAAGTACATAGGGCATCTGATGACGTCATCAGGGTGTCATGTAAAGTACATAGGGCATCTGATGACGTCATCAAGATGTCATGTAAAGTACATAGGGCATCTGATGACGTCATCAAGATGTCATGTAAAGTACATAGGGCATCTGATGACGTCATCAGGGTGTCATGTAAAGTACATAGGGCATCTGATGACGTCATCAAGATGTCATGTAAAGTACATAGGGCATCTGATGACGTCATAAGGGTGTCACGTAAAGTACATAGGGCATCTGATGACGTCATCAGGGTGTCATGTAAAGTACATAGGGCATCTGATGACGTCATCAGGGTGTCATGTAAAGTACATAGGGCATCTGATGACGTCATCAAGATGTCATGTAAAGTACATAGGGCATCTGATGACGTCATCAAGATGTCATGTAAAGTACATAGGGCATCTGATGACGTCATCAGGGTGTCATGTAAAGTACATAGGGCATCTGATGACGTCATCAAGATGTCATGTAAAGTACATAGGGCATCTGATGACGTCATAAGGGTGTCACGTAAAGTACATAGGGCATCTGATGACGTCATCAAGATGTCATGTAAAGTACATAGGACATCTGATGACGTCATCAGGGTGTCATGTAAAGTACATAGGGCATCTGATGACGTCATCAAGATGTCATGTAAAGTACATAGGGGATCTGATGACGTCATCAAGATGTCATGAAAAGTACATAGGGCATCTGATGACGTCATCAGGGTGTCATGTAAAGTACATAGGGCATCTGATGACGTCATCAAGATGTCATGTAAAGTACATAGGGCATCTGATGACGTCATCAAGATGTCATGTAAAGTACATAGGGCATCTGATGACGTCATCAGGGTGTCATGTAAAGTACATAGGGCATCTGATGACGTCATCAAGATGTCATGTAAAGTACATAGGGCATCTGATGACGTCATCAGGATGTCATGTAAAGTACATAGGGCATCTGATGACGTCATCAGGATGTCATGTAAAGTACATAGGGCATCTGATGACGTCATCAAGATGTCATGTAAAGTACATAGGGCATCTGATGACGTCATAAGGGTGTCACGTAAAGTACATAGGGCATCTGATGACGTCATCAAGATGTCATGTAAAGTACATAGGGCATCTGATGACGTCATCAGGGTGTCATGTAAAGTACATAGGGCATCTGATGACGTCATCAAGATGTCATGTAAAGTACATAGGGCATCTGATGACGTCATCAAGATGTCATGTAAAATACATAGGGCATCTGATGACGTCATCAGGGTGTCATGTAAAGTACATAGGGCATCTGATGACGTCATCAAGATGTCATGTAAAGTACATAGGGCATCTGATGACGTCATAAGGGTGTCACGTAAAGTACATAGGGCATCTGATGACGTCATCAAGATGTCATGTAAAGTACATAGGGCATCTGATGACGTCATCAGGGTGTCATGTAAAGTACATAGGGCATCTGATGACGTCATCAAGATGTCATGTAAAGTACATAGGGCATCTGATGACGTCATCAAGATGTCATGTAAAGATGCATAGGGCATCTGATGACGTCATCAGGGTGTCATGTAAAGTACATAGGGCATCTGATGACGTCATCAAGATGTCATGTAAAGTACATAGGGCATCTGATGACGTCATAAGGGTGTCACGTAAAGTACATAGGGCATCTGATGACGTCATCAGGGTGTCATGTAAAGTACATAGGGCATCTGATGACGTCATCAGGGTGTCATGTAAAGTACATAGGGCATCTGATGACGTCATCAGGATGTCATGTAAAGTACATAGGGCATCTGATGACGTCATCAGGGTGTCATGTAAAGTACATAGGGCATCTGATGACGTCATCAGGGTGTCATGTAAAGTACATAGGGCATCTGATGACGTCATCAGGGTGTCATGTAAAGTACATAGGGCATCTGATGACGTCATCAGGGTGTCATGTAAAGTACATAGGGCATCTGATGACGTCATCAGGGTGTCATGTAAAGTACATAGGGCATCTGATGACGTCATCAGGGTGTCATGTAAAGTACATAGGGCATCTGATGACGTCATCAGGGTGTCATGTAAAGTACATAGGGCATCTGATGACGTCATCAGGATGTCATGTAAAGTACATTGGGCATCTGATGACGTCATCAGGGTGTCATGTAAAGTACATAGGGCATCTGATGACGCCATCAGGGTGTCATGTAAAGTACATAGGGCATCTGATGACGTCATCAAGGTGTCATGTAAAGTACATAGGGCATCTGATGACGTCAAAGGGTGTCATGTAAAGTACATAGGGCATCTGATGACGTCATCAGGGTGTCATGTAAAGTACATAGGGCATCTGATGACGTCATCAGGATGTCATGTAAAGTACATAGGGCATCTGATGACGTCATCAAGGTGTCATGTAAAGTACATAGGGCATCTGATGACGTCAAAAGGGTGTCATGTAAAGTACATAGGGCATCTGATGACGTCATCAGGGTGTCATGTAAAGTACATAGGGCATCTGATGACGTCATCAGGATGTCATGTAAAGTACATAGGGCATCTGATGACGTCATCAGGATGTCATGTAAAGTACATAGGGCATCTGATGACGTCATCAAGGTGTCATGTAAAGTACATAGGGCATCTGATGACGTCATCAGGGTGTCATGTAAAGTACATAGGGCATCTGATAACGTCATCAGGGTGTCATGTAAAGTACATAGAGCATCTGATGACGTCATCAGGGTGTCATGTAAAGTACATAGGGCATCTGATGACGTCATCAGGATGTCATGTAAAGTACATAGAGCATCTGATGACGTCATCAGGGTGTCATGTAAAGTACATAGGGCATCTGATGACGTCATCAGGGTGTCATGTAAAGTACATAGAGCATCTGATGACGTCATCAGGGTGTCATGTAAAGTACATAGGGCATCTGATGACGTCATCAGGGTGTCATGTAAAGTACATAGGGCATCTGATAACGTCATCAGGGTGTCATGTAAAGTACATAGAGCATCTGATGACGTCATCAGGGTGTCATGTAAAAGTACATAGGGCATCTGATGACGTCATCAGGGTGTCATGTAAAGTACATAGGGCATCTGATGACGTCATCAGGGTGTCATGTAATAAGTACATAGGGCATCTGATGACGTCATCAGGATGTCATGTAAAGTACATAGGGCATCTGATGACGTCATCAGGATGTCATGTAAAGTACATAGGGCATCTGATGACGTCATCAGGGTGTCATGTAAAGTACATAGGGCATCTGATGACGTCATCAGGGTGTCATGTAAAGAACATAGGGCATCTGATGACGTCATCAGGATGTCATGTAAAGTACATAGGGCATCTGATGACGTCATCAGGGTGTCATGTAAAGTACATAGGGCATCTGATGACGTCATCAGGGTGTCATGTAAAGTACATAGGGCATCCGATGACGTCATCAGGATGTCATGTAAAGTACATAGGGCATCTGATGACGTCATCAGGGTGTCATGTAAAGTACATAGGGCATCTGATGACGTCATCAGGGTGTCATGTAAAGAACATAGGGCATCTGATGACGTCATCAGGATGTCATGTAAAGTACATAGGGCATCTGATGACGTCATCAGGGTGTCATGTAAAGTACATAGGGCATCTGATGACGTCATCAGGGTGTCATGTAAAGTACATAGGGCATCTGATGACGTCATCAGGGTGTCATGTAAAGTACATAGGGCATCTGATGACGTCATCAGGGTGTCATGTAAAGTACATAGGGCATCTGATGACGTCATCAGGGTGTCATGTAAAGTACATAGGGCATCTGATGACGTCATCAGGATGTCATGTAAAGTACATAGGGCATCTGATGACGTCATCAGGGTGTCATGTAAAGTACATAGGGCATCTGATGACGTCATCAGGGTGTCATGTAAAGTACATAGGGCATCTGATGACGTCATCAGGGTGTCATGTAAAGTACATAGGGCATCTGATGACGTCATCAGGATGTCATGTAAAGTACATAGGGCATCTGATGACGTCATCAGGATGTCATGTAAAGTACATAGGGCATCTGATGACGTCATCAGGATGTCATGTAAAGTACATAGGGCATCTGATGACGTCATCAGGGTGTCATGTAAAGTACATAGGGCATCTGATGACGTCATCAGGATGTCATGTAAAGTACATAGGGCATCTGATGACGTCATCAGGATGTCATGTAAAGTACATAGGGCATCTGATGACGTCATCAGGATGTCATGAAAAGTACATAGGGCATCTGATGACGTCATCAGGATGTCATGTAAAGTACATAGGGCATCTGATGACGTCATCAGGATGTCATGTAAAGTACATAGGGCATCTGATGACGTCATCAGGATGTCATGAAAAGTACATAGGGCATCTGATGACGTCATCAGGATGTCATGTAAAGTACATAGGGCATCTGATGACGTCATCAGGATGTCATGTAAAGTACATAGGGCATCTGATGACGTCATCAGGATGTCATGTAAAGTACATAGGGCATCTGATGACGTCATCAGGGTGTCATGTAAAGTACATAGGGCATCTGATGACGTCATCAGGGTGTCATGTAAAGTACATAGGGCATCTGATGACGTCATCAGGGTGTCATGTAAAGTACATAGGGCATCTGATGACGTCATCAGGGTGTCATGTAAAGTACATAGGGCATCTGATGACGTCATCAGGGTGTCATGTAAAGTACATAGGGCATCTGATGACGTCATCAGGGTGTCATGTAAAGTACATAGGGCATCTGATGACGTCATCAGGATGTCATGTAAAGTACACAGGGCATCTGATGACGTCATCAGAACGTCGTGCCAAGTGCATAAAGCATCTGGTGACGTCATCAGGACGTCGTGCCAAGGTGGTGCCAAGTGCATAGGGCATTTTCTGACATCAGCAGGACGTCGTGGAAAGTGAGTAGCGCTTCATTTTTAGCGTGCGCATCAAGTTTGTTGCTTACTGATTATTATAGCAATCCATGCTATTCGAAAATTATTGAAGATTTTTCAGGGATATTACTTCGTAATATCAAAAAAAGTGAACAATTCTATCAAAAAGGGGTCTTCCAAGCGAAAGAGGTTTGGTTGGCGTCAGAAACGTTCCAACAAAAAGGGAACAATAGGTAAGTAGAATGAGGAGAGTCTACAAAAAGTGAACAATATTTTCTGAGACTGATTTTCCTGGCCGATACTTCTTAACAGCAAAACAAACCGTTGCGGAGTTCTACACGGAAGCACTCTGTGGTTCCAAAACTCGTCTTGACTACACGAGAACCGTTAAAAAGTATGTGCATGTAAACCTAATACTTACCATGAATCTTGGCATAGCGATGTAATAATTAGTAGAGTGTTAATAAAGCCGTGTCCAAGATGTTAACGATTTATCAGGCTAACGTTTCGGCCTCGTCGCCTTCATCAGAGCCTTTGGTGCCAAGAAAGTGCGAAAGGGTCATGTAAAGTACATAGGGCATCTGATGACGTCATCAGGGTTCATACCACCCACTGCCTGACTAACTAGAGGTGGCCCCTTTCGCACTTTCTTGGCACCAAAGGCTCTGATGAAGGCGACGAGGCCGAAACGTTAGCCTGATAAATCGTTAACATCTTGGACACGGCATTATTTACACTCTACTAACTAATACTTACCATCAGAATAGAAGATGATGCCAAAAACACAGACGGACGGTTAGCTCCAGCTGCTACGAGAAGCGAAGCCAAAGTGCAGCATCTAATGAGAATATTTTCTTATATTCTCGTCAACGAATAAAAGTCCATTCTTGGAAACCATTGAACTCTTCCTCTAGAAGTACCACAACGGTTTGTTTTTGCTGTTAAGAAGTATCGGCCAGGAAAATCAGTCTCAGAAAATATTGTTCACTTTTTGTAGACTCTCCTCATTCTACTTACCTATTGTTCCCTTTTTGTTGGAACGTTTCTGACGCCAACCAAACCTCTTTTGCTTGGAAGACCCCTTTTTGATAGAATCACATTTTATTTCAATCCGGGCGTTCGCGACGCGGTAAATGCTGACCAATAGCACAGCCTTCCCAATCATAAGTAAGAGAAAACGTGAGAGAATCAATGCGAAAACCCTTTTCGAAAAAAAAACAACGATTCGAACTAAAACTGGCAGACAATACGCGTCAACACTCTACTAGATTTGCATTTTTCGCAGTGAAAACAGTCTTAGATGTTCTTAAAATCCGCACAAGTAATCGTTCAAAAAAGGACAAGCATCGGAGGTTTGTTCTTCCAAGTTTGGCAAATTCTCAACGTTTTAGTTCTGGTGTCGCCACAAAGGTGACCTATCAATCGCTTTCACATCAGCAAACCATATTGCAAATACAAGAGTGGAAAAAATAGATTCAGTTAGCGGTATTGAAATACAGCGTTGTTTCAGATGGGCGATTCGATGAAGAAGAGCGACGCCTTCAGATGTTGCCGATTGCTCCATGTCCGAACACTCGCCATTGCTATCGCACTTTTTGAATTCTTATTTCTCATCTATCAGGTAAGTATCGTTGGTCTTAGTTCATGCTCCTCAACGCCAGCGCGGCACGAGCGTGACACCCGCTCCGCTATGGCGGCGGCGGCCGTAACAACTTTTTCATCGCTCTAATTTTCAATCCATCATCAGTTTCATTCCGTTCATGAGAATTGATTCCATTATAATCCTCTGCTGTCGCGATGGTGAACGCGTACATAATTTGCTTGTTTGGGAAAGTTAATGTCCACTTATTTCCGCTCTGCCATGGCGTCGCCGCTGTAGTATCCATTGTATCCGCAAGCGCGTGACGCGCGTAGTAAAGTATTAATACTCTAACGCCACGCTGGCGTTGAGTAATATGAATAGCGCCTTAGGAAGGAAAACGCCACACGCGGCAATAAAGAGTGTTGGGGGGAAGAGGGTGGGGGGGGGACGCGGGGAGAGGTGGGGGGGTTATCCGGTGCGCAACAGGGATCACTGGTCAACAAAAATGCAGACTCACGCAACCGTGGGGTCACCCTCTAGCACAATAGGGGCTGCACTACTGTGAATGCTACTCCTCGTTGTTAGAGGGACGTGCTACTAACATTCCCTGGGTATCAACCCCTTTTCATTACTGAAAATGAGGGTTGAATTCGAGTTGTTCAGTTTGTACTGCGTTTACTCGTCAGCTGCTAACGAGGAAGGTAACACGAAGCAAGGAGAACAGCTGCTAGCTAGGAAGACGTGCTGCAGGAGTTTACAGCACAATGGGGGGAAGTGCTGTTCAATCAATTTACAGCACAATAGGGGGAAGTGCTGTTCCAGCAGCACGCTTTCCCATTGTGCTGCCAATCTCTTTGTCCTCGAGATCGCTTGTTGTTGCTCGCGAGTGCAACCCAACGTCGCTTGAAGATCTGATTCCCAGTTGACGAAGCTCTTCGTTCACGGCCGTGCGCGATAGTTCCTCTTGCCTGATCCGCTGCCGTTTGAAATAATGCCAGTCAGGTTCTATGTATGGCCTTTCTCGCCCACATGAGTCCGGGCGGTCGGTCATGGCGGAGATTTCGACATGATAAGCACGATAAGCTTTACTTCCATCGGCTCAAAAGGAGGGAGAGTGGCTATATGTGTAACACGTTTAATCCCTAAAGCAAGTGAGTTCTAAACCTTCAGGGCCTTATCACAGTTTCGTACGTGTTTTCCGCGTCTTCGTCCCATCATGCTCTCTCGGCTCTTGTTTATACTCTTGCTATGTTGATGGCAAGCGTAGCGATCTTACTGCTGCTTATCGGCATATTCTGTCACATACCAGTTCTGTTGGTTCCACACATGCTGATGCAGGTTTGTTCCTTTTAACAGTACGTAATCAAACACGCTGGCCAGTACGATCGAACTCGTGAAGTTCGAATTTTAATGCCGCTGTAACTTCATATAATATGATCATAGTATGAGAAATGTCATCATTTGTCATCGATTTTCGAGGATAACTGTTTCCAAGCGTGGCGTACTTGGTGGAAAAAGTTTTTCTCGTTAGATGTTGCGAGTAAGGGCTCTTCTTTGTGCGTAAGGGGGATTTGCAGGTGCAGCCAGCTGTCGCCAGCTAAAAAGAGCAATAAGGAAAACAAGGGAACAAGGCAAACGGCACTATTCTAAGAGTACTACGAGGTCTTATTTTGGTTAAAACGAACAGAATGGAGAACATATTCAAGGAACAGGATGATTTTGAATTTTTTTCGCCTCGAAATCTATCAGAAACCCTTTTGTGCGCGCTGAATTAGGGCGAAGCTCGGTTAAATCACTTAATCATTTGAAAATCGCGTAAGAACATGCTTTGTTATCCCTCTCAGTGAGAATCCCACCCGAAACGACCATCTTTCTGGCCATTTTCTCCGAATTTTAAAAGATAATCATCAAAAAAGTTCTTTGAAAGTTTTAAAAACCTGCGAGTTCCCGTTACGCACAACGGAGAACTACCCGCAACACGCAGCGAGAAAAAACGGAATATAAACCAGAGAGAACGGAAGAAAAGCCAAATCTCACCTGTAAATATCTCGATTAAAGGCACAGTACACCGTCAGACATGAATTTTGTGCTTTTTATTTGATTGTGTAGTAGACCCCTCCTGTATTACACGTGCCTCTGAGCGATCTCAATTGCTCCATATAAGCGAGATATAGGCGGCCACCACAGGCCCGACCTCCTTCGCTTACGACTCAATAGAGGGCGAAGAATGTGTTGGCTTTAGACGGATCCAGAGCAGGACGCTCCTCAAACGATGAGCGGTTTTGCTATCTTGTGTCAGGCTATTCTCCCAATTCATCGTGCTCAAGAAACCTCATCTGTGGCGCTCTCGGCTTTCTCAGCTGCCGGGCTCCTCGACTTCAGTGCTATTTTCGCTCGCTGTTTTCTGTGGAGCTCACAAGGAGTCCATCTGAACCTATTTTTTCGAAAAGCTGAGAAAAAAGTTTTGTTGTGAAAAAGTGTGCTTTTTCAGATTCTGTTCGTGCTTACTTTACTCAGTATGGCTTCTTTCTCTATATATGCTGTGTTTGCTGGCACCTCTCTTCAGCTGAGGATAGCCATTGTTGGTGCTGAAGATAACAACGTGAAGCAGGTGTGTAATTTCTTCGAGAACTACGAGCTTTTCATTTGTATAGCTCAGTACAGAAGGGCTATGCTTAGATTTTTTAGTATCTATTTTCGAGTATTTTGTTCGAAAATGTTAAAAGAAGTGAATTACATTTTGCATTTGATTCAGACTAAGAATGAACACAGAAATGCTAGAAAATCGATGAAATTTTTTACTATTGATTTGGCTGTGCTTTCTTCAACTTGAAGGCAGTGTTCACGATAATCTTCAATTTTGAGATTATTCGCTATACCGATTAATTGGCCCCCAGGTAGAACTAAAATGTCGTAGAAATCGAGAAAAACGCACCAGAAGTACACGAAATCCTTTACTCTCACTCCACCTCTTTACTCTCACAGGAACTGTTTGTTGTGACAATAAAATCTTTTGTGGACCCACCCTCTGCTATTATCTGCTTTCTGTTCCTTCGATCTCTGCTTCGGACCCTAACTAATAGTGTTTCGCATAAAATAATCTACCAACTTTGATTAGCCCATTTCACCACCTAGAACATGTTCATCCAACCAGACAACTAGTCCAAGTTATAGAATAATGTTACTGAAATAAGACCTTTTAGTGCGTTTTTCGCAGTGTCTTCGTAATTTTGGTAACACTTGGTTGCCAGCGCATTGTTTTGAGTGGAAAACTCGAAGGCGGAATCATTGTGAACACTGCCTTTAAAGTGGAAGATTGAGTGTGGCCTGTGAAAACTAAATCATAAATCATGCGCATCCTTTCTGGAACCAAGAAATAGCAATAAATGTTGTTCATTTATTCATGGTGGAAGTTAATTTAAAGGCAGTGGTCGCGATAAAGTATGCTTGTCCGCCTTTCTTATCTGAACGTTCTCAATGAAACTCAACGAGGAACACACCATCGAGTAGCCGTCAACGCCAAGATCATTAATATCACTCTATATAGTTTAGCTCAACGTTGAGTTTGGAGCGAGTCATGCGAAAAGGTCGGAAAAGAGCGAGCTCAAAGACATTTAATTGTTTTTGCACTCAGGGTGCGCCATACAACTGAAAAAAAAACGTCAAGAGCCTTAACACGGGAAACTGATTGATAAGAAAAAATAAACAGCAAACATTATTAGACCTATGAACAGTTCAGCACTATTTGAGGAACCAAAAGAAGTGCGAAACCTCTCAGCGCTGATACGCACTTGGACCTAGCAAGACAGCAGGACTAGTGAGCTATTTCAAGAAATAAGTTCCAATTATATATGTGGATATATTATCGTATCTAAAGAGTCAGAGAAAAAGGAACCAAACCCCCGGACCTGCCGGCAAGGGTGTCCTAGGAGCAATAATGGACCTGACGAACAGGCCTGGAGCTTTCGTTCGCGCTGGAAACCAATTACCGTTTTTCAGGCTCAGCTTTATGAATGAGCCCGATAGACCCCGTCAAAAACGAAGGGTTATGAGGTTGAAAGGGGTTAAAGATGAGGATCTCCCACCAGTTCTCACCAGTCATTTACCACTTCTTCGTAGATTGTTGATGCGACCGTCAAACTACTTGAAAAATAGTTACGTCACAAACTCCAAATGCAGGAAAACTTCGAAAATGACCGTGACGAGGCCTCCAAATGCAGAAAACATCGAAAACTATTTTGGCGCGAAATTCAAGTTCAATTTTAAAGTGTGTTCAGACTGATTTCCTTTGTAAATGATGGTTTTTAATGAACCCTTCCGACATTTTCCTTCACCTAAAGGCAGTGTTCACGATAAATTTCACTTCCGATATCTCCACGGCTTACGGAAGGTCTGGTACCCTATGTAGCAAGGCATGTTTAAAAAGGACACGAAAGACGCATTTTTGAGCCAAAATAGGCCCTCCCTTGTTTACGTTGATTTTTGAGCGTGGAGGAATTGATCGCTGGAAGGATGATACCTATCAGTGCAATGAAGCGATCAGCTCACTTATCAGCACTTCCTTGACTTGATCGTTACTGTAATCTGAGTCTTCATTTGATCTTTCCGAGGGGCGGATCTGGGGCACCAAAACGCTTGTTTGCTGCCGTTATTTTGCCTCTCCTGGCTCGTTTTCTACCGTTCGTTCGACACTGGGAGCCTAGGATCCTTCTCGCCTATCATTTCACTGTGGAAAGTCAACGAGGATGATCATCGTGAACACTGAAACATGAAAAACATGAGAAAATAATATACGTTTAAAGGCAGTGTTCACGATAAAAATCCCTTCTCTGTTTTTTTGCCTATCTTGAAAACAGTCCCATTTTAATCCCAATGATGTCTCTGGAATCGCATAAGACCTTCTGGGAACTGAGTTATGGTCCCTCAAAAATTGAGCTAGGGAAGCATGGTGGACGAGTTGTCCGAGGCTTGTGACTTCCGTTCTTTGCAGCCAATGTATGCGAGCTGACCTGAGTAAAGAGAGAAGTTGAGAATGAAGGGAAGAACGGGGCTTTTGATGGGAAACCATCGCTCATCGCACGATCTCGAGTGTTCCATTAATCACGTCGAGGGGCGGAAAGGGGCCGGACTTGGTGCTCTTTCGGAATAGACGATCTACCCAAGATTACAATGAAATTAGCAGTTGTTTTGGACTGACCGACCGCTCTGTTGGTCACATCAACGAGTTCAGTGTGTTTGGAAAAGACTAAATTGTCCGACGCCTCTAGTGGGATGAACATTTCTCATGAAATTTCTTTAGTGGGTCGTCTATTCCGAAAGAGTACCCCGAACTTGCCCAAAGCGGCGGGGTTCGCCCACTTTTCTAAGCCGTTTTGCGGCTCCTGGGTCGCTTTTCGTCCCGTTTCTTCGACACTGTTCTGCTTCTGAGAGCATGCTTTTGAAATATCGGCCGAGGAGTTTACGAAAACTTGGTGCAGAACGCAGCTGGCAGTAGTAGAGGACGCAGAGATAGTGAAAAACGTACATTGGCTAGCTGTTTCAGTGCAGTCGGCTGTATGTATACTCTGTTTCCGAGTGAAATTTATTTTCGTTCGTCGCGTGCGTCTGCGCGCGAACGCTGCGTCTCCTTCTCCCCACTCTTTCTCGCTTTCTCTAGCCTCGCTCCGCACAAGCGCGCGAGGGAACAGAGTAAGTTTGGCTCGGAACCAGAGGATATACTCATGTCGAGTCGAGTCATCGAGTTTTTGAATCAGCCGACATCGAGTCTCTTGCCTACTCGATTATTTGAAATGTTGAAAAATTGTGTTTGCTGACAACTCGATTATTCGGAATTTCGCATAGTCGAGTAGTCAAAAGTTAAGCAAACACGCTCGTAAATGTGGTTGAGATAACTACGGAAATAGAATGGTATGGCTCAGAACACACCTACGCAGTTCGAAGCGTTAAAAACGACTCACAATGCCGCTACACGAGTGTGAAGTTGGCTCAGCCCTGTATTTCTCCGCCCCCCTGTATTTGCAGACCTCCTTCAAACACGGTTGTTGGGGCTTTCCCACCGTCAGCTACGTTTGTGGGTGGTACAATAAGTTCAATAGGTAGACCACATACATCGACGAAGGTGGAAATGGCTCAGCACCCCTGTTTTGGTGGAGGATGACAACTACAGGGGTGGAGAAATACAGGGCGGGGTCAACTTCTTACTCCTGCAGCTGGATTGTGGGTCTTTCTTGACGATTCAAAATGTTGTGTTCTCAGCCATACCATTCTATTTCCGTAGTCATCTCAACCAGATTTACGAGCGTGTATGCTGCCTTCAGGACGGGCACACACTGGCTAAAACGATACCTCTAGATTCGTATAAAACCATCTACGGACGGAGTTATGTCCCCTCAAAAATGATCTTAAAGGCATCCGTTCACGATGGATTTCGTTTTTGAGTTTTCCATATATAATGGAAGCTCTACATCCCTATATAGCAGCTACCTCGTAAAAACTTCGAAAGAATCACTGAAAACTATTTTTTGGACCGAAATTCTCTCGATCGACTTTTGAGAAAGGAAGAGTCGATCGCCCGGAATTGCTGTGTTGACCCATGATCTCACGATCAAATGAAATTCATCCTTCTTCCAGGAGATTTGTGGGGAAGCACAGGTGAACCGATGTATGTGTAAAAGTCATCCTTCCTGTAATCGTAAAGTATATTACATCAACTTCCCCTCAGTTATTCTGTATCAAATGTTGATCATTTACACATACAATGGCTGACAGCAAATTGGGTCAGATGACTGACGGAGTGCCGGCCTCTTTTGACGGAATTTTGGGATTCGAAATCATATATCTTCACAATAAATCGTTTTTGACCCAGCAAACTCTCCCCACATGCTTAGATGGGTCCAGTCAATCATTCAAACCCATAAAACGGTGAAACGTTTTCAGCGCGTACTATTCCTTTAATTTGAGCGGCGAAAGCGTTATGGACAGGCTGTCAAAGGCATATAACTTCCGTTGCTCGCCACCGATGCACGGAACGATACCTTAGTGAAAGGTTGAAAAGGAAGGTATGACCGACTTAGGTAAAGAATTGGATTAAAATCCAAAAAAATCAAATCATCTAGCCAGTGTTGAGCTCTAGTGCCAAATTGGCTTCTTGTAGTGGGCGTACCAGAGAGGCTCCTTCCTATATATCGCTTGTTCGGAAAAATTGAGAGCTCAACTTGGGCAGGTGTTATACAGGAAGAGTTTACTTCACAATCATATAAAAATCTCAGATTCCGTCCCTGAGGTTGGATTGTGCCTTTAATTTCTCTGAATAAGGCTCAGAGACTTGACGTGCAGTTTTTGATCATCATATCGTTTCTGATATTCGATAATAGCTAGCATGTGCAGCATATTGGATTTCAGGGTCTTCTGGATGCATCACCACTCAAGCTCTCTACCGTTTCGGGTTTCCTCACGGGTTTACTGGTTTTAGTAATAATCGGCTACTTCTCTGCCGCTCTGATAAACGTGGGTTCCGCTCCGATTCGTCATCGATGTTCTATTTTTTTGCAACGTCTATTCCTGCTGCACTTTTTTTTCAGATATGGTGCTTCAATGTGGTAATCGACTGCTATCGATGGCTGGGCCTCCGACTTGAGGAGAAGAGCCGAGCCTTGGGTCGCAATGAAATCCCGATTTCACGGCTTGATTCGAAGCCACCGGTCGCCATGGTTCATGCAACAGACTTCTAATCCTTCTGCGCTACCTCAACTAAGTCAGAGTTCACTCTGGGTTCGTCGACTTGTGCCATATTGTGCTGTCTACTCAAGTGCTCCGGTATTTCGTGCCCTGTGTTCAGCTTTGACTGAATGTGCCTTTGTGATTTTCTGCATTCTGTTTACGGGTATAAATGTATATATGATGTGAACCTCATTATAGTATGCGTCTACCATTTTTCAGCTATGGTTTCCGTATTATATTTAGTCTGACGCATCGACCAGGCGGCTGGCCGTGCGGCGTTGACGGCACCACCGGCCAACGGGGATTAGATTGCGCGATACGATCTACCGCTGCGGCCCCGCCCATTCACCAGACTAAATTGATGACGAGGAGTACATACAATGTTGGCCAATGCTGTGTTGCACTGTGCTCACCGACCAGCACGAGCAAATTGAGTGTTAGGACGGGATCATACTTCCCGCGACTGACGACGGCGACGGTGCATATCAGGCGTATCGATTTGCGGTCGATACCCATGGTGAACATCGCGTCGCGTCGCTCATCGCTGGAAGTATGATCCTGGCCTTATGAAAAACCCATGCATACATCCAAGCGTTCAGAGCTTCATGATGCCCACAACTTTTTGTAACTCTTCGTTCGACTTCGGGTTGTTTTGTTGTATACTTCCACATGGTTAGAAAAGGATTCGTCCGTGAAGCAAAAACAACTTCGCACCAGCCATTAATCCACGCGTGCTCACCAAGTTGCCATTTCGAAAAGTCGATTCGGGATGCCAAAAAGTCGATGTCAGTCACTTGCGACTTATCTCAGGTCATTTGAGTTACATGTTACATATCGGCGGGATACTGCGTGCGGTGCGCCTCCGATATGTTGCGTGTGCCTTAAATCACCTGAGATAAGTCACAAGTAACTTACATCGGCTCAGATATGTTACAAATAACTTGTTTGTGAATTCTGAGAGGACACTGTGTGCAGGGCGCCTCCGATATATTACATGTAACTTAAATGGCACAATATAAGTCGCAAGTAACTTATATCGGCCGAGAAGATATTTACAAGGGGGATGTACGACGCACACGGGGAGTCAGGCTTACGACTGACCTTGCTGTTGGTTCAATTACCTAAGTTTGAGGTACTTGACCCCCCACCAGAAAGGAAGACCCGCACAACATTTTGTTGCGTAGTGTGTAGTCTAGGACGCGCTCTCTGAGTCGCGTGTTTTCTGCGTCACGTGATGGCCTCCCATAGTGAAAATATAAATGTAAGTTACATGCAACATAAATTTAAGTTACATGTAATATAAATGTATGTTACATGTAATAAAAATGTAGGTTACTTGAGACATTCAAGTAAGTTACATTTATATTACAAGTCACTTGTTTTGATTTTTCTGAGCATGTCGTCCCATAGTTTGTATTTCTACGAGTTTACGATTACGGCAAAATGAACCGAGCTGACAGATAATCCTGTGCCGTCTGTATTGGATATGTAGCGACCACGGATGCGCGTAATTACGACTAACGACTAACGGGCTTTTTGGGTGTTACGACTAACGGCGAACGACCACCGAAATTGAAAATATTTTCGTAAGCAATCCCGAAATTAGTTAGAAAGTCAATAGTCATCCAAATCGCGCTCCAACCCAAGTATTACACCAGGATTGATACATATTGCACTGTTGGTTGTTTTAGGTGAATGGTACAAAATAACCATAGCTTTCAGTATTTATTATTTCCACTGACACTGCTTCGCAGTTCTGGAACCCCCACATTATGACCCCAACCGAACGTTGCGCAAGGTTAGACGCAGCGTTTATGCGACTCGCGCGACTTTATGGTAGGCTCACTGAACCGGTTCCGGTGCTGACCGGCCCCAGCCAGGGCTGGGCACACGTCCCGGCATGGCGATTCTGAATATGCACCCCCCTTAGCTCGGTAATTTTTAGGCACCCCTTTATGGGAAATCGAAATCGGCTGTTTTCCGAATAGTTGGACAGCCATGATCTTGACGTCCTGATTTTGATAAAAAAGAATATAAAAAAAGCACTGAATAGAGAAAATTCCGAAAATGGCAACAAAAAAGGTAGTGTAATTTCTAAACTTCAAAATAACGCCATTAGGAAAATTTGTTAGTAAGACGGTAAGTTATTACAAAAGATAAAACATTTTTTAATACAAAACAAATGAACAATTACCAACAACAGAACTACTACTATTGCGATAATTAATGTCTCCTGTCGAATGTTTTCATAAACCTATGAAGGATTTGTTAATCTGTGTTTTATTGTTCTGAAGTGGAAATCAGAACTATTTTGTGTTGTGGAACAATGTTAGGATTCATGCAGATTCGTAGGAGTAGAAAACCCAAGTTTTACCCTCTAGAATGCCGCAATTCTTTAGTAAAAATCGGCTTGCCGTGCTATACGGTGTTTGTAGCAGTATTACAGCGCACACGGGGAATGGATTTACGCACACATATTAATAAAAATTTATTTTATAACAGAACGGAGAGGAGAAAAGGATTAAAACTGAAGGAAATGGAAGCTGGTAAAGGTAGTCTATTCTGGATGTAGTTTTTATTTTAGAAATTTAATGTAAATAAACAAAGTTAGAGCGGGTGTAAATATTTAGCCGTGATAAGGTTCATTCAAACGAACCTAGTTGATCAAAACTAGCATCAAACTGAGAGCAAAGGACATTGTGAGAAAGAGGAGAATCTGGAAAACATTTTAGCATCAATGTGACCGGTTTTTAATGTGATTTAAGGACCTTAAATCTCGTCCCGGTTTTACCCCGAAAACCGGGACAAAACCGGGACAAAACCGGGACGAGTTTTAAGGTCCTTAAATCACATTGAATATCAAATCTATTGCTATTATAATGTTTGAAAGATTCTCCTCTTTCTCGCAATGCTCTTAATTCTCATGTTTATGGGTGTTTTTAATCAACCGGGTTCATTTGAATGAACCTTAACACGTCCAAAAAATTCACTCCGCTCCAACATAGTTTGTTTACATTAAATTTCTATACTGTATACATTGAAAGAATCCTATTTCTGCCTGCTTCCATTTACTCCAAATTCAATCATTTTCTCCGCCCCGTTCTGTAATAAAATACATTTAATTAATATTGCGTGCGCGTCCACCTCCAGTGCGCGTTGTGTAGCTGCGGTGACAAACACCAGATCAAATGGCTAGCCTAGTCTATGAGAGATTGCGGCATTCAAGGTGGGTAAAACTCGGGTTTTTATGATCAGGATACTTCTCAATGAGGAGGACACGATCATTCGCTTCTTTGATAGCAACTTGCAGTCTTCAATTTTTACAGTTGGCTCTCTTCATAAGTCACATTTTCATGAATTAAAATCTATTGACTAGTTTTGATGCTAACTGTGCTATCTGTACTTTTAAACTGTCGAAATAAAGCCTAGCCTGCTCGGATGAGTCCAGGCGGAGTAAGCAGCGGAGCGGTTGGTCATGGCAAAGTATAACAGTGATAAGATTTTGACATGATAAGCCCGATAAGCCTTGCTTTCGACTGGCTCAAAAATGAGCGACCTAGGCTATACATCAGTTCGCTAATCTTTTTTGGACCTTGAATGATAGTTTTCCTGGGCGCTGCCTTAGAATCTTTGCCTCGAATCGGTAGCCACCCGCGTAATTAATGAACGTTGCACCAAAGAAACATGACATCACATCAATCCTTACTTGCTACAAGATAACAGAGTAGTGTTTAATTCTTCATCGAAACAAACTTTGACAGCAACTATGAATTATTGCGAACACAACCTGCATCTCTATCAATAATTTGAATTCTTTTCGTGTTCGACTCAAAAAGCGGGGAAGAAGATATGACAAATTAGAAGAATAGTGCGTACTATTTTTTTCCTGAAATTCGACAGAACATGCACTTCGTTCTTTTTTTGGTGTTCGGTTCAGGCACCCCCCTTTGCCCTCTCTGCAATGTCTAATATGCACCCCCCTAAGGTTACCCGGGACGCGTGCCCAGCCCTGGCCCCAGCGGAGATTTTTGCAGAGTGCACTATCAGAGGTGATAATATGGAGCGGTGCCTGCAGGCCACAACTGCCCAACGACGGGAGCTGTATCCGGTGATTGGATTGTAAAAGGTGCCGTCCTCCGATTTTCACTCATAAATTCGAGATATAGATCTTCTATGAAGTGGTGCTGAGACATCTCACTAGGGCTTGCCTTACATTTCCGGTGGGCTTTTATAAAACCATGTGTTGAGAGTTGTAGGTATGGGACACAGTATTGATAATCCGTTTTCAAAATCCCCTAAATGCCTCAGAGATTCACAGGAACTTTCCAAAAGTGGGCATTCTCATAGCTCTGCGTAGATAAAAGGGGTGCTCGAATGGCAATTTTCAGGAAGTTCAAAAAAAATGTCTCGGATTGGGCTGAAAACTTGTTTCTAGGGGTTTTTTCGGATGCTGATCACCAATCTGAGGCCCATTTGTCAATATTTCAAAAAATTCGTCTTATTTGGTCCAAAGCTTCAAAACAGGGGAAAATTTGCTGGAAAAAACGCCACTTTTGACGATGTCGAGAATGTTACGATCAAATCGCCTCAAAACTTGTAACGTCGGCATGGATCCGGAAGAGACTTTGCGTTCACTGTTGAAGGTTGGCGCAAACTCGGTGCCATATGCTATAACATAGGTGCACCGAGTTCGCGCCAACCTCCAATGGGGAACGCAAAGACTTAAAGGCAGTGTTCACGATGATTTTTGTCCCCGAGTTTTTCACATAAAACAATGCCTTGGCCTCCAAGTGTTACCAAAACTGCGAAGAAACGGCGAAAAACGCATTAAAACGTCGTATTTCAGTGGCACTATTCTATAACATGGACTAGTTGTCCGATTGGATGAACATGTTCATAGTGGTTGTCACCGGTAAAAAATGGGGTCAATCGAAAATAGAAAAATATGTTATGCAAAGCAGGATTAGTTAGGGTCCTAAGGAAAAAACGGAGCATAAGAGAGTAGAGAATTGCAAAGGACGGGTCCGCAAAAGATTTCATTGTCACAACAAACAGTCCCTGTGATACTTAAGGGGCGGGGTGATACTTAAGGATTTCGCGTTCTTCTGGTGCGTTTCCCTCAATTTCTACGTCATTTTAGTTCTACCCGGGGGCCAAACAATCGATTTATAGTGGATCCATCCACGGCGGTTGCGGGGCAGCTCATCCCCATGACTCATTATTCAGCCGAGAGCGGAGAGGGCGAGACGACGAGACAGTTTGAGGGCGCCTGCGTCAACTGCTCCGGCGTATGCGTAGCGCTTTTGCATTGGAGCACGTAATCACACTACACAAGTGTTCCTCAGTCGAAAGGATGTCTCGAGCGCCACACTAATGATGGATCAGCGGGTTTACAGTGATTTTCGAGTCTTTTAAGCGATTCCGCGTTCCATTCACGGAAAATTAATGGGAAACAAGACGGTGATCAATGCTTTATGGAAATATTTTATTACAGGCACTGAACAGGGCTGCATGTGGAATCGTCAGTGGAAGTAATAGTGGTACTAATAAGATTTTCAACGCTGTTATGGTCAAGTGAAAAGAATAGTATAGATTTTCTCCAAGAAAATCTTCCACCTCAATTCGTTTGAAAAACAGGTTCTGTACTGTTTCCTGGACGGTTTTAACCCAGTATCTCAAATTAGTATTACTTCTCGCCATTTCGTTTTGATAAGAGCGAACGAGTCGAAGGTTTGGATAAGGTACATATCGTACGGTCGAGGATCCTGACATGCAAGCCAAGCAGAGAGCCGAGATTGCGCTGATGATTGAGGAGACTGTGAAGGAGGCGATGGCTGGTGTGATGACGCAGTTGGTGAAGTCTATGGCAGACGCCCTACAGCCTCTGATTCAATCGATAACTGATGCCGTTGGTGAGCTGGTTAAGATGCGAGGAGTGACGTCACCCGCCCCTGCCGCCGGTGACGCGAGTCAGCGAGCCGTTCCGGCGGCTAAGCCGCAGGTGATTGATTCTCAAGTGGTTATTATGGGACTGTCTGAAGAGTGCGACCTGCCGGCCCACAGCCGGAGGGAGGCTGATCAAAAGACCGTGATGGCTTTGCTGGACCATCTACAGGTCGACGCCATCCCCACGACTGTGTACCGTATGGGGATTTTCGATGAGGCGAAGAAGCGTCCGGTGAAGGTTGCCTTCGGCAACCATCACGACGCCGTTCAACTCCTACGCTGCAGTCATCAGCTAAAACGATCTAGTGACTGGGAAGATGTTTATGTGCGTCCTTCGTACAGTTCCGAACTGCGAGCGAAGCTCCGCGAAGCTCGCAAGTTGGACGAGAGTGCTGTGATTTACAAAGGGAAGGTGATGAGCAGAGGCGAGATTCCAAAAAAGGGAGCGTCGAGCTCGCCTGCGGGGGACGAGACCGCCTCGTCGCAGGTCTCCCCCCCTCGAGCGTCTCAGCCTCCCACTCGCTACTCCCCATCACAGTGAGTGTGAACGAGTCGGCCTCGGTGGCGAAAGGTGGCTTGAACTGTATATATTTCAATGCCCGATCCATTAGAAACAAGTTAGTCTCTTTGAACTCACTCCTCAATTACTCATCTCCCGATATAGTCATTATAACCGAAACCGGGCTCACTGAGGACGACCCGGACTCGTTCCTATCATTAGATGGCTGTTATGCTGTGTATAGATGTGATCGAATAGCGGGCTTTACTGGTGGTGGTGTCGCAATTGTTGTAAAGAATACAATTAGGGTTGCTGAGTTCATGCAAAAATCTTTTAGCTTCTGCTGTGAACTTCTGTTTATTGATGTTGTATTTGAGCTTGGCTCCTGTTTCCGCTTGATTGCAGCTTACCGACGGCCAGCAACGAGTAGTGAGGAATCTCTCGAATTGTTAGAGACTGTAGCTGACTGGTGTACGGTGCAATCCCCCTCCATAGTCGTTGGTGATTTCAATTATGCGTTATCTTGTGGCGACTCCGGTATGCGATTTAGTACTTCATTTGAGCATTTTCTTGCCATTTCTGGCCTATCATGTCTGAATTATGAGCCCACTCATGGGCAAAATGTGCTCGATCTGCTCCTATGTAATGACCTCACATTGATTACTGATTGGGAGATCCAGCCAAATTTCTCTACAAGCGACCACTGTAGCATAGAATTTGAAATCTCATGTCAACCTGATGTTCCCAAAACAGCTCGTAATTTCGATTTTCGCAGTGCCAATTGGGACCAAGTAAATCTCTGGTTGATAGGAACAAACTGGGATGAACTCTTTTGCACGTGCCGCAATATAAACGAGGTGTATGAAGCCTTTATTTCCTATGTCCACCTTGTAATAGAGAAATGTGTTCCACTTCGGAAACAGGGTCCTAAGACCAAAAACCTTCCACCGCACCTGCAACGCTTGGCCGCTAAAAAGCACTTCCTCCGGCGTGACCGCTTTCAGCCTGGTGGGCGCGTTGCCTTCAGCAAATGTGCTAGGGATTTCGAAAAAGAATGCAAACGATTTGCTAAGAACCGCGAAAAACGCCTTATTTGCTCGGGAAATCGAAAAAACTTCGTCAAGTACATGAATGCAAAGATGAAAACGCGTAAGGGTATCACATCTCTAAAAGCTGAAGAGGGCGAAGTCATTATCGATGATCAGCAAAAATGCGAAATGTTCGCGGAATATTTCTCTAAGGTATTTACTCACGACAACGGTGCGACCCCACTATTTTCCTCCCGATGTTCCCAGAAATTGTGTTCTGGTAGCTGCGAGGTTGTAATGGGTGCCATAAAAAAGCTCAATGACAAGATTTCGCTCACCCCGGACTCGGTGCCCTCGTACTTCATCAAAAGGGCTGCTAACGGGTTATGTTACCCTTTCTCGTGCATATTCAAACATAGTCTTGCTCTTGGAACGCTTCCGTCCGCATGGAATACTGCGATTGTAACCCCGCTTCTGAAGAAGGGGTCTCGAACTATCGGCCCATCAGTTTAACCTCATCAGTATGCAAAGTTCTCGAAATCATTATCAAAGATTGCGTTCTCTCCCACCTTGCATCGAACGACCTCCTCAGTCCCGCGCAATATGGTTTTCTACCTGGTAGATCTACACTATCTCAGCTGGTATCCTCGTTCCACGACTGGTGTTCGGCTGTGAACGAAAGCTACCAAACTGATGTTGTGTACATAGACTATGCTAAAGCTTTTGATACAGTCAGTCATCCAAAGCTACTTCTGAAACTTCAAGGCTACGGCATTTCTGGTGACATTTTAAAATGGTTGAATTCCTTTCTGACACCTCGTGACTTCATAGTCAAAATTGGCGACTTTTGTTCTCATCCTTGCCCAATCGTCAGCGGTGTTCCCCAGGGTAGCGTTCTGGGTCCTTTACTTTTCCTCATTTATGTGAACGACATTTCTGACGGATTGTCGAGCACATGCAAGCTTTGCTGATGATCTGAAGATATATCGTCCCCTTCGCAACCCCGCCATCGATTTTCACGAGCTTCAGTGTGACCTGAACCGGCTTTCTAATTGGTCCAAGCTATGGCAGCTAAAAATATCTGGAAGAAAAATGCAGCTTATTTCACATCAATTTCCAACATGAGTGCTTTTTACGCCTAAACGATGTTGCGCTTCCCGTACGCGAGACTGTCAGTGATCTTGGTGTGCTTATCAGCACCGACCTTAAGTGGGAATCCCACTGCAAGGAAATCTCTAAGAAAGCTTCTCGTGTGGCAAATTGCATTCTGAGATCTCTGCAACACCCATGTCTCGAACATTACAGGAAAGCATACATTGTCTACTGCCGACCGCTCTTGGAATACTGTACGCAGGTCTGGTCCCCATCCTCTCTTGAGGATGATGAAATCGTGGAAAACGTGCAAAGGCGGTACTCAAAACGCGTTTTTGTCAAAGTGTTTCCTACGCGAGAAGTACCAGACTATACGACAAGGCTTGAAATGTTGGGGATCGAAACCCTACGATATCGGCGAACCGAGTTCGATTTACACTTGTGTTATAAAATCGTTAACGGTCTTTGCGACATCCCATTTGAGAGTGTTTTCGTGTTCACCAGCCGCTGTACTCGCTCCCGCCAGCACGCTTTTCAGCTCGCACGTAGATTTACGTCGAAGTCCAACGTGCTGCATTCCTTTGCATTTAGAGTCATCCCAGTTTGAAACAAATTACCTCCAGAGATCGTTGAGGCCGCGCATTTTACGATTTTCAAAAGCAGGCCGTCCCATTTCAACCTCAGGTCATTGCATGGGGTCGATGGCCGTGCTTTCTGCTAAAGCTTTAAATTCAGGGTGCTCTTATTCGTACGAGTGTTTTCTTTGCCTACAATTTTGTTTGCCTGCATGTCCAGGCTGTCTTGTTTAAACCTATCCCACATACATTTTGTATGTTACTTTGTCGCCAGATAAAGCTATTGAATTGAATTGAATTGAAATTGAATTGACTGACGCGGCAATGGAAATCTTAAGATCAGGATAAATATAATCTCTTTGCGAGTTTACTGGCACACTACGCTCCTCGAAGAAACTGTTTTGAATGATTAAAGGCAGTGTTCACGATAATCTTAGATTTTGAGAATAATCACTAAACCGATTGTTTGGCTACCGGGTAGAACTGAAATGACGAAGAAATCGAGAAAAACGTCCCAGAAGGGCACCAAGTTCTTTACTCTCACACCACCTATTTACTGTCACTGGAACTGCTCGTTATGACAACAGGGTTGAGCAGGGTGGCGACTCGGCGCAACGGGGGGTCGTAAAACAATTGGAAATGTTTGAAAAAAAAAAGAAAATCGGGGTAGGGGCTCGTACGATTTGACCGAATTCCGCCACAAATTTGAGCCTTTTCAAACTAGTTCACTCTCAAAATGCATAAGGAATTTTTGTCTCGGCAGGGGGGTCGTAAAAATGATGGTCAACGGGGAGGGGGTCGTAGCTCCGTCGAGAATTGGCGCAACGGCCTGCTCAACCCTGTATGACAATGAAATCTTTTGTGGATCCGTCTTTTGAAATTCGCACCTCTCTGTTGCTCTGTTCTTTCCTTTGGACCCTAACTAATCCTGTTTTGCCTAAAATATTCTTCCATTTTCGATTAGTCCCATTTTTTACCGGTGACAACCACCGTGAACATGTTCATCCAACCGGACAACTAGTCCAGGTCAGAGAATAAAGCCACTGAAATAAGACGTTTTAGTGGGTTCGAAGCCATTCTTTCGTAATTGTGGTAACACTTGGTGGCCAACGTATTGTTTTAAGTGCAAAACTCGGAAATGAAAATCATCATGAACACTGTTTTTAAGGGAAAGTCAATGTGAGTGTAAGCAATATTTAGATAGCTTATCTGCTCTCCTGGTACTTTGATACAGCAGAAAGTATTTCCAAGTTTTTTTCAAAACAATTTCAGGTCTAAATTCTTCCTTGCACACTTAATCGTATCTACAAATGTACAGGTGATTTTTTCTAATGCTTATATTGTTTGTCAAATGCTCTGTCAGTGTTTCCTCTCCGAATGTTTGAATCATCACAAAGCCACTAATAAAAATATTAAGTCCAAATCTAGCTTCTCCACACTTCCAATATCGCCGCAGTGTTGAGTACAGACACTTCTGGTAAAACTCCTTCGAAATTAAGGCTACATCAATTTCTTGAGGTGAAAAGAAACCGATTATGTAGGGATTTCTAAGTTATTGGGTGAAGAAAACCTTTGACAGTCTTTACGATGGCCAAAGACAGATGAGAGAGCTCCTTGTACGCTGGAGACCCAGAGTGTAGGTGATAGACAACGGCAGTCGAGGAGACGCCAGACGCGCGCGGGATAGACGGGGGTTGCTGCGGAGACCCCAGACGAAACGCCGAATGCGGCGATATGCGTTGAATGATGAGTCATGGGGATGAGCTGCCCGTCAACAATCCACGGCAGGGACCGATGCACAACCTCTGCCGGCGGTGGTGGTCGGCGCCCGGCGGAAGGGCATCGATCGATTGCTGGCCGCACAGCTGACCAGCACCATTGCATTTTCCTCTTTTCATCCCTCTTCTGCTTTCTCCTTCCACCTTTCTATAATTTTCCTCCTTTTGTTTGTTTCTCCATCATTGACGAAGCGTTCTCATTGCCTGTGCGTTTGATTCACGTATCTTCGTCAACAAACTACGTGATGTTAAAACTTTTTAGTGCAAATTCTTTTTTTTTAGATTAATATTCCATCGCACACGCAATTAGAACACCAAGGTAATAATGGACGAAGAGAAAAAGTAGGAGATAGATAGAAATATGGAAGGAGAAAGCAGAAGAGGGATGAAAAGAGGAAAATGCGTTGGTGCTGGTCAGCTGTACGGCCGGCAATCAATCGATGCGCACCACCACCGCCGGCAGAGGTTGTGCATCGGTCCCTGCCGTGGATGGATCCACTATACCCATTAATCTCAAAATTGAAGATTATCGTGAACACTGCCTTTAAGGACCCATGCCGATGTTACATAGCCGTTATTCGGCCTGCCTAACACGAATCTGCGAATCTGCAACCCGTTTATCGATTTTCGATAGATTACGGTAGATTATGGTGGGTACACGGTAGTGTTGCCCGAATATTCGTTTATTTGAATAATATTCGAATAATTCGAATATTCAAACAAGTGAAATATTCGTTTATTCGAATAATCGAATATTCAATCGATCGGTTTATTCGAATATTCATAAGGAATACAGTACCGCGCAAATTTTTTGCAAAAAAAGCGGTTTGGGGCCTTTTTTGCGCTCACAAAGCGTCGCATCGCCGTAACTCACTTCAAAATCGACGAAATGAGTTTTTCAGGTAGCTTTCGTGTTCCTCTCAGTGAGGCGAATGCAGGGTTTGGCGTGAGGTGTGATGTATCACAGAGGGGGGGGGTCGGACCCGTCGACATCCGGTGGGAAGGGGGGTCGGACCTTCGGTCAACCAAGAACCAAGATGGACTTCTATCAGTGCGGGGGGGGGGTTGAGAGCCATACCGTTAGTATAAAAAATGACGGCAAACAGAGACGACAAAATGAGATCGCAACAAGAGGCCAAAATGAAACTGGAGATCATACTGAGAACAAAATGAGACAGAAGATCAAAAAAGAAACTGAATAGTGAGAATCAACTGCAAAAAAACAAATGAAACGAGGAATGAAATGGAGATGTAAAAATAAGGCAAGAACACACAAGAAGAGCTTACAATTCACTGGTGATAAAGCATGCAAGACAATAGACGACAGTAGCATGGCCATCGTTAATGATTCTGACATGGAGGAGGAGTCTTGGCCAGGTAAAGTGTGTCTTCAAAGCGCTCCTGGATATGTCAGCAGCGGCGGTGTTGAGTATTCGCTGCCATCGAGGTCATTACAAGCGGACTATCCTGTCAACGAAATTACACAGATGTTCTGGAATTTCGTAATCTAAGATGCATTTTTAGGCGATTTAGGATTCACAGGCTCGACCCCGCTAAAGGTGAAAAATTTCGCAATTCTGAGAAACAATGGATTGTTGACTGTTTGAGAAGGGGATTGTTCACTGTTATATCTCTTGCAATTTACTCCACGAAATTGTCTCGTGTCCAAGATTCGATATCGCCTGAAGCATAGGATTTTTATGCCCTGAGGGCACTTAGGTGCGGTTGCGGGCGCGGAACCCACATTTTGAGTACGAACGTCCGCATGTGAAAACGCACCCAAAATTTCATGGACGCAGCTTTAAGCCGAACAGCGTTACATAGCATGGGTGCCATGAAAAAATCGATAGCTGTGAAATATTTACAAGTATTTAACAAAATTTGAATTAGGGAGTTTCGCGTTGCTACAAGGTGCGGAAAACCTAGTCACGGACCCAATTAATCAATTTCATTCTTTTACCCGGTTAAAAACGGTCTTTGAAGATCCATTTTTAGGTGTGATACAATCGATTGTATCACACCTAAAAATGGGTATTCAAAGACCGTTTTTAACCGGTTAAAAGAATGAAATCAATTACTTGGGTCCGTGACTAGGTTTTCCGCGCGTTGTAGCAACGCGAAACTCCCTAATTCAAATTTCGTTAAATACTTGTAAATATTTCACAGTTATCGATTTTTTCATGGCACCCATGCTATGTAGCGCTGTTCGGCTTAAAGCTGCGTCCATGAAATTTTGGGTACGTTTTCACATTCGGATAGCCAATGATTACATGTGGTTTTCATGCCTGAAACCACACTCATTTGCCCACAGGGCATGAAAACAGGCTCCGCCCATCCTATGCAGCGCTGTTCGGTTTAGAGCTTCGTTAATGAAATTCTGTGTGCGTTTAAACATCTTAAAAGCGAATTGAGAAATGTGGTTTTCATGCCCGAAACCGCACCTGTGTGCCCTCAGGGCACTAATGAATGTTCAGCCATTAAACAAATATTTGGTGTCATTGTCGCAGGAGAGTTGTTTTTGTCTGCTTTCGTGGAAAACATTTATTTATTGCATTATTAGAAGTGATTGATACAATCGATGGATCAATGTAGTCTTGATCTAAAATTCGTTCAATATAAAAAATTGCGAAGTGAGGACTTCCCCCCCCCCCCCTCCTCGGTCGTCGCCATCACTTTTTCCCGGGGGGGGGGGGGTGAACAAATCGCTTGACTTGGGTGGGGGGTCGGACCAATGTTGGGTTGTATCACACCTCGCGCCGTAGCCTGGGCGCATGCAATGGTACGTGTAGAAAGTCTTTTCAACTCGATATTTTGCTGAAAAATGGTTATTTTCTCCTATAATTCACATAGATCACAGGTCAAAACATGACGGATTTCGGCAATCATGACCGTCTGATCAGTTCCTAATGAGGGATTTTGTGGCGCAAATATGCGATTTTCGATAAAATTCTGGAGTTGAATCTATTATTCTGTAACACTATCGCACAGAACTCAATAAAAGTAATTTATAAATGACTTCGAATTGAAATCGAACCGTTTTGAAGCAAGTTGTGGCGACGCGGCGCTTTGTGAGCGCAAAAAACGTCGCAAAACGCTTTCTTTGCAAAAAAAAACACGCGCGGTACTATAATTTGAATATTCGACAAGATCGTACTCCATTTCGCCCTGATTTTACATTTCAAACATCTTAGCGTACTGAATCCTAACTTCTCACAATTCTTCAGTAACTCATAAGTATATAGTTATAGCAAGTATGTACAATACATTGAAGGCAGCAGACACGCTCAAAAATAGTAACGATTTTATGACATAAATCAAAGGTTTGGAGCTGGTTGTATTGGGAACTGACGAAAAAACGGACGAAAACTGTGTGCAAATAGAGGAATAACGGTTATTTTGTTATCAGGTGAAAGTGGACGAGTTTTACGGCGCGCGGTTGAAACAGCGAATATTAACAACAAAACGGTTGAGATAGAGAAGCCGATATACTCTTACAGCCTGTACTGGAACGTCAACCTCGTTGGAAGCATCAAAAACCAGCCAAAGCGACCGTATTAGTACTATCAGTCTGGACGAGTTTGCATTTTGGGGCGGGGTTGCAGAAGCTCAGGTGCAGGGTTGTAGAAAATTTTCGATTTGCATTGCTGAAATTTAGTAGTTTTTTCTCGTTTTTGACGCTTGCAACGGCGTGAGAAGTCTACTAGGAGCCATGCGACTTCAGAAACGTAGTTATCTCTACAACTTTTTCGAGCGTGTCTGCTGCCTTTAAACCGCTCGTAGGATTTTGTCAAAACGCCGAATGCCCATTTCACCTTTAGTTATAGAGAAAAGTTCAAATTTCGAGAGACGCATAAGTATAGCAACACTTGAGCAACATGGAAATTTTTCACGATGATGGGCAGAATAAGCCATTTTCACGTGTATTTTCATGAAGCTGGTTCGAAGTGATGCTAATTGTCTTCTTTCCCAGTGAACTTCACCTGCCTTCTGACGGAAAAGCCTAAGTTCACTTCTTCCATAATGCTGGATTTGGATTTCGATCGACCAGCTGGATGTAGTTTCAAGTTTCCAGATCCTGAGCCACTCAACTTCTGTTGTCGCCCAGACGTCTCATGGAGCTGGGAAGCGAGATATTACACGGCGAACTCCCATTGACGTGGTGTCGGTCTCAACGACTAAGGCCTAGTGCATACTTGCGTCGCGGCGACGGGGTCGCGGTGTAAGAACTGGTACAACCCGCCGCGCCCAGCGCAGTGATCGATCGCGCCTAGCACTGGCAGTCGTCGCGCGCGCCCAATCTAGTGGGAGCTGCTATACGCGACGGTGTCGTGCCTGCGTCGCGGTCAATCTACACTTTTCCACAATGTGCGCGCTGTTTAGCGCCATCTGGATGGTGTGTCGTGTCGTCGTGCACTGCACTACGACACCGCGACGTAAACGCCAGGCATACGTCCTGGAAAGAGATAATGCGTTCGTTTCAACTATTTTTGGTTGGTAAATGGCCTCGAACTCGTTTGTTATGTGTTCTAATCGACAGTTCGCGTAGATTATATAACGGCAATTCATGAAATCATGAAAAGATCATGAAAACGATCATGAAGTGAATTTCTCCATTATTTCTATCATTTCACATCTTCTTTTTCATGATTTTTATTGCAATGCACTCACTATTCCTTGTCCGAATTATGATCACATTGATAATCATAGAGAGAGACACTATTTTGAGAACAAATATCACGAAAATGGAGAAATAACATCGAAATTCACAGAGACTGGCGCCATTCCACTTTTTGAAATTTGTTTGAAATTTTTTCGCTCGGGACTCCGCCTAGAATGGGTCTTTATGGGTGCTGATCACTATGCGATTCATCGTCGGCTTATGATTTTTATGAATCGCGATCTGTACGGTGTATAAAACGTCACTCAGCCACCTTAAATGATTTTGGAATTTCGAAAGAAGTATCTTATGAATGATCACTGCCTTAAAAGTCTCCAAAGGTGGAGTTTTAGTCAAATCTGAAATTGAACAAAATTACCTCACACATAGAGTAATCAGTTCAAAAGGAAGAGGACGAAAATGAATTACAGCTCCGTGTCAAGCACCTACAAATGAGCCTGTATTGGATCATAAAAGATTAGACCCTATTATTGAAAGGAGATGAAAAAATACTCTGTCATGAAAATAGTGTGTATTTGGTCGTGGACGCAATATTGCGTCATCTCCATTTGTAGGCGACCGGCCGATCACCAATCACGTCGTTGAGCACTCTCCGTCGCACCCGCGACGAAGTATGCACTAGGCCTAACAACGAATTGTCGCTGAGATTCCGGAGTAGGGCACGACTAAGCAGCACTAGGAAGTACGCCATCGCATAAACCGCACATAACTCAACTGAACTTAACTAAGCTAAACCAGCCGCGCGGCTATTTCGCGGTAAGCATTATTTGTCGGCTATTTCGCGGCAAGCTTTATTTAGCGGCTATTTCGCGGCTATTTCTCGGCCAAAACTCTTAGAGTACACGCTCGTAAACGTGGTTGAGATAAATATGGAAATAGAATGGTATGGCTCAGAACACAACGCCTACGCATTTTGAAGCGTCAAAAACGACCCGCAATGACGCTACACGACTGAGAAGCTGGCCCCGCCCCTGTATTTGCGTCCTCTTCCAAAACAGAGGTGCTGGTTCATTTCCACCGTCGGCGACGTTTGTGGTTTACCTTTTGTACCTATTGTACCACCCGCAAGGCGTTGTGTTCTGAGCCATACCATTCAATTTCCGTAGTTAGTATCTCAACCACGTTAACGAGAGTGTATGCTGAATTTAAAATACAAGAGTGCAGCCGGTTCAATTACACAAGTATGCGGTACATTGGCCCCGCCCAGCACCTGGAAGCCCTGCCCATCCGCTGGCGACCCCAGTGGAGGTTGGGCGACCCAGCGTGGGTGTACCGACGGCGACGCGTATGGTTGTGCCGATGGCGACGCGTGTCGGTCAACAGCCCGACAACAGGCGGACGTGCTCAGACAGTCGGTGGTACTCGGACGCCGCCGATGCGGAGCTCGGACGCTCCCACAGCGACGTCTGGTCTGGAGGACGGGCGCTCACCGGCCACAGAACCTTCTCGGACGCCGACCTCTACCAAATTTTGGCCGTAAGCGCCCCTTCACGTTATTGTAGGCTGTCGGTTTTTCGTGATGCTTTATCACGGATTGCGAAAGCTGTTAGGAAACAAACCCAAAGGCCTGTTTCCTACAAAATTTACTTGGGGCATTGAGCCCCCAGGCCTTCCTTCTTTATTAGGCCATCTGGGCAATACTAATACCTTGCATTGCCCTTTGACGACCATGAATCGGCCGACCACCCAACCCCCACGCGTCCCGTATACAGCGCGGGTTTGCACTAATCCTTCAACATATACTCTCGTGTTGGTCGCTTGACGGTTGTTGGTCTGCGTCCGAGAAAATCGGCATAGCCGTCTCGCTAGGGGAGCTACCGGTCAGCGTCTCTCATCCCGCTCACTTCAAGGTGCGCTCACCGGACACGACACCTAGAAGTCGGCGTCCGAGTACCACCGACTGTCTGAGTGGGCAATGGGCAGATCTCAGGCGGCGTTCGGAGTTTTCGCGTGGCGACGCGATGGCACATGTCAGTGCGACGCAAAAATCGCGTCGCGCAGGTATTTAGGTGTGAACGGTGCGCGAACGCTGGGCGGCTACGCGCAATTGCGTACGTACACAATTTCTCGAAAACAAGCCACGGCAATTTTTTCTCGCAACCCCAACAGTTTTTTCGTGCTCTTCTGAGTGCATGTGATCATGGATATGCTTATTTTACTCATTTAATTGTTAAATTTGATTGTGTCAAAGAAAAAACACTGAAGAAAAGCAGCAACGAGTTTGCCATCGCGCGACGTCCATCGCGTCGCGTTGCATTGCAAGGCGACGCGATGGACGCCGCGCGAAGGGAAATTGCGCGTTATTTCGAATGTATTGCGCCTCTTTACTGTGATCACCCAGCGACGACGCGACGCGACGTCGCTTGATCGGTACGTAGGCTGATTATAACACCGCGTCGCGCCGCGAGTGAACTCTGAGCGCCGCCTCAGGCTGAGAGTGCGCGCGATTTGAGTTGTCAAGAGGGCGCGGTTTATGAGATGACAACTTATCAACCTGTTGTCGACGCCCCAGCTTTCCTGAGTGGATTGAATGGGATAGTACGCAATTGAGTGTTGCTCGAATATTCGTTTTTTCGAATATTCGGGTACTCACAGAAGTGGATTATTCGATTTATTCGAATAATCGAATATTCAAAGAAGTGGAATATTCGTTCATTCGAATAATCGAATACTCAAAGAAGTGGAATATTCGTTTAATCGAATAATCGAATAT
This sequence comes from Aplectana chamaeleonis, assembly GCA_029168955.1. NCBI lineage: Eukaryota > Metazoa > Nematoda > Chromadorea > Rhabditida > Cosmocercidae > Aplectana > Aplectana chamaeleonis. Next base: position 280,110 of record JAPDOI010000278.1, on the reverse strand, counting down.
TCAAACAGGTGGATTATTCGAATTATTCGTTTATTCGAATTATTCGTTTATTCGAATATTCAGAAAAAATATTCGTTCCAACACTCTAATATACGGTAGCTCGGTCAAAGTCTCAGATTTGACTAAAAATTTCACTGTGGGTGTTTTTTGGAACGCTGAACACGATTTTGAGGTCCACTTTTCGATTTCTGAAATTTTAAGGTAAATAACGCCAGTTAAAACTCATTCTGCCAACCGTAACCTACCGTAACCCTAAGTCAGGCGAGGAATAAACCCCAGATTCGGGTTCAGCGCCCTAAATAACCCCAAGATGCAAGTTTTGAGCCGAATCCGAAAAAAAATTCTCAACACCCCAAAAGTTCCCTTACCTTTTTGAAGCAATGAAAATGCCATTTTTTGGAATCCCCGCAGCCATTTAGGAAATTTCAACCACGGATTATTTATGTACTGTCACAGACCTACAGCAAGGACAACATGGTTTTCCAAATCTCCACGGGAAGTTCAAAGTAGTCCCTAGTCAGGGGTAAAATTTTCACTTGGGTGCTAACTTCTTTCCACCTTTCCCCATTATGGGAAGAAGCTTGAAACCACGCGCGCGCAACGCGCGACGCTGGTAAGAAAACAATTAGTGCAAAGTCAGTGCAGTTATCCGTGTTGTCACCATGGAGAAAATCTCAAATAACATCATATAGCACAGAATGGCAAATTTTGCACTGAAAAAAAGGCAAAGAGTTCAAGATTTTCTCGGTTTCCCACAGTGTTTCTTCTCTTATCGAAAAAAATGACAAAAATCGATAAACACACACTCTCGAGTATTAGGCTTTCGTACATACCCTCTGTAAAACGTCATAATTCACATCATTCGAGGCGCGAGCGGAGCGTGCGGCGCGCACGATGCCTCAGCCTCCGTCTGCCCTAAGCTCTCTCACTGTCTCTAACCTCCGCTCCGCAGCAGCACGCGTAGGAACCATGTGAATTTCGCCGTTTTATATTTGTAATATGTTTATGTAGGTTTGCAGTTTGAACTACTCAGGCAAACTGGGGCGTCGACAACAGGTTGATAAGTTGTCATCTTATGAACCGCTCCTTGTTGACAACTCAAATCGCGCAAGTTGTCGGCCTGAGACTCGCCCGTTGCTCAGCGCCGTCCGCCTGTTGTCTAGCTGTTGACATCTCAATGTTTCGCGTTTAGAGACCTAACTGGCAGCAGTTCACACCCTGCAGGACTGTTTCATCTATCTTAGAAAATACTTTACACCGACACGCGTCGCAGGCGGCACACCGCCACGCGTCGCGGTCGGCACACCAACACGCTTCGCGGCCGGGTAGCCCAACCTCCACTGGGGTCACCATCGGACGGGCAGGACATCCAGATTCTGGACGGGGCCAAAGTACCGCAAACTTGGGTAATTGAACCAGCAGCACTCTGATCATGCGAAGCTTGCCTGAGAAATGCGTCGTATACTTCCCTTTTATCTAGAGCGCGAAAACGCTAATTGTGCAACAGCTCGACATCGACCAGATCATAACTCGCGGCCACGACCCCGCCAAATATCGGCGCGTTGGCCAGCGATGACTCATGGTGGGCGGATCAACCTGTTGTCGACGCCCCATTTTGCCTGAGTAGGTTCTCTGACAAGGAGTGATTTGCGTCTTTAATGGCCATGGATGTTTTGGAAAACATATATCTCTTAATGTCTTCCTTTTTTTCCATTCATAGGGGCTTTTTTCTCCCTCAACTGTGCTTGCTTTCACAGCCTAGATTTTCAACGACTAACGATTAACGACTAACGAGTGTTTTGGCCGGTTGAACAACTAACGACTAACGAATTATAAAATTTCTATTACGCGCATCCCTGGTAGCGACGCACACAACAACAATTTGTTCTCGGGCCCTTCACGGAAAATTCCAAAGTGATGAGATCATCACTTTGGGATTTTTTTTTTGTTAAGGGGGAGGCGAGAGGATCCATTAAAGCCAACGACATTGACAAAATCATCTGATGAACATAACGATCTCACCTAGTTTGGGATGGAATCGTTGAGAAAAATTTCTGAGAATTTTTATTAACAAATGCCCTGAGGAATTTCTAATCTTGAGGGCTTGTTAGTTTCAGAGGAAATCTCTTTTGGAACAAATGAGACCGTTCGAGTAAGAATCGAGATGAAGGCAGGAACGTCGGCGGAACAGGAAGAATCTAACATATGCTGTTTCTTTGCTAATTTGATAGAGCATGCTCGGCAACCTACCCGCCCAGAACTTGAAGTGTTCTAAATGATCCGCTGGCTCGCTCTGGCAAAATGGGCCTCAAAAGGTTTCAAAAATCATAATAAATTTGAATAAATGTACATATTTTGATGACTGAAAAATGAAAATATATTGTATCGGGGTCCCGAAGCCAAAATTGAACTCAGATTCAGTGAACTTTGCAGATATCACTAAGTTCATTTTCGAAGTTGCATTTTTAAGGGTGTGTCCTACAATTGAGCATTATGCGACTAAGATAAATCGATTCACAGCTATCGATTGCCCTTTCTTTCATGCTAAACCCGAAAAAAGTTTATGTTGATTCATGATATGCGACATCAAACTTCATCTAATCACTAATGCATGGTCAAATTCCACGTGAGTTTCCGATTCTGATTTTTGGCACAGGTAGCTTTTCAATAGTATAGATCTCGCCAGGCGTACGGCTTTTTCGATTTGACGCATCCAACAGCGAAACCCATAGAAATACTCCTTACAGGGGAAGTATACAAAGCGTAGGCCGGATCTGCGGAAACGAATTGTATTGCTAGTATCTCTTGGGCATCTATAGTAAAACTGCGCAGTACCCCGTCCCGAGCCGCTGGTTCCGAGAAGTTATGAGCTCAAAGCGGTAATTTTTTTTTGTGCTTTTTGAGCCTTCCAAAACGCTCAGTAAACTTTCAAAAATCTGGAAACGGACCTTCAAATTGTTTGCAGCGCCCCAAACACAGTTTAGGCAAAAGCACATTTTCCGAACTTTGTGCAGACTGATAGCGTCTTCCGCTTGTACGGATTTTCAGTTGAGCATTGGGGGTTCTGAAAGCGCTTAAGAAAAATGTTTCAGGTTTGACTTGAAATTCTCACACGGAGTTTTTTTGGGGAGCTGATCACTAATCTAAGGTTTGTTCGTCGATTCTGCGAAGTTTTGGCCTGATTCCAAAGTGTTCGGCCTGATTCGAAGCATCCCAGCGAGGGAAGATTTCGAGGGCAAAACGTCACTTTCGAGATTTCCGGATTCCTTCAATAGATGTGTCTCAAAACAATTCTCTGAGGGTAATTAGATGTGCCTAACATGAATCTGAGGTCCGTTTGCTAATTTTCCACAGATTACGGTAGATTAGGGTGGACGGCAGTTTCATCAAACTCTGGGATTTGACTCAAAATTTGTATTCGGGGGTTATAAGGGGTGCTGAATACGAATTTAGTGTCCATTTATTTATTTGAACGTGGATTACCACGAGTAATACAAAAGACAAGAATAAGGTAAACATTAGCCAAGAACAAAATGAAAATGCTGGGAAAATACAGATGGAACAATATCAGGCAATGACTTTATCTGTGGTTGAACTAAGCAGCCTCTGATTCATGTAGGTACTTTTAAATTAGCTTTTTATATTAAAGGCAGTGTTCACGATAATCTTCGATTTTGAGATTAATAGCTAAATCGATTGTTTGGCTCCCGGGTAGAACATAAATGACGAAGGAATCGAGAAAAACGCACCAGAAGGTCACGAAATCCTTTACTCTCACCCCACCTCTTTACTCTCACAGGAACTGTCCGCTGTGACAATTAAATCATTTGTGGGCCCGTCCTTTACAATTATTTGCTTTCCTTTGCTCCGTTCTTTTCTTCGGACCCTAACTAATACTGTTTTGCCTCAAATATTCTTCCATTTTCGATGAACCCCATTTTTCAGCGGTGACAACCACCGTGAACATGTTCATCCAACCGGACAACTAGTATAGGCCAGAGAATAGCATCACTGAAATAAGACGATTTAGTGCGTTTTTCGCCGTTTCTTGGTAATTTCTGTAGCACTCGGTGGCCAACGCTTTGTTTTGAGTGGAAAACTCGGGAACGAAAATCATCGTGAACACTGATTTTAAAGGCAGTGTTCACGATACATTTCACTTCCGATATTTCGTATTTTGGCTGAAAAAGGAGTCTATATCTATGGCTATATGTTTACGGAAGGTCTGGTGCCCTATATAGCAAGGCATGCTCAAAAAGGACACGAAAGACTCGTTTTTCAGCCGAAATAGGCTCTCCCTTGTTTACGTTGATTTTTGAGCGTGGATGAATTGACCGCTAGAAGGATGATACCTATCAGTGCAATGAAGCAAACAGCTCACTTATCAGCACTTCCTTGACTTGATCATTCCTATAATCCGAGCCTTCATTTGTTCCTTTCGAGGGGCGGATCTGGGGCCCGGGGCGTATCTGGGGCACCAAAACGCTTGTTTGCAGCCGTTATTTTGCCACTCCTGACTCGTTTTCTACCGTTCCTTTGGCACTGGGAGCCTAGGATCCTTCTCCCCTATCATTTTACTGTGAAAAGTCAACGAGGATGATCATCGTGAACGTTGCCTTTAAGATAAAGAGGTAGGTATCGCGTACTTCTTAGAAAGTTTCAAATATTCAGAGCCTACTCTCTGTGTGAAGAATGAAACTCTCAATCAACTATTTGCCCTCGAAAAATTCAATTTGAACTGACCACCTCTGGTACTAGACGGGGAAAACGTATAAAATTTGTTGACACAATTAGGTATTTTACCGGAGATTATTTCGTAGATCATTAAGAGATCATACTTCCTTCTATGGTATTGTGAAGTTGACAGCTTAAATATTCTGTTCCGGACAGAAGCCGAAGGAGAAGTCGTGTAATCATATCCATGTAAACGCATCCATAGCTTTCTAGTAAAACTGTTTTGAACTGACTCCAGTCTCTGAATGATGCGTTTAGAATTAGGGTTGAACACTGAAGTACCATACTCCGATAGAGGACGAATGTAGGCTATTATAAGGTGTTGCGATGAATTTGTGGATAAAGCTTTGAATAGATTGTATATATGTAGCCCTATTTGCTCTATTTGCAACTGTTTCACAATGTTCATTGAATGTGAGCTGCTTGTCTAGTATGAATCCTAAATCCCTCAATGTGTCGGCACTATTAAGCTCAAGCTCTCCAAGGTAGTAAATGTGTCTATAAACTGAATCTCCAAGATGGAGCCCTTGGTCTTCGGAGCTGATAGTGGGAGCTTCCACCTGGCTGACCAATCAGCAATTGAATCAATTGCCAATCGTAGACAGTCGCTACTGCTCTCAATAGTTTTATATGCCTTGATATCATCAGCAAACATTTTACAGGAAACATTACATTGATTAGTTAGGCTGGGGATGTCAGAAGTGTACAAGCTAAAGAGAATAGGTGAAAGGACACAGCCCTGTGGCACACCGCTAGTAATTGGGTATGTTTGCGAAAACGATTCGTTGATTTTTTCTTAGAATGACCTCCCAGTTATGAAGTTGTGTATCCATTTCACTATTCTAGGATGTATTCCAAATGACAAAAGTGTAGAAATCAGTTCCTTAAAAGGGACTCAATCAAACACTTTCGTAAAACAAAGTGAATAATGTCAACATTGATTCTTTGATCAAGGGCTCTTGTCCAATCTTCCATTAACATTGTGTTTCAGTAGACCTATCAGCTCTGAATCCCCTTTTGCCTTATCTCTGAATCATTTGCCGATTTTCAAACTATTAAGGAAGGTTTTGCCCCCTAAATGGCATATTACCCACCGTAACCTACAGTAAACCTCAGAATTTTGACAAGCAGACCACAGATTCGTTTTCGGCACTCTAGATAACCCCTAGATGCAGGTTTTGAGCAAAATCAGAAACTTTTTTCCAAAACAACCCAAAAAATTTTTGATGGTTCCCTTACGTTTTCGCGGGACTTTAAAAAAGCTCTTGACTTTGTGGAGACAGCGGGAACTGCAAAGTTTTACTACAGATACTCAGGAGATACTGACAATACAATTCGTTTCCGCAGATCCGACCTACGCTTTAGACTTTTCCCTTGTTAGAAATTCTATTATGAAAACCCATGGAGATACTTCGATAGCGTTATCAATCAGTCATCCGTTTCATTCTGCTTCTATGGAGTTTCTCTATGGATGTCGCAGTTGGAATTCGCATATCGTAAAATAACAAACTTTTTTTGACTTTGCCATGAATCAAGGGGTAATCGATAGCGGTGAATCGATTTATTGTAATTGCATAATCCTCAATTTTAGGACTCACCTTTAAAATTGCAAATTCATAAATGAACCTAATGATATCGGAGAGGGTCAGTGAATATGGATTCAAATTCGGTTCCCGATATGGCATATTTTCATTGTTCAGTCATCGAAATACGTTTACTCGAATTTATTATGATTTTTAAAGGCTTTTGCTGATCGACTCGCCGGGGGGCCAGCTGGCCAGCGGATCATTTAGAACACGTCAAGTTCTGGGTGGGAGAGTTTCCAACCCTACTCTACCGATTCAGTCAATAAAAACATATGTTAGACTTTCCTTTTCCGATGTCATCTCGATTCTAACACGAGCGGTAGCATATGTATTATACGCAGATACAATACCGCTCGTAGGATTTGGTCAGAAAGCGAGTGAGGTCGGGTTTTCGCGTCTTTTTGTATAACTCGCTCCAAACTCAACTTTGAGCGAAACTAGCTCAGGCAAACTGGGGCGTCGACAACAGGTTGATAAGTTGTCATCTCATAAACCGCTCCCTGTTGACAAGTCATATCGCGCGTATTGTCAGCCTGAGACCTGCCCATTGCCCAGCGACGTCCGCCTCTTGTCGGCCTGTTGACAACTCGAAGTGTCGCGTTTTGCGGCCTATTCAGCAGCAGTTCACATCCCACAGGACTGTATCATCTAGCTTAGGAATTACTTTACCCCGACACGAGTCGCGGCCCGCACACCGACACTCGTCGCGGTCGGCACCCCGACACGCGTCGCGGTCGGCAGACCGACACGCGTCGCGGTCGGCAAACCGACACGTGCCGCGGCTGGTCGCCCAGCCTCTACTAGGGTCACCACGGGATAGGCAGGACCTCCTGAAAAATGCGTCGTATACTTCCCTTGTATCTAGAGCGCTAGCTGTGCAACAGCTCGACATAGACGAGATCATAACTCGCGGCCAGGTCCCCGCCGAATATAGGCGCGTTGGCCAGCAGTGACTCATGGTGGGCGGATCAACCTGTTGTCGACGCCCCAATTCGCCTGAGAGGAAGATATTCATGATCCTGGCGCCGAGGGCTAAACATTGGTTCAACCTTTGTGGTGGTTTTATTGAGAACTAAAAAAGTTTCGCTGTAAGCCAGATTTGTGATTACGGTACCATGAGGAACGGGGCGCTACCGTCTCCGTCTGCGTTTCCATATGTCTACCGTATCTAGAGAGCTAGTTGATTGCGAAATTTCCTTGGTTCTCCACTAATTCCCGACAGTGGCTATACCTTTGGATAGCCCTCAACGCCAGGATCATGAATATCTTCCTAGTTTCGCTCAAGGTTGACTTCAAAGCGAATTATACAATAAGACGCAAAAACCCGACCTCGATCGCTTTCTGACCAAATCCTACGAGCGGTATTGTATATTCTCTGCTGGAAGAATTTGAAGATCTCCCACAATAAAGTGGGAATCAGAGTGCATCAGACATTCCAGAATGAATCATGTTGCCTGGTCATACTTGCATACACTTCGATGGATGGCTGTGGTGTGTCTGCAACCGTGACTGGACAGTTTATTGTTTTCTATGTAGATTGTTTAACACATGCTCTCATGTGAGACCTTGTCTTCAGTCTCGAACCTTCACCCACGAATCGGTTTATGCATTGATATTCCATAATTTTCGTGAGAGAGAAATCCTTTACGATTCTCTACTCTCTACTGCTCCGCCCTTTTCTTCGGACCCTTACTAATACTGCTTTGCCTGAAATATTCTTCCATTTTCGATTAGCCCCGATTTTTACTGGTGACAACCACCGTGAACATGTTCATCCAGTCGGACAACTAGTCCAGGCCAGAGAATAATGTCACTGAAATACGACGGTTCAGGGCGTTTCAAGCGGTTTCTTCGTAATTTTGGTAACACTTGGAGGCCAACGAATTGTTTTATGTGAAAAACTCGGGAACGAAAATCATCGTGAACACTGCCTACACAAAGTTTTCTGCGCGCCCTTTAAAGGCAGTAATCACGATAAAAATCCCTTCTCTGTTTTTTTTTGCCTATCTTGAAAACGGTCCCATTCTGATTCCAATGATGCTTCTGGAATTGTACAAGACCTTCTGGGAATGGAGTTATGGTCCCTCAAAAATTGAGCTAGGGAAGCATGGTGGACGAGTTGTCCGAGGCTTGTAACTTCCGCCTTTTGCAGCCAATGTATGCGAGCTGATCTGAGTAAAGAGAGAAGTTGAGAATGAAGGGAAGAACGGGGCTTTTGATCGGAAACCATCGCTCAAATCACGATTTCGAGTGTTCCTTTGTTCACGTCGAGGGGCGGAAAGGGACCGGATTTGCCCAATGCGGCGGGATTTGCCCACTTTTCTAAGCCGTTTAGCGGCTCCTGGGTAGCTTTTCTTCCCGTTTTTCCGACGCTGTTCTGCTTCTGAGAGCCACGAGAAGCATTTGTCATGAAAAATTCGAGGATAACGTTTATCGCGAACAGTGCATTTAAGAGGCGGGTTGATACTTAAGGATTTACTGTACATTTTTCTCCATTTCTACGTCATTTAAGTACTGCCCGGGGGCCATTTAAAGGCAGTGGTCACGATGAAAAACGTCATCGAAAAAACTACAAAAATCAGCTTAGATCGAAAACAGCTGAAAAACTATGAAGGTAGCGCGGTGAAAAACGGTCTACAAATAGAGTTTCTAGGGCCCAAAGAAGCTAGTTCGTGCACACGTGCACAGCGATGACGAAAAAGATCGCAGTCTCATGCCGAGCAGTCAAAAATCATCAACATTCAGAGGACGAAATAAATGCAAATTTAACGAGTAAAAACAGTTGAACAATGAAAGCATCACTATAGTCAATGTTTTTGACTAGATGTGTACATAAATTTGAAGGTTCATTGATTGAAATTCAATTTCAAGCCAGCTGATGTTCTTGATATAAGAGGTCATCGCTGCCGATGATGTGGAGTGGGCTCGTCCACCATCAAAAGACAAGAAAGTTCAGGCTTCAAATTTGGCCCAAAACTGTGGTTTTTTCGCGATTTTTTCTTATAGGTCCTACTACTCGAGACCCAGAAAAGGGTTTAGAGAGAAAAAGACGACAAGCATATTTGATCGCGACCACTGCCTTTAAAGGCAGTGTTCACGATGATTTTCGTCCAAGGGTTTTTCACGTTGAACAATGCGTTGGCCTTCAAGTGTTACCGGAATTACGAAGAAACGGCTAGAAATGCATTAAGACGTCGTATTTCAGTCACATTATTCTATAACGTGGACTAGTTGTCCGATTGGATGAACATGCACATGGTGGTTGTCACCGGTGGAAAATTGGGTCAATGGTAGATAGAATACTATTTTATGCAAAGCAGGATTAGTTAGGGCCCTAAGGAAAGAACAGAGCAACAGAGAGTAGAGAATTGAAAAGGACGGGTCCACAAAAGATTTCATCGTCGCAACAAACACTTCCAGTGATACTTAAGAGGCGGGGTGATACTTAAGGATTTCGAGTACTTCTGGTGCGTTTTTCTCAATTCCTACGACATTTTAGTTCTACCCGGGGGCCACCTAATCAATATAGCGAATATTCTCAAAATTGAAGATTATCGTGAACACTGCCTCTAAGATGAAACTTGACGGAAGGTGGTTGTGAAAGCGAAGCTGGTAGACTTGTACGTCCCGTACTGGAATGCTTACGTCGTTGGAATCTTCAAAACCTAGCCAAAGTGACAATATTCGAACAATCAATCTGGACGAGTGTATTGTGAGGGGGGGGGGTGGAGACTGCATTGACCCTTTTTCGACGCTTCCAAGGGCGTGAGCGTTTGCAGGGCAAAGTTATCGAGTGAACAATCAAGAGAATAAAAGTGGAGAGGGTTAGGTACATACCTCAGAAGTTTCAACCCTAGTTACATGTTTTCCTCAGTAACATACACTGCGTGAACGATTTCCTTTTCTGGGTATATAGTAGTAGAACCTATAAGAAAAAATCGCGAAAAAATAGCTGTTCTGGGCCAAATTCGAAGCCTGAACTTTCTTGTCTTTTGATGGTGGACGAGCCCACCCCACATCATCGGCATCGATGATCTCTAATATCAAGAACATCAGCTGGCTTAAAATTGAATTTCAATCAATGAACCTTCGGATTTATGTACACTATACTTGGGCAAAATGTTCAAAATTTTCGAATTTCGAATTTCGAATATTATTCGAAAACGAAAATTTTCGAATTTCGAATATTATTCGAAAACGAAAATTTTCGAATTTCGAATATTATTCGAAAACGAAAGTTTTCGAATTTCGAATTTTGAATTATTCGAAATTCGAAAAATCATTCGAATAATTTTCGAATAATATAATTCGGCCCGAAGTATAATGTACACATCTAGTCAAAGCCTTTAATCAATATAGCGAATAATCTCAAAATTGAAGATTATCGTGAACACTGCCTTTAAAGGCAGTGTTCACGATAAAAGTCGTTTTTCTGTTTTTCCGACTATCTTGAAAACGGTCCCATGCTGATTTCAATTATGTCCCTGGAATCGTACAAGACCCCCTGGAAACGGAGTTATGGCCCCTCGAAATTCAACAAGGGAAGAATTTTGGACGAGTTGTCCGAGGCTTGTAAATCCCGTTTTTTGCAGCCGATGTGTGCGAGCTGACCTGAGTAAAGAGAGACGTCGAGAATGAAGGGAAAAACGCTGCTTTTGATCGGAAACCATCGCTCATTTAACCACGAATTCAGGGCGACTGTTATAGGACGTGGGCGGTGTGGCCCAATGGGTTGGCTGGCCCACGAGATTTTCACCCACTTACTGGCCGTTTTTCGTCGCACTTCCGTTCTTAATCTTCTTAGAGGGACCCAAAGCTTACGTTTTAGCCAAAAAAACGTGCAACTTTTTCATCATGAACACTGCCTTTAAGGTGAAAGGCTTTTAATGTAGGGAAGGAATTCATTCAGCACGACCGTTCTTTACTGGAGAACTTTGAAATGTTGAGCTCCTGATGAATGCCTTTCGACTTCTAGTGTAGTGGTTCTTGATGCTGTCTCGTTTAGAGATAGATTTCGCGTAAAAGTCTCGCCAGGAGACAGATTTAATAATATCTTAATTTGCTACGTTCAGGGTCTTGAACTCTTCTTCAGGCAAATATAGAGTTCTGCATTAACTACATCACAAACGAAACAAACGGAGATGCACGAGAATGTGTTTCTTTTGATATGTAGTTGATAAAAAAACTTCATAGTTGCTTGACCACGCGTACGAGGCCCGAAACGTAGGGGATAAAGATCCTCTACGCACGACAGTTTCAAGAACCACTACGAAAGTTGACTATAATAAAGCTAAAGAATAAATTCTACTTATCCCCTTCACATATTCACAAATTTTGATGATTTTGAATGCTCTGTTCTTAAAAAAAACGTTCGTGCAAAATTGACAGAAATTATTTGTTGGATAGGCTACATACGTTACTTCGCTTCATAAACAACTTTTCTATCTAACAATAAGTTCAGCTCAATGAGAATCAATATGCGAGGCACCCGATTAAATTTTCGATAACCTAATAAAGACTAGAAAGGAAAATGCGCTCCGCTTCCATTCCATTGAAACGTTCGCATTTCAATCACATCGATCGTTATTTATTGCTTTTCTAATGTCATTCTCCACGAATCCACAAATGTTGCGAACTACTGACGGCTCTTACGGCTCTAGCACTGATAATTCGGAACAGGGCTGTGCGGAACTGTTCCGTTTCCGATGTTTCCGGTCGTTTTCGGGCTGTTCCTTTCCGCTTCCGTTTCCGAGTTTTTGTGCCCGGAAACGGAATAAATTAGTGCAGCACGATCTATGATAGTATGTCTAGGCAAGGATTTTCGAAGGTTTCATGAGACGCTAAAATTTACATCCGACCTCTCGTGTTCAAGCAAATATCTGAGCTTGGCTTAGATCATTCACGAATTTGGGGACCTGCAATTGGAACCCTCTACAATTATGACACGAAATGGGTGTGGCAGGAATCTGAACGCCTTTCGAGGATTATTTTTGAAAATATGTGGCTTTTTCTTTGAGAATCAATGATTTCATGAAGCTTTTCATCTTGATTCCACTACTTCACTTGTTTGCCGCCACGACAGCAACAAAAATCGAGTCAGTTTTTTTTGCACGTGCAGCCTGTCTTCCAGAAAGGAGTCTCGGCGGAGACATGTGGAGCAGGTATGTGCGTAATTACGACTAACGACTAACGAATTTAACAACTAACGAGCTTTTTGGGTGTTACGACTAACGACTAACGACTAACGAAATTTGAAATATTTTCGTAAGCAATCCCAAAATTCGTTAGAAAGTCAATAGTCATCCAAATCGCGCTCCAACCCAAGTATTACACCAGGATTGATACATATTGCACTGTTGGTTGTTCTAGGTGAATGGTACAAAATAACCATAGCTTTCAGTATTTATTATTTCCACTGACACTGCTTCGCAGTTCTAGAACCCCACATTAAAACCCCAATCGAATGTTACGCAAGGTTAGACGCAGCGTTTATGCGACTCGCGCGACTTTATGGTAGGCTCACTGAACCGGTTCCGGTGGTGACCAGCCCCAGCGGAGATTTTTGCAGAGTTCACTATCAGAGGTGATAATATGGAGCGGTGCCTGCAGGCCACAACTGCCCAACGACGGGAGCTGTATCCGATGATTGGATTGTAAAGGGTGCCATCTTTCGATTTTCAATCATGAATTCGAGGTATGGGGTTTCTATAAAGTGGTGCTGGGACCTCTCGGTGGGTGAAATTTTCACTTGGGTGCTAATTTCTTCCAACCTTTCCCCATTAAGGGAACAAGCTCTAAACCACGCACGCGCTCGGATCGCGACCGTGAGCAAAGAACAATTAGTGCAAAGTCGGTGCACTTCTCCGTGTTTTCACCATTGGGTAGATTTCAGATATCATCATATTGCGCAGAATAGCAAATTTCGCATTGGAAAAAAAAGCGGAGTTCAAGATTTCCTCGGTTTCCCATATTGTTCTTTTTCTTGCCGAGAAAAATGACAAAACCCGATGAACACATACTTCAGGCTCTCGTGCATATTTTTCATTATGTATATTAAGGTTTGCAGTTTGAACTAGGTTTTCTAACAAGAAGTGATTTGTGTCTTCAATGACCATAAATGTTTCGGAAAACATACATCTCTTCATGCCTTCCTTTTTTTCTATTCATAAGGGTTTTTTCTGCCTCATTTGTGCTTGTTTCCAAAGCCTAGATTTTTAACGACTGACGATTAACGACTAACGACTAACGAGTGTTTTGGCCGGTTGAACGACTATTTATTATTTATTCTGTAGACGCAGGATAACCCGCGTGAAACAACGAAGCGTATATTAAAGGCACTCTTCGCGATTAAAATCGCTTTTCTATTTTTTTGCCTATCTTGAAACCGGTCCCATTCTGATTCCAATGATGCTTCTGGAATCGTACGAGACCTTCTGGGAATGGAGTTATGGTCCCTCAAAAATTGAGCTAGGGAAAATGGTGGACGAGTTGTCCGAGGCTTGTAACTTCCGTCTTCTGCAGCCGATGCATGCGAGCTGACCTGAGTAAAGAGAGAAGTTGAGAATGAAGGGAAGAACGGGGCTTTTGATCGGAAACCATCGCTCAAATCACGACTTCGAGTGCTCATTTGTTCACGTCGAGGGGCGGGAAGAGGCGGGACTTGCCCACAATGGCGGGGTTTTCCCACTTTTCTAAGCCGTTTTAGGCTCCTGGGCAGCTTTTCGTCCCGTTTTTTCGACGCTGTTCTGCTTCTGAGAGCCACGAGAAGCGTTTGTCAAGAAAAATTCGAGCATGAAGTTTATCGCGAACCGTGCCTTTAAAACAGACAGAAAAAGAATTAACTCGAGAAAAATAGTAACAAAGAGTACGCATAAAAAAGTGAACAAAAACGGTGATAGGGAAAGAGCAGGAAAGCATCAGGTAACCTCAGAATCAACCAGTTCTGCGGTTAGAGGTTTGAATGATGGCAAAGGCATTTGCTCAAGATCTTCACTGTAAACTTTATTGAAGACGGATAAAACCCGGATGGAAAAGAAGTTTTTCCTAATAACGACTAACGACTAACGAATAACAAAATTTCTATTACGCACATCCCTGATGTGGAGGTGTCCATGGGCAGCGGCGGGGCTCGTCTGGGGCAGATAACAAGAGAATTTCCCCTTGTCGCCGAGGAGTTTTTTGTCATTTTTCCAATTCAATCAATTGATATCCACTCCAATAGACAAATATGGTTCGAAAGAAGATAAATTAGTGGCTGATTATCTGAAAACTAACTTCTGATCAGCCTTGAAAGACCCCTGGAGTCGCTTGGACTGCTTTCTGTGGGAATGGGCTGTGCACATGAGGTGTGAGGCAACAAAAAATAAAATTTCGGCAATTGGCGACAGAAGACCCCAAGACGGCCACCAAACTGCACTCGGCAAACTTTTCGGATTTCCAGAAGCGAGACTTCGAAATCGTTGATTGCCTAGTAGTGAATTTATTTTGAATAAGTATTAGTTTACTGACTGAAATCATTGGTTATTGAATGAGAGCTGCGGGCAATGGGCAGCAGCGAAACGTGAGAATGAGACAACCCACTTTTTTTGGTCTCTTCCGCTTCCGGCGTTTGGCCATTTTTCTTCCGTTTCCGGAAATCTTGAAAAAGAGTTCCGCACCACCCTGATTCGGAATCTTCCCGCTGAAGACCTGTTAACATATAGACATGAACGGGGCGATTTCTTTCGAATGTAACTTATCCTACTTTTCAATGCGTAATCTATTTTCCCAGTTATAACGACGCTCACAGGTACTTCTGCCCACAGTTAAATCCCAAAACGCCTGCCTTAATCGGAGTAGCTCAATAGAACCGTCTTTCCATGTGAGTACTTCCACGACGGAAAAGTAACTATGCCCGGCTACAATTTCTTCTCCAGGGAGGGAATTCGCCTATTCACATTCGCTCACTTGCTCCTTTTCATAGCATCAAGGGAACCGTCCTGGAATGTACCGCCAGTGAACAGTCCTTCCAACAGCAGTTGCCGTAATGTGAGTGTAAAATTCAATTTTCGGCGTGCTTTGTGTGGTGGTGTCTGCGTTTGGAATCGCAAAACAAATTATTTTACGCCTGTGTAGGCTGCGCCCTCCGACATTCGGACGGGTCAACTACCGTGGAAAATCCGTTGAACTAATGTCCACACTGGAAATCAGCAGAATTTCCCCGTTAGTTCAACGGAAATTGCTCTGTAGTTGATGCGGATTTCCACTAAAGTTGAACAGAAGTGCTGATTGGAGGGAAATTCAAATAATTTCTGCATGGATATTTATACACGTTTTAGCTAGTTTCTCCTTACGGTTGAACGTTATCCCTATATACCTGAGCCCACCTGGCCCCTAAACAGGTGTGCACTTTCTAGGCTCACCAAAAATCGATTAAAGTGCAAATGCTCTGCCTCTTGCCTGCTCAGACGATAGAGCACCCGTGTTGGTGCAGGAGCAGGCAAGTGCAGGCACTTTCACCCCCACTCAACTCGAAGGCAGAGCCCGAGGAGTTAACACTTGACAATGAAGTGAATCGGTCTAAGCCCACCTGGAGACGGCTCGTATGTGCCGCTGGTTTGATTTTGGCGTTCAACATTGCGTCGGAGCCGTCGTCTGTCGGCACTGCGCACGCGACGCAACACGCAGCGCGGCGATAAGCCCGGCAGTTCAACGAATCGTTCTCATCAGTTCAACTCCTCGACAAAATAGCCTCAGTAGTTCAACTCGAACGTCGTTTCCCCCCAAAGTTCAACGCTGCGAATGTCTGAGCCAATTTGAATACTCGACGGACAACTCATACATATCAATTTAAGCAAATGCGAATTCACATCTGATTCTAGAAACCTTTCATCCTTCGAATGCGTGAAGCTTTTTTTTTCGGTTTTGGCACCAATCTAAGAATCTACCCCCGTTCTATAGGTTCGAACCTCTTCAAAAATCCGAGAAGACTTCACATCGATGAGTATGAGTTGTCCCGCATCCAATTTGAATGAGGGATTAATGTTGTTGGCAGCCTTTTTATCCACTTTTCTTTTTGTTGTTATGCTCTCTAAGGGGGGGGGGGGATTTTGTGGTTCGCTCATGTTGTTCCATGTTGAGTTAATCTAAGTCGTTCAAACAAATAAGGGGAAGCAAGCCCGTGCTGTGTCCACAACTTTCGAGCATTTGTTTTCATTGGAAAACGGGAACAGTTTGTTCACAAGGGGATATGTAAATCCTTTATTTACTTAGAGAGATGTTTGAAGTTCTTCCTTGCTATCCCCATTTCCTGATCTGCGCCTACGCCGACGCCAAAATCGTGGCGCTCTATTTACCCACGGGAAGACGATCTCTCGTCGACTGTACACCTTGATTGACTTATAGTTGTGCTATATTTTGTCTCGTTTCTTTATGGTGTTCGCTTTTTTTTTCTTATTTGACTGACGCTAATTGTAATAGGATTGGTGCGGGTGCCCGGGATCTTAGTCCAAATGGTTACAAACGTGTACGTCTCGGCTGTAACTCAAGACAACATCTCTCGTCATGAGCTTTTGGCGTGGGTAAACAGTAGTCTCAAGGTACGTTTATTCCGCCTTAAAATTTGGTACTGGAGTGGCCCCAATCATCGCGCTGCCAGATGTGCGGCTCCTCGTTTCTCATGACAGTTGGATGGAGACGACTGGTTGGGCAGGAGCATTGCCTTCACCTGAGGCTCATCTACGGTATCCTCTCCTTTCTGAGTACAGTTACGGAGCTACGGGAGCGAAAACATATTTAGCATTGTAGTGCGTTTTCCTACCCGTGTCAATTTCTCGATCACAATCGCGCCATTTTTATCGATTAGAAGGTGGACGACAGAAGCATTACTATCTTCAGAAAATGCATGCTCGTGTTAAACGAAAGATCAATCCGAAGGTAAAAGGTATACTGGACGACAAAGGCGATTGATTTTGCCAAATGTGAATTGTCTGTGGAAATGCTGTGAGGAATTTCATCAGACAAATCACGTCGGAGCTCGCAAGAGGTCGCGATTTTCTGAGCTCTGAAACCAGAGGTCAAACGCAAATTCGAAATATGACTTTGTGTGTACGATACACTTTTTAGGGCCCATAACTCTCCTGATTTCGGAAGGGGAGGGAAACCCCGGGTTGGTCCAAAGTTTGTTGGGTGTGAAAAGGATGGCGCGGACGAGTTCCGACGCCACCGAGGAAAATCAGTTCAACCAAGAACACTGACTACTCGTTTGCGACCCCGTTTGCGTTTGCGACCCCGTAAGAGATTCGGGAAATTTAGGATCGGAGGGTCGCCGATTTGGAGAATCAGTAGGCGGAGGTGGCTTTAGTCAATGCGCGTTGTGTCGCGTGCGCAGTGCCGCCAGACGACGGCTCCGACGTAACGTTGATGTCAAAATCAAACCAGCGGTACCTACGAACCGTCTCGGGGTGGGGCTAGACCGATTCATTCCATTGTCAAGTGTGCACTCCTCGGGCTCTGCCTTCGAGTTGAGTGGGATGCGAGTGCCTGCACTTGCCTGCCCTTGCACCAACATGGGTGCTTCTTCTTCTTCTTCTTCTGCAGCCACAGAGAGGGTCCTGTCATAGACTGAGGAACTGAGCCACAAGCGTCGGATTCGTCCACAGATCTACTGTTGTTAACGATGTCGGTCTCATCGGGCAGTTGAAAAGGTGCGCAGAAGTATGCCCTTTATTACCACAATCCGGGCACTCGTCAGGTCTGCTGCTGTCGATCTTATGTAAATAAGACATAAGCATGGGGGAATGCCCAGGGTGCACCTGGCACGCCTACCGAGTTCCAGCCCGGTTTCGCTGACCTCAGGCGGCACGACTCCCAGAATGGAGTTTACGGCGGCCTTGCACAAGTGATCTTTGACGAATTGGGTATGCTCCGCACGTAAGAAACATAGGCGTTCTTGTTGTGCGTTGGTCCATCTCTGTATATTGATTTTCGTGGGAGCATCAGAAAGCAGCATTCTTACACATCTCTCTTTCTCGCGGGGTCTAATACTCTTCGCGACGGATGATTCGGCTGCTTCAGAACGTTTATGTACAGCTGTTGTGCGTGTAGTTGGCAGTGGTCCTTGACTGGCAGGATTCGAGCTTCGGTGTGTAAGTGCTCTACTGGAGAGCTTTTAGAACAGCCTGTTGCGATTCGCAGTGCTCCATTTTGGATGCGCTGCAGCTTGGACTAAGATGTGTCCGACACGATATGTTGCCAGACTGGTGCAGCATACTCCAGGGCGGGGCTGCACGATGGCCTTGTACGTGGTCAGGATCGTTTCTTTACTTGCATCCCCAGGACGTTCCGCCGAGAGCACGTAGGACGTTAAGTCTTGTTTTCACTGCAGCTTGCTTCTGCTCCAGTGTTCTTATGAAACCTCAGCGAAGGGTCCAACACGAGGTCCGAGCAGCTTAGGGGAATCGGGCGGCCGGCAGGCGGTTTCGTCCCATTTCACCATGGGATGAGCACTGTGCTCCGCAGGAACAGTGGAAAAGACTGTGACGGATGATTTAGCGGCAGAGACCGTAAGCATCTTGCTATCGAGAAAACATTTCAACTCGATCAAGTAGTCATTGATCTTACTGGCAGCTACATTTATGTCGCGATCCCGGCATAGTATAGTAATATCATCCGCATATGCAACGACCTTGATGTCTTGGGATGGAACGGGTAGATCTTCAATATACAGACTAAAAAGAGCAGGCGATAAAACTCCTCCTTGAGGTACGCCGGCGGCGATTGGGATGCTATTGGAGACGTGCCCTTGAAATAGCACATTTGCCCGACGTCCTTTGGTGAATGCGGTTATCCACCGCTTCTGCCAGGGCGGAATGGTAGACCTTAACAGGCTCTCCGACAAAATGCCCAAGTTTACAGTGTCAAAAAGCCTTCGTTAGATCGAGGGCTACACCTACGGTTCGCTGAGGTTTCATGGCATTGAAGCCGTCCAAAACATAGCTCACAATTTCCATTAGGGCCGTAGTGGTGGAATGTAGCTTACGGAAACCATGTTGATGCTTTTGTTTGCTATTGTGTTCGGAGCTCCTCCACAGCCAATTTTTCCGCAACTTTGGCAATAGGTGAGAGAAGACTGATTGGCCTGTAACCTTTTGCCGTGGATGGTGATTTACCCGGCTTAGGCAATGGGATGACGCGTGCTACTTTCCAATCTTGAGGTAATGTACAGGTCGGAAACGATGTATTAATGACGTCAGCGAGCAGGGGTAGTAGTTCACTTGTCAGTCTCTTTAGAACTGCTGGGCCTGCTTCATCTGGCCCTACTGCCTTCGAGTTACTCATTTCCTTGATAACCTTCTCGACCTGAGCGGGCGTGACTGCATCATCTTCAGCCATAAGTGGCTATTTACAGAGTTCCCGAACAGTTATTCTATTCTGCTTCTCTTTTTGTTTTAGTTATGAAAAAATGCTTCCCAAGAGCATTTGCGGCCTCTTTTCCCTGACTTAAAGACTCCGCCGTCGAATTCAATCGTGGAATTGTTGGCGGAGGTGAACTTTCCGGAGATCCTTTTCAAAGCCTTCCACGTTGCTGCAGCATCACTCCTGAAGTTCATCTTCTCAGTGAACTTTTCCCAAGATTCTTTCTTGTGCCTATCAAGGTCCATCCTGATCTCATTATCCAGCTCGGCAATGTCTGGGTCAAGATGATCAGCAGCTCTCTTTGCATCCCTTGTCCTTATCTTCTGCAGTGTCTCTCTGGTGACATTGGGAAAGAAGGTCTTGACACGACCTTCAGGGATCGCAGCTTTCATCGCCTTCCGGATGGCATCAGAGAAGTGGCGCTCCTTCTGGTGTACATTGCCATTCCACGGATATTCGGCCGCTTGGCGGAGTGCAACCTCCTGAACAGGCTCCAGTCTGCAAGGCCTAAATTGAGATAAGAACGATGACGAACACCTGTATAGGGAACAAGAGAGTTAGAGAGATCGATATTGACAAAGACCGGAATGTGATCACTGGAAAGAGTTGTGGATGTTGACCAAGAGCAGGCATTAGAGATTAGAAGAGACAAGGGAGATGTCTGGGCTGGAAGATCGGTCGTAGGCAGGGAGACGAGTGGGCTGGTCATCGTTAAGGATAACCAGATCGCACTCCTCCACCCATTCTTCGACGTCATTTCCTCCAGCATCAGAGTCAAGCGACGAGCAGAACGTGTGAGCATTGAAGTCACCCGCAAAGACAATTGAGGGAGATAGAGAGCAGTCATACAGCTGCTTGAGTAGAGGAATAGGGTTGTAGGTTGGTGGACAGGATGTAGGAGGAGGAATGTATATATTGAAAAGAGAAAGTGGAGTTTTTAGAGGTAGATGGATGGGGATGTACTCGAGAGTGCCATCCACTGGAGTGTTTGGAATGATGTGAGAGGGAAGAGACGACAGAACAAAAGTAGAGACTCCGCCTCCCTGAGATGACCTAGGAGTATGATAAGCAGTATAGCCCGGGATGTTTGGATGTCGAGAGGTAGCAGAGGGAGAGAGTTTGGTTTCCTGAACCATGATAACATCCGGGTGATGAGTACGGGCAAAGAGAGATAATTCAGAAAGCTTGGCGCGAAGGCCGTTGAGATTGATATGTACAATAGAGAGGGGGCGGTTGGTAGATGAGGAATTTGAGTTACTGGAGGCGGAGCACACAATACAACGAAAGGAAGAATCGTGGTGCCTCACAGAGCTGAGACCCGAACAAGAGAAGTGCACCCACCTTTCGCATCCAAAACATTGGACGCTGGTTCCATACCAATTGACATCTCTGTCGCATGTGGCACATGGGTACTTCTTCTTCGCGGGTCCTGGGTTCCTCTCGACGCCGGCTCTTTGCAGTAAGATCTTCAGGAGAGCTGCGGCCAGCCAGCACCTCTCCCATGACAAAAACCCTCTCCGCGGAGGGATTGACGTCGGTTTGCACGGAGGTGGTCTTCTTTCCTCCACACTGCCACGGCACGAACGTACGACATCTCGGCAGCACATGGGTGCTCCATCCTAGGAGCAGGCAAGAGGCGGAGCATTCATTCGATTGATTAACTTTTGATGAGCACCTGGTTAGTGGCCAGGTACGTGCGTAGGGGTTGTTGTTGTGGTTGCCCATCTTCCAGCATATACACTGATCCTGGATCCAACTTTCGGCACGTAGACGACATAATCGAAGCAGATGGCCGGGATCCTCTTCTTTGGAGGATCCCGGGATGGGGCGCTATTCAACCCTCTTTTTTATATTCTTTTTTTTATTTTTATAATTTGTTTTTGTTTGTTTTTTTGAGCTTTTTTTTGGTTTTTTTTTCATTCTTATATGATCAATGTGACAGTCAATGAATGATCAAAGTGATAGGAAATTGACGACTTCCACTGGTTTGAGCCAGAGGTCTTCGATTGTAAGGTGCGTTGGCTTTCCAGAGCATGAGAGCATGTGAGGTACTGTGTGTTCCTCGAGCCCGCAGTCAGGGCAAAGTGGGTTATCGGCTGCTCCTATCTTATGCAGATACCATTGCGAGTTCGAGTAGAAACCACTCCGGAGCTGGGATAGCGCTGCCCGATTTGATCTTGGGAAAGTCTCCTCCTTCGCAATCTTCGGCGGCGGTCCGCTTAGCAGGGGAGACTTCATAGTACCCAAGAACTCTTTTACAAACTCTTTGTGAACTTCTTGACGAATGCCCTCTGCAGTTCCAGGTCTTACCGACATTGGCTTGACAGTTCTGACATGCTTCCTGATCTGTCTAGGCGGTTCCGGTCTCTTCATCATGTCGTACGATGGGTGTTCTGGGTCGATTGTCGCAACCGTTCGGTATTGAAGAGTCAGCATCTTATTATGAGCTTGGACTGGCATGATTCCTGTCTCATTACTCAAGTGGGTAGTGCTCGCCATCGCCAGGCTTCCCGTCGCGGTCCTCAAGGCTGCATTTTGACAAGCTTGTAACCGATCCCAGTGAGACGATGCAACGAGCGGGCTCCAAGCTGGAGCCGCGTAGGACATCACGGATTGTCCGATCGCACGGTAGGTCAGTGTGAGCAATTCTTTGCTTTGTCCCCAGTTCCTTCCCGCTAATGCTTTCAGAAGGTTCGTCCTTTTAGCCGTTTTCTTACGAACATCTTCCGCATGAAGTCGTCCCGTCATCATAGTATCGAAATGATAGCCAAGAATCGTCGGATTTTTTTTTCGTGCGTGATTTGCGTTCCATTTATAAACACTTTCGGCACGTATCTCGCTTGAACAGAATGCGTTGTAAGAAGAGATACAGTAGTCTTCTGGAGCTACAGCTGAAGATGTAGATCTTGCAGGGCCTTTGTTAGCTTCGGAAGATAGTCGTTCAGACGATTCTCGCAGATTTCCACATCCGGATCTGATGCAACCAGTGTTAGGTCATCCGCATATCCTACCAGGCGTTTTTCAGGTGGGGGTGCCGGGAGATCTGCGATGTAGAAAGAGAACAGGAGCGGAGACAGAACCTCACCTTGCGGAACCCCGGAGCGCACCAATCTTACATTCGACGTCTGCCTCTAAACTCTGTTCGTATTGTTCTGCACTTCAGGTAGCTAGAAATTCATCGAGCTAAACCTCTCGGCAGGGACGATTCCGCAAGCTTTTGACAAAGAATGGAGATAACGACAGTGTCATAGGCTTTCTTCAAGTCGAGTGCAACCATAATTGAGCGGCTAGGCGGTCTCTTCTCATTTAACCCATCCGTAATGAATCCGGTAAGTTCGACCAACGCTGAGGTTGTGGAGAAGCCTTTCCGAAAACCATTCTGCCATCCAGGGATTTGCAGGTGCGTCTCCAGTGTAGGAAGAATGGTTCTTTCAAAAGTGCGTGCCATAGATGAAATGATCGAAATAGGCCTGTAGCTGCTCAGATCTTCTGCAGGTTTTCCAGGCTTCAGCAATGGAAAAATTCTTGCCTCCTTCTACGACGCCGGGATCAGTCCAGTTGACAGGGTTTTGTTGAAAAGCGTTCTAAGGCAACCCAGAAAGATTGGTCCTGAATGTTTGAGCATTATAGGGACCACACCACTTGTATCAAACGCCCTAGACGGCTTGCATTTCTCCAAGGCGGCGTCAATGAGGGCGGTGGTAATCATGGGAACCTCGGCTCTCGAAAAGTTTTTGATCTGTCTTAAGGTCCTTTGTGATGACTTCAGGCTTCTATGGGGGCATGGCGAGCTGAACTGTTTGCATAGAAGGTTGGCCGCTTTTTGTTGTTCACCGGTTCGCCCCTATGAAGAAGCTGGAGGGGATTCGGTTTGACTGAACGGCCATCCAAAGCTTTCATAGTTGTCAATAGCTTGGAGGAGTTCGTACAATGATCGATGTTTTCCACAAAAGCTCTCCACGTGTGTTGTCGCTCCTTCCTCACTTCATCTGTGATTTCCCTGTTCAGCTCGGGAATCCGGGTGTTGGTGGGATCCGTTCTTGAAATTGCGTCTCTTTCACCTATGAGGTTCTTAGCGGTGTCCGATAGGACCGGCATGAAAGGTTTACGCCTTCCCTTAGGGATAGATTGCAACGTCGCTGCCCGTATAGCTGATGTGAGAACTCGATCCATTTCCAGTGGGGTAGCCCGTAAGTCAAAATCAGCCGACTGTTGTTCCAGCACCGACAGAAATTTGGGCCAGTCCGCCTTTTTGAAGTTGACGAAAGTGTTCCTCGGCGAGGAAGATATAAGGGCCTCGCCTCTGAACTTCATTAGGATCGGGAGGTGATCACTTGCGCCTGTGTGCATGGTGTCCCAAAGTGCTGATGGTGCTAAATCCTGCGAGCATAGCGATAGATCCGGTGATGAGGGTCTTCCATACGTTGGTTTCCTTGTTGGGTGTGCAGCGTCGTTCAGAATCACAAGGTTAGATTGCGCTATCTCCTCCTCTAAGTCCTGTCCACGTTGGTCTTCTTCACCCTCTGACAATAAAGGACTGTGCGCATTGAAATCTCCCATGACGATTGTGGGTTTCACACATGTCAGGAATTGGGCGATAGACAGCTCATATGAGGGTGGGCATGAGGATCTCGGCGGAGAGTAGATGTTGTGAATGTGAACTGATCCAGCCTTCGTTTCCACAGCTATGGAGATGGATTCCGTCGTACCATCGCTAGTTCCTGGAGTAATTACCCTGCACTGTAAGTCGTTTCTGACCAGAAAAGCCACACATCCTCCGGAACTCGTTCTGTCACTTCTCAAGCATGTTCATCCTCGAACAACGGGCGCTCCTTGATTCGGATCCAATTTGGTTTCTTGAAGTCCCACAATGTCGATAGCTAAACGGTGAGCGAGAGCTTCTAGTTCCGCTGAGTTGTTGCGGAAACCGTTGACGTTCCGTTGGATCACCTTCACAGAGTCGGGATTTGACTGCTGCGGCTGAGACGTGGACATGGTGACGCAGTTAGGGCACACGTATGAGCTGTTCGCATCCTTGAAAGACTTGAGGCCGGAGCATTTCTTCACGTGAGTCCATTTCCTGCGCTTGATACATTGGACGCTCCCTGCTGCGGCTGAGGTACCACACTGGGTGCAGGGCCATCGAATACGGCAAGGGGGTGTAGGGTTTGCTTCGATTCCGGCACGAATGAGTAGACAACGGATCAGCTGCGCCGGTTTATGCTGATCCTTGACCGAAAAAATTGGTTCCAGGACTCATGAATGAGTGAAATCTCGGAGGTATAGTCGAGCATATTTGACTTCGGAAGGACGATGGTATCGTAGACGACTTCTTTCGTGTACGCTCTTGCCAACGAGTAGGCGATCCTCCATAAGAGTTGGCATAGGAGAGTCGCCCAGTGCCGTATGTGGCGTTATCGATTGTGTCTCGTAGTTTAGCATCCTGTTCAGTGTCTCGTTCGCTGTCGAAGGGTTGCCCCGTCCATTCAGTGACGTCATCAGTTGCTTAGCATCCCGTTCACTCAACCGTTAGTGACGGCGTTCATGTGTGCTATTTCAATCAACGGGATGCTCAACGCCTTCGCTTACGATGGCTATCAGAGTACAACACTGTTAAATGCTTCTCATTTACAAAATTGTCGTAGTTGCCGTATGATGTGAGACATACAGGCTTGTACTGCCACATCCTTGGGTGGTGTGACAGTTTGGAAAAGGTTGAAATACGCATAATAGAGGGGCGGGGAGAAAATTCCGTACCCACGTCAAAATTTGGTTCACGCGGAGTTTCAATACCTTGGAGCAATTTGGAAAACGTTTGGCACACGCATCAAAATTTATAAAAATTCCAATAGTGGAAAATTTTGATGTGGATGCGAATTCTTTTCTGACACCCCTCTCTAGTACGTACGTTTATTTAGGCCAAATACATTTTTGCTTTCCAAAGTTCCGGGGAAGTAGCCCCAAGCATTTCTCTGAAGCTTCTACATACGTCATTTCGTTGTATAAGTATGCGTTAACGAAATTGGCTTTTGAGTGTCGTATGTGCAGTCGCGCTTTTGAATCTGAATCAAAAATCTCGGATATTTTTCGAAATTTGTTCGCAATCTCGGATTTTTTTCGAAACTGGACTCGACGCTTTATTGACAACGCCCATTCAGAGGGTGAATTTTCCACACGCATTCGATTTCGACTCCTCAAATCGCGAGTATTCTAGCCTGAGACATGTATAGCCTTTCTCCCGCATTTCAAGCCGGTCGAAGTGATGCTTATCGGACTTGTCATGTTGAAGTCTCCCACTCAGTGATATATTTTGCCTCTCCGGTCCCAATCACAGCATACTCGAAGAGGCAAGTTTTCCGATCACGCTCACGACAACTCGGCTCGAGGAATAACGAAACGGTGTAACCTAAGGTTTGAGAAGCTTTTCGAAAATCGAACGAATTTTCGAAAGAAAACTGAAAAATCGTATCTCGACCGAACGAAAATCGAAGAAAACGGTCGACGAAATATCGAACGAATGAAATTTGAAAAAACCCTTCGACAAGTTTTCGAACGAATGAAAACGAACGAAAAAAAATCGAAAATTACGTCCGTGTTCAACTATAATTTGTCATAATTAGCTGATTAGCAGACGTGAGTTTCTCATTCAGCGGCGGAGTTCTACAAAGTTGATGAGTTCATCAACACAAGCGATGCTGTTTTGTTTTTGTATTTGTTTATTACAGGTCGTGCCTGCATAATTAAGTTAAATAGGAAAACAAATGAAAAGCACTGAAATAAAAAAAAAACAGGAAACGGATACAGTAGCAATACGAATTGAAACAGGCTCAATCATCCTCAGTCATCAAGTACTGATCCAAGCTACGTTTGAACGCGGAAAGAGTTGTAGGGAGGTTGCCCCTTTTGAGTAACTTTTCAAACTCACTTCCTGCTCTATTAACAAAGAAGTGATGCCTCAATCTCCTCCTGGCTATGTTGCGGACGAGCTTAAAACTGCTGCCTCTTGTGGTAGATGCCCTGAGTTGGAGGAAATCGTTTGGCTTGAGTCCCACAAGGCCATACAAGATCTTATACACCACCAGAAGATCGAACCTTTTCCTTCTGCAGGCCAGCGATTCAAGTTGTAGCTCCTTATTCCTAGCAAAGCTGCACGGCATTTCACTATAGCTGAGACCCCTGACCCCGGTTCATCACCTTGCGTGTGAACCTGTTTTGGAGTTTTTCCAACGCACCCGTGGTCGAGACCTTGTGGGGGTTGAAAATTACAGTTCCATACTCAAGGTGTGGTCAAACATATGTTTTGTAAGCATTAAGAAGCACCCTTTCGCTATTGCTGGACAGGGCTCTGAACATGCTATACATAACTTTACTAGCTCTGGACACAGCCTTAGCACAATGAGCATCAAAGGTGAGATCGCTGCGTACCAGGAAACTCAAATCCATTATCTCATCGACAGCCTGGAGCTGCTGACCATCAACGGTATAAAAATCACCTGAACTATTGCTTCCAATGTGCAGGACTTTAGTTTTTTCTTTTGAAAGCAACATGCTCCAGTCTTTAGACCAACTTACAACCTTATCCAACGCGATTTGCAAGTACTCCTTGTCACTTGGCGTATTAATCGGAGAGAAAGTTTTGCTGCCGAGATGTCGTACGTTCACGCCGTGGCAGTGTGGAGGAAAGAAGATCACCTCTATGCAAACCGACGTCACCCCCTCCGCGAAGAGGGTTTTTGTCATGGGAGAGGTGCTGGCCGGCCGCAGCTCTCCTTCGGATTCTCCTGCAAAGGGCCGGCGTGGAGAGGAATCCTGGACCCGCTCAGAAGTACCTATGCGCCACGTGCGGCAAGGATGTTACCAGGAGACATACCAGCGTCCAGTGCTCCGGATGCCAAAGGTGGGTGCATCTCTCCTGTTCGGGTCTCAGTTCTGTGAGGCATTATAACTCTGCTTTTCGCTGTGTTTTATGCTCTTCACCTACCAACTCTGATTCCTCTTCCTCAAATCGCCCCCTTTCCATTGTACATATCAATCTCAACGGCCTTCGTACTAAACTTTCTGAGCTCTCTCTCTTCGCACGTACTTACCATCCAGACGTGATCATGGTTCAAGAAACCAAGCTCTCTCCATCCCTACCTATCCTCATCCTAATATCCCGGGCTACACTGCCTTCCATGCTCCAAGGTCAGCTCTTGGCGGAGGAGTTTCAACCTTTGTTTTATCCTCTCTCCCCTCCCACCTCATACCAAACACCCCACGGATGGTACTCTCGAGTACCTTCCAATCCATCTCCCTCTTAAAACACCCCTTTCTCTCTTTCAACATATATATTCCCTACCACCTCATGCCCCTCCTCCTACAATCCCATTCCTCTTCTCAAACAACTCAGCGATTATTCCCTCTCATCATCAGTTGTTTCGCGGGCGACTTCAATGCCCACACCTTCTGCTCGTCCCTTGGTTCTGATGCTAGAGGAGAAGAAGTCGAAGAATGGGCTGAGGAGTGCGACCTGGTCATCTTAAACGATGATCAGCCCACTCGTCTCCTGCCAACGGCCGATCTTCTAGCCCAGACATAACTCTTATCTCGTCCAACCTTTCCAACGCTTGCTCATGGTCTACCTCAACAACATTGTCTAGTGATCATGTTCCCGTCTTTGTGCACATCGATCTCTCAAATTCTCTTGCTCCTTATTCTGGTGTTCGTCAACGTTCTTATCTCAATTTAGGCCAAGCAGACTGGTGCCTGTTCAGTGAGGTTGCGCTACGCCTAGCGGCTGATTACCCGTGGAATGGCAATGTGCACCAGAAGGAGCATCACTTATCTGATGCAATTCGCAGGGCCATGAAGGCGGCTATCCCTGTTGGCCGAGTTAAGACGTTCTATCCAAACGTAACCAGAGAAATTCTTGAGAAAATCAGGACTAGAGATGCCAGAAGAGCAGTTGACCATCTAGACCTGTCGTCGCTCAGCTGGATGGTGAGATCAGAAAGATCTCGACCAGCACAAGAAAGAACAGTGGGAAAAAATTCACAGAACAGTTGAATTTCAAGACGGACAGTGGAGCTACTTGGAAGGTTCTTCGAAACTATCGGGAAAGAGCTCGCCAGCCACCATCTCCACTATTGAGTTCGGTAATAACGTTTTCAAGTCAGGAAAGGAAGCCGCCTACTCTCTCGGTAAAAGTTTCTTTGTCACGAGT
Source organism: Aplectana chamaeleonis (assembly GCA_029168955.1). Classification (NCBI taxonomy): domain Eukaryota; kingdom Metazoa; phylum Nematoda; class Chromadorea; order Rhabditida; family Cosmocercidae; genus Aplectana; species Aplectana chamaeleonis. The sequence continues at coordinate 251,193 of JAPDOI010000278.1, read as the reverse complement.
ACAAGGCGAGGTCCGCAAAATAGAGTGACAGTAAGAGAGCTGTGCCGCCTCCCGCTCATGAGCACGGCCGATGCGTTCACTGTGGCGCAAGTAGAGAAGATTATAAAGGACATGCGGAACTCCAAAGCTGTCGGTCCGGACGGCATTTGTCCTGCTGTACTGAAGAAACTCCCGACTGAGATCCTTCCGCTCATCGTTGATATGATTAACACTTCGTTTAGCTCTTGCACTATTCCGCAAAACTGGAAGACAGCCAACGTCATCCCGTTGCCCAAGCCTGGCAAACCTCAGTCATCAGTAAAGGGATATCGTCCCATTAGCTTGATGTCACCTTTCGCCAAAGTGGCCGAAAAGCTCATTGTCAAGGATCTAGCGGAGCACAACGAGAAGCAGTTGTTTCAACATGGGTTCAGGAGGCTACATTCCACAACTACGGCGTTGCTAGAAATTACCAGCTATGCTATCGACGGGTTCAACTTTAACAAGCCATTGAGAACTGTAGCTGTTGCGTTGGATCTCACCAAGGCATTTGATACGGTTAACCTTGGAGTCCTGTCAAGCAACATTCTGAGTCGTCAATACCATCTTGGCAGAAGCGCTGGATATCGGCGCTATTAAAGGTCGGCGGGCAAGAGTCATGTTTCAGAACCATGTCTCCAACAGTATTCCTATGGCAGCTGGAGTCCTCAGGGCGGAGTTCTATCGCCAGCCCTCTTCACTCTGTCCCTCGGAGATATGCCTGAGCCTCCACAGGACATCAAGGTCGTCGCGTATGCCGATGACATAACAATCATGTGTCGAGATCGGGATTTACAGGTGGCCGCCAATAAGATCAACGAGTACCTGATCACACTAAAGGGCTTTTTCGACCGCAAGATGCTAAGTATCTCTGCAGCCAAGTCGTCAGTGTCCGTTCTCACGACGGACCCATCCGAGCACAGCGCTCATCCGGATGTCGTGTGGGATGAAGACCGTTTGCCTGCTGCTCGCTTTCAAAGCTGCCCGGTCTTGTGCCCGATCCGTCACTCAAGTTTCATAAGAATACCGAGCAGAAGCAGGCAGTCGTTAAAGCTAAGCTCAACGTTCTCAGGGCCCTGGGCGGCACTTCGTGGGGTAGCAGCAAGGAGACTATACTCACAACGTATAAGGCAATTCTGCAGCCCGCCCTGAGTACGCCGCACCGGTTTGGCAGCATCTCGTCTCAGTATCCTCCTGGACAAAGATGCAACGAGTACAAAATGCTGCTCTCCGTATCGCCACCGGATGTGCAAGGAGTTCCCCAATCGAGCACCTGCATGCTGAGACCCGTCTATTACCAGTGAAGGAGCACTGTCAGCTCCAGGCCCAGCAATTCCGCATTAACATTATAAAGCAACCAAATCACCCGTCGTAGAGTGCTAAACCCCGTGAGAGAGAGAAGTATAAGAAAGCCATTCGCCGATGCTCCAAACAAAGTCAATTTGCAAAGATGGCACGACTCACAGCAAGAACGACTCCGTCTTTTGCGCGAGGAGCACACCAAGTTCGTACGGTGTCATCTTGTGAAGGTGGCCATAAATCCTATACTAGGAGATATACCGCCCCCCGTCTGCACCTCAGAGTCTCAACTCGGAAGAAGGGCGAGATGCACGCTCGCATCATTACGCTGTGGTCACTCTACAATGCTAATGTCTTATGTCAGCAAGATTGACAGCAGCAAATCTGATGTGTGCCCGGACTGCGGTATCGTCGGCCATGATACCGCACATTTATTCAACTGTCCGGAGAGACCTACCACGCTGACACCAATGGACCTATGGACGAATCCACTACTGGTCGCCCAGTTCCTCCGCCTATGACAAAACCCTGTATGTGGCTGCAAAGAAGAAAGAAGAAGAAGAAGAAAGTTTTGAAATCATCAGCAAAAGCAGAGCATTTAACCGTACCAAATGTAACTAGTCGCGGCAGTTCGTAAGTAAATATATTAAATAGTATTGGAGACAAAACTCCTCCCTGATGTACGCCTTTGCAAACGGGTTTGGGATCAGAAAAAGTTGAATTAACTCGAACAACAAACGACCTATTGCTTAAAAAGGCTCTTATCCATGCTATAATTCTAGGATGAATACCAACTTGGGCGAGCTTCAGCATGAGTTTGGAATGAGAGACCCTGTCGAAAGCCTTGGAAAAGTCAACATAGATGACATCAACCTCTTTTCCCTCATCCACATGTGAGGTCCATTCATTGAGTAATTGCAACATGGCCGTCACCGTCGACTTTTTCTTTTGGAAACCATGTTGGGATTCCGAAATTATTGAGTGGTCCTCCAAATGCTTACATATTCTGACCTTAAGGATCTTCTCGAACAACCTACTGAAAATAGAGGTAATGCTTACTGGCCTGAAGTTTTCGGGGTTAGTATGAGGGGGCTTTTTCGGAATAGGAGTGACAAAGGCTACACGCCACCTATCGGGAACCTCTGCTCGCATGAACGAGAGGTTAAAAATATATGTTAGCGGTCCAACTATAATCTGGGCTACTTGTTTAATAAACTTCAAAGGTGTGCTTCTAAAGATTTTTTCGGGGTATTTGCTTTTCTATGCTTTAATCACTGACCAACCTTATTTGCCCGTAAAAAGTCAGCAGCCTTCCCCATCGTGAACGCTGCTTTTAAAAGTTTTCCCCGGAGCTCCTAGAGTTCTCCAGCGCTTTCTTGAAGGTGGGCGAATTTCCATCGACAATTCCAGACCTAAGCAGCTCATTTAACTCGGTACTTGCTTCATTTGCAAACAAATGTATAACCACATAGTCATCCTGGAACCGAGTAGGACCAGTCCTGGTAGAAGACGCCCTCAAGACTGAATAAACAGGCGGCGCGATGATCGGCAGCACCATGAATGATTTAAACAATATGAAATTGGCCCTAATAAGTGCCGTACGAACGAAGTTTTTCACTTTCTTTATCGCATTAGTTCACTTCAACTTGTACGGGTTCAACCTGGCCTTGCCGTTCTTGAGAAATGGTCTAACGTATGGTATGAATACCGCGACAAATGCAGGGTTCATAGTCAGAAACGCTCCCAAAGGCAGTGTTCACGTGGGAAAAAAAAAACTAGGTTTTTCACAGAGACGTGAGCTTTGGGACCTACCGACAAAAAATGAAGAGAGAATCGCGAAAAAACATCGGGAAGTGAGTGAAAACCGCGTGGTCCAGTCAGCCTATTGGGCCACCCCGCCTCCCAAACTAATCCTCTCTGAAGAAACATGAACACGTAAACAGCCGGTCAGCAAAGGTAATGGCTTCGATAAGTAGCAGTGGATAAGGTGGATCACGTTATCACATGGAAAGACTTCATTCCTTCACACCGGTTAACCCGAAAATTCATAAACATAGGACGTCACACGAGAGGTCCTGCTTAGGCGCAAAAAGTGCTTTCTCGTCTTTTTCTGCAGTTTTTCCTGACACTGCTGCCACAGTAAGCTCTTGACCTATCATAATCTGTAAGAAGCTGAACATCCACGATTTATCGTGAACACTACCTTTAACACAATCAATATACATCATTTTATTGGCTTTTAAAGCAACGTGAATGCAGTGATTGAGAAAAACTGTGGTCTGTTCTGTAATGAAACTTGATTGAGTAATCACTCAAACTCCAGTCATGCAGCAACTTTATCATAGAATAAAGAAACATACAGTACCGTGCAAAAGTATTCGCGTGGCATTTCCGCGAATAATGTTTTTATACGTATCTTGGCTTGCCCTTAGCGAAACTTGATGAAACTTTAGTATGTTATGGGGCATCACAACTCTTGATTTATATATACATAAAATTGGTTTTGGAGCGTGCAGTTTTTAATGTGTAATTTTTTTATCATGTTGTAATATTTCAAATAAGGACTTTTCCCTTGAAACATGGCTATTACAGTTCCAAACCCGTGGCAACTATTCGCCATTGGAAGGCCTTCGGAACCCTTGTATAAACTTGTAAAAAATTAATCTCTATTTGAAATTTGTTTAGAAATAAATTCGAAAGAAAATAATGCGATATTGCACCTACTAAGTATCTCTCTTTGACGTTATCGAAAAAGAGCGAAATTTATGTTCCAGTTGTACTTTGTCAAAGCTTATAAAGCACATATCTTGTAATGGCTCTGGGTGAATAATTTTATAGGGGTGAATTTCCAAAAATTAACTCCAACCTGTTCAATTTTCGGTCTCCAGAAAAATTCGGATAGAGACTGATAGAGACTATTCTCCCACAAAGCTATACAACGGTCCCGAAGACCTTCGAACGGCGAATAACTGCTACGGGTTTGGATTTATAATAGCCATGTTTTAAAGGAATAGTCCTAATTTGAGATATTACCACAAAATGTTAAAAAAATTCCTTATTTAAAAACTGCACGCTCAAAAACCGATTTTGTGTATGGGTGAAGCAAGGGTTGTGATGCCCCATAACATACCAAAGTTTCATCAAGTTTCGCTAAGGGCAAGCCAAGATTAAAAACATTATTCGCGGAAAGGCCACGCGAATAGACTTTTGCACGGTACTGTACATACGTATGTGAGTGAGATTCATTGTTAGAGTAAAGCATGCATAAAAAGTACAGAGGTAAGAATGGGACAAAATATGAAACTTTTGAAGAGAAAATTCCACAAATCGAATGACCTCTTGTCACAAGAGTTTTGAGACCACCGCTTCTGGACACAACGTGCTGAAATAATCCGTCATATCAAATTATCAAATCAATAGTAATACCCTTTTGATCAGAATGGACGCTCACTCATCCCTTGTAGTGACCTGAGATCGTACTTGTACAGTCTACTTCGAAAGATCGAAAAATTCTCGTCCCCGGCGATTTCTGCAGGCAAATTGTTCCAAGCTCTGACAATCCTGAACGCAAAGGAGTTTAATATTATATATTTATTACTTGGCGGTTGCCATGTGAAGTGACAATAAAACAATTTAAACTATTCAACACGATAAAGCATCCAATCAAACGCAAGGCAATGAGATGAAATGAAATGAGATCTGATAAACAATTAAGCTCCACCCAGATGCTCACTAATCAGAAATTTAAAGTGGGAGAGCCCAACGGGAATTTCCCTACACTTGGCCAGGGCATTGAAGGCCACACCGGTCCTATGGCTGAAAAAGTGCAGCCTACGCTTCGTTTTGGCCCTCGGGACATAAATTTTAGTGGAACCTCTCCTCGTTACAGAGTCATGATATGACAGGAATTCGGCAGCATTAATGCGCACCATCCCATACATGATTTTGTAAAACATCAGGTCATTTCGTTTTCTCCTTCCCTCAAGTGTTTGCAATCCTAGGCTCCGGTTTCTCTTAGTGCTACTAGGAACGTCAGTGTAACTAACTCCAAAACAACGTAAATGAAGCTTTCGCGTTCTGGACCTTCTCTAGTGCATGAATGGATCCCCTTTTGTGAGCAGAGTATATAGTGGTACCATATTCCAGAATTGGACGAATATATGTCTTAAAATCACAGATAAGAACCGCAGGGTTTTTAGTTTTAAGAGATTTGAATAAATTATAAACTGTGAAAGTAGCCTTGTTGGCGATTTTTTGGACATGCTCATCAAAACTTGAGTTCTCACAAATTAGGAACCCTAGATCCACAATTTTCTCCACGTACTCCAAAGCGGTACCATGCACATAGTAAACGTTAGCCCGAGCCAGATGAAGGTATGCCAAACACTTTGGTTTTCTCCGCGGACAGGGGAAGTTCCCAGTCCTCAGACCATTTGACCAAAGCATTTATGATATTTTGCAAAACAATTGAATCATCCGCCGACTTGACCACCTTATATATTTTTATATCATCAGCGAAAATCTTACACTCCACATCAAAGCTAGAAATTAATGCACTAAGTTCAAAGGTATAGATGTTAAATAAAAGAGGGGATAAAACACCGCCCTGAGGGACTCCACTAGTAATAGTTCTATTTTGGTCATAAGTTTTTCATGGGGGACCTTATCAATAGCTTTCATAAAATCAAAATAGACAACATGTACCTTTTGCAATTGTTCAGTGGCAAGTGTCCAATAATTCAAGGCCTCTAAAAGCTGCGTTTCAGTAGATCTCCCTTTCACAAAGCCATGTTGGTTTGGGCTATTTATGCTATACTTGTCCAGGTGATTTGAAATCCTCTTTTTAATAACTCTCAAATAAACGTGCGAAAAGAGATGTGATGCTGACAGGCCTATAATTTACTGGTGAAGAATACGGCGCTTTTTTCGGAAGGGGTGTTACGAAGGAATGTTTCCACTTCTCAGGAACCTCACCTCTCATCAGCGATAGATTCATGATATGATTTAATGGTCTTATGATGCTTAAAGAGACCTGCTTGATGAAACTAAAAGGTATCTGATCAGGAGTTTGCTAGAAAGATGGCGGCCATTTTTTGATGAGATCTGAAATCTCGTCTTCCAGGAACCAAAGCGGTTCATCTATTTCAGGATAGCCTGGAGGTAGTTCAGTGAAATCTGTGCTGGAATTTTGAGAATACACAGACCCAAAATAGGTTGCCATCGCCTCAGTTTTGGTTTCATCCTAGTAAGCAATTTTGGTCTTTGAGTGTACAGACCCCTTCATAGGACTTCATCTTTACAAGCATTAGCTTGAAGAAAGACGACGTTTTCCCCGAGAATATCACTTTCTTCTCAACAGAGGCATTATATTTGTCCAGTATGCTGCCTTTAGAGGTGAGTTTCCGTTCAAGTTGGAATCCATGCTGGCGAGAACGGGCCCGGTGGCGAGTAAACACGAAAAGGCTGTCAAAAGGAATGTCGCAAAAACCATGGACGACCTTATAGCACAGATGCAAATCAAATTCTGCTATGCGATATCGTAAGGTATTTAACCCTAGCATATCCAAACGAGCTGCATAATCTAAAATTTCTCTATTGGGGGTACTTTGGCGAACACACGTCTAGAGTACCGCTTTTGCACATTTTCAATAATAAGTTTATTATATACATTCGCAAAAGGTAATTGTGAGAAAAAATAATCATAACGAGAAACCTCATTAAAAGAGGCGCTCTAACATTTACTCATAACCGTGGAGGCAGGAATAGCGGTTCATCTCAAAAAAAAAACAACTAGGATTCGAAATCCAACAGGAATTTTTTTGGCCCGTTCTTTGAATTGACTCAATGTCAGCCCTGGAGGTATATCTTTTGTGATGTTGGAGTATGACCTGCCAGCTCTGTATTCAAGAGAGTTGGCAAACAAGCTGGTACTTGGTCCAAGTAAAACGATTTTGAACGAGTTTACTCTCGGACGAGAGTAAACTCGTTCAAAATCATCCTCTACTGTGGAAGGTGACCAAACCTGGGTACAGTACTCTAGCAGGGGTCGGCAGTAAACGATGAATGCTTTCTTGCAGTGAAGGAGACAGGGATGTATCAGGGATCTCAAAATACAGTTAGCCACCGAGGTAGCTTTTTTAGAGATTCCTCAGCAATGGGAATTCCAACTGAGATTCGAGTTAATGAGAACGCCTAGGTCCCTGATAACCTCGTGCACAGGAAGCTCCTTACCGTTTAAACGCAGTCCGCTGGGTGGTCGTCGTAATGTGTCCAAACCATAAAAAGGGCGGGAAAGTAGCGAATAGCAGTGACTGGCTGTATGCGGCGTATCCTCCAATCACGGTCTTCGCCCTCGTGACAAAACTTTTTGATAGCTTCTCAATCCCCTCCAAATTTTAGTTTTTCAAATAGTCTACAGTTCTAAGGAATGTCCGAAAATTTCGTTCTGTAGCACAAATTCTCATGATCTCCCTACCGCCATCCATTGTCTTGCGAGAAAGCTAGCTCTTGACCTTGCAAACTATAGCCAGCATTGCTGAGCAGGGTTGCGACTCGGCGCAACAGGAGTCTTATTTTCTTGTTTTTCAGTTTGGCTGTTGAGTAGGGCGCTGACCTTCCATTGTCTATGTGATTTGAAGATTCTTGTTTCGCTTACAATTCCCGTTTTATAAGGATATTTTAGGCCAATTTTTCGAAGATCGAGGAGATGAGTACGGGTGCTGCGTACTGCCAGCTTACTCATCTATTGTTTCGCGATTCGATTAATCTCCGCAAGGTTGGTTGATAGATTTTGGCTCTTATCTTTCTCATCTAGCTTTTTGTGAATTCATGTTCTCATTTTGAGGTGAAATGGAACAGTCGCAACGAGATGGATCATATCAACAACTGGAAAATCCTGGGCACTGCTTGGAAAACGCTTGGAGTAGATAAGGTTGATCCTGTTTACAGTTTGTATAGTTTTATGCTACGGGTCACCAAATTTAGGATTAACCCATTCGACAGCGCCGTCTACAGAATGCCTTTTGATTGCATGTAGTATACATGTCTTTGGAATTCAAAAACTCTTGGGTTAAAGAGTTATTCATTGAGACTATTAACTTAAACAGGGCAAAAGGGAGAAAACCTAAACAGGCAGCAGTGACTGTTTATCCACACGTGTTCCATCGCACGTTTTTATTCATTTATTTATTGTACGCCGTTGCCGACGTGCTCAAAAATCACAAAGCAGTAAGTTAGAAACATGCAAACGAATACAAAAACACAAATAACAACGCAAGTAAAAACTTGGCGCAACGCTTCAACAGCCGACCACAAGACCACTGATATAATTAGAGAATAATCGAAAAGGCGGCACTAGCTAGAGTAAGGAGCTTTTAAAGGTTGTGGGGGGGGCAGCAAGGAAAAAAACCAAAGTGGTGCTAGAAGCTTGGAACCGATCCATATTTCCTATTCCGGGAAATAAATTCATAGCAATTTGTGTCCAATTAAAGTAACGGTGTTGAAAGCGGCCCTACCTACGCGGCTTCCTAGGATGCATATGGTCCTCCGACCACTGTTAGGTATCTGGGCGATGTATCTTAAAGGCACTGTTCGCGATTAAAATCGTATTTCTGTTTTTTGCCTATCTTGAAACCGGTCCCATTATGATTCCAATGATGCTTCTGGATTCGTACAAGACCTTCTGGGAACGGAGTTATGGTCTCTCAAAAATTGAGCTAGGGAAAATGGTAGACGAGTTGTCCGAGGCTTGTAACTTCCGTCTTTTGCAGCCAATGTATGCGAGCTGACCTGAGTAAAGAGAGAATTTGAGAATGAAGGAAAGAACGGGGCTTTTGATCGGAAACCATCGCTCAACTCACGATTTCGAGTGTCCCTCTGTTCACGTCGAGGGGCGGGAAGAGGCGGGACTTGCCCACAATGGCGGGGTTTTCCCACTTTTCTAAGCCGTTTTGCGGCTCCTAGGTAGCTTTTCGTCCCGTTTTTTCGACGCTGTTCTGCTTCTGAGAGCCACGAGAAGCGTTTGTCATGGAAAATTCGAGGATTAAGTTTATCGAGAACAGTGCCTTTAAAGTAGTTCCAAATGTCAGTGTTGATAAGTGTAGATGACCGGTTAAGGCGATTCCGTTCTTAATTGCAGGCCTGTAGCACCACACTTGAGTTGGGCAAAAACTTGAAAGATGAAGGAAAAATAAATATATGGCTCCGAACCCAGGTAGTGACAACCTTATGAGACATGGGATGGGAGCTCGGTCAATGATCGGCATAGCTAAATACGTTGCGGGCACATAAATAAACAGCTAACAAAACAACGTCTGCCTTGCTAGGAACCATCACAACCAGCACTTGTGAGCAACTTGGAGTGGGAGAAGCACTGTATAATAATTTAGCAATTGCCATGAGTCCATGCTTCTTCACGGGGACGAGAAAATCCCACACCATGGTTGTGCAGTAATTATTCCACGCCACTGTGATACTGGGAGAGTTCAACTAGGCCTAGAATAGAACGGATCGAGCATTATATTGTACAAGTTCGTGTTCATCACCGAGAATAACCAATAAATCTGTGTCTTCAAAATCATCAATTCATCAGTTGTAAAATCGAAAGCAATTTGATTTTCTTGAGACGATTCCTGAAGATGTTAACAGTAGGTGCGTCCGTTATGTCAGATGGGAGCATTTGCAACCACTTGGCACCACGGAAGAAAAGAGAATTGATGATTTTCGAGTGATACTTTTTTGTAACCTCAGGACATTGTAGGGCAATCGTGCAAGTTCTCCATCAGTAACGTTTTTGCCAGTAGAGGTGCTCTACGAGTTTTATCATGTATCAACGTACCAGCTTCATGCGTATTCAGCTTGATAAACGATATGGATAAACGGTCGCTGCTGCCTGTTTAGGAGGCCTCGGCAAAAGGTGGCGATACGATCGTTTTGATGGGAGTGCGCCCCTCCCCCTCCCCCAACCTTTTCAGCTTATTCTCTGCTGCGGCTCCTCACCTACAATTCTTATTTCGAACACATCCCAATTTTGATTTTTTTGATTTCCGAGGCCCTGGACGACACGCACACTTTGCGGTGGAGGAGCTATACAGCTTGTCTTCTAGAAAGTAAGCCGGGTGGGCGACCGCGCCGCGCAATCGAAGCACTTCACAAGTGAATTTCCATAACTTCCCTGGCTGTTTTTTGTTTTCCTTTTGATATTTTATAGTCTATCGGACGGAATACTGGACGAAAAATTCAAAATAAAGAAAAGTCGTCGGCGAGACTCGGGGAACATACTTGTGATCTCCCTCAAGTGCGTGGAGCGCCTTTTCTCGTCGCTCCACCAGGCTTGCTTTTGTAGGGTTTAGCTGCGTGTTGGTGTTTTCACGTATACTTATTTTCCTATTTGAAAAACGAGTCTGAAATAAATGGAAACTCCTCCGAAAAAAATCTCCACCTTTTGACCTAATCTTCAGCATTAAGGGCCAAACGCGGTTGGGTTATTTCTCAATGTAAGTGAGTGGTGATATTCTGTTTTTTTCTGCAGCCACAGAGAGGGTCCTGTCATAGGTTTAGGAACTGGGCCACCAGTGGAGGATTCGTACAAAAATCTATTGTCGTTAACGAAGTCGGTCTCATCGGGCAGTTGAAAAGGTGCAGAGTAGCATGCCCTTGTTTACCACCATCCGGGCACTCGTCAGATTTGATGCTATCGATCTTGTGCAAATAAGACATGAGCATGGGTGAATGCCCACAGCGCATGGAAGCAAGGGTGCACCTGGCACGCCTACCGAGTTCCATCTCTGTTTCGCTGGCCTCAGGCGGCACGAATCCCAGAGTGGAGTTCACGGCGGCCTTGCACAAGTGATCCTTGATGAAATGGGTATGTTCTGCGTGTAAGAGACGGAGGCGTTCTTGTTTTGCGTGGGTCCATCTCTGTCTATTGATTTTCGTGGGAGCATCAGCAAACGGCTTTCTTATACCTCTCTCTCACGGGGTCTAATACTCTTCGCGACGGATGATTCGGCTGCTTCAGAATGTTTATGTACAGCTGTTGTGCGTGGAGTTGGCAGTGGTCATGAGCTGGCAGGATGCGAGCTTAGGCGTGTAAGTGCTCTTTTTGAGAGCTTTTAGAACAGCCCCTTGCGATTCGCAGAGCAGCATTTTGGATGCGCTGCAGCTTGGACCAAGATGCGTCCGACAGGATGTGCTGCCAGACTGGGGCAGCATACTCCAAGGCAGGTTGCACAGTAGCCTTATACGTGGTCAGGATCGTTTCTTTACTGCACCCCCATGACGTTCCACCGAGAGCACGCAGGACGTTGTCTTGTTTTCACTGTGGCTTGCTTCTGCCCAGTGTTCTTTTGAAACTTCAATGAAGGATCCAATACGAGTCCGAGTAGCTTTGGGAATCGGGCGGCAGGCAGTTGAGTTTCGTCCCATTGGTCATATAGAGATTATAACTCAAAAATGAAAATTTCGGATGGGAATCTTAAGAATTTCGACTCAAGAACGAAAATTTGATAAATGCCATAATCTTTTGAATATTCGGTCACCAAGGTGACCAGAGGCCAAGGCTTGAACAGCGTGATCGCTGCACGGAATCGCGTGTCACGTACAAGGTGGGGCAAAATTACGGTAACAGGATCAAAGCTTTCAGGTTTTCTTTGTTTTCAAAATACTGAACAAGAAAATATTACTGACTTGGAGAAAATTGTCATAAACGTTGATGCAGGAGCGGGGAAATTTGATAAATGCTTGGCCTGTGTCGATTAGTGGAGGTTTTCAAGTTCAGACCATCTGGGCTACTAGTTACTACAATCTGGTTAGATGAGGGGCTATTCAAACCGTGAATTCTCGGGAGCCGGTCCCGATATTTTCGGTACTGTCTTCGCCTGAGCTGGTGCCCATTACTCAGACACTGGTTAGCCAGCGCATTTTGCTATATTCTTTCGTTTTGAAACAGCATAGAGACGAGCATTCTGCTCTCCAAAAAGCCTTATTATCGCAGGAAAACTCATAATATGGTTTTGTGAGCTGGGCCACGGAATTTTTGGGGAATTTCCCAGAGCACGCTTCCTGTTCGTTTTTCAGCTTCAGTTAGCAACTGTTTTTCGCATTCTTCTGGGCTGCCTTCGCTAGACGTTTTTTTTGACAAGTTCTCATTCGAAATCCGCAAAAGGAGCCATCTAGATGAGATTCGCTTTGATTATTTGGAGTGACTTCTGTTTTCACAGAAACAGGTCTACTGCTTTCAGCACGCTGGTCGTAGCTTACAGGCTTCTCTGCCGTGTACCTGCTAGAGAAAATGGGACTTTTGAGAGTGACTAAACTCTGGGAAATGTTGATCACCCGGAAACTTACAAGGTGAAGTTGAACAATAAAACTGTTGTGAGGTTACTGCTCCGTCATTCGAAAAATCATAGTGGTTTCGGTGTGAAATATTAGGAGGCACCACCAATTTTCGATTGGAAACCGGAAAGCGAAAAAGAGTGTAATATGCTTCGAGGAGAATGGGATTATCTCGGTCAAAACATGTCAACGTAATTTTGCAGCATCCTGTGCAACCGCAGTGACAGGCGCTGCTGCTTCTACAGATCTGGCGTGCCGGGGCTGGCGCCAGCATTCGTGTTCAATCAACCGCTTGCAACCACACCCTTCTTCTTCTTCTTTGCAGCCGCGAAGAGAGTAATTGCTATAGGTTTAGAAACTGGGCGACTAGCGTTGGATTCGTCCAAATGTCTATTGTAGTCAATGTTGTAGGGTTTTTGGACAGTTGAATAGGGTATTGTGGCCAGGACCACCACAGTCCGGGCAAACGTCGGGAGTGCTATTGTCGATCCTGTTCACGTAGGACTTCAGGAACGTTGAGTGCCCACAGCGCAACGAGGCTAGAGTGCATCTGGCACGTCTACTAAGCTGAGACTCAGACTCAGAAACTCGAGGCGGCACAGTACCCAGAATAGGATTAACAGCCGCTCTTTCCAGATACCCTCTGACGAAATGGGTGTGCTCCTCGCGAAACAGACGGAGGCGTCTTGATAAGAATCGTGCCATCTTTGCAGATCGACTTTATCTGGAGCATCGGCAAAAGGTTTTCTGATGCCTCTCTCTCTTACAGGCTCAAGTACTCTCCAAGATGGGTGGTTGGGCTGCTTGACGATGTTAATGTACAGCTGCTGGGCCTGGAGCTGACAGAGCTCCTTAACTGGTAGCACCCGTGTCTCGGCGTGTAAATGCTCGATTGGCGAACTCCTAGCACATCCGGTGGCGATCCGAAGAGCAGCGTTTTGTACACGCTGCACCTTAGTCCAGGATGAGTCCGACACTAAGTGCTGCCAAACCGGTGCCGCATACTCTAGGGCGGGCTGCAGTATAGCCTTATACGTGGTCAGAATAGTTTCCTTACTGCTGCCCCATGATGTACCTCCCAGTGCCCTTAGCACATTGAGTTTAGCTCTTACAATTGCTTGCTTTTGCTCGGTGTTCTTGTGAAACTTCAGCGACGGATCGAGTCTAAGGCCGAGTAGTTTGACGAAGCGAGCAGCAGGCAGGCGATCTCCACCCCAGCTGACATCGGGATGGGCGCTGTGCTCTTAGGGGTCCGTTGTGAAAACTGATACTGAAGACTTGGCAGCTGAGACCCTGAGCATGTTGTTATCGAAATATCTTTTCAAATCAACCAGGTACTCGTTGATCTTGCTTGCGGCCACTTGTATGTCGCGGTTTTGGCACATGATAGTCATATCATCAGCGTAGGCGACAACTTTAATGTCCTGGGGAGGTGCCGGAATGTCCTCTAAGTACAGATTGAACAGAGCGGGCGATAAGACTCCGCCTTGCGGAACACCGGCAGCTATGGGGATACTTTTAGAGACATGATTTTGGAACATAACTTTTGCTCGACGGCCCTTGACGAATGCTGTTATCCAACGCTTCTGCCACGGTGGAATAGAGGACTTCAGTATGTTATCCGATAGAATACCCAGTGGCCGTATTCATGAAATGGCGGGCGCAGGAAGGAGGCGTAACCTTCCCGTACCCGCCGTACGGCCACCACTTTTGTGGCTCCTCTGTCGAGAGTTCCATAGGGGCGGCCCCTCTTCGCCACCTGTCAGAGCAGAGACAGGCATGGGTAGCCACCTGCAGAGACATAGAGGAGACCGCCGGGTAGGAAACTGCTGTATCTCGGCCCCGCTATCAATGCATTCCGGCGGGCACAGCATGCCCGACCCTAGCTGTGCGGGTGGACGTGCAGAGCATGCGCTGCCTGCCAGTAACATATTGATCATTTTCTGCCAGGTGAGATCAACATAGCAGGCAGCCCCAACACTCTCCATCCACCCGCTAGGTGGCTAGAACCATCCTGTCCACCCGCCAGGTAGCAGGCAGCCTTCCTGTCTACCTTCCGGGTACCTGGATAGAAAACTCGTCCAACGGTGGGTGGACTTTGGACCTTCCCGGGAGTCTCCCAGTGTTTCGTGAATACGGGCACAGGTTAACACTGTCGAATGCCTTTGTCAAGTCCAGGGCTACAGCAACGGTCCTGAGGGGCTTTCTCATGTTGAAGCCGTCGATGGCATAGCCAACGATTCCCAAAAGCGCCGTCGTGGTGGAATGTAGCTTCCTAAAGCCGTGCTGGTGATGTTGTTTCTCATTATGCTAAGCCAAATCATTGACGATAAGCTTTTCAGCAGCCTTGGCTAGAGGTGACAAAAGGCTTATTGGCCTATATCCTTTCGCTGATGACAGCGATTTACCGGGCTTAGGCAGAGGAATGACATTTGCTGTTTTCCAGTCTTGTGGCAGTGTGCAGGTTCGGAATGATGTGTTCATTAAATCAGTGAGCAGCGAGAGAAATTCACTGGGGAGCTTCTTTAGGACTGCTGGACAGATTCCGTCAGGTCCAATGGCTTTGGAATTACGCATTTCCTTTATAATCTTCTTCACCTCTTCTCATTCTTCGGTACTCAGCCTATGACGGATTTTCCTTGGTTTCATTCAACGAAATTGCAGGAATTGTTGAAAAAGTGGCCTAAATCTTCCTCGGTCACCCCTGATTTCGTTCCTCTTTTTTTCATTCAAAAAGTTGCACCAGTTATTTGTGGTCCCTTGGCCTATATCTACAACCAGTCTCTTATGTATGGTGAGGTTCCAGCTCGCTGGAAGCACTCCTTTGTTACACCTTTATTGAAGAAAGAGCCGGCTGCTGATCCAGGGAATTATAGGCCAGTTAGTATCACCTCACTGTTCTGCAGGCTGTTCGAGAAGGTGCTGAAGGATCACATAGTCTTACACCTCTTTTCGCAAAATGTCGTGCCTAGGAACCAGCATGGTTTTGTCCCGGGAAGGTCTGTAGAAACGAACCTTTTGGAATGCATAAATGATTGGACGGAGGCCCTTGACAAGAAGTGCAGTTGCGATGTCATTTACTTTGACTTTGCAAAGGCATTTGATCGTGTCTCGCACTCGAAACTGCTGTCAAAACTACGAGATCTGAGGTTTCATCCGATATTGATAGAATGGCTCGCCCAATTCTTATCTGGAAGAACGTTTCAGGTGAGAGTCGAGGATTGCTATTCTGAGGTGAAAAACATAGAGAGTGGGGTGCCGCAAGGGGGTGTATTATCACCAATATTGTTTAGTATTTTCACAGCGGACATTCCTATCATTTTTCGGGACAAAGCTGTTACGATGAAATTCTATGCGGACGACATAAAACTTTACAAGGTGATTTCTGAACCACTCGACACCCAAGTGCTACAGGAGGCTATTGACTTGATGGTTGGCTGGGCGAAGGAATGGCAGCTGCCCCTCGCCCCACAAAAGACTGTATTCATGCGAGTTCAATTAAATTCAGAACCCACGACACATTTCTATACGTGCGATGGCCTTGCGCTCCCAGCGGTTGAATCTGTTCGAGATCTTGGCTTCCACTATAACAGTAAATTGGATTTCTCTGAGCATATCAATATAAAATGTCAGTCGGCTCACAGGCGTATTTTCCAGATTTTCAAGGGAATATCCACAAAAAACAAGCAGGTTTTGCTCCGAGCGTACAAGACCTATATAAGGCCTATCGTAGAATCTGGATCAGTAGTTTTCTCTCCCTACACGAAAAAGAATATTGGAGCGCTAGAAAAAGTCCAGAATAGTTTTACTCGCAAACGAGTATTCCGTATTGGTGGCTTCTTGAATGCCAAAATACCCAGGGCGCATATAAGAAACAAGTATTTTGGGCTAACTACGCTAGATTCTAGACGGAAAGTGTTTGACATTTGCATGGTCCACAAGCTTCTCGGGAATAGGGGCATTTTCAGTCTTAAACCCTATTTTAACTTGGTCGAATCGAACACTAGGGGTGAGAGAACGAAAATATTCCTCAGCCGTTCTCTTACCAGTGTGAGGGTGAGATCATTTCCACATCGGGCTGCTAGTTCATATTTGAAAATAACGAGAAGGGTCTCTGGTACTCTCCCTTTGGGTCAGTTCAGAAGGCAGGTCTTAAGGATGTTCCACTCTGCTGAAATTTAGCATAATACTTTTCCCCTTTTCTGGGGAGGGATCGGTTTGGCTTCAGTGGTGTTTTTTTTCTCTCATTTATCGGTCATTTTTTTTCTGTGTTTGTGTGTTTTCTTATTGCTTGCTTTGTATCTGTGATTTTTTTTCGCGCATTTGCCTTATGTAAATGTAATGAACATATGGTTAGGTCCGTGGCCTGTGTCCTCAAGAAATAACGTGTAAATTCAAGCGCGGCTGGCGTGGCGGTTTAAATCTCAATCTCTGAGAATTAAATCGCCGCGCCAGCCGCGGTTTGGTTTTAAACGTTTTTTCTTGAGGACACAGGCCACGGACCTAACTATAAACATAAACACCTGCGCAGGAGTGAAGGCATCAGCCGTGCCCTGAAGCGGAAGGCGGCACAGCTCCCTTACTGTCACTCGGTTTTGCGGGCCACGCTTCGCACATGTTATGATGAAGAAGCTCTTGCCCAACGCGTAAGCGGCATCTTGTCCCGACTTGAATACATTCTTCTCAAACTCGATAGTAGATACGGTGGCGGGTGTGGTTTTTCCGGAGAGTTTTCTCAGGATTTTCCATGTAGCAGCACCATCTGCCTTGAAGTTCAATTTTTCAGTGAACTTCTGCCACTCGTCTTTCTTGTGCCTGTCCAAGTCTTTTCTAATCTCGTCGTCAAGTTCAGTGACCTCCGGGTCCAGATGGTTGGCAGATCTCTTTTCATCTCTTGTCCTGATTTTCTGAAGTATTTCCCTGGTGACATTAGGGTAAAAAGTTTTCACACGTCCTTCTGGTATGGCCGCTTTCATAGCCTTCCGGATAGCGTCAGATATGTGACGCTCTTTCTGGTGCACATCGCCATTCCATGGATATTCAGCCGCTCGGTGAAGTGCAACCTCTCTGAATAGGCTCCAGTCTGCGAGGCCTAAATTAAGATAAGAACGGTGACGAATACCAGAATAAGGGGCTAGAGAATTTGAGAGATCGATATGGACGAAAATGGGAATGTGATCACTAGACAGAGTTGTAGAAGTGGACCACGAGCAAGCACTAGAAAGATTGGAGGAAACGAGCGAAATGTCTGGGCTAGAAGATCGGCCGATGGAAGGGAGGCGAGTGGGCTGATCATCGTTTAGGATAACCAGGTCGCACTCCTCCCCCCATTCCTCGACGTCCTTTCCTCTAACATCAGAGTCAAGAGACGAGCAAAACGCATGACCATTGAAGTAGCCCGCGCAGACGACTGAGGGTGAGGGCGCAGGCGCGCAGTCGTTGAGTTGTTTTAGAAGAGGGATAGGATTATAGGTTGGGGGACAAGATGTAGTTGGGGGAATGTAGATGTTGAAGAGAGATAGGGGAGTTTTGAGTGGGAGGTGGACGTACTCGAGAGTACCGTCCGTAGGGACATTGGAAATTAGGTGAGAAGGAAGAGTGGATAGTACAAAAGTAGAAACTCCTCGACCGAAAGACGATCGTGGGTCATGGGATGAAGTATAGCCAGGGAGCTTTGGGTGAGAAGAGGTAGCAGAGGGGGAAAGTTTGGTTTCCTGAACCATTATAACATCTGGATGGTGAGTACGAGCAAAGAGAGAGCTCAGATAGTTTGGCACGAAGGCCATTGAGATTAATATGTACAGTAGAAAGTGGGCGATTGGAGGTAGAGGAATCAGAGTTGGAAGGAGAGGAGCATAGAACACAGCGAAAAGCAGAGTTATGATGCCTCACAGAACTGAGACCCAAACAGAAGAGATGCACCCACCTTTGGCATCCGAAGCAGTGGACGCTTGTTTTACTCCATGTGACATCCTTGCCGCACGTGGCGCATGGGTACTTCTGAGCGGGTCCAGGATTCCTCTTCACGCCGGCCCTTTGTAGGAGAATCCTTAGGAGAGCTGAGGCCAGCCAGCATCTCTCCCAAAGCAAAGACCCTCTTCATGGAGGGGTTGATGTCGGTTTGCACGGAGTTGATGTTGCTTCCTCCACACGGCCACGGCACGAACGTAAGACATCTCGGCAGCAACCACACCATCCCATCGGATTGATTAGCGCGAAGAAATCACCTATTCTTTTTCTATTCCCGGAAATTGCCTTGCATACCTATTGTGTGATTTTAGTAGAATGCCCTTAAAATTCAATAGAGAGCTGAGACTGTGAGACGCTGGTGATAGTGACCCTTCATTGTAATGCGCCCCAAAATGGACTCGACTCGAGAGCTCAAATTCTTTTTTTAATCAAATCCTACACTCCGTTCCATAAATAAACGAACACCCTCATAATTGCTGTTTTTGAAACCGACAGCAGTTTCTGAGCTATGGAAATGTAACCTCAGTTTTCTGCGACTCCGAAAACCGGAGTTGTTAGCTTTTTTTTGCCAATGTTTACCCAGCTGCTGGACTTGGACATGATTTTCGACCGTTCCATAAATATGCGAACACTTGCGAAAAACTGCATTTTGAGTGGTAAATATTGGATCACTTTCAAAAGTCAAAATTAACTAACTTGAGCGTTAGGCTCTATTCATACTCCTCAACGCAAGCGCGGCACGCGCGGGTGTTGCGTTGGAGAATGATTGGCCTGACGCCACGCCCGCGCGTCACGCGCGTGACGTCCGCTTCGCCATGGCGGCGACGGCCGTAACGGCTTTTTTTATCATTTTCATTATTAATCCAGCATCAATTTCATTCCTTTTTGTGATAATTAATTGCATTGCTATCCTCTCCTGTCGTGATGGCGATTGCGTGTACAGAATTTGCTTGTTTGGAAAAGTTTTGATTCACTTTATTCCGCTCCGCCATGGCGTCGCCGCTGAAGTATTCATAGGCTCCGCAAGCGCGGTACGCGCGTTTAAAGTTTTCATAATCTAAAGCGCTGGCGTTGAGTAGTATGAATAGCGCCTTACGCTTACGTTACTGTACTTTTTTTACTCCAATGATTTTGTTTGGCCGTGGTGCCCGCCACAGGTTTTCTCTGCGGTTTAGGTTTTGAACGACTGCAGGTCAAGGCGAAGGAGCAAAGTTTTTTGTCTCTGACCTCGACATGGCAGAGCGAGTGACGTGGGCGCTGAAGCTGTTCTGGGTCTAGAATTCCTCACGATCCCCTGTGGCGGTGAAACGGTGCAAGGTGGCCTTCCAAGGCTTGTTGTCACTCCGCGAAGCTCGTTCTACATCTCGCAGAAACAACACCGACCGTACCGCCTTGACGGTATGCTGCGCTGATTATGACGCTTCCTTCAGTTTAAATCCTCCAACAAAGAAAGGCTGATTCCTTCTTCCAATCACCCAAGTAGCATCGTTCTGCGCCAGCCTCATCCAGAATGATTTTGCCCATGATAAAGACGAAGTGGAGCCATTTCTATATGCCAAGGAGAACCAAACAGGTTGCACAACACTTTGGCTAGAATTTTTTTTTATTATCGATGGCATTTGTCAAATTTTATGGGGCTTCTAATGATTGCGCCCTATGAAGCACGCCTTTTCTCAACTTCTCTGATCTAGGCGAAAGGTTTAAGACATAGCGACCTCGTGGTGGTTCTGCAAGTAAACAGCTAACTTCATCAGGTCCCTGTCTGTGTCATAGTTGCTGTGAATGAAACGTGGAACAGTTTACTTCGAAGCGATTTCTGAAAGCTCTGATATAGCACTGGAGTTTAACACCATGTCGCTCGAAGCTGTCCCGGAAATTTGGAGGATGACTCGGACAAGCATGTTTTCTGATAGAGTCAGGACTCTGCAGAAACGTTGGAATGTAGGCAGTGGAGTGCTCCCATCCACCAGGTATTTGCCGCACACCGTGTCTGTCAACGCAGAGAGCTTGACTCGGTACCAGAGTACTGCACGAGGTGTGGGGAAGGCCAGTTTTACCCAGATTCGCCCCAAGAGCGTGATTTGGTCAACTTTTTTTTGCAATTTTCCTAGACCTCCCAGAACATTTTTGTGCAAATTGGAAGGTTCAATGAAATTCTTCAAAAAAACTTATCCTATGCAGTGTAAATCCTATTCAGAACGGGCCATTCGGTCTCTTGGTGGAGCGCAGACCCCTCCCCCTTGTAGAGCTCCTCACCCCATGCCGAAACGAGAAAACCTAGACAGGTAGCAGCGACTGTTTATCCATACGTGTTCCATCACCTTGGTTTGCCAGTGGAGGTGTTCCACGAGTTTCATCACGTTTGAACGTACTAACTTCGTGCGTATTCAGTACGATAAACGATATGGATAAACGGTCGCTGCTGCCTGTTTAGGAGGCCCCTGCCGAAACCTTCCCGCTACTGCTATTCCCGGGGAACAAATACCGCACGAAATCTGCTTCTTCTTGTCAGCCATGATACAGCATCGCATCATAGGCGTAGGAAATCAGCAACCTCACACGGCTTGTACCATAGCAGACAGGGTTATAGGTCTGGCCGGACATGCAGATAGATGCAAGGAATCATGTCCAGCACATTGACAATCGGGGCATTTATCGGGGACTGACTGGTCAATTCGATAAGCGTAGGTCTTGAGATAGGTGGAGTGGCCACATCGCAGACCTGCGAGGATGACTCGAATGCGCCTCGGTAGATCAGCTTCGCTGTTGTCGACTCGTGGGGGCACACCGCCATATATGGAGTTGGGCTGAGCAGCAGACAAGTATTGTGCCACGAAGCGCGTATGCTCGGCCATCTGGAGTCTTCTGTGCGAGAACTCGGATGTAGCTCAACGTTGTTGATGGACAGCAGACAGGGCAGCATAGAGCGGCGTGCGTATGTTTCTTGGATAGGGGCCGGACGACAGAAGAGGGTGGTTTGGATGGGTCGGGCTCTTGACGATACTTATGAGAAATTGCTGAGACTGGAGTAAGCAGTGCTGCTTGACGGGGAGTGGGCCGGTTTCCTGATGAAAATGCGGAAAAGGCGTCGATTTGTGACATCCTGTTACAAGCCTGAGGGCAGTATTCTGTGCCCTGTAATTTGCACCAAGAGGTTTTGGAGAGATGCCTGGTCCGAACAGAGGCACCGTATTTCAAGACCAGCTGCACCGTGGCTCTATACGTTGTACGAAGCACTTCCTTCGTGCTGTCCCAGGTAGTTCCAGCCAGGGCGCGAAGAATTTGTTGCGCGAGTCGCTGAGGCAGCACGTATACGCGGGTTCTCGTGCAATCGTAGAGAGAGATTCATGAAAATTCGTAGTAGTCGAGGATGCTTAGACAGTGGCAGCTCGTGACCATCTCAGACGACCTTGGGGTGAAGCCCATGTATGGCTGTAGCCGTTGTACATGGTGTAACACCTTTTTGGAGGCAGAGACAGACATCGACTTTGATTTGAGGTCTTCTTCTTCTTTGCAGCCACAGAGAGGGTTCTGTCATCGGTTCAGAAACTCGGCCACTAGCGTAGGGTTCGTCCACAGATCCATTGTCGTTAATGTAGTCGGTATGAGGTACTTTGCCAGGGTCCGTAAGTGGTCACTCATGGTAGCAGTGGCTCGATCAATAACTGGTTCGGTGCATACGATAGTGTTGTCATCAGCGTACAGGCATAGACGGATGCTGGTTGGTGGCATAGGAATATCAGATTAAAAAGAGCGAAAAGAGGCTAGGGGATAGCACCCCGCCTTGGGGAACACCGGCCTTCAGGGGGACCGAAGACGATAGATGTCCGTCCAACTTCACACGAATGGACTGGTTCTTGATAAAGCTATTAATCCATATCTTAGACCAACTGGGCATATCCGATTCCAGTATGGATTTTGACAGGAGCGGGGTATTGACGCTATCAAAAGCAGCCGTAAGATCGATGGCAACGACGAGGCTTCTGAAACCGGGGCCTTGCATTGAATCCAGCGATGATATGGTGGGTGATAGACTTCAGGGCTGTGATAGTAGAATGCTCCTTCTTGAAATCATGCTGGTAAGTGTTGTGCTGCAGGGTGTTCTGGAGGGGCGGAATGACGACTCTTTCCGCAAGCTTGGAAAGGGGGACAGGAGGGAAATGGGGCGGTGCGAGGCAGCCTTATCTGGTGGCTTTCCTGGTTTGGCGATGTGAAGGATTTCGTGGTCATTTCGTGCGGTGGTTGCTGTCACCTCACGAAATGATTGTACCTTTCGCAGTTTTCGTCGGTCTATCAGTATCATGCGTTAAATGAAAATCTTTCGCGGAAAACCTCCCGTGAAATGCGCGTTTCCGCAAATGTTTGTATATTTATGGAACGATCGCAAATCATATCCATGTTCCGTAGAGGTATGAAATATTGACAAAAAAGACTTATTATGAATGAAGCCACGGTTTCCGGTGTCGCAGAAAACGGTGGTGAACTTTTCGTAGCTCAGAAATTTCTGCAAGTTTCAAAAACTGGAATTTTGAGGGTGTTCGTATATTTATGGAACGGAGTGTACATACAGTTTCAAACTAATAAATGCAAGAAATTCTTATGGAAATAATGTCTTTATCGGTTGTCAGTCGCATTGCACTAGCGATTCAATGGGTTGAATTACCTGCATTGGGCATAATCCCTTTTCTAACAGGCTCGTTTTCCAGCCTCTCCTTGTTGAACGACTTACAAAGGCGAAGTTCCAAGATAACTTCGAATTCCTTCAATGGTTCTTCAAATTTTTCAATGCCAACTATATTGATGACGGCGAAGAATATGATGCGGTTGCTGCTAGAGGTGGTGAAGTGAGTCTTGTCAATTCTGCCTTTTCGAATTTCAGTTTCAGACGATGCTACTGATATTCTTAGGTATAACGACATGCACATGAACACATAAATATAAGATTTTCAAATCTGAGCGCAGATATAGTAAGAAATTGTGTTACATGAACATCCAATGGTAGCGGTGCGGCGGTATAATGGGTAAACGTTTGCACAAAAAGGTTTGGTCGTAAAGAAACGATCAATGTCTCGATAGCTGGCTGATATCAAGGTCAAAACGGAAGGATCTTTCGGACTTTTTATGTTCCGTGGTGGTTCTGAGGGGCTTGGAAGGCAACTTCATTACCTTGCTGCGTTCGTGATTGTCTTATTTGTGGAAATGAGTCCCTCGTTTCATTTTTTCCTCGATACGCATGCAACTTTTTTGGCCCTCTGTTCTTTGCGCTTAAAGATTATAATCTCTGAAAACCTGAAATTTTGCCGGTATTCAGCATACATCAGTGTACAAGGAGCAGTTCCCTAATTTACTTCTAAAAATAATGTTTTTACGTCTTATTAATTATATGAAAGAATAAATTAACCCAATATTCATTTGGCTCCGGGCTTGTAATTTTGAGGGAGTGGCGATTTCAGAGAATTAAGGTGGGATATTTTCTTCTGTTAGTAGTATGAAATTTGAACGATTCTCTTTCATGTAGAAAAGTCATGGTCTTCTTCAAAGAGAAAAGAAATAGGCATAAATGCGTTACTTTTATAGGGCTCCCATCGTAGTTAACCGATGATCCGGCCGTCCTAGTCCCACCCAGTCGATATCTATGAGGAACACGAAAAAACGGGAGAAATTAAGTGATAAAAATCATTGTAACTGATAAAAATGATCTTCCTTTAAAGGCAGTGTTCACGATGATTTTCAATTTTGAGATTATTCGCTTTATTGATTAAGTGGCCCCTGGGTAGAACTATATTGACGTAGAAACTGAGAAAAACGCACCAGAAGTACACGAAATCATTAAGTATCACCCCGCCTATCACAGGAACTGTTTGTTGTGACAATGAAATGTTTTGGGGACCCTTCCTTTGCGATTCTCTACTCTCTATTGCTCCGTTCCTTCCTTATGACTTTAACTAATCCTGCTTTGCATAAAATATTCTATTTCCGATTGACCCAATTTTTCACCGGTGACAACCACCGTGAACATGTTTATCGAACCGGACAACTAGTTCATGTTATAGAATAATGTCACTGAAATACGACCTTTCAATGCGTTTCTCGCCGATTCTTCGTAATTTTCGTAACACTTGGAGGCCAACGCATTGTTTTATGTAAGAAACTCGGGGACGAAAATAATCGTGAACACTGTCTTTAAGCCAACTTAGGTGGCTCGGCTCGAGTTTTATTATCGAGAACGATTTTGTCATTTGAAGTGGATTTTTATCACTTCATTTCTTCACCTTTCGCGCATTTATCAATACTCAACTACCCCGGCGGGGCACTGTCATCTACCCCCATCCACTCGACTTTTCTTTGTCAAGCACTACCGTCTTACTATTCAGCTGTTACATTACCGTCTCGTCAAGCACTTTTCCTGTGCTCATCGTCATCCCCATCCCCCCTCCACCCACCCCCACCAATCATTCCCTACGTCAGGCACTACTTCCTGCTCCTCCGCTCGTCAGGTCTCGTCTCACCTCTTCACTTCATATTCATTTCGGTTCTACGCGGCATATTCTCCTGCTGATGTCGTCTCTTCTAACTGTCGTAACGAAATTCCGTGGAAAGAAAAGAGGCCTCGTGGATGTCAGTTCACCTTCTAGCGGACTCGATTTGCTCGCTGATGCTATTCAACAAATGGAGTTGGACGATTCTGTTCCCGCGTATATGAAGGTCATCGTGCAGTTCCTGTTGGACTCTAAGGAAAAGATGGATTGTGCAACAATGGAGAACGAAAAACAATTGGAGGAAATTCGTCAATTAAGGGAAGATAATTTGAAATTACGTCTTTTATGTAACTCTCCTAATGCATCGTTCGATAGTAATCTCGTTCTTGATCGTTCTCCTGTTAACACTGATGTTGAGCATCATCCCCGTTCTGCGATTTCTGTTTGTACTCAAACAGAGGCATCTAATCAAGCCCAGGATCTGTCCGTTTGTGATCAAAAAGAAATGTCTCGATCTATTGTGATAGCTGGAATTCCTGAACGTGTTCATCAGACTTCGTCAGTGTGTGTTGACTATGACTATGAGTGTATTAAACGCCTTTTTGATTTTTTGAACATTCCGTGTAAACCTATCAATGTATATCGCCTAGGTCGCCCTCTCTATTATAAGCCGCGTCTTTTGAAAGTGATACTGCCGTCATTCTACTTCAGGGATTTGGCCATTAAATGCGCCCCAAAACTTAAGGGCTCGCCATTTGGGGGCACATTTATTCGTCCCTCCCTACCTAAAAGTGAGAGGGGCAGGCCTCGCCACCCTGGAGTAGGTAAACGGCAGGATTCCTTTCTTCCTCATCGTACGTCTGTCAATAATGCAATTCATACTACCATCGAGCCGCCCACAATTCCAGCTAATCATCATTCTTTTTCCAATACTGCTCTTAGTAGTTGTCCTCGTGTCTCACTTTCTACCGTTGATAATTGTAGTCGTTCAGTTTCAAATCCTGCTCTCGATAATTGTCATCCTAATATTCCTCAACCTAGTCGTTTTAGTTTGGAAAACCTCCAACCAGTTGTTATTCCTAGTGATCAGTCACCATCTGTTGTCTCCGATATGTCTATTCATGTTGTGTCGGGGAATACTAGTCCATCTTTAAACGAGTAGAAATTCCTCGGTCGCCTGATCAATATTCTAAAACTATTGATGTGCTTGAAACCGGCTCTCACTCTTGTTTGGATTTTGAACAAGTTAAGTCTGCGCGTTCACTGGGTACTGGCTCACCATGCATTTCGACTAATATTCGCTCCCTCCCCAAAAATGTGGGGTTTCTTGTTTTTCTTATAAAACAGCATCAGTTCAGTGTCATTGCACTCACAGAGACGTGGCTTACGCACAACATAACTGACGCCTCTCTAGTGGGTGAGTGTTCTGCCATTTACGACCTGCTCAGATGTGATCGAAAACATAAAAAAGGTGGTGGTGTAGCATTCATGGTTAAAAAGGCTCTTTTTCCCAGGCTCATATTCACCAACTCGGTCCCTGATGGTTATGAAATCATTTGTATTGAAGTCAGCTCTGGCGAGATGGTTATTCGTTTGGTTTTGGTCTATAGGACTCCCTCGTGGACCTCTGCGGCCTTTGGTCTATTGATTGAATCATTGAGTGATCTTGTATCCTGCAACTATCCTTGCATTCTTACAGGCGATTTTAACCTTCCTAAGACTGGGCCCAACCTAATGTGTCTAGTGCCATTGGAGCTAATCTTCTCGACCTAGTTGGGCTTTGTCGTGACTATAATTTTTCCCAACTGGTAACTGCAGAAACCCATGGTAATAATATCCTGGATTTGCTCCTAACTAATAACGTCGATCTTGTGGACAATATTAGAGTATGTGATCCTGTAGGGACTAGTGATCATGCTACAATTCATTTTGAGCTCAATTTTGCCACCCCTTTTAGTGATTTTAAAGTCCTCAGAAGAGACTTCAAAAATGCTAATTTTCCCGCAATCTTTGACTACTTGAATGGTGTTGATTGGTACTGGGCGTTTAACACTGCTGACTCGGTCAATGCTAAGTATGAAATGTTTATTTCTATTTTGCAGCACTGCATCCATCTTTTTGTACCACTCATAGAAGTTTCGAACAGCACGGGCCATCTTCCGGAACATTTGCAGCGCCTGGTGCATAAAAAATCTCACGCATGGGATCGGGCCAGAATTACTAATACAGCAGACGATTGGGATGTTTATAGGGTTGTGTGTCATAGATTTGATAAGCAATTGAAAAAGTTTAACAGAAATATGGAAAAGAGGATCATTGAATCAGGTAAAAAGAATGCTTTTTATAGGCTTTTGAATTCTAGATTGAGAGACAAACCGCGATTGGGACCTATTGAGTATGAGGGGTCCACAATAACAGACGATAAGGAGAGGTCAGAAATCTTCGCATCTGTTTTTGAAAAGGCTTTTTGCGAGGACGACGGGCCTAGTGACCCTCTGACTTTAACCCAAGAATTCAGTGCAATGGATGATTCCGTCTGGTTTTATCCAGAGGATGTTCACAAGTTCCTTTCTAGCTGGCCTAATTCATTTTCCGATACACCAGACCATTTGCCTTTGAAATTCATTAAACATGTAGCCCACATCATAGTTGGACCGCTTACATACATTTTTAATCTTTCTTTCATGCGAGCAGAGGTTCCGGATAGATGGCGTGTCGCCTTTGTCACTCCTATCCCGAAAAACCGCCTCATACTAGCCCTGAAAACTTTAGGCCAGTAAGTATTACCTCGCTCTTCGGTAGGTTGTTTGAGAAGATCCTTAAGGTGAGAATTTGTAAGCATTTGGAGGACCACTCGATAATTTCGGAATCTCAACATGGTTTCCAGAAGAAAAAGTCGACGGTGACAGCCATGTTGCAATCACTTAATGAATGGACCTCACATGTGGATGAGGGAGAAGAGGTTGATGTTATCTATGTTGACTTTTCCAAGGCTTTCGACAGGGTCTCCCATTCCAAACTCATGTCCAAGCTCGCCCAAGTTGGTATTCATCCTAGAATAATAGCATGGACAAGAGCCTTTAAGCCAATAGGTCCTTTGTTGTTCGAGTTAATTCAACTTTTTTCCGATCCTAAACCCATTTGCAGTGGCGTACCTCAGGGGGGAGTTCTATCCCCAATTCTATTTAATATATTTACTTATGAATTACCACGACTAGTTACTTGTGGTCAGGTTAAATGCTCTGCTTTCGCTGATGATTTCAAAATTTTCTCTCCTATTCAGACAGTAAGTGACAGGGAATACTTGCAAATGGCGTTGTGTAAGATTGTAAATTGGTCTAGAGACTGGAGTATGTTGCTTTCAAGTGAAAAAAACTAAAGTTTTGCACATCGGAAGCAATAGTGCAGGTTCTGTTTATACCATTGGTGGTCAACAGCTCCAGGTTGTCGATGAAATAATGGATTTGGGTTTTCTGGTGCGTAGCGATCTCACTTTTGATGCTCACTGTGCTAAAGCCGTGTCTAGAGCGACTAAGGTTATGTATAGCATGTTCAGAGCTCTATCCAGTAACAGCGAAAAGGTGCTACTTAAGGCTTATAAAACCTATGTAAGACCTCACCTTGAGTATGGAACTGTGATCTCCAACCCTCACAAGGTTTCGACCACTGTTGCGCTGGAGAAACTTCAAAACAGCTTCACACGCAAGGTGATGATGAGGGTCAACGGACTCAATTATAGTCAAATGCCCTGCAGCATTGATAGGAACAAGAACCTACAGATAGACTCGCTGGCCTGCAGAAGGAAAAGATTCGATATTCTGATGGTTTACAAGATCTTGTATGGCTATGTTGGACTCGAGGCAAATGAATTCCTTCAACTAAGGGCATCTACCACAAGAGGTAGCAGTTTCAAGCTCGTTCGTAACAGAGCCAAGAAAAGTCTGAGGCACCATTTCTTTGTTAATAGAGCCGGGAGCGAGTTTGAAAAGCTACTCAAAGGTGCAGTCTCCTACAACCCTACCTGCGTTTAAACGTCTCTTGGATCAGTACTTGATGACTGTGGATGTCTGAGCCGGTTTCTGGCCTTTTATTACTATTGTATGGGTTTTACGTTTTATTTATTCATTGTTTGCTGTATTTGTTCTGTGTAAATTAACTAAGCAGGCTAGACCTGTAATAAACATATAACATATAATACATATCGACCGGGTGGGACTAGGACGGCCGGCCTCTCAGCCAACAATGGCGGGGGTCTTGGAACGCTGCAACTTTAACGCTGTTTCGTTCGTTCAGGATCTCTCACGGTTTTCGTATATATTTACCTTTTTCCATCGCTTTGTTTTAGCCTCTACCAGCTGGAGCAAAAGGACCAGGTCCTGCTCGAATGGCACCTACGCGGACAACAACGAACACAACCATAAGGTCCATGTCGAACTCCACTGCAAGAACCGCTGCACCCGTCACTACAAAGAAAGGTTAGCTTCTCTTGTAGATTCAATGGTGTCATATATGTACCACAGCAATTCGGCAGAATCGCTAGTGATACGTCTCCATCGACACTAAGGCCATTGTTATACCAAAACTTTGCGACCGCGACAGTTGTGGTCAACTGCTACGAATCGTGCCGGGGCCAGGCCCACAGTGTAGAAAATGCTGTTGCAGGAACAGTTTGCAGCACTTGTCGCGATCGGTGGCTCGAATGAGGATGTTATGCCTGAAACGTGAGAACCGTGCGGTAATCGGTCGCTGTCGCGGCTCTCCATCGCAGTGCAGTGCGCTGCGACGGGTGCCATCGACAGCGATCCAGCCAAATCCTGTATCGTGTCTGGTGTTCCTTGGCCCTGAGCGACAGCGATGGTTGGCCCTCAGCGACAGCCACGTCGCAGT
Organism: Aplectana chamaeleonis; assembly: GCA_029168955.1. Classification (NCBI taxonomy): domain Eukaryota; kingdom Metazoa; phylum Nematoda; class Chromadorea; order Rhabditida; family Cosmocercidae; genus Aplectana; species Aplectana chamaeleonis. Next base: position 221,206 of record JAPDOI010000278.1, on the reverse strand, counting down.
GTTCAGCGACTGCGACAGGCCTGTCGTGGGGTATAACAATGGCATAATATTTCATGTAATTTTTGACTCATCCTTGTAATTGCATTGGTCATTTTTCATGAAAAGCCCTTTGTAGTCTTATGAGACCTTAGCTTCGGGAAACTTTGGAAGGGGTTTCTGGAGTTTTTTCGAGACATAGAGACATGTTAGGACAATTTCACGTTTGTTACTCGATTTTTCTTTTGGCGCTGGATCCTATGATGGAGTGGTCAAAAGTGCAGCCTTCCGATTTTTGACAACTGAGACCTGGGATTGTTATATATGATCGATCACTGATCGAGAGATCGCCGCGTCTAACACATGTGGCACGCACGCAAGCGAGGAGGTAATGATCCTATCACTAGCTCCTCGCTTGCGTGCTTGTCACATGTGTTCGACGCGGCGATCTCTCGACCAGTGATCGACGATATTTTGTCGTGTTTGTGGAAAGCTCCTTGATTTACCGCCCGAAATTGTATCGCCTGGGCGGTCGACATTTTGTCTTAGGAGCTTTTCTGTGATGTTGGATCCTCACATATCATGGTGGGGCACATTCCGAACTCTTTAAGAGCTTATGTGCTATTTCTTTTCATTCATTTAGACTCACATTTACAAATGTTTTAGTGTTGTTTTGCAAAGAGTTCATTCATTTTCATGTGAGAGCTAATAGCCTAAAGGCAGTGTTCACGATAAATCATGGATGTTCGGTTTTTTGTTGATTATGATAGGTTAGGAGCTTACTGTGACAGCAGCGTGAGGGAGAACTGCAGAAATGGAGGAGAAAGCGCCTTTTTTCGCCTAAGCAGGACCTCTTGTGTGACGTCATATTTTTGAGATTGTAGGGATTGACCGGTGTGAAGGAATGAAGTCTTTCTTCTTTTGCAGCCACAGAGAGGGTCCTGTCATAGATTGAGGAACTGGGCCTTCAGCGTAGGATTCGTCCAAAGATCTATTGTCGTTAATGAAGTCGGTCTCATCGGGCAGTTGAAAAGGTGCGCAGTAGTATGCCCTTTATTACCACAATCCGGTCACTCGTCAGGTCTGCTGCTATCGATCTTATGTAAATAAGACAGAAGCATGGGGGAGTGTCCACAGCGCAACAAGGCAAGGGTGCACATGCCACGCCTACCGAGTTCCATCTCGGTTTCGCTGGCCTCAAGCGGCACCAGGGTTGAGCAGGGTTGCGACTCGACGCAACGGGGGGTCGTAAAATAAATCAAAAATTCTTGAATAAATGAAAATCGTGGGGGGGCTTCTTCTTCTTCTTCTTATCAGCCACATTGGAGTTTCTTCTCATAGGTGCAGAAAGGCGGCAACATCACTCGGCTTGTTCCACATATCACGAGCAGACAGAGAAGTAGGTCTGGCAGAGCATGAAAATAGATGTAGTGAATCATGACCAGTATTTTGACAGTCAGGACATTTATCCGGGACCGATTCGTCGATCCTATGTACGTAGGCTTTGAGGTACGAAGAATGACCGCAACGTAGACCCGCTAGAGTGACGCGGGAGCGTCTGGGCAGAGTCTTCTCACTGTCATCGACCGTAGGAGGCACACTACCAAGGACTGGATTAGGAGGGGCACAGGACAGGTATTCAGACACGAATCTGGTGTGTTCGATTTGCTGCAGCCTCTTCCTTGTGAGCTCAGAGGTGGCCCATCTTTGACGATCCACTGTAGAAATGGCAGCTTGCAGGAAGTAGGGCACATTCTTGGTGAAGATGGGATATAGGTGTTGATTTTTGGCAGCCAGTGATGACACGAAGTGCAGTGTTTTGTACACGTTGTAGCTTGCTCCAAGAGGCGTCCGACAGGTGTCTAGTCCATATCGGGGCTCCATACTCCAGAGTAGGCTGTATCATGGCCTTATATGTCGTGCGTAAAACTTCCTTTGTGCTACCCCAGGTAGTACCCGCCAGAGCACGGAGGATGTTATTTCGCGTGTTGGCAGTTGCAGCTCGGATGCGCGTGTTTTCATTAAAGCGCAGTGAAGGATCCAGAAAGATTCCAAGTAGCCGAGGGTGCTTGGAGAGGGCAACTGGTTACCTTCCCAGAGAACCCTGGGATGTAGTCGATGCTCAGCCGTTGCAGTAGTGCACAGAGTGACGCTAGACTTTGAAGGAGTGTCCGTCAAATTTCACACGTATGGAGCGATCTTTGACGAAGTTGTTAGTCCACCGTTTGCACCAGTCGGGCATGTCACAGTCCAGAATCGATTTTGGTAGCAAGGAAGTGCTGACACTGTCAAAAGCGGCAGTCAGATCAATTGCGACGACTAGACTTCTACCGGCGGGAGCATTTCTAGTGAAACCAGCAATGATGTGTTCAGATATTGACGTTAATGCGGTGATGGTGGAGTGCACCTTTTTGAAGCCATGCTGATGGACGTTCTGCTGTAGTGCGCCCTGGAGATGCGGGTTTATGATTTTCTCCGCCAACTTAGCGATAGGGGACAATAGGGATATGGGACGGTGTGACGTTGCTTTATCTTCTGGTTTGCCAGGCTTGGGAACTGGGAGAACAGTCGCTTGTTTCCAACGAGCAGGAATAATACCAGTGGTAAACGACGAATAGATAAGATCACTGAGTACCTCTGCGTACTGTTCCGGCAAATGCTTCAGATGAACGGCTGAAATGCCGTCTGGTCCTTCTGCCCTCGAATTCTTCATCGACTTGATGATGGTAGAGACGGTAGAAGCAGTTATGGCAGGTACGTCATGTCGACTGAGTTTTCTGATCGCACGTAAAGTACATCTGTGCTCTTTGTTGCGGCGAGATGAAGCAGAAGCATAGAGTTTACCAAGTTGACAGGCAGCCTTGTATCCGAATTCTAATCTGCCCGAGGGGAACTCAAGCGTATTGCGCGCAGGTGCCATCTTCTTCCCAGATAGTCGCTTCAGAATGGTCCACGCTTGTTTGCTATCAGTCGCAAAATTGATGGATTCGGTGTACTCCCTCCAGCGTTTCTGCTTGTAGTCGTTCAGCACTTTAGAGATCTCATCTGATAGTAGTGAAATGCACGGATCGGAAGGATCAGTTCTGCGTCTGTCGTCCCGTTGTGTGATTAGCTCCAGTGCTTCCTTTGGTACGTTAGGGTGGAACGTTCTTACACGACCGGTCGGAATGGCTATTCTGGAGGCTTCGCATATGGTGTCGACGACGAACTTCTCTTTGTCATGCACAGAGCCAGCTAGCGCATAGTTGGCTACCCGGCTGAGTAGCACCTCCTTAAACAGAACCCAGTTAGCCTTATTGTAGTTAATGTAACATTTGCTACGGGAGCCAGAAAAAGGTGCGAGATGACTATTAAGAGACAGATGCAATCTTGTGCTGATGGGTACATGATCACTGGCCATGGCCACAGATGTGAACCAGTTACAAGACATGGCAAGAGAAGAGGAAACGAACGCGATATCAGGGGAGGAGGGCCCGCCCGTCGATGGGAGACGAGTAGGAGAATCTTCGTTTATAGGAATTAGGTCACAATCATCCGCAAAAAGCTCAAGTAGTTCTCCTCTGTCATCGGGATCTAAGGAGGAGAACCAGGAAGGGGAATGAGCATTAAAGTCACCAGCCATGTACAACAGATGAAGATGAGAGGATTGAAAATACATCATGTAAGTATGGTGTGGGATCAAATGCGTTGGGACAAGAGGTGGATGGGGGAATGTAAACATTGACAATATCCAGAGGACAGCTTTGCAATACTATATGAACTCCTATACATTCAACAACATTGTCATTGGGAAGGTCAATAAGGTGAGATGGAATTGAAGATTTAACAAAAGTTGACACGCCACCGCCATGTGATGTACGGGGAATATGATAGGATGTATAGCCGGGAAGGCGGGGCTGAGAAGGGGAGGACACGCTAAGTTTGGTCTCCTGTAGGAGGATGACATCAGGTTGTGAGCGTTCATTGTACAATGTAAGTTCCATAAGTTTGGCACGCAAGCCATTAATATTGAGTTGAAAAATGTTGAGACTATGAAGAGGAACCGTAGAAGGTGATACAAGACATACAACAATAGGCATCAGTGTAATCATTGTAGCTAGTTAACCCCGAACATTTGAGGTGTACCCAGCCAAGGCAACCACTGCACTGAATGCTCGCATGTTGTGCCGACAATCCACAATGACGGCATGGATATGGCGGAGTCTTGTTTCGCGGTCCAGGGTTCTTCTCAATGCCAGCTCGTAACAGTAGAATACTAAGGAGTGTAGCAGCCAGCCATTTACACTTCCACACAAAAAACTCCTCGTTGAGTTGTTGACGCTCGTTTGATGAGTCTTCTTGATCTTGGTAGTCGACTCCACAGATCCACCACGCGTAGGTTGAGCATCTCGGATCCGCTGGGGGGGGGCTCGTACGAATTGACTGAGTCTTACTTCAAATTTTAGGTTTTTCTAACTTTTTCACCCTCAAAAAGATAGAAGAATTTTTCATGTCGGGAAGGGATCGTAAAAATTTTTGGAAATGTTTTGAAAATTTGGTCATCGGGGAGGGGGGGGGTCGTAGCTCCGCCGTAAAGGGCGCAATGGCCTGCTCAACCCTGGGCGGCACGACTCCCAGAATGGAGTTTACGGCGGCCTCGCACAAGTGATCCTTGACGAATTGGGTATGCTCCGCACGTAAGAGACGGAGGCGTTCTTGTTGTGCGTTGGTCCATCTCTGTATATTGATTTTCGTGGGAGCATCATCAAACGGCTTACTTATACCTCTCTCTCACGGGGTCTAATACTCTTCGCGACGGATGATTCGGCTGCTTCAGAATGTTTATGTACAGCTGTTGTGCGTGGAGTTGGCAGTGGTCCTTAGCTGGCAGGATGCGAGCCTAGGCGTGTAAGTGCTCTACTTGAGAGCTTTTAGAACAGCCTCTTGCGATTCGCTGAGCAGCATTTTGGATGCGCTGCAGCTTGGACCAAGATGTGTCCGACACGATATGCTTCCAGACTGGTGCAGCATACTCCAGGGCGGGCTGTACGATGGCCTTGTACGTGGTCAGGATCGTTTCTTTACTGCACCCCCAGGACGTTCCGCCGAGAGCACGTAGGACGTTGAGTCTCGTTTTCACTGTAGCTTGCTTCTGCTCAGTGTTCTTATGAAACTTCAACGAAGGATCCAACACGAGTCCGAGCAGCTTAGGGAATCGGGCGGCCGGCAAGTGAGTTTTGTCCCATTTCACCATGGGATGGGCTCTGTGCTCCGCAGGATCAGTGGAAAAGACGGTGACGGATGATTTAGCTGCAGAGACCGTGAGCATTTTGCTATCGAGGAAACATTTCAACTCGATCAATTAGTCATTGATCTTACTGGCAGCTACATTTATGTCGCGATCCCGGCACAGAATAGTGATATCATCCGCATATGCGACGACCTTGATGTCTTGGGATGGAACGGGTAGATATTCAATATACAGACTAGAAAAACCAGGTTATAGAACTCCTCCTTGAGATACGCCGACGGCAATGGGGATGCTATTGGAGACGTGTCCTTGAAAAAGCAGATTTTCCCGACGTCCTTTGGTGAATGCGGTTATCCACCGCTTCTGCCAGAGCGGAATGGTAGACCTTAACAGGCTCTCCGACAATATGCCCAGGTTCACAGTGTCAAAAGCCTTCGTTAGGTCGAGGGCTACTTCTACGGTTCGCTGAGGTTTCTTGGCATTGAAGCCGTCCAAAGCATAGCTCACAATTCCCAGCAGGGCCGTAGTGGTGGAATGTAGTTCACGGAAACCATGCTGATGCTTTTGTTTGCTATTATGTTCGGCAAGCTCCTCCACAGCCAGTTTTTCCGCAACTGGCATTAGGTGAAAGAAGACTGATTGGCCTGTAACCTTTTGCCGTGGATGGTGATTCACCCGGCTTTGGCAGTGGGATGACGCGTGCTATTTTCCAATCTTGAGGTAAAGTACAGTTACGAAACGATGTATTAATGAAGTCAGTGAGGAGGGGCAGAAGTTCACTTGGCAGTCTCTTCTTCTTCTTATCGGCCACAACGAGCTTCTTCTCATAGGCGTAGGAAGGCGGCCACATCACAGGGCTTTTTCCACATATCCAGAGCTGTCAGAGCAGTGGGTCGAGCTGGGCATGAAAATAAATGTAATGAATCATGCCCTGTGCCGAGGCAGTCAGGACATACGTCGGGGGCCGATGTATCGATCCTATGGACATAGGTCTTGAGGAATGAGGAATGTCCACAGCGAAGACCTGCCAAAATTACTCGGGGGAGTCTTGGTAGATCCATCTCACTATCATCGACCTTGGGCGGTACACCATCGAGTATAGAATTGGGAGGGGCACAGGAGAGGTATTCGTTGACGAATCTGGTGTGCTCCATCTGCAAGAGTCTCTTCCGGTTGAGCTCTGAGGTCGCCCAACGTTGACGGTCATTGACAGAGACAGCGGCATACAACAGTGCACGGATGTTACGGGAATGAGGTGGGTCGGATGGTAACAGGGGATAATTGGGGTGTGTGACATTCCTGACTATGCCGATATGGAACTGTTGCGTCTGCAATTGGCAATGCTGCTTTACAGGAAGAAGCGCGCATTCTTGATGTAGATGGGATACAGGAGTGGATTTAGGGCATCCAGTGATGACACGTAGAGCAGCATTTTTTGTTCGCTGAAGTTTGTTCCAGGACGTTTCCGTCAAGTGCTTTGACCAGACCGGAGCTCCCCATTCCAGTACGGGCTGTATCGTCGCCTTGTACGTCCTTTGAGCTACCCCATGTAGTGCCTGCCAGAGCACGGAGTATATCATTGCGCACACTGGCCGTAGCAGCTCGAATACGTGAGTTTTCATGGAAACGCAATGAAGGGTCCAGGAATACACTGAGTAGACGAGGGAGCTTAGAAAAGGGCAGCAGATTTCCTTCCCAGAGAACCTGGGGATGCAGTTTGTGCTCAGCCGTTGCAGTAGTGCACAGAGTAACGCTGGACTTCGTAGGAGAGACCTTTATTTGTTTTGATTCCAGGAATTTGGCCAGACTGCTAAGGTATTTGTTCATCTCCGCAGTGGCGCGGTCAATAACAGGGTCAGTACACACAATAGTGATGTCGTCCGTATACAGACATAGACTCTGTTTCATTCCAAGTGATCTCATGTTTTCGGTTATCACAGCGCGGAGCGGTGGCTTTTTAGTCGGAACCCCCTTATCACTAGTTATATTTCACCGAGGCCCACCGCTCCGCTGCTTGTGATAAGCGAAATCAACAGGTCACTAGGGATGTACCAGAGCTTGAGTGGATGTTGGGCGGTGGCTTCGGAATATCAGATAGATACAGAGAGAATAGACTCGGTGACAATACTCCGCCCTGGGGAACGCCTGCCTTCAAGGGAACAGACTTCGACAAGTGTCCGTCGAACTTCACGCGTATAGAGCTATTTTTCATAAAGTTGTCGGTCCATCGTTAACACCATTCCGGCATATCACAGTCCAGTATCGAATTAGACAGCAATGACGTGGTGACATTGTCGAAGGCGGCAGTCAGATCAATTGCCACGACCAGACTTCTACCAGCAGGAGTTTTCATATTGAAACCGGCAATAATGTGCTCCGTGATCGACGTGAGTGCAGTTATAGTGGAGTGAGCCTTCTTGAAGCCATGTTGATACACATTATGTTGGAGTGCAGTTTGGAGATGCGGACAGATGATCTTCTCCGCTAACTTAGCGATGGGGGACCAAAGGGAAATTGGTCGATGAGAAGTTGCCTTGTCCTCAGGCTTACCAGGCTTCGGAATCGGTAGGACGATGGCTTGCTTCCACCTCACGGGAATCACCAGTACTGAACGCAAGTTGACGAGATCGCTGAGCAACTCGAGGAACTGGTCCTTCAGATGCTTAAGATGGTTAGCTGAGATGCCTGGAGTTCTTCAATGATTTGATGAGGGTAGACACAGCTGAAGCAGTTATGGCAGGTGTATCGTGACGAATGAGTTTCCTTATGGACCGGAGCGTTCGTCTGTGAGAGCGATCACGGCCGACGTCGCCGAGGCAAAGAGCTTCCCAAGCCGACAGGCAGCATCACATCCAGATTCGAATCTACCCGAAGGGAACTCCAGCATGTTTCGGTCCCTATATATTTTCTTTTTTGAAAGCTTCTTCAGAATACTCCATGTTTTCTTGGCGTCAGTCTTGAAGTTTATGGGCTCAGTGAACTCCTGCCATCGCTTTAGCTTGTGCATAATGAGCAGGTTAGTGATCTCGTCAGACAGTTGCTGAATGCTCGAGTCAGCAGGATCAGTTCGTCGCTTCTCACCCCGTAGTTCGATCAGCTCCAGAACTTCCTTCGGAACATTGGGGTGAAACGTTCTCACACGTCCGGTCGGAATGTCTGCTCTAGAGGCCTTGCATATGGCATCAACAACGAACTTCTCTTTCTCAAGTACAGAGCCGGTGAGCGGATACTTGGCTACCCGGCTGAGTAACACCTCCTTAAACAGGACCCAATTAGCCTTACGATAATTTGTGCAAAATTTGCTACGTGAGCCTGTGAAGGGTGCCAGATGACTATTAAGATACAAATCTAGTGATGCGCATATTGGTACATGATCACTGGCCAAGACAACAGCAGTGGACCAGTTACAACATACAGCGAGAGAGGAGGAGGCAAATGTGAAATCTGTCGAAGAGGGCCTGCCTGTGCTCGGGAGACGAGTAGGGGCGTCCTCATTAATAACAACAAGATCACAATCATCCGCAAACTGCTCAAGTAGTTCGTCTCTATCATCGGGATATAGAGAGGAAAACCAGGACGATGAGTGTGCATTAAAATCACCAGCCATAATAACTCAGGACGATGGGAGGGAAGAGTGTATAGTAGACAAAAATGGTGTAGGATCAAACGAATTGGGACAAGAGGTGGTGGGGGGAATATAAACATTAACAACATCTAATGGGCAACTTTGCAATACAATATGGACACCAATACACTCAACAACATTATCAGCGGGGAGCACAATGAGGTGTGAGGGAATAGAAGATTTTACAAAAGTAGAGACGCCACCACCATGAGAAATACGGGGGAGGTGGTAAGACGTGTAACCGGGAGGCGGGGGAGGAAGAGGATGCGCTAAGTTCTGCCTCCTGCAAGAGGATGACATCACGTTGAAAGCGTTCGATGTACAACGTCAGTTCAACAAGTTTGGCACGCAGGCCATTAATGTTAAAGGCAGTGTTCACGATAATCTTCGATTTTGAGATTAATCGCTAAATCGATTGTTTGGCCCCGTGTAGATCTGAAATGACGAAGAAACCGAGAAAAACGCACCAGAAGGGCTCGAAATCCTTTACTCTCACCCCGCTTCTTTACTCTCAGTGGAACTGTTTGTTGTGACAATGAAATGTTTTGTGGACCCGTCTTTTGCAATTTTCTATTTTTTGTTGCTCCGTTCTTCCCTTCGGACCCTAACTAATACTGTTTTGCCTCAAATATTCTTCCATTTTCGATGAACCCCATTTTTCAGCGGTGACAACCACCGTGAACATGTTCATCCAACCGGACAACTAGTATAGGCCAGAGAATAGCATCACTGAAATAAGACGATTTAGTGCGTTTTTCGCCGTTTCTTGGTAATTTCTGTAGCACTCGGTGGCCAACGCTTTGTTTTGAGTGGAAAACTCGGGAACGAAAATCATCGTGAACACTGATTTTAAAGGCAGTGTTCACGATACATTTCACTTCCGATATTTCGTATTTTGGCTGAAAAAGGAGTCTATATCTATGGCTATATGTTTACGGAAGGTCTGGTGCCCTATATGGCAAGGCATTCTCGAAAAGGACACGGAAGACTCGTTTTTCAGCCGAAATAGGCTCCCCCTTGTTTACGTTGATTTTTGAGCGTGGATGAATTGACCGCTAGAAGGATGATACCTATCAGTGCAATGAAGCGAACAGCTCACTTATCAGCACTTCCTTGACTTGATCATTCCTATAATCCGAGCCTTCATTTGTTCCTTTCGAGGGGCGGATCTGGGGCCCGGGGCGTATCTGGGGCACCAAAACGCTTGTTCGCAGCCGTTATTTTGCCACTCCTGACTCGTTTTCTACCGTTCCTTTGGCACTGGGAGCCTAGAATCCTCCTCCCCTATCATTTTACTGTGAAAAGTCAACGAGGACGATCATCGTGAACGTTGCCTTTAAGATAAAGAGGTAGGTATCGCGTACTTCTTAGAAAGTTTCATATATTCAGAGCCTACTCTCTGTGTGAAGAATGAAACTCTCAATCAACTATTTGCCCTCGAAAAATATTCAATTTGTACTGACCACCTCTGGTACTAGACGGGGAAAACATATAAAATTTGTTGACACAATTAGGTATTTTACCGGAGATTATTTCGTAGATCATTAAGAGATCATACTTCCTTCTATGGTATTGTGAAGTCGACAGCTTAAATATTCTGTTCCGGACAGAAGCCGAAGGAGAAGTCGTGTAATCATATCCAAGTAAACGCATCCATAGCTTTCTAGTAAAACTGTTTTGAACTGACTCCAGTCTCTGAATGATGCGTTTAGAATTAGGGTTGAACACTGAAGTACCATACTCCAATAGAGGACGAATGTAGGCTATTATAAGGTGTTGCGATGAATTTGTGGATAAAGCTTTGAATAGATTGTATATATGTAGCCCTATTTGCTCTATTTGCAACTGTTTCACAATGTTCATTGAATGTGAGCTGCTTGTCTAGTATGAATCCTAAATCCCTCAATGTGTCGGCACTATTAAGCTCAAGCTCTCCAAGGTAGTAAATGTGTCTATAAACTGAATCTCCAAGATGGAGCCCCTTGGTCTTCGGAGCTGATAGTGGGAGCTTCCACCTGGCTGACCAATCAGCAATTGAATCAATTGCCAATCGTAGACAGTCGCTACTGCTCTCAATAGTTTTATATGCCTTGATATCATCAGCAAACATTTTACAGGAAACATTACATTGATTAGTTAGGCTGGGGATGTCAGAAGTGTACAAGCTAAAGAGAATAGGTGAAAGGACACAGCCCTGTGGCACACCGCTAGTAATTGGGTATGTTTGCGAAAACGATTCGTTGATTTTTACTTAGAATGACCTCCCAGTTATGAAGTTGTGTATCCATTTCACTATTCTAGGATGTATTCCAAATGACAAAAGTGTAGAAATCAGTTCCTTAAAAGGGACTCAATCAAACACTTTCGTAAAACAAAGTGAATAATGTCAACATTGATTCTTTGATCAAGGGCTTTTGTCCAATCTTCCATTAACATTGTGTTTCAGTAGACCTATCAGCTCTCAATCCCCTTTTGCCTTATCTCTGAATCATTTGCCGATTTTCAAACTATTAAGGAAGGTTTTGCCCCCTAAATGGCATATTACCCACCGTAACCTACAGTAAATCTCAGAATTTTGACAAGCAGACCACAGATTCGTTTTCGGCACTCTAGATAACCCCTAGATGCAGGTTTTGAGCAAAATCAGAAACTTTTTCCAAAACAACCCAAAATTTTTGATGGTTCCCTTACGTTTTCGCGGGACTTTAAAAAGCTCTTGACTTTGTGGAGACAGCGGGAACTGCAAAGTTTTACTGCAGATACTCAGGAGATACTGACAATACAATTCGTTTCCGCAGATCCGACCTACGCTTTAGACTTTTCCTTGTTAGAAATTCTATTATGAAAACCCATGGAGATACTTCGATAGCGTTATCAATCAGTCATCCGTTTCATTCTGCTTCTATGGAGTTTCTCTATGGATGTCGCAGTTGGAATTCGCATATCGTAAAATAACAAACTTTTTTGACTTTGCCATGAATCAAGGGGTAATCGATAGCGGTGAATCGATTTATTGTAATTGCATAATCCTCAATTTTAGGACTCACCTTTAAAATTGCAAATTTATAAATGAACCTAATGATATCGGAGAGGGTCAGTGAATATGGATTCAAATTCGGTTCCCGATATGGCATATTTTCATTGTTCAGTCATCGAAATACGTTTACTCGAATTTATTATGATTTTTAAAGGCTTTTGCTGATCGATTCGCCGGGGGGCCAGCTGGCCAGCGGATCATTTAGAACACGTCAAGTTCTGGGTGGGAGAGTTTCCAACCCTACTCTACCGATTCAGTCAATAAAAACATATGTTAGATTTTCCTTTTCCGATGTCATCTCGATTCTAACACGAGCGGTATCATATGTATTATACGCAGATACAATACCGCTCGTAGGATTTGGTCAGAAAGCGAGTGAGGTCGGGTTTTCGCGTCTTTTTGTATAACTCGCTCCAAACTCAACTTTGAGCGAAACTAGCTCAGGCAAACTGGGGCGTCGACAACAGGTTGATAAGTTGTCATCTCATAAACCGCTCCCTGTTGACAAGTCATATCGCGCGTATTGTCAGCCTGAGACCTGCCCATTGCCCAGCGACGTCCGCCTCTTGTCGGCCTGTTGACAACTCGAAGTGTCGCGTTTTGCGGCCTATTCAGCAGCAGTTCACATCCCACAGGACTGTATCATCTAGCTTAGGAATTACTTTACACCGACACTCCTCGCGGTCGGCACCCCGACACGTGCCGCGGTCGGCACACCGACACGTGCCGCGGCTGGTCGCCCAGCCTCTACTAGGGTCACCACGGGATAGGCAGGACCTCCTGAAAAATGCGTCGTATACTTCCCTTGTATCTAGAGCGCTAGCTGTGCAACAGCTCGACATAGACGAGATCATAACTCGCGGCCAGGTCCCCGCCGAATATAGGCGCGTTGGCCAGCAGTGACTCATGGTGGGCGGATCAACCTGTTGTCGACGCCCCAATTCGCCTGAGAGGAAGATATTCATGATCCTGGCGCCGAGGGCTAAACATTGGTTCAACCTTTTGTGGTAGTTTTATTGAGAACTAAAAAAGTTTCGCTGTAAGCCAGATTTGTGATTACGGTACCATGACGGATGGGGCGCTACCGTCTCCGTCTGCGTTTTCATATGTCTACCGTATCTGGAGAGCTAGTTGATTGCGAAATTTCCATGGTTCTCCACGAATTCCCGACAGTGGCTATACCTTTGGATAGCCCTCAACGCCAGGATCATGAATATCTTCCTAGTTTCGCTCAAGGTTGACTTCAAAGCGAATTATACAATAAGACGCAAAAACCCGACCTCGATCGCTTTCTGACCAAATCCTACGAGCGGTATTGTATATTCTCTGCTAGAAGAATTTGAAGATCTCCCACAATAAAGTGGGAATCAGAGTGCATCAGACATTCCAGAATGAATCATGTTGCCTGGTCATACTTGCATACACTTCGATGGATGGCTGTGGTGTGTCTGCAACCGTGACTGGACAGTTTATTGTTTTCTATGTAGATTGTTTAACACATGCTCTCATGTGAGACCTTGTCTTCAGTCTCGAACCTTCACCCACGAATCGGTTTATGCATTGATATTCCATAATTTTCGTGAGAGAGAAATCCCTTACGATTCTCTACTCTCTACTGCTCCGCCCTTTTCTTCGGACCCTTACTAATACTGCTTTGCCTGAAATATTCTTCCATTTTCGATTAGCCCCGATTTTTACTGCTGACAACCACCGTGAACATGTTCATCCAGTCGGACAACTAGTCCAGGCCAGAGAATAATGTCACTGAAATACGACGGTTCAGGGCGTTTCAAGCGGTTTCTTCGTAATTTTGGTAACACTTGGAGGCCAACGATTTGTTTTATGTAAAAAACTCGGGAACGAAAATCATCGTGAACACTGCCTACACAAAGTTTTCTGCGCGCCCTTTAAAGGCAGTGTTCACGATAAAAATCCCTTCTCTGTTTTTTTTGCCTATCTTGAAAACGGTCCCATTCTGATTCCAACGATGCTTCTGGAATTGTACAAGACCTTCTGGGAATGGAGTTATGGTCCCTCAAAAATTGAGCTAGGGAAGCATGGTGGACGAGTTGTCCGAGGCTTGTAACTTCCGCCTTTTGCAGCCAATGTATGCGAGCTGATCTGAGTAAAGAGAGAAGTTGAGAATGAAGGGAAGAACGGGGCTTTTGATCGGAAACCATCGCTCAAATCACGATTTCGAGTGTTCCTTTGTTCACGTCGAGGGGCGGAAAGGGACCGGATTTGCCCAAAGCGGCGGGGTTTGCCCACTTTTCTAAGCCGTTTAGCGGCTCCTGGGTAGCTTTTCTTCCCGTTTTTCCGACGCTGTTCTGCTTCTGAGAGCCACGAGAAGCGTTTGTCATGAAAAATTCGAGGATAACGTTTATCGCGAACAGTGCCTTTAAGAGGCGGGGTGATACTTAAGGATTTAGTGTACTTTTTTCTCCATTTCTACGTCATTTAAGTACTGCCCGGGGGCCATTTAAAGGCAGTGGTCACGATGAAAAACGTCATCGAAAAAAAACTACAAAAATCAGCTTAGATCGAAAACAGCTGAAAAACTATGAAGGTAGCGCGGTGAAAAACGGTCTACAAATAGAGTTTCTAGGGCCCAAAGAAGCTAGTTCGTGCACACGTGCACAGCGATGACGAAAAAGATCGCAGTCTCATGCCGAGCAGTCAAAAATCATCAACATTCAGAGGACGAAATAAATGCAAATTTAACGAGTAAAAACAGTTGAACAATGAAAGCATCACTATAGTCAATGTTTTTGACTAGATGTGTACATAAATTTGAAGGTTCATTGATTGAAATTCAATTTCAAGCCAGCTGATGTTCTTGATATAAGAGGTCATCGCTGCCGATGATGTGGAGTGGGCTCGTCCACCATCAAAAGACAAGCAAGTTCAGGCTTCAAATTTGGCCCAAAACTGTGGTTTTTTCGCGATTTTTTCTTATAGGTCCTACTACTCGAGACCCAGAAAAGGGTTTAGAGAGAAAAAGAGGTTTGGCACGCAGGCCATTGATATTGAGTTGAAAAATGTCTAGACTGTGGAGAGGAACACTAGGGGGAGAGTTAGAGCACGATATACAACAACAAGCAACAGTGTAGTCGTTATAGCTGGTTAACCCCGAACATTTGAGGTGTACTCAGCCAAGGCAACCACCGCACTGAACGCTTGCATGTTGAGCCGATAATCCACAATGACAACAGGGATATAGCGCAGTCTTGCTGCGTGGCCCTGGGTTCCTCTCAATGCCAGCTCGTAGTAGTGGAATACGAACGAGTGCGGCAGCAAGCCATTCGCACTCCCATTCGAAAAAAAAACTCCTCGTCGAATTGTTGATGCCCGTTTGATGAGTCTCCTTGATCTTGGTAGTCGACTCTACATATCCACACACGTAGGTTTAGCATCTCGGATCCTCTCTTAAGGAACATCAATACGGGCAGTCTCCTAAGGACTGCTAGGCTCAAACCATCTGGCCCTACTGCCTTCGAGTTACTCATTTCCTTGATCACCTTCTCGACCTGTGCGGGCGTGATTGCTTCATCTTCAGCCATGAGTGGCAGTTCACAGAGTTCTCGTACAGTTATTCTATTCTGCTTCTCTTTTTGTTCTAGTGATGAAAAAATGCTTCCCAAGAGCATTTGCGGCCTCTTTCCCTGACTTGAAAGCTCCGCCGTCAAATTCAATCTTGGAATTCTTGGCGGAGGTGTACTTTCCGGACATCCTTCTCAAAGCTTCCCACGTTGCTGCAGCATCACTCTCAGTGAACTTTTCCCAAGATTCCTTCTTGTGCCTGTCAAGGTCCCTCTTGATCTCCTTATCCAGCTCGGCAATTTCTGGGTCAAGCTGATCGACAGCTCTCTTTGCGTCCCTTGTCCTTATCTTCTGCAGTGTCTCCCTGGTGGCAATGGGATTCTTAGTTTGGGAAGGAAGGTCTTGACACGACTTTCAGGGATCGCAGCTTTCATAGTCTTCCGGATGATCATAGAGGTGGCGCTCCTTCTTGTGTGCATTGCCATTCCACGGATATTCGGCCGCTTGGCGGAGTGCAACCTCCCTGAACAGGCTCCGGTCTGCAAGGCCTAAATTAAGATAAGAACGGTGACGAACACCTGTATAGGGAGCGAGAGAGTTAGAGAGATCGATATTGACAAAGACCGGAATGTGATCACTGGAAAGAGTTGTGGATGTAGACCAAGAGCAGGCATTAGAGAGATTAGAAGAGACAAGGGAGATGTCTGGGCTGGAAGATCGGCCGTAGGCAGGGAGACGAGTGGGCTGGTCATCGTTAAGGATAACCAGATCGCACTCCTCCGCCCATTCTTTGATGTCATTTCCTCTAGCATCAGAGTCAAGCGACGAGCAGAACGTGTGAGCATTGAAGTCACCCGCAAGGACAATTGAGGGAGATAGAGAGCAGCCATACAGTTGATTGAGAAATGGGACAGGGTTGTAAGTTGATGGACAGGATGTGGAGGGAGGAACGTATATATTGAAAAGAGAAAGTAGAGTTTTTAGCGGTACATGGATGGGGATGTACTCGAGAGCGCCATCCACTGGAGTGTTTGGAATAATGTGAGAGGGAAGAGAGGACAGAACAAAAGTAGAGACTCCAACTCCTTGAGATGACCTAGGAGGATGACCTAGAGGATAAGCAGTATAGCCCGGGATGTTTGGATGCCGAGAGGTAGCAGAGGGAGAGAGTTTGGTTTCCTGAACCATGATAACATCCGGGTGAAGAGTACGGGCAAAGAGAGATAATTCAGAAAGCTTGGCGCGAAGACCGTGGAGAATAATGTGTACAATAGAGAGGGGCGGTTTGTAGATGAGGAATTGGAGTTACTGGAGGCGGAGCACACAATACAACGAAAGGAAGAATCGTGCTTTTCCTGAGAGGGTCCTGGATTCCTCTCGACGCCGGCTCTTTCTAATAGAATCCTCAGGAGCGCTGCGTCCAGCCAGCACCTCTCCTATGACAAAAACCCTCTCCGCGGAGGGATTGACGTCGGTTTGCACGGAGGTGGTCTTCTTTCCTTCATACTGTCACGGCACGAACATACGACATCTCGACAGCAATCCATGTTATAACGTGATATACCTTATCCACTGCTACTTATCGAAGCCATTACCTTTGCTGACCGGCTGTTTACGTGTTCAAGTTTCTTCAGAACGGAATAATTCGGGAGGCAGGGTGGCCCAATGGGTTGACTGACCCACGCGATTTTCACCAACTTCCCCATGGTTTCCGTGATTCTCTCCGCTGTTTTCATCGTTAGATCCCAAAGCTTTCGTTTCTGTGAAAAAAAAACTAGAGATTTTTCATTGTGAACACTGCCTTTAAAGGCAGTGTTCACAATAAATCTCGTTCACGAGGTCTCGGTGTGAAACACTAAGTTGGCAAGTGCTGTAGAGGATAGGGTCGAAGAAAGCAACGAAAACTGGCCAGAAATAAATACAAACGACTTTGAAAGCTCTCCCGGTGCGCCCACCTATCCCGGTCCGCCCCCAATCAGACGAGCTTGTGGCGCCGCACACATTCCGATGGCAAATTGCCAAGCAACTCTGCCGCAGTTAGCATTATCGATTCGCGCAGATTTCGCGATCAGCGCGCGCTTGCTGAAATCAACAGGGCCCATGATTCTCATCCACGCCCTGAATTTAGAAACCGTTATTTTGACTTATTCTGGACGTTTTTCTCCGCTGTTGCTTCACTATTAGTTACCTCACGACCAAACAATCCCATTTTTGGGTCGAACTCGAGTGCGATACTCATCGTGATTACTGCCTTTAAGGGCACAGTCCAACCTCAGGAGTGATTTTTGGTGTTATAGTCCGGCCGCCGCGTATAGCAGACCTGCCAAACGAGAAATCTAAATTTGCTCAAATAGACGAGAAAAAGTGAGGGAAAAGCCGCCCACGTTTCCAGAAAAGAGAAAATGGGGCACGCTCACTCACAAGTTTTCCATCTCAATAAGAAAGAGAAGCGCGATTGAGTATGAGCGAAGAGAGATATTTATCTGAGTTCTTCACCTTGAGACGTTCTAATACTAGAGGTCAGGGGTTCAAACTCAGCTTCTCTCTGCCTCTTCTTCTTCTTATCGGCCACAACAGAGCTTCTCCTCATAGGTGTAAAAAGGCAGCCACATCGCACGGGTTCTTCCACATATCCATAACTGTTAGAGAAGTCGGCCTCACAGGACATGAAAATAAATGAAATGAATCGTGCCCTGGGTTGTGGCAGTCGGGACATTCGTCAGGGATCGACGAGTCGATCTTATGGACGAAGGCCTTGAGGTATGAGGAGTGTCCACAACGTAGACCTGCCAGGATGACGCGTGTACGTCTGGGTAGGTCCATTTCGCTGCCATCGATCGGGGGAGGCACGTCACCAAGAATTGGATTTAGGGGAGCACTGGAAAGGTATTCTCTGACGAATCGGGTGTGCTCCATTTGCAGCAGTCTGACGCGATTGAGCTCCGAGGTCGCCCAACGTTGACGATCCAAGACAGAGACTGCAGCATGAAGTGGCGAGCGTATATGTCGGAAATGGGGACCAGATGACAGTAGGAGAAAATTGGGTGCGTGGAATTCCTTACAATGCCAACATGGAACTGTTGCGACTGGAGTTCACAATGCTGCTTTACAGGAAGCAGCGAACACTCTTGATGTAGATGAGATACCGGTGTGGATCGAGGGCATCCAGTGATAACGCGTAGAGCAGTGTTCTGTGCACGCTGAAGTTTGCTCCAAGAGGTTTCCGACAGGTGTCTTGACCATATTGGGGCTCCATATTCCAGCACCGGCTGCACCATAGCCCTGTAGGTGGTTCGTAGGCTTTCCTTAGAGCTACCCCATGTAGTGCCTGCTAGCGAACGTAGGATGTTGTTATGTGTGTTGGCACCAGCAGCTCGAATCCGTGTATTTTCATGAAAACGTAGTGACGGGTCCACGAATACACCGAGTAGTCGAGGGTGTTTTGAAAAGGGCAGCATATTTCCTTCCCAAAGAACCTTGGGATGCAGCTTGTGTTCGGCTGTCGCTGTAGTGCACAAAGTAATGCTGGACTTGGTTGGAGAGACCTTTAGCTGCTTCGATTCCAGGAACTTAGCCACACTGACGAGGTATTTATTCATCTCAGCAGTGGCTCGATCGATGACAGGGTCAGTACAAATAATAGTGATGTCATCCGCATATAGACATAAGTGGATGTTTGGTGACGGCTTCGGCACATCAGACAAATACAAAGAAAATAGGCTGGGAGATAGAACTCCCCCTTGTGGGACGCCTGCCTTCAGGGGCACAGACTTCGAGAAGTGTCCATCAAAATTCACATGAATGGAACGATTTTTGACAAAGTTATCTGTCCATCTTTTGCACCAGTCAGGAATAGTAGAGTCCAGGAGCGGAATACTGACGTTATCGAAGGCAGCGGTTAAGTCAACCGCCACGACAATACTTCTACCCGCTGGAGGTTTCATATTGAAGCCAGCAATTATGTGTTCTGTGATAGACGTGAGTGCCGTGATGGTAGAGTGGGCCTTCTTGAAGCCATGTTGATGCACGTTATGTCGTAATGCTTCTTGGAGGTGCGGGTTAATAAATTTCTCCGCTAACTTAGCAATAGGGGACAAAAGGGAGATGGGTCGATGCGAAGTTGCTTGATCTTCTGGTTTGCCAGGCTTGAGGATCGGAAGAACAATTGCTTGCTTCCATCTAGCGGGAATGACACCTGTGCTGAATGACGAGAAGACTAGGTCACAAAGTAATTC
Source organism: Aplectana chamaeleonis (assembly GCA_029168955.1). Lineage (NCBI taxonomy): Eukaryota > Metazoa > Nematoda > Chromadorea > Rhabditida > Cosmocercidae > Aplectana > Aplectana chamaeleonis. The sequence continues at coordinate 201,563 of JAPDOI010000278.1, read as the reverse complement.
GAGGAACTCTTCCGGCAAGTGCTTGAGATGGACGGCTGACACACCGTCGGGTCCCTCGGCTCGTGAGTTCCTCATGGACTTGATGAGGGAAGACATCTCAGAGGTAGTTATGGCAGGTACATCTTGTCGGCTGAGCTTCCTTAAAGACCGGAGAGTGATCCTGTTGGAGTGATCACGGCGGGACGTAGCTGAAGCAAAGTGTTTTCCAAGTCGACATGCAGCCTTGAATCCGGACTCGAATTTCCCTGAAGGGAACTCAAGCATGTTGCGATCCGCTACCAATTTCTTCCCAGATAACCGCTTAAGAATGCTCCAAGTCTTCTTTGCATCAGTGGAGAAATTCAAGGATTCAGTGAACTCCATCCATCGCGTCCGCTTGTAATCATTCAGCCTTTTGGTGATCTCATCAGACAGTAGTTGAATGCTGGGATCTCCAGGATCAGCACGGCGTTTCTCGTCCCGTGATTCGATCAGCTCCAGGACGTCTCTGGGAACGTTAGGATGAAACGTTCTAACGCGCCCCGTAGGAATTGCAATTCTGGAGGCATTGCATATGGCATCAACAATGAACTTGTCCTTCTCATGAACGGAGCCGGTAAGCGGATAGTAGGCTACCCGACTGAGTAACACCTCCTTAAACGTGACCCAGTTAGCCTTACGATAGTTGGTGTACAATTTGCTACGCGAGCCTACGAAAGGTGCCAGGTGACTATTGAGCGACAAATCCAATGAAGCACATATGGGTACATGATCGCTGGCCATAGCTATAGCAGTGGACCAGTTACAGGAAACAGCAAGAGAAGATGACACAAAAGTGACATCAGGAGAGGACGGCCTGCCCGTGGACGGAAGGCGAGTGGGAGCGTCCTCATTAATGGCAACAAGGTCACAATCCTCAGCAAAAAGCTCAAGTAGTTCCCCTCTGTCATCGGGATCTAGAGAGGAGAACCAGGATGTGGAGTGAGCATTAAAATCTCCAGCCATGACAACAGAAGATGATGGGAGGGCAGAGTGCACAGAATGTAAAAATAAGGTGGGGTCAAACGAACTGGGACATGAGGAGACAGGGGGAATATAAATATTAACAATATCTATGGGGCAACTTTGCAATACAACACGAACACCAATACATTCTACAACATTATCATTAGGGAGAGCTATAAGATGAGAAGGTATAGAAGTTTTTACAAACGTAGAAACGCCACCACCATGGGATGTGCGGGGAAGGTGGTACGACGTATAACCGGGGAGGCGGGTAGGGAGGATGCTGGGCTAAGTTTTGTCTCCTGAAGGAGAATGACATCTGGATGAGAGCGTTCAATGTACAATGTGAGTTCAGCATGTTTGGCACGCAGGCCATTGATATTGAGTTGAAAAATGTCTAGACTATGAAGAGGAACACTAGGGGGAGAGTTAGAGCAAGAAGTACAACAATAAGCAACAGTGTAGTCGTTATAGCTGGTTAACCCCGAACATTTGAGGTGTACCCAGCCGAGGCAACCACCGCACTGGTCGCTTGCATGTTGAGCCGATAATCCACAATGACAGCAGGGATATCGTGGAGTCTTGCTGGGTGGCCCTGGGTTTCTCTCAATGCCGGCTCGTAGCAGTAGTATGCGGAGGAGTGCAGCAGCCAGCCATTTGCACTCCCATACAGAAAAAACTCCTCGTGGAGTTGTTGATGCCCGTTTGATGAGTCTCCTTGATCTTGGTAGTCGACTGCACAGATCCACCACGCGTAGGTTGAGCATCTCGGATCCCTCTCAGCCTCGAACTCGCTTAAGGCGAATTTTTTTCACAATTCGTGGGGGATTGGAATATCTGCGCTTGAGTAAAAGGCTCTTGGTGCCTAGTTCATTCAGTATTTTTAAAAGACAGGTTGACCGGTATTTGCCACAGGAACCGTTTATTGGCTCTAGTAGGACCTAGTTTTCTTATTGTTTGCTGTTGGTTATGTTTTAATGTTTTTTCATTCGCTTTTTTTTGTTTTGTTATGCACATGGGCTGACGCGCATGTAATAAATGTAAATGTAAATTCAGAGAGATTGGCGCGAAGGCCACTGAGATTTATATGAACAATAGATAGGGGACGGTTGGTAAGTGAGGAATTAGAAAAACTGGAGGCGGAGCACACAATACAACGAATGGTAGAATCGTGATGCCTCACAGAACTGAGATCCGAGCAAAAGAGGTCCACCCACCATTGGCATCCAAAGCATTGGACGCTGGTTCCATTCCAAGTGACATTCTTGTCGCAAGTGGCACATGGGTACTTCTTCTGAGTGGGTCCTGGATCCCTCTCGACGGCGGCCTTTTGTAGTAGAAACCTCAGGAGAGCTGAGGCCAGCCAGCACCTCTCCCATGACAAAAACCCTCTCCACGGAGGGATTGACGTCGGTTTGCACGGAGGTGATCTTCGATCCTCCACACTGCCGCGGCACGAACGTGCGACGTCTCGTCGCGATTAATTTTTTTCAAAATCTGTGTTCATCCATTTGTTTTTTGGTCTGGCGTTATACTATGGCCTGCTCAAGTGCGATGACCGCGAATAACGAGAAAAAGCAGTGTCGAGAAAATTCGGCCGCGAACTTCTCGCTGTCCAAATTCAAATTTTTTGAGCGGCCGTAACTCCATGGGAAGTGAGTTCCGAGGGATTCTGGAGACGCTATTCTGATCAGCGTTGAATTCTTCCCAAGTTAAGCAGAAAAACTGGGAAACGAATCTGATGTTGGACTGTGCCTTTGAGCCACGTGTTTTACGAGTGGTTGTCATGCATGGGCTATGCGGGCCCCTGGGTCAGGCCCTAGCAAACGGCTTGTGCATTTTATGAGTAGTGGATTCCAAAAAAATATGTAGGCAGCGGCTTCCAATCCATTCCTATTCCTCTCCCTCTGTTTGGAGTGTAATGTGTGTTGGAGGCAGTCACGATTAAGTATTTCAGCATCGCCAACTCCCGCCGCGACATCCACTCGCGCTCCTGTACCTGACACATCAGCATTGGCGGCTTTGGAAGAGGAGAATTCTAGACTCAATCGAGAAAACGAGGAGGTATGTGTATATATTTAGTCGGCATGAATTCTAGTGATACTTTGCGTTACCTATTGAAGGTTGGCGCATACTAGGTGACATATGCTATCAGGGTCAAGCGGGGTTGAGAAATTTCGCAACGGGAGGTCTCAAAAATTTTTGGCCCGAAAATGAAGGCTGGGGGGAAATCGCCAGAATTTCGGACCGAAAATGAAAATTTGGTGAAGATATCCCAAAAATTATCGATATTTTTAGTCACCAAAGGGAAGGATCGTAGTACTGCTCAGGTTTTAGACGCTTGAGCCCGACTACTGAACCCGAAAAAAAAATTTTCGGCGTCTGACAGTTTTCGTAATCAAATATAAACTGCCCAGAAATCGCGCCTCGGTAAGGGGGATCGCAGAAATTTTGGAAAAAAAATCTGATGGGGGGGTTGCCCCGGTTTAGAAGAATTACGCAACGCCCCGCTTGACCCTGTATGCTATAACATAGGTGCACCGAGTTTGTGCCAACCTTCAATGGGGAGCGGTAAGTTTCACTAGGATCCATCCTGACTGTATCTTATCTTGTTCTACGAGTTATTTCCACGTTTTGAAATGTGCAGATGAAATCCATCGCTGAAACACTGGAGAACGAACGCAACTTCTACTTTGAAAAGCTCAGAAGGATAGAGGACATGTGTAATGCCTGTGCGGATGGTGAAAATCCAGATAAGGAAGCAGTCTTAGCGGTCCTCTATGAATCTGGCGTAAGTTCTCCATGTATGTCTAATGTTCCCACGTTTAATGTTTTTCTGTCGAGTAGGGTTCGGGTCTTCTTTGTTTACAGCACACACCATGTGCAGGTAGTTATATAAAGTAGTGCGCGTAGTGTGGGCGGGCTAGTTTTGCCAAGACCCCCCCCCCACCCAAGCGAGGGGATTCTGCCTAATCGCTCCAGCCGTCTGGCGTCTGGAGCATTATTGTTTTTCTCAGGGCTTGTGGTTCCTCAGGGCTTGTGATCACTTCCAAATTTAAAATTTCACAGAGTTCAGAGCAGCGGAAGCGTTGAAGTGAGAAGTAAAGTGTTCATTTATGCGAAATTGTGGTGCGCGCGAAGCGCGCACCTAGAGTTGGCTTTGCTTCCTTACCGCGCGCAGCCCGCTCAGAGAGATCACCCTTTCACACTGTAGCTAGAGTAATAAGCAGTACACCATTGAAACCGCCGTAAGAAGTTACGTACGTAAGCGTGTTTTTATCCCGAAGGACCCACGCGTTGGAAAGATATGACCTCCCAACCAACAACTTTTTTGGGTTCTCCGCCACCGCCACGCCACTTTCATTTTTTTGAAAGACGTGGACCAAACGGCCTGAAAATTTGTCTCTAGGAGTATTTTGCAACGGGAATGCCAAATATAGTTGTAAGAACTCACCATTTTTACTTTTAAGCTCACTATCGATTGATTTTATCGATTTTTCGCTATATTGAACGGAAGCGGTCATGATCACGAATTCTGTTCGGTGTGGGTCCCTGAGCTGCATTAATTTACTCCAATTTCGGTGCCCGAAACGTCACTTACCTTCATAGACTTTACTTTTAATATTTGCGCGTTACCGGAGCACGGACCAAACATTCTATGAAAGGCTTGCACATATGCAAAATATTGCGAGTTTCATTTTTCTTGTTCTTTGCCCTGTTTTCTTTTTTTTCTGCCCTTATCCCTTCTCATTGATTCGACCTATATTCTCTTCCTGACTTTTGTTGCCGATAATGCCCGTGGGAATTTTGTAGTGCGAGAAAGAAAATTTTTGAAAAATTTGTCTCAAATTCGGGGATTGAAAACGTTTTCTGTGTTGTACTTTCTCCATGGCATTGCCAAACAAGCCTCTCTAACACACCGGTCAACGGTTCGTGGTTACGGTAGCGTGGTGTGTTGCACCAGAGTGTACAAAGGTGTATGGGCGGCGCTGTTATTAGAGCACGTTTCCCGCATCGATTATTTCATGCGTTTCATGAGAAAACGCACGATTACGTAAAAAGAACTACATTTGCTAGCATTTGCAATGCCTTTGTCGCTGTTGTGGTTCAGATGGGATAAAGCAAGGCTATTTATGTGATTACGTCAGCCTATTTTCGGCAACCTTCGTAGAACAGTGCTTCCTGTTCTAGTCCCCGATTTGTGGCTTCAAACAGGGTTTTTTTTTGCTGATGGTAACGTAGCAACGTGATGAATATTATACGTAAAAGTTCAAAGCAATCCTTGCTTTTAGGAAAACCATGATGATAACAACTGATACGCCACCCTAGGCTTGAACGTTCATGCATACGGCACCACTTTCAAGGCGGCAGCAACAATACATTAGGATTGAAAAAGTCGTCAGAAGTATAGTTTAGTCCACCAAGAGTGTCTCATTTACTTATCAATGAGAAGCGGTCGATTGGAGATCAATGAACATGAAACTCGTTGCAGCACAACCGCTCTCGCCCAATCGGTATCGAGCGTGCTGGTATGGGATTCATGCACATTGATCCCCAGCCGACCGCTTCTTATTGATGAGTAAATGAGACACTCTTGGTGGACTCCACTATAAATACATTCTTGATACCATTTCATGACAGCTGAAAAACATCATCTGAAACTTTACCCCCGCCAATCATGGAGAAATGTTTGGAAATCCCCTCCGTTCTCCCCTCAGCCGACTGATAACGAACTAAGCAGGTATATTCTTCATGGGAACCTCCCCACCAATGCATCAGGGAGTTGTAAAGGGCCGGAACACTAGCGAATCCAATGATAGCCCCGCGCGACTAGCCGCGACGCCGCGCGCGACTTCCGTACACCTCTGTACACTCCGCTGCAACACGCCACGTTACCGTAACTACGTAGCGTTGACCGGTGTGTTAGAGAGGCTTGTCATTGCCAACTCGCACGACAGTGTTTTTACGATTCTCTTAATAAAGAAGAAATTACTCAGGCCAATATTTTCGTCTCGAATGCGGGATGAGAAAATTGAATTTTTTTTTTCAAATACTTTTTCAGATCGACTTTTCAAATAAGTGGAAACCACTTTTTTCGAAAGACGTTTTTTGGAAGATCGACTGTTCAGTTGATTTATGAACTCGTTGAACCTTCCATTTAGCAATTTGAGTGTTAAGCCCCTTTCACAGTTATTTTGCCGTCCGACGTCCGGCAATGCTATCCGACGTCGCGCGCGGCGCCCACTAGACCGTGGGTAGAGCAACCGATAATAACGACCATCCCACCATCAACGGAGAAATTTCGCACCGACGTCGAGCGCCGCGTTGCGACGTCGGTCATCCGGCGTCGCACTGCGGCACTCCACGACGCCGCAGTCCTATCTTATAACGTGCCGGGCGGCGTCGTCCGGCAGACTGTGAAAGACGCTTTACACAAAGGCGTAGCAGCCTCAAAAAATCGTTCATTTCCGCAACAGCTCTCCAAGTTTCTTTTACGCATTCTCGAGAACGATTTACCTAAGTTTTACCGAGAATTCACCGCGAGCCGGGCTTTTACCGAGATTTTAGCGCGAGAAGGAGGCGAGCGGAAAAAAATAGGCGAATTTATCGATGGTTACTCTGAGAGAAGTTGCCGCTGCGGGTCCGCGATAGTGCCGCTTTGGAGCCTACAGGCACCGAAGCGGCACTATCGCGGATCCGGGGCGGCACTACCACAGAGCCGTAGCGACAACGCTGCAGTGCCGCTTCGGCCCCGAGATAGTGCCGCCGCGGCTCCGCGAGAGTATTCCATATGTTATTTAAGAAATGTAAAACAACTAGGGGGGCCTAAGAACAAAAATACGCACGTGCGGTTGTTACGCTCTCTGTCTGATAAGGACAGAGGTTACCGCCGTTTTTTCGCCCAAGGAGATACGGAATGTACCTCAAACTTGGGTAATTGAACCGGCGACAATTGTGTTTAACCACACAGGACAGTAAATCGTGCTCCACGCGGGTTCGCTGCTGCATCCTCGCGGAGACGGCGCGGTTCTAACGCGGAGCCGTTGCGGTACTATCGCGGCGCCGTCGAGGCTCAAGACACGGCAACAGAATCGTCTGATCATGGAGCCGCTGCGGTACTATCGCGGAACTATCGCGGTATAGTCGGGGGTCGCGGTACTTTCCCGGCACTGTCGCGGCAAATGCTCTCAGAGTAGCATCTTGGTATGCAGTGGAAAAAACCACGGCAAATTTGCGACAGGATCCCGGCATTGCAGCATTTTCGCCTGGTTGAGGCAATGGGATTGAGGCAATGCCTCGATTCAAACACGAATCGGCCAGTAATCTGCCGCTCCGGCTCCGGAAGAGGCAGCCGAGGCGGGAGGTACGCGGTGAAATCTGGGTGAATTATAGGAAAATCCTTCCAAAAAAACTTACGCGATTGAAAACCACAAAAGATCGAACCACTCAATTGTGCCCATAAAAAAGAAAATTTAATGTTGTTTTCTGGCTGCGAATCTCTCGATCACCTCGACCCCACTGAGAAGTTACACAAGCGTGCTTGATCATGCTCGAGTCGAGCTGGGTCCAGAAGATCCCAGCATGATTTTCTTGATATTTTTTCCTGCAATTGCGGACCAAATTTTTGCTCGGAGAGGAATAGTATGTGTTGCGTTTTGAAAACCTCTATTTTTGACAATAAAGTTCAACTACAAAAAAGCTAGCCAATGCGAATTGTGGAAAACCACCTCGCGTTTATTTATTTATTTATTAGAATGCACGCTAAGGTGCGTCGAAAAAAAACAGTATGTATAACAAACAAATCAAACAAATGCAGTGTCGAGAACAGAAACATAAAAGTAACTAATATACAACCAGATTGACTAAAAAAAGAAGCCTAAAGCAAACTAAGCTTCTCGCCCGCGAAAACAGTGCTTCTATTTGAAAGATCTGACTTTTGATTATAAGCTCGTCGAAAATCAGTGGCCATTCACTCAGAGAAAACATTGTGTTGAGTAAGATCCGAAGCAGCCAACAGTTTTTGGGGTTCCAAAAGGGATGGCTAATTGAGAAAATAAGTAGAAACAAATAGAGCAATCGAGATTTATTTTTCTGTTACTTTTCAAGCAGCATGAATGAGAGCTTTCGTTGACACTCTCGTTAACATCACTTCCGCCTAAGCAGAGGGTTTGACCAGATTTTGACCATTGAGCAGCTGTCTGTAGGATAACCCTACCGAGATCCAGCTCAACTGGTAGAAGACCATTCACGAGCGGATGCGGAGGCACCTCTTTGATCTAAATACGAACTCATGGCACTGACTCGGGGGTGCCTACAGTATAAGCTATCACACTGGTCAAAAATGGTCATGGCGGATTGACGTGACACGAAAACATGAACGATAACCTCATTCATCGCACAGAAGCACAGCACTGCTGAAAAGGGCTCTGACATTGACCTGCTTTGAAATTCAACCATTGAAACTGTTGCTGAGGCATCTTTTGGATAATGATAGAATTGAATGTAATGGTTTTGGAATGCCCGCATAGCATTGGCTGCTGGAAGGATAATGGACTGCGGAGGGAAAAATTAGGTACTCAAACCATGGCTCACGAATATCCTACTTGCACAATAGCAGACCTTGAATTCATTAGAAACTTGTTTTTTTCAGTTTGGAGGGCACCATAGAATCATACTTCAGTAAATACAAAAGGCACATAACAACACAAGCCATACAGGGCTCAAAATCAAGAAAATCCACGAAGTGTCATAAGGTAGGATCATGGAAAGCCGCTTTTCATCCAACGGTAAGATTTAGCCAGGCAGTCGTTACCATTGCAAAGGGCCACTACAAGTCCTGGATTCTGAGAACTGAAAGCATATCAATTTTCCTCAGCCTGCTACAGAAAATTTTACTGTTGAATGACCTTAGAACGCTAGGTGGTTGTGATTCTAACCACCTAGCGCATCTATAGAATAATTAGTTTGAGATTTTTGACTGGTTCTTTCTATGGACTTTAGGACAATGCAGTGTAAACAAACCACTCCGTCCCCTACAAGGCCTAAATATCCAGTACTTGCTTGGTTTGAGTTTGACCTCACATTTAAGAATTTTGAAACAGAAAAAAAAATCGTTAAACACGCGACGATAAAGCAGACTTTTCAGACTAAACTTTGCCTTTCTTTCTTTGGGTAGTCGGGATTCGGAAAACATCGATACATCAAAATTCTAGTGAAAGTCTGTTGCACTTTTTCAAGTTTCATTTGTAGTTTTCTTGTATGGGGGCTCCGAATTTGCGAACCGTATTCCAAAACTGGCATGACATATGCTTTGTAAAGTTTGATCAAAATACTAAAGTCATTGCACTTTATGTTTCTGTAACTTGTAAACATGACTGAAAAAGCCTTTCGAACGATCGTGTTTATATGTGTTTCAAAATTCGAGCTGGAGTTGACTATAATTCCCAAATCGCGAACCTCTTGTGACTCTTTAATGCTAAAATTATTAAAGCTATATTTTGGGGGAGCGATATTGCCAAGGTGTAGCAATGAAGTTTTCAACAAATTGACAGGAATTTCCCAAACAGACGCCCACTCTACAATATTTGCTATGGACTGTGACAAAGCTAGAGAAACCTCTGTCTGAGTCTCATCATAAGTACCGTATACCTTGATGTCGTCAGCATACATCTGTATCTTAATTGAGAGATGTGTCGCTAACTTGGCTGGTAGGTCATGCGTATAAATAAGAAACAAAAGCGGAGACAAAACGACTCCTTGAGGCACACCACTGGTGCAAGGGTAACGTGATGAGAAAGTGTTTTCAACCTTAACACACATATGCTTGTCTTTCAAATAGGATCTTAGCCAATCCAGCAATGGACCAACGACACCAAGATTACGTAGCTTAAATAGCAACTTTTCGTGATTAACTTCATCGAAGGCCTTCGGCAAATCAAAGTAGATTATATCAATCGAATTTCCCCTGTTAATAGCCGAGTACCAATCGAAAACACAGTCTGCCAGCTGAGTGACTGTAGATGCACCAGCTGTAAAACCGTGCTGTTCGAAAGGGATAGAATTTGTTTTAGCCAGAAAAGAAGCCAGCTTATCACGAATCAGTCTTTCCATTATTTTCACTGGAGCGGGCGTAATGCTAATGGGCCGAAAAGCAGAAAGGCAATTAGATAGCGGAGTTTTAGGAATGGCTGCTACGATAGCTTTTTTCCAAATCGAAGGCACCTCATTGAAAATTAGAGAAATATTGAATATCATTGATAAAGGCTTGTATAGGGACTTAGCGCAATTTCTGAAAACAATTTGAGGATTTCCATCAAAAGTGGCTGATGATGAGCTTCTCAACGATTTCAATACATTACTGACGTCGTGTGGGGAAATCATGAAACTCTCGAGACTTTGTTGAGCTTCACTTTCATTCGTCAAAGAATCAGTACTATCAGCATTGACAGGAGTAAAGACTGAGGCGAAATACTTGGCCAATGCTTCGGCCTTAGTTTCATTACATGAAAATTTGTTTCCAAATTCATCTTCAATCACGGGAAGTTTGCCATGAGTTTTAATTTTATGCCTTATGAGTGAAAAAAGCAACCGTTTGTTTCGGTTGGTTGCAGCACGTTTTTCCTGGCTGGCTAAAAAACTTTTCAAATGATGTTCAAGATCAGAACATGTTTTCAAATACAGTGGGTGGGAAGTGGGTTTCGTCAGAGTACGAAAAAGACAGAGTTTTTGTGCGATCAGATTTGATATATGTTTAGGATAGTGAGGTTTAGGTGATTCTTGAACAGTGAACGGCACGAATATAGCTAAGCCAGAATATACAGCGCTGCAAAACCGTTTGTAAACGTCATCGACTGACAGGTAACCGTTGAAGGTTTCCCACCAATCAGTAGAAAGAAAATAGCGTGACAAAGCTTGATAATTAGCTTCGTTGAAATTAGGAAGAGGCAGTTTGCAAGGTTCTGCGGGAGAAATGTGAATCCGGAAAGTTATAATGTTATGATCGGACGAGGCAAAGGGTGGAAGAACTGCAACATTGCTCACAATAAGGGATGATGTCAAAATCAAGTCGAGAATTGAATCCCCACGAGTAGGTTGCAAGACATGCTGCGTCAACCCACAACATTTGACATATTCCAGGAACCTAGCTGAGGTTGCGCTAGCGGTTTGGCATGAAATCCAATCAATGTTCAAATTAAAATCACCCAATATAATAATCTGGCTACAGGAAAGGCAAAGATCGAGCAAAAAATCAATGAGTTGCTCATCATCAGCAGCAGACATACTAGGAGGCCGATATACAACTACTATTCTGAATGTGAATGTTAACAAATGATCAGAACCTTCAAGAACAAGCACATCTGATCTGAGGCTGGAAGGAGAAAAAATAATTTTCAAATTAATGTAATTTTTCGCAATACAACATACGCCTCCACCTCTGCAGCCACATCTATCTGCACGAAAAACATTATGCGGATTGTTTCCAACGATTTCAGGGTTTAAAATGTTAGCAGAAAACCATGTTTCAGTGATGAAAAGGATATCGGGCTTGTAGGTGGCTAAAAAGTGGTGAAGATGATGTAGCTTATTCAAAAGGCTGCGAGAATTGAATAAAAAACATTCAATACTATTCGGTGTTCTATGGCAAACTAGGCGTTTCCCTGACCCCGTTTGGGGAGATCCTGGACGCGCTTCAGTTCCCCACGATAAACAACCCATACGCGCTCATTGAGCTGTTTATTGCGTTCTTTACAATCCAGCCTTAGCTCAGCGTCCTTTTCGAGCTCCACAGGGGTCATACTGCGACGCACATACACTCCGGAAAAGTCGGAATCACGAAGTCTATAGGCATCGGATAGAGCGGTTACCCAATGAGACCTCGATGGTAGCACGACCTTGATCAGACGTGGGTGCTTTTCAGATGGCTTTCCGATGCGGAACACGTCAGAAGGCCGACACTCGACATTCAGTTAGTCGAGCACACTAGTAACCTTCTCTTCCAAGTCCTTCTGACGCCTCGATAGCTTGAGGTCACCGCTAGCCTCAGCAAGACCAGAAAGTATTATTGTCCTAGACATTTTTTCAGCTTTGACTCTCGCAGAAACCTCTGTAGGAAACTTGGAAATCAAAGCCGTGACCACTTTCTCAACGACCGGATCTTCGTTGCGCTCGAGAATTGCATCCAAGAGCTCATTGGGAGACAGCCTAGAATAGTCAACCTCAGTTGAACTATCAGAGCTGTGATCGCTCTGAGTTGAACGTCTCGAGGAGGACGGCTTGGGCGACATGGCTGTGGATTGGGTTTTGGCTGTTTTGCTAGCGCGACCCATGATCTCAAAAATTTTTGTCAGACGTAGTCAACTATAGAAAATCAATGGCTCAAGTCGACACAGACGCAACAAAGGGGTTCCAGTCGCAATGAAAACAGACTTATTTACGAAAGTCAATTATAGTTCAGTCGAGAAAGCAATTTAAATGGGAAAAGGCAGGCACTGGAAAAAAGGGGAATAATCTATAGAAAATTGAAAAAAAATTTAGCTGAACAAGGAAAGAGACCACCCGACCGTCCACTGCCGCCGCTGATGTAGGACAAAGTTTTTTTTTTCAAGTACAGTCTCCTAAAGTGCCTCTGTTGAGCCTATCTGGATTCATTGTGTAAGCGTTTGATGGCCCTGTGATCGATTACTCGGTTATTCATGAGTTCTACAATATTTTTCCATGGGATTAAAAAAGCTCCTCGTCTAGGATAATGAGAAAGTGGAGAAATTATGGTGCGCCGCGCGCTAGCCGCCAGAGAGATCACCCCTTCACACTGATTTCAGAAAAAATAAGCACAACACCCTTGAAACTGCCGTAGAAAGTCAGGTAGGTGAGTAAATTTTGATCCCGAATAACCACGCGCGTTGAATGAAATATGACCTCTCGACCGACCTCCTATTAGCGTTCTCCGCCACCGCCACTCCACTTTTTTTTGAAAGACAAAAATCAAAAGACGTGCATTTTTGCTTCAGGGGGTGATCGGCCACAGGAAAACTAGAGGGATGGTGAGCGTACCATGTGATGTTTTATGGCGATGAGCGTGCTATGATAAGGAGCGGAGAGAAGGATTGCGGCCAGACGCGCACCATCAGGCACACGATGGGGAAAAAACCTCTCTGAATCTCTTCGGTCTACGCTAGCAGTATTATGGCATTCCAGTTTATTGGGGAAAATCAGTGGTCCAATTTGACTGTTATAACCTCTGAATCTCTTCGGTCTACACTAGCAGTATTATGGCATTCCGGTTTATTGCAGAAATCAGTGGTCCAATTTGACTGTTATGAGTTTTTGAGAATCCTCTATCAACACAAATCATCGCCGTAGAATCTTCTCGATTTTCTAGAATTATCGAATTCATTGATTCTTCGCAACAATTTATAAAAGACTGTGGAAGTGGATCCAATCGATGGAGGACCTTGAATAACCCCTAAAAATTCAGTTTGGCCACTGATTTCTTACCGTGAGGGGAATTAACCATCGAACTGCTCGCGTTGACCGATGAGATTCAAAGTGTTGTCCGTCTGGATGAGTGTCCGAGAGTGTGCTGCAGTTGCCGACTCTATTCAAAGTTGACGAAATGAGTTTTTCAGGTTGTTTTCATGTTCCTCTTAGAGAGGCGAATGAAATGGTATGTGTAGAACGCCCTTTCAACTGCGGTATTTTGTTGGGAAATGTGTATTTCCTTCTAAAATTCTCATCGACCACAGGTCAGAACATGATAGATTTCTGTTATCAAGACCAGGGCTGTGCGGAAGTGTTCCGTTTCCGATTCCGTTTCCGTATTTCCGGTGCTTTTTGGGCTGTTTCGTTCCGTTTCCGTTTCCGGTCTTTTTGGCCCGGAAACGGAAGAAAACAGTAGTGGGTAGACTGTAAGCTGTATATGTGACCGCAAGCGGGCACCTACAGCTTGCCGTCCCCTATCGACGCATAGGGCGATCCCAGCGTGGGCTTGACCTTACCGGCTACAGAAGGTATCCTCTGTTCCAATCTAGTCCTGAGATGGGGAGCCTAAAGAGTCAGAAAACTTTTCTTTTTGCCTCTGCAGCGTATGCCCACTAGAGCATGTCAACGAATATTCGGCCGAATAAACGAATAATCGAATATTCGAATAATTCGATTATTTGAAAGAGTCAATTTTTCAAAGTATTCGTTTATTCGAATATTCGAAATTTTTATTCGTTTGATATACTCTAATGCCCACCCAAGACTGCGCGCAGAGATGCAAAGATAAGTTACTGACTCTTCGAGCTCTTCATCGGCAAGCTCAATTTGAACAGCCCATGATTTTCTAGGATTGATTTGATATCACTGAAGCGCCAGAATCAGAAATCTTTGAGCGCCTCAACGTGATTTGGGAGAGGAAAAGTTCTAGTTCATACTCATACGATCGCGGGAGGTTGCACTTTAGCACAGTAAGAATTGCGCTCGCTGGCCGACATCTAGCTAAACAACTCTAGTTGTCAGCAGCATGTGTTGCCAGCGTGCACTGGGTTTTGCCCTCTCCTCATTTCCAGCTCTGCTGCAATTAGTAGCACCTACTGCTGACGACGAAGGGCTAAATTCGGTGTCGGCCCCGGAGCGCAACCCTCACTATCAGCTAGCAGCAGCCTCTTAGGCGAATCCAGAGAGATTTTGGGCTGTCATACCCTCCACGGTAGTTACTAGTTAGGTACGATCCCATTAACGGCATTCAGCAAAGAGGGCAACCTTGCCAATGTCCGCCACAGAGGGGCTTTTTCCGAGTTCAGAAAGGGGGACAATCTTCTCAGCACTCAGATTTAATGCCCACGAAGTGACTCGAGATCACCAGCTGGGACCGACTTCGAATGGCTAACTGCCCTCTCAGCGGGATTGGGCGCCTTACAGCGACTTTTATAACGGACACTTACCGTCGTAGAACAAGGTCCTACACTGTTATTCGCACTAGAATAATCAATAGTGGAGATGAACTCAACAACAAAACAATCACACAAAGGGAGGAGCTGCTCGACCAGACTTATTTGCAGCACAATAGAAGAAGCAGCAGCAGCACGTCCTCCTATTATGCCGCGAATCTCTTTGTCCTCGATTTCGTTTGTTCTTTCAAAGCGCAACCCCACGAGTGCGTGAGCGAGTAGATTGAAATCACAGAATATTGAACGGCACTTGCAAACCATGAGTAGCGGCGAAACTGATCATTGAAGCATACTAAAAAATTTTCGTTCTCTTCCGTTTCCGGATTTCCGTTTCCGGCGTTTTTCAGCCATTTTTCTTCCGTTTCCGTTTCCGAAAATCTTGAAAAAGATTTCCGCACAGCCCTGATCAAGACCTTCTGATCACTTCATAGTGAGGGGTCTAGAGGTGCAATTGAGCAATTTTCGATAAACTTCTGGAGTTGAATCTATCATCTTGTTACACTATCGTATAGGACTAAATGAAAGCAATCCAGATTTGACTTCAGAATTTAAATTGGACTATTTTGAAGCAAGTTATGGCGTTACGGCGCTGTGTGAACGCAAAAAAACGCCGCAAAACGCTTTCTTTGCAAAAAATACGCTCGGTACTGTACGTTCGTTTCACCAGAGGAACAGTTGCCGAATCTTTCAATATTCTTTATCGCGAAAAATTCTGACATCCAAGCATGTGCATTGGCGCATCTTATCTTCAAAAAGCGTCCGGTACTAGAAACTGAAAACAGTCACGCAAAAATTTCGAAGCGTACAAAGATTTCAAAGGTTATGTTTGACGCTCTGTAAGCAGTACCACGGAGTAAACTAAGCAGACGTACCTAAAATTTTTAGAGGTTTCTTTAAACAGTTTTTCTTGGGTATTCGAGAGTTTTGTAAGAACTTTTTCCTTTCACCCTCTACTTCGTGGACTTACTTACTCAGAAACATCGAAAGTTAGAATACGGGTTTTATCGTGAGCACTGCTTTTAGCTACCAAAATAGAGCGAACAAGCCTCAGAAAAAGAAAAAAAGAATTTCCTTTCAAAGGATAGTTCTAGGGATCACTATAAAGCTAATTCTGTATTAATCTTCAATGAGGAGTGCAGTCAGTGATGAATCAGTGGAAAGGAGTTGGTGAGCGATTGAGAGGGGAAGGGTCAGATGTTCAACTCGTTGGGAGTAGGAAAAACAGCTAAGTGAAGCAATAGGCCTGGAGAGTTTGCCGTAGAAGGGAAACCCTTGGAAAAAGCTGTGAAATTTTCAAAAAGGTTGGGCTCCGTGGAAAAAGTTGAAGATTTGGCGCTGCTAAAAATGTTGCGAAATTCCTCTGGTTGGATTTGGCATTAAACAAAAACTTTTAAATGCTGTGAAATTGATGTAAATGGATTTGGCAGTCAACAAAGATATGAAATGTGGTACAATTCCTCTTCTTAGATTTGGGGATCAACTGATGTTTTAAAATGTTGTGAAATTTTCGCTTATGGATTTGGCGGTTTACAAAGTCATAAAATGTTGTGAAATTTCCCTTGTTGGATTTGGCAATTAACGAGTTCTTTTAAATGTTGTGAAATCGTTGCAAATCGATTTGGCAGGCGCTCCATAAATTATCAAAGTCAAATCGCGCGCCTGGAGGGATCGACGCGTCCTTCGATCAGTCGCGCCCACGCCGGATGCCAAAGCAGCTGGAGCGGGTAAGAACAGTCCTGCGGTTCCACCACCAATTAATTATTTTTTCACTATTCAACGCATCAAAAGTTCCAAACTATTACAAAAAATTAATGAGGAATAAGCAAGTAGTATTTCGAATATGATGAAAAAATAATAAATGAATTAATAGTAACATAATAAAAAAAATCTAGGAAAATGATGAGTACCATCATTGTTTTCTAATTTATTAATTTCCCTGTCGTCTGGTGCGAACAGTCACCATGAGCCTGGAGGGCCGTGCTAGCGTTCAAGTTGGATGGAAGGGGCTGCAGTGTCGACATGCCGGTCATAGCGCCATGCCTTGCCCTCACATACGTGCAAATGAGTACAAATACAAAAAACTGAGGTGTAGCATGGGAACCTACCTTGATGCAACTCATTGCCAAGGTCTTTGCGGCATTTTCTAATGTCTGCTAGATTTGTCGCTGTTTTAGCCTGATCCGAGTTGAACTCGACGCGAAATCCCTCCAGGCGCGTGATTTGACTTTGATAATTTATGGAGCGCCTGCCAAATCGATTTGCAACGATTTCACAACATTTAAAAGAACTCGTTAATTGCCAAATCCAACAAGGGAAATTTCACAACATTTTATGACTTTGTAAACCGCCAAATCCATCTGCGAAAATTTCACAACATTTGAAAACTTCAGTTGATCGCCAAATCTAAGAAGAGGAATTGTACCACATTTCATATCGTTGTTGACTGCCAAATCCATTTACATCAATTTCACAGCATTTAAAAGTTTTTGTTTAATGCCAAATCCAACTAGAGGAATTTCGCAAGATTTTTAGCAGAACCAAATCTTTAACTTTTTCCGCGGAGCCCAACCTTTTGAAAATGCTCTCTTATCTCTCAATACAGTAGGGGAAAATATCGCTTTGCAATAACTCAAATAGAATTTTAATGACTTTGTAAAATGATTAAAGAACTAAATTTGAATATGCCCCTTGTGAAACTGTGAACATTGGGGGAAAATCGAGCCCGGTTTCGCTATTACATGTTTGAATGCAATTCTGGGGATAAAATCTGTAATGCTGCTAGAATCCGTGATGCACATCGAAAATATACGCCAAACATCCATTTGTCACACCTTAAGGGGCCTGCAGAGTTGAAGACGCGGCGTTTCTCGCAGCGGCGAGCAGCGCTGAGTGATGCAATACCGATCACATTCGGCGACAGCGGCACAAACGCGGCGTGAAGGGCGACGAGGGGGTACTAAAGAGTGATTTGGCGCAGCGTTGGCCGTGCGTCACTACCAGCGAGCGGCAACCAACGCCGCGACAACAATGTTTGAAAACATTTTTGTCGCCGCGTTAAGGCTGACGCTCGGCGACCACTCACCGGTCGCTAAAACTCTGCAGACTCTTACACATTAGGAGAATGTTTATAATAATCTTTCCTCGGAACCTTCAGTTGAATTTCGTTCGTCAAACTGCCTTTAAACGACATTTCGTCTGGTTTCGAAAGATTCACTACGCACTACATTCAGGTCCTCAATACAGCCTGCTCTGGAGAATGCTGCTCCATTATTGTCAAGGCATTTATCCGACACTTCTTCGAGCAAATTACAACGAAGACAGAATACTGCGCTCCACTTCATTGCGGTCTGCCATCCAAACTATGCCATTGTATCATAAATCGCATCTCCGAATTTTACCCACACCAGTGCATTCTGCAATTCCTACCATTGATCGTCTAAAGGGGTCTGCAGAGTTTCAGAGACCGGCGAGTGGTCGCCGAGCGTCAGCCTTGACGCGACGACAAAAATGTTTCGAAACATCGTCGCGGCGTTGGTTGCCGCTCGCTAGCAGTGATGCAGGGCCGTTGCGGCGTCAATACACTCTGCGGCGCCCCCTGGTCGCCCTTCACGCCGCGACGGTCGCCCTCGTCTCCTAATGTAATCGATATTGCATCACCCAGTGATGTTCGTCGCTGCGAGCAGCGCCGCGACTTCAACTCTGCGGACCCCTTCACACGACGGGACTGCCAGCGGTTAGGCGGGGCCTTGAGCCGGTGTGCAGGGCCAAGTATCTCAAACTTGGGTAACTGAACGGACGACGCTGCCTACATCTGAGTCCTGCCTCCGGAGTGCATCGTATACCTCTCTAGGAAACGGCAGGCCGCGTAGATAAGTTACATGCGCGATAAACTAATACATGTATGTTACACGGCAGTACTTTATGTCACGTGGAACTCAACTCGTACCGTGGAACATACTTCCATTGTTCAAGGTCAAATATAACTTAAAGTTGTGAAGGTAGGCCGCAGGCAACACGTTGAGAGTCCTTAATTCGCATGTAACTTTATCAGGACTTCATTAGCAGTGGAGTCCCGTACCCTTCCCACGGCGAACTCACAGCGGGTTTTGAATCTCACAAGCAAACCGTTCGTGAACCCCCTCAGCAATCTTTTCTATAGGAAACTGATTATATCGTGTTATCAGTATACGCCATCACATCATAACAACAACGAACCGGCTTGCGTCCATTAAAGAACAGACCGAACCTCCGTTCATTCTCACACACAGCCACACACACAGAGTAAGGCAAATATAGTTAATAGGACAATTATTAAATAATTTTCATGCAAATACAATCCAGCCTGGCTTTCTGAAAAGTGAAGGCAGACATCGAATTCGAATTTAGTGCCCGAAATAGCCCCCCTGAGAATTTGGCAAGGAAAAGTTTTAAAATTTCTAATCTCCGATATTTCCGATTTTTTCGAATTTTGGGTTTTTGTTCGGAAAACGGAAATAGGAAGGCCAAAACCATCGGAAATCGGAATTCCGCTCATCCCTGATCGCGACATTGTTTGCTCAAAGCTCCGCCCCTATGGGCGACGAGCAGCAACGAGTGTCGCTGATCCGCTGGCGCACAAAGCTCAATCGTTGGCGAATGCAGCGTTACCTAGCACGCCGAGGGGTCAACGATTATACTATTGAGGTTATTATTGACAATCGGTGCAGCTGGAATGCCGCCAACACCAGCGACATGCCGCTGATACCAACTAGAGTGGTTAGGCAATCAATTACGGGTAACGATGCAAACCCCCAGGGTCACTTGTCGCTCGCAGCTAGCTATGGACGCTGCCTAAGTGCAGTTGGCTACAACATATACCTCCGTCCCATATTTTGTCATCTTAGCATATTTGGGTTGAATTTCACAGATGGATGGGAAATTTGAGATAGCGTTCTATAAACAAATTAAATTCACACATAACTTGGTTCGATTTGCGGTGAAATGGAAATTGAATGGCGCTTCTACAGTGTGCGCTTTGAACATGGTGACTAAATTTTCTAACCTCGCTACGCTTACATATGTGCGTCGCGAATCACCCTGTATAGTCTATTCTTTTCATCAAACCCCTCTCCAACAGCATGAAGTTTCGGAGCGCAAAATGGTTCTTCAAGCAAATGGTGAGCGTAAGCCTGAAGGGTCCCTGGTTTTCACAGTAGGACACGTCATTGAGTCGGCTTCAATAATTGTTACTCGTTCCCCCATGTGTCCGTAAAGATCTGCTCCAATGGGCTCATTTTGGAGCAGAGGGTGTCTGCTCGAAAACGTGGGTTAGTTGAAGTCCTCGGTTCGCTATTGAAACACGGTGCCGAAATACATTTTTGGGCCAGGTCAGTGTTTAGAGGCAGTGTTCACGATAAATTTCACTTCCGATATCTCCACGGCTAATGGAAGGTCTGCAAAATAGGCCCTCCCTTGTTTACGTTTATTTTTGAGCGTGGAGGAATTAACCGCTAGAAGGATGATACCTATTAGTGCGATGAACCGATCAGCTCCCTTATCGGCACTTCCTTGACTTGATCATTCATGTAATCTGAGTCTTCATTTATTTCTTCGAGGGGGCGGATCTGGGGCACCAGGCGTGTCTGTGGCACCAAAACGCTTGTTTTCTATCAATCTGTACGCATATGATAAACTTTTCTCAAAAATCGATGAAATCGATCGATTATCGATTTTCTTGAAAATCAATGAGAAGTACGAAATTCGATGAAGAATATTCTTCCGTTTTTGACCACGAAGTTAACTGTCTGTATGTCTCCAGGGAATGCAAAAAATAACGAAAATATGAGTGCGCTGAAAGTGACAGAGCCCACGTATGGAATTCATTAACTTGTCCTCGCGTTCTTTTAGTAGAGGGTCTCAAGACTTCGGCTATGATACGTTTTCAACCAGACACCATCTGCTTCAGAATGGCCCTCTTGGGGCAGTTCTCTAAGTCCGCATACGGGAAGTAGGGACGATCATCGCAGATGACTACAAGTCGATTTATTTCGTACAATTTGAGGACCCCTCGGGCGTGTTTGTCCACCATTGATTTCAAAACGATTTTGCGCTACGAAATTTTGTACGTTTTGAGAGAGGTTCTTAGAAAAGAAAAAACCACATAAGCCGATTAGGCACGTCGTATACTTCGGCAATTCTAATATTCGAATAATCAAATAATTGAATTTTTCGCAGCAATTTCAGAATGTTTCTAACTCTCCCTGTTTCCTTAAAGGCAGTGTTCACGATGATTTTCGTCCTTGATTTTTTCATATAAAACAATGCGTTGGCCTCCAAGTGTTACCAAAATTACGAAGAAACGACGAGAAACGCATTTAAACGTCGTATTTCAGTGACATCATTGTATGACATGGACTAGTTGTCCGGTTGGATGAACATGTTCATAGTGGTTGTCACCTGAGGAAAATTGGGTCAATCGAAAATAGAAGAAAAATTTATGCAAAGCAGGATTAGCTAGGGCTCTAAGGAAAGAACGGAGCAATAGAGAGTAGAGAATTGCAAAGGAAGGGTCCACAGAATATTTCATTGTCACAACAAACACTTCCTGTGATACTTAAAAGGCGGGTTGATACTTAAGAATTTTGTGTACTTCTGATGCGTTTTTCGCAATTTCTACGTCATTTTAGTTCTACCCGGGGGCAACCTAATCAATATAGTGGGTAATCTCAAAATTGAAGATTATCGTGAACACTGCCTTTAAAGGCAGTGTCCACGATGAAAATCGTTCTTCTGTTTTCAGCCTATCTTGAAAACGGTCCCATGCTGATTCCAACGATGTGTCTGAAATCGTACACGACCTTCTGGGATCAGAGTTATGGTCCCTCAAAAATTGAGCTAGAGAAGCATTGTGGACGAGTTTTCCGAGGCTTTTAAGTCCCGTCTTTTGCAGCCGATGTACGCGAGCTGACCTGAGTAAAGAGAGAAGTCGAGAATGAAGGGAAGAACGGGGCTTTTGATCGAAAACCATAGCTCATTTCGCTATTTCGAGTGTTCCTTCGTTCACGTCGAGAAACTCGACCGCGAGCGGACTTCGGAGCCGTATGGAGCTCTTTCTGGCTCGTTTTCGTTTGTTCTTTCGACCCCAGTGCTCCAATGAGACTCTGAACTTTTGATTTCCGGTCAAAAACCGAGGACGAAATTTATCGTGGACCCTGCCTTTAAAGGCACCGTACACCCTCAGATATGAATTTTGAGATTTTCACGTAATTGTGTAGAAGACCCCTCCCGTATAACACGTGCCAAATACGAGATTTCAATTCCTCCAAATAAGCGAGATATAAGCGACCACCACAGGCCCGACCCCCTACCAGATTTACGAACTCGATAGCGGTTAGATGGATGGATGAATTCCAACAAGTCATCGTTCTTCAGTCCATTGCCGGACTGTCTTCTTATCCTGGCTCGCTCTCGCGCAACCGTCGCGAATGAAAGGAAATACAGGCCTAGGACAACT
Source organism: Aplectana chamaeleonis (assembly GCA_029168955.1). Classification (NCBI taxonomy): domain Eukaryota; kingdom Metazoa; phylum Nematoda; class Chromadorea; order Rhabditida; family Cosmocercidae; genus Aplectana; species Aplectana chamaeleonis. The sequence goes on along the minus strand of JAPDOI010000278.1, from coordinate 179,156 downwards.
CGTCCACCAATTTTTCACCCTCAAAATATAGGCATCTTTAGGGATCCATAACTCTGTTCATGGGGGGTCTTGACCGATTTCGGAGATACCACTGTGATCAGCGTGTGACCCTTTCCAAGAAGAGCATAAAATCTGAAAAATAATTTTCTGGGTGTACTGTGCGTTTAAGTTGGTCTAGGGTGAACGCTTCCACAATTAGTGACAGAGCAGATTTCTTGTCATTAATTAAATTGCAATTAACAATTATTCGGAACTATTCGAATAATTTCGAAATAACCAAGAATTTCAAAGGGTATACTTCTACCCGTTCATGAACTGAGCGAGCCTCGCCCCCTGAAGTAATACTTGGAAACAGAAACGGTTCGAATACTTTCTGATATTGAGGCGAAATTCCAAATTGTTCGAAGATTCGCTGTGCCCAAGTATAGCACGCACATATGTATGTCGACGGGATGAGATTTGAAACCTTGTCACCATATCTAAAAAGCACCATGTAATTCTCCAAGTGGTTCAGTGTGCTGAAAAACATGTGATTCCTTGAATTTTTCATTGTAAACATGTATTTGCCAAGAACATTTTTTTGTCATATTCCGTTTATTCATTTTCAGGACGTGGGTAATGGAGAAAGTGATGCACCGCAGGCAGCTGTAGTTGATGATGATGACGAAACTTTCTAACTTCGCTTCCGATTAACTTATTCATACTCGAATATTACTAGTTTGGCAGCTTGTTGTAAAACGTTGTTCTGCTCTTCGTGGATTTAGCATTCCTCTTATTTCGCTAGCGCAAGGTGTAGTACTCGTAATAATTTATAGTTCGCTTTGGTTTTCATCTTGGATTTGTATGCTATTTATCTAAAGTGCAGTAAGAGTTCTCGGTCCAGGAGACGATATTGGGTTCCACATTTGTGATTTCATTGCAGCATTTTAGGTGCGTTTTATCATAATTACTGCGGTTTTGTGTGTGATGCTCTGGCCTAATGCATAAACAGTTCTGTTTTTTCTTGTGAATGTAGTGGAAATTTCAAGTGCTTCTTGCCACTCATTTGCCTTCAATAGACATTCTCCTTAAAGGCATCGTACACGATGAAAACCATGCTCGAGTTTTTGGCTTTTTCGTGTTGTTATATCCCTATAGTGACTGAAGATTGCCAAAAGTCCCGTTAAAAACCTCAACTTTTCAAGAAAAACCCACTTCGAAAAAGCTCAAAACAAATTTGAACTTCCCGCCGACATGAATTTGGGATAGTTGCGCTAAAAACGCAAGGAACAGCTTTACGATTCGTTCCTTGGCGCAGCGTTGGAAGCAATTCACAGAGGACGCCATTCAGACAAGCGACCTTTTTTTCTTGAACGGAACTTAAAAGGGTTACTAGCTGCTGCGCCCATTGCTGTCAGCTGCTTTTGATCAATGCCGAACGTGAAATCAAGTGCCGTGTGAATTGCGCCCTACGACGCGTCAACGCACAATCGCCGGAAGCGACCACGGAGTTTTGTTCCTTGTAACAACGGATCGACCCCAAGGCCGGCCCCCAAAACCCAGGAAGCCCTTTTGAGATAAGCGCATCTCCATTCAGAGGCGATTTTGAAACTCCAAACTTTCTGAGTGGCATTATTATGACCAACTGGTCCGACTGAACGGAAAAGCTGAAATTTGGTTTTCATCGTGTACGATGCCTTTAAGAAATCTCATCCGGTGTGAAAGGCCCCTCTGGTATCCAACGTGTGTGACATCCTCACCCCAGATGAACACTGAGGGATGTTGTTGTTGTTTTTTTCCTCCAGCTCGCTTAAAAAAATTTCAATCAGGTAATGGACAGTTTTATACAAACCGCAGTATTAAGCTGGGCCAATGATAAATGGAAGAACATAGGTTTTGATTGAAATTCATTGCGTGCCTAGTCTTTATTGAGATCGAAAACTTTTTGCTGGGGCTGCTGACTTTCTGGGGTCTTGGTCGACTTTTCTCGTTTATTTGCGCGAATTGAGATTTTGCACCTGGCAGTGTTGCTATACTCGGTGGCCGTACCATAATATCGGATATTACCCATGAGGCTGGACTACGTCTTTAAGCGCAACAACTGACCGTTTCTTCTCAAGTGTTACCCAGTTTTCACACTAGCGGCAACGCGGCAAATGCCGCTTTTCAAGCTACGGCGAAACGATTGTCCGTGGGATACCAAAGAAATACGATGGAAGTTGATAACTGGGTTTCTTGCACATGAGTGCTGGCAAAATGTCCAGATTGGCCATGGATCCTTGATCGAAACTGGTATAGTTGGGGAACTACGAAACAGATGACTGCGAACACCTCAGCAGCTTGCGCTGCGCCGTGTGCGCTCACCAGAAATGTGGCGATCAATGGGCGCGCGGGCTGCTGAGTGGTCTGCAGCCATCTCTTTCGCGGCCACACCTACCATACCGGTACGGTAAAACGTTGAAAACGCCGCTATGTCGGCAATAATGGTCAACACCAACTTTGCCACCAGAGCGGGGTTCGCCGCGTTTCACCGTATCCGGTAGCACTCTAAAGGGGTATGGTACACATTGTCGCTTCATATTGAGCGACAGGCAAGTAATCTAGCACAAATCGCGGCGGCACCCGCATCGAGGCAATGGCATCGGTCGCCGTAGGAACAGTTATCGCGCGGCGCTATTCGTTTATAGGCTATAAAACGGCAAAATTCACTTGGTTCCTATGCGTGCTGGTGAGGAGCGGAAGTTAGAGACTGAGAGAGCGTAGGGCAGACGGAGGCCGAGGCGGTGCGCTCCGCTCGCGCCTCGAATGATGTGAATTACGACGTTTTATAGAGGGTATTCTGTCCCAAACGAGATGGCTAGCGAATAGTCCAAGGAAGCAGCGCTTCCTCTGCGTCTCTGACGTTTTTAGATTACGTTAAGGGGTCGCGTACGCAAATCACGTGCGCGACACGGCTTCTGTCTTAGTGTAATCCAAAAAGAACCTATTTTCTGAAACACCCTACCCTACAGGCTATAAAACGGCGAAATTCACATGGTTCCTACGCGTGCTGGTGCGGAGCGGAGGTTAGAGACAGTGAGAGAGCGGAGGGCAGACGGAGGCTGAGGCGTCGCGCGCACCGCTCGCGCCTCGAATGATGTGAATTACGACGTTTTATAGAGGGTACCTGCGACGTAAATATGAGCGCCGACATCAAGAGTGAGTCTTACGGGCATTCGCAACGAAAATAATGCAAAAAATTATGAAGCGTGCGGAAAAAAGAAATCTGAACGTGATTTGCGTACGCGTCGTTTTACCGTAATCCAAAACGTCAGAGACGCAGAGGGAGCGCTGCTTCTTCGGACTCTTTGCTTGCCATCTCCTTTGGGACACAGTAGACTCCTCAAAGCCGGCGCGGAATGCGCGGGCGGGGCGTTGGGGTATGAATACCTTCTACGCGCGTCATGCGCGTGACGCGCTTGCGGAGACTACGAATACTCCGGGGGCGAAGCTGTGGCGGAGCAGATTAAAGTAGGCTCTACCTTTGTCGAGCAAGCAAAATCTGTATACGCGTTTGCTATCGTGGTAGCCGAAGATAGTGCTGGAAATTATTATTTGGAACGGAATGAAATGGATGATGGTTTAATAACAGGGTTCGGCGCGTGGTGTGGATGTCCACACCGGGGGTTCTGAGCTGCGCAAGGGTGGAGGGAGGGGGGTCTGAGCTTCACCGGGAGACCAAGTGAACAATTCTGACCGGGGTAGGTGCACTGTTTGAAATTCTTTTTTGCGAAGAATTCGTTCAATTAACGTGAAACCCTGTTATAGATAAGTTCTCGTAAAGGTTAAAATTATAGTAAAGGTTCTCCTACGGTTGAATATAAGGCGCATAGGTTCTGGGCGTGTATCCAGGATAGTTGTGTATTGAACTGTGAATGACTTCAGATTGGTAATGGGGCGGAAGAGAAGAGTGGAGGCGAGGCGATGAGGTGATTGGCAAAGGCGAAGACGAGAAGTGTTAAAGAAATAAAAATGTTTTCAGAGAAGAACGGGTCACTTTGAATGCATGGGAAAACACACACTAATAAATGGTTTGATACAAAAATAGATGCTTGAACTTCAGCCAGACCAGACATGGCACAAACACTTACTAGTTGAAAAGAGATTCGTTCATCCTGGTTGCGTTGCGAATTTCATTCTCCGAAACCCACTCATACACGAGATACACGACACGGATTCGATCCCGCAAGGTGCTTAATTTTTGCAAAAGTTGGACCTCACATTTTTTTTGCAAAGCAAGGGTCACCAAGGTAGGATAGTTGAGTCAAGAGTGGAAGATTTATCCTATGTACAAACTTTCACCGTTTAAGGTGGACGTTGAAAGGCACTACACTGTTTGGCCCACACTTGCTGCAGGTGTGGTCCCGCCGGAAGACCACATTGTTGCAAGAGATGAGTCAAGAGAATACGATATTCGGGTTGAGAGTGGTTGATATACCTCATATACAAACTTTAATGGCATTATAGGAACGCCGAAGACCGCTACACTGCATGGGCTCACACTTTTCTCAGATGTGGTCCTGCTGAAAAAGGACATTTTTCAAAACTGGGTGTCACCAGAGTAGGATATTTGAGTCTAGCGTGGTCGTTTTACTCCGTGTATGGTTAGGTCCGTGGCTTGTTTCCTCAAGAAAAAAACATTGAAAATTAAACCGCGGCTGGCGCCGCGGTTTACACCTCACCAGCGGCTGTCCGGTAATTACCAACCAGCCGCGGTGAGATTCAAACAGCCGAGGTTTAAATTTGAGATTTTTTTTTGAGGAGCGAATGGGATGTGCCGGGACCGTCCAGTCAGCCGTACTCCGCAACCGCCACCCGTAACCGTCCCCTGCCTTTTATAGCGAGGGACGGCCAAGGGTGGTCTGCGAAATACAGTCGGGGCGTGAAGACGACACCAGTTCCGATCGAGGATCCATTGGCGATCTGAACATTTTGTCAGCATTTTCATGTGGAAATATTTTATTGATTCTATTCGAAGCTAAACTACACCGCCTCACCAAACATCCTTACATATGGTTCGTTCAAACGCATGGCTGGTACGAAGTTATTGACTTTCTAGATGTGTATGATTAGGGTTAGTTTTACACAATTATTGTAGCTTTTTATCTCACGCTTGTCTTATACAGCGTAATAAATGAAATGACGAAAATGAGTCAGTTATCAACTTCCACGTAATTTCTCAGCATTCTGAAGCACTGGTTTCGCCGTAGTTCAAAAAAGCGGCATTAGTTGCATTGCCGCTAGTACGAAAGTTGGGTTATACTGCAAATATCCAGGTGGGGTGCTGACGAGAGTTTGTGCGTGCGTTAGATAGTACGTATCGACTGATTCTCCGATTGGGAAGAGGGAAGTTCCCTTCTAATTTTGGGAGTGTACTACTCCTAGGGTATAATTTGAAGGTAGCTCACACGATAGCCTGCATATGATGCCTTCAAGTCAACAAAGGCAATAATGAAATTTTCACATTCTGACTCTAAACGGTATCGCGCTATCGATACAATATTTATTCATATAAAGGTGACGAAACTTGAATCTGGCTGAGAACACCAGCCGGGTGCCAACAACCAGAACTAAAACAGAAAATGTCCAGTAAAGCAGTCTGGAACAAGCAAACGGTCCAGATTGCTGCTCGCACCCCTGTCTGACCACCCATAGACTTGAGCGAAAAAACGGTTGGCTAATTTTCGGTTTTGTCAGTCCCTCTGGATTTCTCCCTTCATCTTTATTGGCTTAAGGGCTCTCATTAAAACATTGTCATCGCTTCAATTCTAAATTGTGTGATACGATTAATATGCTCAGCACTTTTTTACGTAGAATTTCTGTTTATAAGTAATTAAACGCCTTTGTGGTATTGCAGAGTTGACCCAATGGAATCTGCTGATAAGTCGTTGCTACGGGCGCTGAACTCAAAATCTGCTGGGACTGTAGCAATATTCGATAAGGGGGTACGTCTTAGTTGTGGCTTTTTCTTCGAATCCTCAAAAGGGAGTGTTCACTGATGACTGTTTTCTAAGAGTTTGTGGCCAGGGTTGAGCAGGCCGTTGCGCCAATTTTCGGTGGAGCTACGACCCTCCCCCTGTTGATCAAAATTTTTACGACCCCCCCCCAAGATCAGAAATTGCTCCAGCTTTTTAGAAATTCTTTTGCCTTATTTTAGTCTAGCAAGTGGTTCTGAGTAAATTCCCTTTTTTTTCGAAAAGTTTTACGAGCCCCCCCCCCCGATGTTGATTTTTTTCTTCAGGTTTTCTGATTTTTTTACGACCCCCCGTTGTGCCTGGTCGCAACCCTGCTCAACCCTGTTTGTGGCTCAAGAGGTTTTTAAGGATTACTACGCATGTTATGGTGACGATGCCGTGCTTTTGGCAACAGAAGTGTTCATGAGCGATGTCTGTCTTAAAACTATAACAGTGAAAGGTAATAGCGTAATTCTGTAGGAAAATGAAATGTATGCACTCATTATGTTGGGTTCCTTTGAGGAGAAGTCCTCCAATATCTGACGATGAATAGTGGTCAGTATCAGCGAACTGTCCGAGAGCTACTCATGTTTATGAGGTATCGTATTGAGCTGTACTGCTTGGAGGCTGATCAGTGGAAGGTGAAAGCAAAGGTCGGTTCAAAAGAAATCATTTTATTCTAACTTATGCTCAATGCCATCCAACAGTTTCATTCAGGGAACAATAGGAAATCTGGGAGATTTCGAAGACGTAATTGGTGATGCAACCGGTGGAGCCAGCGTCATTATGTCTATAAAGCTAAACAGTGGCGAAGATGTACGTTACTCCTGCAATTTACAGCGTGTTCTAGAAATATTCCATCATTTTGGGTAGTTGCTGAATTATTCATTTATTGTGGAATAATTGCCTTAACTGAATAACAAGAAATCAAGTAGAGAAAAAAACTGAGCGTAAAGCAAATATTCAAACAAAACTATTGTTGGGGGCCGCTGGCTGTGTTTTTTTATTGAAATGCTTTATGCTAAAATTTAATTTGACATCAAGCACAAAATAATTATTACTATCATTACATAATATTTTTTTGCTATCATTATCATTATTACTATTTATTATTATTATACTAATAGTAATATCAGGATCCTCAGAAATTTTTGCGTTTTTGTTTGGATTTTTTCTAGATATTTTGTGTTTTGTTTGCTGAAGTGTAATAAGCATTACGAAGCGCATTTCTTTCTCTATCTAACGCTCTTTGTTGTTTTCCATAAACTATCGTTTTCAAATTTCGCATCCAAATTTAGTTTGCGCTTTAATTGGAGAATACTTCAAAGTACTCATTTTTGCCCTCTATCGAGGCACCGAATCGTTCGTTGTTATTGAAACATCTGAGTCCGCTGAAGGCTAGAGAACAGCATCAAAGCAGGTTGGTGAAAAATTCTTCAGTGGGGTGAATTTAACATCTTCCTAAAGTGTTCTTTTCCGCAATTTCTGTTGGTTAGAAGGCCTTTAGGGCAGCAAGCTTTGTGGTTAAGTACTCTAAAGAGTTCTTCCCTATTTGAAGATATTTATTCCATGATTTATTCACTATTTTCAACTGTCGATTTTTTATTAAATTTCAAAGCAAAGTAGAAAAATCGGGAATTAATTTCCAGTCTAAACCAACGAAGCGCCGCTCGGTGGGAAATCCCTCCAGACCGGTTGTTCCTGCGTTATAGGAGTCTATGCTGACATTGTTGTGATCGCGGACCTTTTCCGCCCTAGTGAAGGACGATGAGTGCGTCTGCCAGGACGTCGAACCTTGCGAAAGAACGCTGTTTTGACTCTAAGTGGCGCCTGTCATTATTTCGGTTAGTAGAATTGACACCCTGCTTGCACACCCGCTGCCCACGTTTGCAGCCCATGGAGTGTAAGCGCGTTTTCGTGTCAATGGGTCAATGCCCACAAGTAGGCCGCGTAGCGGCATGTGTGCACACATATTTACTGTATACCAGCAGTGTGCGTTAATTTTTTCTATTTTTTATTTCGCCGAACATACATGGAACAGTCTTAAATCTCACAGGCGGCAATAGGTTAGTATGTCAGTAACGACTGATCAACAATATGTTCGCAGTGACGACCCTCATAAATATTCTCTATTAAATTAATCGCTCTTCAACCGACGTCGGCAAATCCTCCGGCTTCAGCATTTCTTCTTGCAACAGCAGCAAGATATACAACATACAATAAAAAGGACAAGTATGGCAGTTTTAATGTAAAATACTTTTTTTGTCAAGCGTTAATCGTTAATTTTCAAAAACTTGCCTTTTTGTTATTGCCTTTTTGGTAAGTTTTCTGGTGACGTGTTCAGGCAAGGAAACTTCTCGCCTAATCGCTCCAGCCGCAAAACGGCTACAGTAGTTTGGTCTTTTAGAGTAGGTTTTGGTGAGCAAGTGTGCGTTCTGTACGCTGGTTTGTTTCATATAGCAGCCTTATATTTATGATCCGTCGGATTTTTTGAAGGCTGATGAACGAGTTAACTATTGGAAAACAAAAATGAGCTCTCAAACGCACATATTGGCTGTCGCAAGGCGTTTTCTGGAGTGGATGCCTCGCTGTTTTGGCTTACTGTCAGCGAATGGCGAGGTGGTCCCGCCCCGATTGTCTGTAATGATGGACGGTGACGCCTGTAAAAGTCCTACTTTACCGATCGGTCAGAAAACGAGCGAGATCGGGTTTTCGCGTCTATTTCATTTTTTTTTGAATAACTGGCCTCAAATTCAACTTCGAGCGAAACTAGGGAGCTACTCATGATCCAGGCGTTGAGGGCTATCGAATGGTATAGCCCTTGTCGGGCTATCGTTGAGAACCGTGGAAGTTTCGCAGTCAACCAGCGCTATATACGTTGGACACAGGGAAGCGCGGACAGATACTGTCGTGCCCCCTTCGCCCCGGTACTGTAATTACAAACCTGGCTGATTGCGAAACGTCTATAGATCTTAACGTAATCACCACAAAGGCTAGACCACTGGGTAGCTCTCAACGCCAGGATCATGAAAACAGGGTTGAGCAGGCCGTGGCGCCAATTTCGGGCTGAGCTACGACCTCCACCTCTATTTACCCAAACTTTTGAAAATTTTCTCAATTTTACGATCCTCACTGAGAAATGGACATCAAAGTCAAATTTGTATTCAGCGCACCGAATAACCGCTAACAGAAATTTTGGCTGAAATCTGATACTTTGTCCAAATTACCCTATACATACTGTAACGTAGAAATTCATGACGGCCTGCTCTGCAGACACAGCTGTTCTCGCGCTGCAATCTTACTATTGGAGGGCTACTATTACTACCTCATTTCAGCTTACCAAGTGGTTTGAAGAAAACTAGTTCCCCCCACCCAAAAAAATTACTAACTCCCCCCCCCAAAATTTCGATTTTCTTGAGAAAATTCCCTAAACTTTTACGACCCCCTTTGCGCCGAGTCCCAGCCCTGCTCAGCCCTGCATGAAAAACACTCTAGTTTCGCTCAAAGTTGACTTTGAAGCGAGTTATACAAAAAAGACGAAAAAGGCGACATTTGTGATCGTTCGTTTTGTGACCAAATCCTATGAGCGGTATTGTAACTTCAACGTCTTGCCCCCAAACTCTGTTGCGGCCTCTCCTGACTTCGCCACATGAAGGAATACAGTTCCGATATAGAGAATACTTGTCTTGTACTTTTACTTCAGGGAGTTGTGGATTTCATTCAGCTCTCCTGTGCTGTTATCAGTGTTCATCGCAGAGTGTGAGGCGCGGGGGTCCAACATACTCCGTAAAATACCCCCAGACCAAGTTCTTGGGAAGGGAGGTCTGAGGCGGTATGAAGTATCGAGGTGGCGCGCGCCAGAACAAGCGCAAACGTGCTAAGCGGAGGAGGGAGGATGAGAAGAATGAGACACCGACATGCATAGTAGCCCGAAATCAGTGATAGCGCGCGCTACCGTGATTCTTAATGCCGCCTCTGGAAAAATCTGTTTCACACCACATGCCATTCTGTGCCCTGATTGCTAGTGATATTACATTGCTTCTGCAACTTCTTTCGGAGGTCGTCATTGTGATTCGAACAACAGTAAAAGCAGCATCAGGGGGTTTCATTCCGATACATGGTGGTCGCAGCACGACTACGGATAGTCTTTTTATAACTTTAGGGCACTAACTATAAGAGCATGGAGAAGGGTATTGCAACAGAGGCTGTCACCAATGACAGGCGTGAATTGGCCTTCAAAGCTTTGTGTTTGTAGGAAAAACTCTTTTTGATTGTGTTTTATCGAATCAATTTCAGTTTTTTCCATTTGTAATATATTTGATTCTTTCGCTGCCCAAATTCCCTTACAGATGACGATGACGATGAAATTTATGTAATCAATATGTGTTCATTTCTGGCTCACCTCAAAGTACAGTTGATTTGTTTCTTATTACAGAATAAAGTGAGTGTTTGTTTCGTGGATATGCTGGATTTTCGTATATTGACATCAGAATTCATTGATTCACCTATGTTCGCCCAAGTAGAGGTTTGCAATATAGTTTTCATTCTCAAGTTTCCTCCTCAACGTAAAACCGTTTTTTGACCGTTTAGCACTGCATTGTTGGGATCGGTCCGCGAGAGTGTCTTGTCTACAGCGGTGAGGGTTCCTGTCCGTTCAGTGGTAAGGAACGTCGGAAGAAGCTAAGTGCTCTTCTTAGAAAAGTTGGAGTTCTCGAAACAAACGGAAACAACGTGCCAAATGCGGCGGATTGGGAAGAAGTCCAGCACATCTTCCAAAAGGGATGCGATGGTATATCATTGATTGTTTTCTTCTGTCTTAATCGCTGCTGTGTTAAGCGTTAAGAAGCGGAATTTTCAGTTGGATCTCTTTCTGAATTCATGAGACGATGTATTTGTGGCCTTTTCGCTTATCTAAAGATGGGCGATCAAGAGGCCTACACTCACAAATTCTCCTTGTCGGCCTATCGAACGTCAGGATTCATGCATATTGATGCCGGTGCGGTTCGGGCACTCGAGCTGTTTGCACTGAATTACCATCAAGGTGTGTTTGTAGGATTAGAAGATGACGTTCGGAAACCTAGTTCTTACTTTAGATGCGAAGGGCACATGTGGCACAGTTTTCGGCTTGCTGAACAAATGTCGCTCCGCACCAGGGCAGCGTTTATTAAGTACGTTGTTTTTGCTCGTTTAGCTTGAAGTTGTTCTGTCTTTGAAGAAGTTCATATTCCATGGCCTTGCAGGAGTCTGTTGAAAACATTAACAGAAATGTGTCGTGCAAGAGGTGATACAGCTCAGAGCAAAATAGCTTTGAATCAAGTACTCAATGCCGAACACTGCCTTTGCTTCATCTGTATTCCGACCTTCCCTTTATTCCGCCCACCGTTTTTCAGATTTTGCCCAAGCTTTTGTGGAACTGAACACACTGTTCAAGGTAAACATCGACCTGCCTTTGAAAAGGTTCACTATTTTGATCCAGTACCAAAACCTTATTACTAGTATTCTGCTGAAGTCATTTACTGTGAAGCACTCCTAGAATAGTGATCTTTTTTGTTGCCGTATTGTACACACATATACTTACTAAAGATTGTGTATTCACAACAGCATGTGTGCTATAACATTTTCATTTATTTGCGCTTATGCGCAAGACGTTGGCGCGCACGGCGCAATATATGTATGCGCACCAAGTTTACGCCAATCGTCAATTTGGAACCCAAAGTATCAGTGCGGCCCGTGCCGACTATATGCCAATATGCGTTTCTGTAACCCGTTTTTATTACACAGTTTGCGTTTCCATTTTGAATATGAAATATTGCTTCCGTATTATTTTGAAAAATTAAAATAAATTTAGAAAAAAAACGAGTAAAATCGTAAAAAAATCCTTTTTTGAACGCCATTACCCATTGCGTTTGGTAAGGGTCTGACTAGAGTAAGATCGCGGCGCGGTCTTATGTTAAACTGCGATATTGAGTTGTCGCCGTGATCATTGAATATGGCAGTTCATCATGAGGCCGCACCACGAACCTTCTCTGCTCGGACCTTAGACGAGAGGATGACCCATTTGAATATCTTGATTTAGGAGAATGGCTTGCTCGTCCATTGTGCGACTTGCGACAGATAATTGAGCGCCAGGATGTTGTTGAAGCCCTAGTGCTCAACTCTGACGTATGCTTTCATTTTTCACTTTTCATGAATAAGTATACTTTATAGAATAAAATAAGTCTGAGCGAGTGCACTATCTTTTTCACTTCTCTGTTCGTATTGTCTCGTCCCCCCCCCCTTCAACTCCACGACCCATAATAGCGAAGTGCCGCATGTAAAAGTGCTTTCTCATATTCTATGAAATCTACGCGAAGGAATTGTTAACCTGATTAGTCACAATAACACTGGATTCAGTCTTTCATGTTCATTCTTAAATTCGCGTGTTCCGCATATGTCCATATTACTTGACATCTCTTACCGCAGCATGCCCTCTGAATTGGCTGGAAACACTATGCGTAGCATTAGTACAATTGCCAAATGCTGCACCCTGATGAATAAGTCAGACTATAATTTGTCAAACATGGGAGAGCTAAGAAATGACTTGTTTTCTCATAATACATAGTGTGTATAGGCTCGTCGAACACTGAGTGATTTGCTTCTTCCGAAAGTTCCCGATAGCAGTCAGCTGGCGAGGAAATTGATACTCAGTAAGGCTAAGCTGCAGGTATGAAATAGGATCATTCATGCCATGGGCTTCACCGGTATTCCATAATCATGGCTTGGTCAGGACTGCTATCGTGTCTACCAGTTAGCAGTACTGCTTCATCATTTCGAGGCAACCTTGCGCGAATTGTTTGATAACGATGAGAAGAATGCTCCCGCTGTCAAGGATCTTATGCTAGTGAGTTTGAAGATGCGCTCATGTGGTAGATAAATATTTTGTCGAAACGTATAGTTTTTAGGAGCCGATATGCTACGGTTTATTGCAATTTGATAAATACTGTCACTTGATTCGCAGCACAATTGATGATGAATATTACAAGAAAACTGGGGATTTCCGAATACGTCCTGACATTGATCCAGAATTGTTACGAATTAGCGATGAAATGGTTGCTTTGGAAAAACAGGCTGAAAAGGCCAGATCTAGGGTAAGGGGCACATTATAATGCTTTCCCCATTCTCATTTCCATCTGGCTGTTTCAGATTGCTGCGCGTTTGGACATCGATTCTATCAAGCTGGATTCGAATTCTCAGCAAGGATTTCTTTATAGAGTCACGCTCAAGGTGTGTTTCCGCGTCCTGGTTACTGCGTTTTCGAATCGCTTTAGCGAAGCCAGTTGAAGACAGCTGTCACGAGTTTGACACTGAACCAATTGTTGTGTACAGTCGGCACGGATCGCACTGATACCTTGCGTTCCTTACTATGCGTTGGCGCGAATTCGGTGCGCATATGTCATAACATACTCGCACCTGGTTTTGCTAACGCACGGCAAGGAACGCTATCAGTACGATCCGTGCCGACAACATATGCTTAGGTCCGTGGCCTGTTTCCTCAAGAAAAAACATTTAAATTCAAACCGCCGCCCCAGCCGCGGTTTGAATTTAATGTTTTTTTTTTGAGGAAACAAGCCATGGACCTAACTATACATGCCATGTATTTAGGAAGACAAGAATATACGAAAAAGCAAATTAATCACAATTGTCGACACAAGTAAGGGCGCCGGAGTGAGATTCAAGGACGACGATTTGATTGAGATTAACGAGCGGTTCGTGAATATCTTTTCAAGGCGTCTTTTAAACTCAGTAATATGTCAACTCTTAAAAAAATTGCACATTCGACTCCCATTCGTTAGCACGTGCGCACTTGATGACCGAGGTAGGATCTGAATGGACCATGCTGAAAAAAGCAAATCAGGCGGCCTTTCCCAAGAAGAAATCAATAGCTGGCAGGCCGTGGATGCGAATTCCTTCTTGTGCGGCGCTCGTACTTCCCTTCTCTGAGCCGGAGCGCATGGTTTCATTTTGATGTTTCTTGGGTTTAGCCCGTGGTTTTTGCTTCGAAGAATTGAATGCAGGGTTTGCGATAAAAACGGTTGTTGTGCAATCTTTGAAAGAAGGTAGAACTGGCCATTACGAACGTGAAAATAAATGAAAAGTCGGTCGAAAACGCGCAGGAACATGTTGGCGCGGCAAATTTTGGGTGTCCGCGTGCCCACATTTAACGGGAATTTAATATTTGCTTGTTTCGCCGTGTTTTGTTTTTCTGATAAAATAGTCACTAGTGTCTCGAAGAATTTACCTACTACTTCAAGAACGAAAAAAGGGGCAAAACAAGCATTCATAAAAATCTCGTCAATTGTGGGTGGAGGGACACCCGTAATTAGCCGTATAGCTAACTTGTTCCTGCGCGTTTTCTCTCCGACTTTTCACTTATTTTCTCTTTTGCGGAGGCCATACTTAGGTACCTCCTTATGAGGATAGCCAAAAACTGGTTTTATCTTGCACCCAGCCTTTCAGGTTCCGCTTTTTGATTGACACAGACTATTCCTACTGTCCTTATTGAAACAAAATTTCGGTGCACAGTTGCGGACAACCACTGTTGCAGCGCGCAATGCGATGGTGATCGTACTGGGACAGATTAATCGTGCCACCACGTGGTCCGAGCGCGATTCTCATCGTGTTGCGTGCTGCAACAGCGGTTGTCTGCGATTGCGGACCGAAATTTCGCTTCGATAGTGACAGTGCATAAAAAATCAAGAACTACCTCTGACGAAGTGCCGTATGTTTGAGCTTTTCGGCAACGAGGAAGTGTGTGTATGTTTTATTCCATAGCGAAAAAAGTTGCTCTTTTTTTGCAGATACCAGGTTTTGAGCAACATTTATCGAACCGCTCAGCAAGACTTAGAGAAGAAAGTTATTGGAACATGCGGTAAGTATTGCTCCGATTCTCTATTCTATAAGTACCACGCGCTAACCAACTGCGCTCCGATTCTGATGGGTTTAGTGAAGTTTGTAAAACTACAATCCCTTCCACGGGCGTGGTTAGGTTGGAGGTTTATCACGGGCAGCTTGATTTAGTGCAATCATCCTCGTTAACCGTAATTCTGTCGCCTTTTGCCCGTTCCCTCTTATGGTCAGCGAATGCTGCGAAGCGGCAGCTTGTAAGACATTAGTCTCGCTGCGGGCCTCCTTCAATTCAACCGCTCGCAATGGATGGAACGTGGGAGCTCCGAAGGTTCAGTTTCAAATGAAAAGGGGGAGGCTGGGAATGAATATGTTTACTTTTTTTCATTATCACAGCTCTATGATTTGCCCCGTTAATTGAATGTCAAATTCAAAGCAGCAGCGGACGATGCGAGATTGTTTTGGAACAATACTATAAAAAATTTTTGTCCGCTGTTGCACTCAGTGGGATTAGGAAAACCTTAGAAAAAACTATTTCAGCTGGATACGCGCCCGCTCTGAGTGGGCTGAGCGTTGCATTAGCCACAATAGATGTTCTAACAAGTCTGGCACGACTGGTTGCGGATTCGGCTGGCGACTATGTGCGGCCAAAACTAGAACCTATGGGTAAGAGGCAGCACACCACTTATCTCAGATCTTCATGGTCGGGTCTTATTCAGGCACTGGAGTATTTGAACTGAAGAAATGTCGTCATCCTGTTCTGGAGGTTCTAATTGATGAACACTTTATCCCCAATGATGTCGACCTCGGTTTGTTGTTGAAAAATATTTCGATATGTCAGTCGCTCATTGTGAAATAGTTTTCTAGGAAGCAACCATATGGTCATTCTAACAGGTGCAAATATGGGCGGAAAGAGTACGTACCTGAGATCGGCTGCTATTTCGGCTCTATTGACACAAATTGGTAACTTTCTGTAGATCAGTAGTCCTTTTCATTTTTTAGTCCTTAAAGGCAGTGTTCACGATAAATAACCGTATTATAGTTTTTGATGTGTTTGAGTAGGTAAGTCCACTAAGTAAAGGTTATTAGGGAAAAGTCTCCACAGAACACTTGAATACCGGAGAAAAACTGCATAAAGAAATCTCTGAAAAAAATCAATTATGCATGTTTGCTTGTTTCGGGGACTACAAACAACGCATCGAACCTGACGTCGGGGAAATGGTTTCGCGCCTCAAAATTCTTAGTTAAGTGGCTTTCCTTTCTTTTTCCTGTACCGAAAATTATTCAAAAATAAGAGGGGCCAGTGTATGTTGGGATGTTAGAACCTTTTGCGATAAAGAATGTTAGAAAATTCGGTGAAACGAATGCAGGACAACTATTATGGGACGTGGGCGGGGTGACTCAGTGGGTTGGCTGGCCCACGAGATTTTAACCCACTTCCCGACCGTTTTTCGTCGCACTTCCGTTCTTCATCTTCTTAGGCGGCGTCCAGAGTTTTCGCGGGGCGACGCGATGGCACATGCCAGTGCGACGCGAAAATCGCGTCGCTTAGGTATTCAGGTGTGAACGCCGAGCGAGTGCTGGGCAACTACGCGCAATTGCGTACTTACGAAATTCCGCCTAAATAAGCGACAGCAATTTTTTAGTAAAGTCAGCAACAGTTCTTTCGTGTTTTTTTAGTGCAAGTGGTCCTAAGTATGCTGAATTTATTGTTTTTTGTGTGAGATCCGGTTGTGCGAATGAAAAGAACCCTGAATAAAACCAGCAACGAGTTTGCCTTTTGCGCGACGACCGTCGCGTTGCAATGCAACGCGACGCGATCGACGCGGAGCGATTATCATTTGCGCGTTAAATCTGATGTATCGCGCCACTTCACTGTGAACACCTAGCGAGGACGAGACGCGACGTCGCTTGATCGATATGTAGGCTAATTATAACATCGCGTCGCGCCGCGAATGAATTCCTAACTTCGTCTCAGAGGGACCCAAAGCTTACGTGTTTGCCAAAACGAGCAACTTTTTCATCGTGGGCCCTGCCTTTAAAGGAATACGGTTTCTGCTGTATTCTCCGATCTATCCAATGGATTTGAATAGTCTCTCCACAGGGAGTTTTGTGCCGGCATCTTATGCTCGACTATCAGTGCTAGATGGTATTTTCACACGAGTTGGTGCTAGCGACCAACAGACGAGGGGAATATCGACATTTATGGCCGAGATGCTAGACAGCGCTACTATTTTGGAGGTCTTAAATTTGGCCGTAAATTCACAAGGAAAACCTGATTACTTTCTTGTCATCATTTAAGACTGCGACGGCGAACTCGTTGGTTATTGTCGATGAGCTAGGGCGTGGAACCTCCACCTACGATGGATTCGGTTTGGCTTGGGCAATAGCAAAGTTAGTTTCCTTATTAGTTTCCGCCCTCTCCACTGTATTCACATGCCCATCCAGCGATTGTTCAGTGATCTCCTAACACGTATTCGTTGCTTCTGTCTGTTTGCAACCCACTTCCATGAAATGGGCGCTCTTGCGAAACTGGAAGGAGCTACTGCTATGCAGGTTTGCTTTATTCTCTAAAAGATCTTGTATCCAGAAAAAAAAGTCAAAATGATGGAGAAGCGCGATTCCACGTTCGTGAAGTAAATACAGTGCTGGTCAAAAGTGCTTGGCCACCTTGACTTTTCACATTAGAGCTTTCCAAGGTTCCACTTATTGTGAAACGTCGAATTGTGTTGATCACTCCCGACTTCGAATCATTCAAGACAACAAACCATTTCTGTCATAGTTAGAGCTTATTAAACATATTCGATCCACCCTTGAGCTCGATACCTCGATACCCAAATATGTAACCACCACAGAGAAATGTTGAGTCAAATCTGAGTCTTTGACCGAGCTACCGTATGCCCACCGTAACCTACCGTAATCTATCGAGAATCGATAAACGGGTTGTAGATTCGTGTTAGGCAGCCCGTATAACCCCTATGTAGAAGTTTTAAGGCGATTTCATCGTAGCATTCTCGAAATCGTCAAAAGTCGCGTAAAGCCAGCAAAATTCCCCCCCATTTTCAAGCTTAGGACCATATCAGGCGAAATTAAAAAAGAAATGACAAATGGACTTCATTATCGTAACCAGCACCCAAAACAACCCATGGGAAAACGCTCAATCTGAGAAAATTTTTTTTGAACGCTCTGAAAATTGCCATTCGTGTACCCCTTTTCTCTTCGCGAAGCTATGAAAATGCCCACTTTTGGAAATCTCCTGTAAACCTCTGAGGCATTTAGGGGTTTAGGAAAACGGACTAGCAATGCTGTATCCCATACCTACAACTATCAAAGCATGGTTTTATAAAAGCCCTTCGGGAAGTGTAAGGTAAGCCCTAGTTAGTGATGTCTGTGGGGCAACATGGAGTTTCTGGAACTACTAGCTTATAATGCAGCAATTATTGTTAAAGTGTTCAGTAATCGATTGTTACATCTCAGGCTTTAATTCGCAATCAGGCGTCTGCACCAGATCACGATCTTGAACGCTCTTCCATACATGAACCCTGCCAGTCGATTGCTAGATGCCTCACCCTGAAACCCTAGAAATTGTCTAGAATGAGTCAGCTTCTAGTATATCTTTGAGCAGGGTTGAGCAGGCGACGGGTGGTCGTAACATGAATGGATTTTTTTGAAAAAAAAATTAAAATCGGGGGGAGGGCTCGTACGAAATGACCGAGTTTTACCACAAATTTCTAGTTTTTCCAACTGTTTCACTCTCAAAAATCTCAAGGGATTTTATCTCGTGAAGGGGCTCGTAAAAATTTTGGAAATTTTACATTTTTTTTTTGGTGAAAAGGTAGGGGAGTCGTGGCTTCGCCGAAAATCGGCGCAACGGCCTGATCAGCCCTGTCTCTGAGGCGAGGATTTCATCAGGCCAGTAAATGTCTGGCCTCATTTGGCGAGAATTGAAGACGACATTTGCCCTAGCCGATCCTCCGCTCTTTTTTTTCTATTAGAGAGCGAACTCATCGCACGTCATAGGTACATCCCTGTCGTAGTTCTTGCTTGGGGGGGGGGGGTGGTACAACCGAGCATCATATCCTCCACGGTCTACGACGAGGAAACACCGGGCTGTGGTGGTGGATATTTAAGTGGTCAGAATTATCCTATCGCGGCTGAGAGATCCTCTAGAAAGTGACTCGAGGCCACCTTCCGGGAACGGCCTCATGTTTCGAGTGATCACCTCAGAAGATGACCAATTTAGCGAACAGCGGAGGGCCCCACTGCATGAGAATTTATTAGAAAGTGATTGCCTCTTCTCGGTTAAAGGCAGTGTTCACGATAATCTTCACTTTTGAGATTATTCGCTGTATTGATTAAGTGGCCCACGGGTGGAACTAAAATGACGTAGAAATTGAGAAAAACGTACCAGAAGTACACGAAATTCTCAAGAATCACACCCAGGCTCAGGCGTACGGTGTGACGATCACAGAGGGGGGGGGGCGCACTCCTCAACGCCGGATAGGGGGGGGGCGCAGGCCCCCGGTCCGTCATCATGCCAAAAATTTCCCTCCTACCGTACCGAGCAGATGTTTTTCTCGCGAAAACGGCGATTTGCGGCCATTTCGCGCGCACAAAGCGCCACATAACCATAACTTGTTTCAGAGTCCAACGAATTTAGTTTTGATGCCATTTTTGAACAGCTTTCAACGAGTACCATACAAAAGTGATGCGAAATAATTGAGTTAATACCAGCAATCAATAAAAATTGTTTATTTCCACATACAAACCCCTCATTGCGAACTGATCAGACGGTCACCATAAGAGAAACGTGACCCGTTTCGACCTGAGGTCATTGGGTATCACAGAAAGAAATACAAGTATTCCGTCAATTTTGAAGTGAGTTGTTGCGATGGGGCGCTCTGTGCTAGCAAAAAAATGCAACAAAACAATTGCAGAAAATTTACTCGGTGCTGCACTTCTTTTTCAGACCTCGCAATTGAGTGTGAAGTCTACTGAAAGGCTCTCTTCGTTTGGAAGAGTTTCAAAAAATGTTGCGAAGTGGTGGGGGCTTGCGTTCACGTGTTCCACATTAATAGATGTATTACCCCTTATGTGACATTTTCTTGATGCACAGGATCCAAAGCAGGAGGAGGGGGGCCGCACCTCTCACGGGCCGATCACACCGCTACGCCTTACCCTGATCACACCGCCTCTTAATTATGTATCACAGGCAGTGTTTGTTGTGACAATGAAATCTTTTGTGGACCCGTCTTTTGGAATTCGCTACTCTCCGTGGCTCTGTTCATTCCTTTGGACCCTAACTATTACTGTTTTGCGTAAAATATTCTTCCATTTATGATTAACACCATTTTTCACCGGTGACGATAACCATGAACATGTTCGTCCAATCAGACAACTAGTCCAGGCCAGAGAATAATGTCACTGAAATAAGACGTTTTAGTGCGTTTCAAGCCGTTTCTTCGTAATTTTGGTAACATTTGGAGGCCAACGCATTGCTTTATGTGAAAAACTCGGGGACGAAAGTCATCGTGAACACTGCCTTTATGTCAGGTTGTTATACAGATTTGATGTTGAGCGGGATGTATGAATCATTGATGATCCACAGACACTTGTTCCATTTCAAGCTCTAGATCGTATTAATTTTTCTTTGAAGATGTCGGTGGCATTGCAAGGTGAGCAGTTGACTATGTTATATGAAGTACGTCCTGGAGTGGCACAAAGTTCGTTTGGAATACACGTGTCGCGTAGCGTCGGCTTCCCCGAAAACATTGTTGAGGTAGTGTTTATCGTTTGTTCTTCATTCTATGTTAGCTATTGAATGATCATCCCATTCTTTTTAAAGCTATATTAATGCAGTGCGCGTAAAACTTTGTGCCCACCTTATTTTTTGGGACCCTCTCTAATGCTAGGAGATTTTTTCGCCCCCAAACTTGCACCATCGTTTTCAGCCCACAAAGAAAACCCTGTGCATTTGTGTTCAGCCCCTCTAACCTGGTACATAGCTTCTCTTCTCTATTATTTCAGAAG
The DNA here is from genome assembly GCA_029168955.1 of Aplectana chamaeleonis. NCBI lineage: Eukaryota > Metazoa > Nematoda > Chromadorea > Rhabditida > Cosmocercidae > Aplectana > Aplectana chamaeleonis. Next base: position 158,271 of record JAPDOI010000278.1, on the reverse strand, counting down.
ACAATGTACCGCGTCAAAACTTTCCGCCTCTCCTTGGTAATGCGATTTGTTCTAACAAAATTCAATACACAATAGCAGTCTGGTGCTCTATGTGTCAATCCTCGTTGAGGACAAGGTCGAGTAACATATCATTCATTTTCGCTACTAAATTATTCATGCTGTTAACAACCAAAGATGGCAAGCCAGCTCGGTTGATGTCTTGCTTCTGCTTGGCACATTCCTGGCTATGGTTTCTATCGAGTCCCGAATGGGTTGAGAACAGGAAAGCAGCTGTGCAGGCTTAAAGGCAGTGTTAACGATAAAAATCGTTTTTCTGTTTTCCGTCTATCTTGAAAACGGCCCCATACTGATTCCAATGATGTCTCTGAAATCGTACAAGACCTTCTGGGAACGGAGTTATGGTCCCTCAAAATATGAGCTAAGGAAACATGGTGGACGAGTTGTCCGAGGCTTGTAACTTCCGTCTATTGCAGCCGATGTATGCGAGCTGACCTGAGTAAAGAGAGAAGTTGAGAATGAAGGGAAGAGCGGGGCTAATGATTGGAAATCATCGCTCATCTCACGATCTCGAGCATTCATTTGTTCACGTCGGTGGGCGTGTGATACGCTTTTGGGGTTTTCAATGCGCTCGAAGTGGCAACTTCGAGCTCTTTTGGAGCTTTTCCTGGCTCGTTTTCATGCATTCTTTCGACGTCAACGTTACAGTGTGCCCTTCCACTACCCATTCCTGGTGGAAACTGAAACACATTTTTTATCGTGAACACTGCCTTTAAATAATCATTGCGTTGGACCTTAGTCACGTCCTAGTGCAGCGCGAAGTGTGCTCCGCTGCGTCATATTGTTGACTAAATCAGTTTTTGATGTCTATGGAAGGAAGGATGTTATAACGAAGGCCATCCAAAGGGACATCTCCATCCGATCCATCGTGGTAAAGCTTCTGCTTATCAGAGTTTACAACATAGGCGGGTCTTCGGCGAGAGAGGTGATTGCTATGCCGAGTGGAAAAGGGTAGAATTGTCAGGTCTCCGCTAGGACTTTCTCTGGCAATCTTCAGTCATGCAACTCAATGTCGGTGCAGGAATCGTGGAATAAGCATTAGTTTCCAACCCTGCAGGCGCTCCAAACGATGATTCGAGCGGAACACTGCAGACTCGTAGCCGGAGTGGAGAGAGAGGTGAGATCTAGGCTGATTGGTGGTCAGACTGGAGTGTGAGGAAAGCTGAACAATGTGGCCCTTATCTTGACTCATGGTATGGTGCGGGCGTCTTCATGAATTTTTCCGATCTTACGTAGAAAGTCTTTTCGGACAGCCTTCAATTCGTTGTCTAATTTCGCCGAGTTGCCGCGGTTTTTCGTATATGCTTGCCTAATTTAGGTGCAAGGCGCGTTATGAGCCTATTCCGCTTCTAAGGCGTCGCAGAGACTTGAATATGACGTGAATATGTTGTGTCGGATGAGCTAAAAGACTGATACCCTTTTTGAAGAGGAAAACCAAGCCAACCCGCCCATCTTGCAGAAGTCTTAAAGGCAGTGTTCACGATAATCTTCCATTTTGAGATATATTGATTAAATTGTCCCCGGGTAGAAAAATAATGCCGTAGAAATTGAGAAAAACGCACCAGAAGTTCACGAAATCCTTGAATCTCACCCCGCTTCTTAAGTCTCACAGGAACTGTTTGTTGTGACAACGAAATCTTTTGGGGACCCTTCCTTTGCAATTCTCTACTCTCCATTGCTCCGTTATTTCCTTAGGACCCTAACTAATCCTGCTTTGCTTGAAATATTCTGCTATTTTCGACTGACTCAATTTTCCACCGGTGACAACCACCGTGAACATGTTTATCGAACCGAACAAGTAGTCCATGCCACGGAATTATGTCACTGAAATACGACGTTTTAATGCGTTTCTCGCAGTTTTTTTCGTAATTTTGGTAAGACTTGGAAGCCAACGAATTGTTTAATGTGAAAAACTCGGGGACGAAAATCATCGTGAACACTGCCTTTAAAGGCACTGGTCGCAATCAGAAAAATGAAAGTCAGCTTGACCCGCAAAGCTTGACCCGCAAACGGCTAAAGGACCACTACGGTTACGCGGCAAGAAGCGAGCTAAAAATAATGTTATTGAGATCCTAAGTTGCCAATTCGTGCACACGTGCACAGCTCCACCCAAAAAGATCGCAGTCTCATGCTGAGCAGTCAAAAATCATTGACGTTCACAGCCAGAAATAAATGCAAGTTTACCTAATAAAAACAGTTGAACAATGAAAGCAAGCACTTCAGTCAATGTTTTTGACTAGATGAGTACATAAATATTTGAGCAGGTCAGTCCGAAGGCTATTGTTCATTGATTGAAACTCAATTTCAAGCCAGCTGATGCTCTTGATAGATATTAGAGATCATCGATGCCGATTATGTTGAGTGGGCTCGTGCAACATCAAAAGGCAGGAAAGTTCAAGCTTAAAAAATGGCACTAAACAGCGGTTTTTCCGCCATTTGTTCCTACAGGTCCCAGTACTCTAAACACAGAAAAGAGTTAGGGAGGAAAAGAAGACAAGCATATTTTATCGCTACCACTGCCTTTAAAGGCAGTGTCCACGATAAAAACAATGTCTGTTTTTCTGGTGGAGATCGGCAGCTGCAGGTCCTAGCGCAACCCTAACGTTGAAAAAACTAAGAAAAATGAGCTCGGAATGGTCCCCTACGGGCCCAAAGTTGGATACCCGTCAGCTCGTCACCCCCAGATGCTTTTTCCACGCCCACCGACGTGAAGAAATGAAAGCTCGAGATCGTGAGATGAGCGATGATCTCCAGTCATTAGCCCCGTTCTTCCCTTCACTCTCAACTTCTCTCTTTACTCAGGTCAGCTCGCATACATTGGCTGCAAAAAACGGTAGTTACAAGCCTCGGACAACTCGTCCACCATGTTTCTTTAGCTCAATTTTTGAGGGACCATAACTCCGTTCCCAGAAGGTCTTGTACGATTCCAAAAACATCATTCGAATCAGCATGGGACCGTCTTCAAGATAGGCAAAAAGCAAAAAAACGATTCCTATCGTGAACACTGCCTTTAAGGTGGGCATAAGTTTTGATGCGGTGCATTTTCTTCCAAGCAAATAAAAAAGAGAAACTACCTGGTAAATACGGCTGAATAGAAGTGCTTAGCGGTTTTCTCATGTCCTGAGAGCGACGGTGCAAGTTTCAAGGCGAGAAACCTGTGAACAATCGGGATAGTTTCAAATAGGGTGGGTATAGAGTTTCGACGCGCACTATATTTTACTCAAATCTCTCGATGATTGCTAATCAGTGAATCTGGCTGTGGAATTGAAGGCGTCAATGAGTTTTGTTGTCGTGAAAATGGCACATTTTTTTCCCGATGGGAGATAGCTAAGCCTCTTAAGAAATGTCTGTATTAAATTTCTCGCGCAGGACTGTCCATTATTATAGCCTTTTTTCGCAGCGTTGCTCGGCAGTGGAAGTATGAACGCAGGCTTCACCCACTATTGACTGTCATCATAGTTGTTGCACTCTGGTAACTAACGTAGAATTTTGAGGAAGCATCACGAATTCTGGAAGAGTTGGAGAATCCGGCCAGTGAAGCTGACATTGACGATGTCATCGCGAAGTTCAAGGCAGCCGACAATGAGCAACTGATGCAGCTGCTGGCCTAGTCTTCTCACCCCCTACATTTGATAACGTTACATTTTGTCTGTCATGTTGAATCCGTGTGTCATGGTCTCTATCCGGTGTCTCTAACTTGTCTGGGTAACGTTTTTCTACTCACAAATGCCTGCTCATATGTTGTGTCTTATTTTTCATATTCACATTTTCCTGGATCTCTATCATAATCTCCTGCTGACAGTTGGTACACATTGGATCCATAACTGATAAACAAGAAGATTGGTTGGTGTCGCATGTATTTTGAGGCTACAAGGGCTCTGGAACCAAGTAAAACTGTTGATCTTCTTCGAGCTGAGGTTCACAACCTACGCGCACTTTGGGGCACGTACGCCATTACCTGTAGATGGGAGGTATTCTTCACCAGTAGAGAAAGTATACGGCGCACAGTTGATCTTCACAAAATGGGTCGCCGGGAACATCTTCGCGACTTCGAGTTAGATAGGTATGCGTTCTCTACTAGCTGTTCACGTAGCGTTCTTGTAGCGGATCTGAAACGAAGCTTAGGGTCGGGAGTTAACGACTTTATTTTGGATGAAGCTGCATGGAACTCTTCGCGACCGTCGTCATGATCACAGAAATTTGTTTCGTCTAGAGAGTTTTGAGTTGCTGCCGCGTTTCCGTGAATAGTGATGTTGCTTGACTGGGGCACAATAGACGCCTGATTAGAGGATATTCCTATCGACGGTTTCTTTGCCACAAGAGCTTTCTATCGGCGCCATTGAAGCATTGTCGCATGAAATTAGGCGAGGCAATGAAGAGAATTGATCGGAACAAACCGAGGAAATATCTCAAGGCACAAAATACTCTGGAAATAACCCGCTGTGATACGGATCATTTCGGAAGATTTCTTCTGTGTGAGCAGTGGAATGAGCAACAATACGAAATTCGCTATGGGACATCCACACCCAGGGTCTGGCAGACCGTTGTCCAGGACCTCGACGAAGTTACGTCCCCCCTTGGAGATCAAATTTTTTTATCTAAATTTCAAAACTTTGGCGTCCCCCTCAGGTCCTGAAAAAAGTTTAAGTTCTTGTACTCAAAAATCGAAAAAGAGAAGTATATTTCAACCCGGACTTTCAAAAAAAAATAGTTACTGCATTTCCTATCCGACTGATTAGGCTGGGGGGTGTAGCTTTGACTTGCCCTTAAGCAACAACATCTGTATTGAGATAGAAGGAATTGCAATTGTGAAGATCGCCTCACAATCTATAGATGGCATAACGATGAAGAAAAATGTCAATTGAAGCAGAGATAAAAAACGCTAAATACTTGTTCCTCGTTTGCATTAGGTTTTGTCCTAGTCTTGATCGTGCAGTAAGCTAATAACAAGTCAGGAATTCTAAAAGTTTAGCTTCCTGGCAAAAGTAATGATTTGGCAATATTATAATTTCAAGAAATCAAGAAGCTGAAAAAATAAAAAAAAACGTCTTGAAATATCTTTAAAAATGATTTGGCGCAAAATAAGCACAAGTAATGAAAAACTAGGAAATGTAGTGAAATGATTAAAATTGGATTTGGCGGTCAGTCATAGGCCAACTTTTTAAGTAATGAGAGACGAGGTATAGGATTTTACAAGCTTCTCCATTAAACTTATCAAAGCTAAATCAAGCGCGCATCGGATTTGAGCGTTACGTTTACATAGCTTGACCCACCCTGATTTCCGTATTACAGCTTCAATGAAATGTTTTACGGTTTCCGTTGCGCGCTTGATTTAGCTTTGATAAGTTTAACGGAGAAGCTTGTAAAATCCTATACCTCGTCTCTCATTACTTATAAAAATTTGGCCTATGACTGACCGCCAAATCCAATTTTAATCATTTCACTACATTTCCTAGTTTTTCATTACTTGTGCTTATTTTGCGCCAAATCATTTTTAAAGATATTTTAAGACGTTTTTTTTTATTTTTTCAGCTTCTTGATTTCTTGAAATTATAATATTGCCAAATCATTACTTTTGCCAGGAAGCTAAACTTTTAGAAATTTCATATATTTTTCCCAGAGGTTCCCTTTTTGACCTGATTTTTGTTTGGCGATTCCCATTTTGGAGAGGCGAAACCTCTTATGACAGCTTGTGCCTTCCGTAAATAATGAAATCGGCACCAATCGGTGTTGTCTGAGAACCATATAGTCTACAGCAATGGAAGTAAGACCTCGTGAGGTTGCGGACTCGTCCTAACATACGGTATTTTGTTAGTGGTATTCCTCATTTTTCCGAAATAGCGGTGATAGATCGGTGAGTCTGTGTTTTCACCGATACGACTACATCTGTGGAAGCAATGAAAACAGGCGAAGATGTGAGAGTAGAAATGAAAACTCACCGACCAATCTCACTTATTTCGAAAAAATGAGTGATAGCACAATCAGACTACAGTATGTTACGAAGAGTCCGCAATCTCACCAGGTCCTACATTCATTGCTGTAGACTATAACTCCTAAAAATTGTGACCTTCAACCATAAAAAGCGATCCTCGCTTTCCTACTGAGACCCCGTACACGATTTGCTGCTTCATGCGCACTTCCAGTGGGGTGTTGCACACTTTCTACGGCGTCCTGCGCACTCCCACTATGGTCATGCACACTTTCTACGGCGTCCTGCGAATTCCCACTGGAGGCCCGTACATTTTCTACGGCGTCCTGCGCATTCCCACTGGGGTCCCGCACACTTCCTACGACAACCTACGCTTTCCCACTAGTGGCCCGCACACTTCCTACGACAACCTACGCTTTCCCACTAGTGGCCCGCACACTTTCTGCGGCGTCCTGCGCACTCCCATTGGGAGCCCGCACGCTTTCTACGGCGTCCTGCGCACTCCCATTGGGAGCCCGCACGCTTTCTACGGCGTCCTGCACACTCCCACTGGGGTCCCGTACATTTTCTACGGCGTCCTGCGCACTCCCATTGGGAACCCGCACGCTTTCTACGACGTCCTGCACACTCCCACTGGTGTCCCCTACATTTTCTGCGGCGTCCTGCACACTCTCACTGGGGTCCCGTACATTTTCTACGGCGTCCTGCGCACTCCCATTGGGAACCCGCACGCTTTCTACGACGTCCTGCACACTCCCACTGGTGTCCCGTACATTTTTTACGGCGTCCTGCGCACTCCCACTGGGGCCCCTACATTTTCTACGGCGTCCTGCGCACTCCCATTGGGAGCCCGCACGCTTTCTACGGCGTCCTGCACACTCTCACTGGGGTCCCGTACATTTTCTACGGCGTCCTGCGCACTCCCATTGGGAACCCGCACGCTTTCTACGACGTCCTGCACACACCCACTGGTGTCCCGTACATCTTTTACGGCGTCCTGCGCACTCCCACTGGGGCCCCTACATTTTCTACGGCGTCCTGCGCACTCCCATTGGGAACCCGCACGCTTTCTACGACGTCCTGCACACTCCCACTGGTGTCCCGTCCATTTTCTACGGCGTCCTGCGCACTCCCATTGGGAACCCGCACGCTTTCTACGACGTCCTGCACACTCCCACTGGTGTCCCGTACATTTTCTACGGCGTCCTGCGCACTCCCACTGGGGCCCCTACATTTTCTACGGCGTCCTGCGCACTCCCACTGGGAGCCCGCACGCTTTCTACGGCGTCCTGCGCACTCCCATTGGGAGCCCGCACGCTTTCTACGGCGTCCTGCGCACTCCCACTGGGTTACCGCAGACCTTCTACGGCGTCCTGCGCACTCCCATTGGGAGCCCGCACGCTTTCTACGACGTCCTGCACACTCCCATTGGGAGCCCGCACGCTTTCTACGGCGTCCTGCACACTCCCACTGGTGTCCCCTACATTTTCTACGGCGTCCTGCGCACTCCCACTGGGGTCCCGTACATTTTCTACGGCGTCCTGCGCACTCCCATTGGGAGCCCGCACGCTTTCTACGGCGTCCTGCGCACTCCCATTGGGAGCCCGCACGCTTTCTACGGCGTCCTGCGCACTTCCCCTGGAGGTCCGTACATTTTCTACGGCGTCCTGCACACTCCGGTTGGGAACCCGCACGCTTTCTACGGCGTCCTGCGCACTCCCATTGGGAGCCCGCACGCTTTCTACGGCGTCCTGCGCACTCCCACTGGTGTCCCGTACATTTTCTACGGCGTCCTGCGCACTCCCACTGGGGTCCCGTACATTTTCTACGGCGTCCTGCACACTCCCAGTGGGAGCCCGCACGCTTTCTACGGCGTCCTGCGCACTCCCACTGGTGTCCCGTACATTTTCTACGGCGTCCTGCGCACTCCGATTGGGAACCCGCACGCTTTCTACGGCGTCCTGCGCACTCCCATTGGGAGCCCGCACGCTTTCTACGACGTCCTGCACACTCCCATTGGGAGCCCGCACGCTTTCTACGGCGTCCTGCACACTCCCACTGGTGTCCCCTACATTTTCTACGGCGTCCTGCGCACTCCCACTGGGGTCCCGTACATTTTCTACGGCGTCCTGCACACTCCGATTGGGAACCCGCACGCTTTCTACGGCGTCCTGCGCACTCCCATTGGGAGCCCGCACGCTTTCTACGGCGTCCTGCGCACTCCCACTGGTGTCCCGTACATTTTCTACGGCGTCCTGCGCACTCCCACTGGTGTCCCGTACATTTTCTACGGCGTCCTGCGCACTCCCATTGGGAGCCCGCACGCTTTCTACGGCGTCCTGCGCACTCCCAGTGGGAGCCCGCACGCTTTCTACGGCGTCCTGCGCACTCCCACTGGGAGCCCGCACGCTTTCTACGGCGTCCTGCACACTCCCACTGGGGTCCCGCACATTTTCTACGGCGTCCTGCGCACTCCCATTGGGAGCCCGCACGCTTTCTACGGCGTCCTGCGCACTCCCATTGGGAGCCCGCACGCTTTCTACGGCGTCCTGCGCACTCCCATTGGGAGCCCGCACGCTTTCTACGGCGTCCTGCGCACTCCCACTGGTGTCCCGTACATTTTTTACGGCGTCCTGCGCACTCCCACTGGGGCCCCTACATTTTCTACGGCGTCCTGCGCACTCCCATTGGGAGCCCGCACGCTTTCTACGGCGTCCTGCACACTCCCACTGGGGTCCCGTACATTTTCTACGGCGTCCTGCGCACTCCCATTGGGAGCCCGCACGCTTTCTACGGCGTCCTGCGCACTCCCACTGGTGTCCCGTACATTTTTTACGGCGTCCTGCGCACTCCCACTGGGGCCCCTACATTTTCTACGACGTCCTGCACACTCCCATTGGGAGCCCGCACGCTTTCTACGGCGTCCTGCGCACTCCCATTGGGAGCCCGCACGCTTTCTACGGCGTCCTGCGCACTCCCATTGGGAGCCCGCACGCTTTCTACGGAGTCCTGCACACTCCCACTGGGGTCCCGCACATTTTCTACGGCGTCCTGCGCACTCCCATTGGGAGCCCGCACGCTTTCTACGACGTCCTGCACACTCCCATTGGGAGCCCGCACGCTTTCTACGGCGTCCTGCACACTCCCACTGGTGTCCCCTACATTTTCTACGGCGTCCTGCGCACTCCCACTGGTGTCCCGTACATTTTCTACGGCGTCCTGCGCACTCCCATTGGGAACCCGCACGCTTTCTACGACGTCCTGCACACTCCCATTGGGAGCCCGCACGCTCTCTACGGCGTCCTGCACACTCCGGTTGGGAGCCCGCACGCTTTCTACGGCGTCCTGCGCACTCCCATTGGGAGCCCGCACGCTCTCTACGGCGTCCTGCACACTCCGGTTGGGAACCCGCACGCTTTCTACGGCGTCCTGCGCACTCCCATTGGGAGCCCGCACGCTTTCTACGGCGTCCTGCGCACTCCCACTGGTGTCCCGTACATTTTCTACGGCGTCCTGCACACTCCGATTGGGAACCCGCACGCTTTCTACGGCGTCCTGCGCACTCCCATTGGGAGCCCGCACGCTTTCTACGGCGTCCTGCGCACTCCCACTGGTGTCCCGTACATTTTCTACGGCGTCCTGCGCACTCCCACTGGGGTCCCGTACATTTTCTACGGCGTCCTGCACACTCCGATTGGGAACCCGCACGCTTTCTACGGCGTCCTGCGCACTCCCATTGGGAGCCCGCACGCTTTCTACGGCGTCCTGCGCACTCCCACTGGTGTCCCGTACATTTTCTACGGCGTCCTGCGCACTCCCATTGGGAGCCCGCACGCTTTCTACGGCGTCCTGCGCACTCCCATTGGGAGCCCGCACGCTTTCTACGACGTCCTGCACACTCCCATTGGGAGCCCGCACGCTTTCTACGGCGTCCTGCACACTCCCACTGGTGTCCCCTACATTTTCTACGGCGTCCTGCGCACTCCCACTGGGGTCCCGTACATTTTCTACGGCGTCCTGCACACTCCGATTGGGAACCCGCACGCTTTCTACGGCGTCCTGCGCACTCCCATTGGGAGCCCGCACGCTTTTTACGGCGTCCTGCGCACTCCCACTGGTGTCCCGTACATTTTATACGGCGTCCTGCGCACTCCCACTGGTGTCCCGTACATTTTCTACGGCGTCCTGCGCACTCCCATTGGGAGCCCGCACGCTTTCTACGGCGTCCTGCGCACTCCCATTGGGAGCCCGCACGCTTTCTACGGCGTCCTGCGCACTCCCACTGGGAGCCCGCACGCTTTCTACGGCGTCCTGCACACTCCCACTGGGGTCCCGCACATTTTCTACGGCGTCCTGCGCACTCCCATTGGGAGCCCGCACGCTTTCTACGGCGTCCTGCGCACTCCCATTGGGAGCCCGCACGCTTTCTACGGCGTCCTGCGCACTCCCATTGGGAGCCCGCACGCTTTCTACGGCGTCCTGCGCACTCCCACTGGTGTCCCCTACATTTTCTACGGCGTCCTGCGCACTCCCACTGGGGTCCCGTACATTTTCTACGGCGTCCTGCACACTCCGATTGGGAACCCGCACGCTTTCTACGGCGTCCTGCGCACTCCCATTGGGAGCCCGCACGCTTTCTACGGCGTCCTGCGCACTCCCACTGGTGTCCCGTACATTTTCTACGGCGTCCTGCACACTCCGATTGGGAACCCGCACGCTTTCTACGGCGTCCTGCACACTCCGATTGGGAACCCGCACGCTTTCTACGGCGTCCTGCGCACTCCCACTGGTGTCCCGTACATTTTCTACGGCGTCCTGCGCACTCCCACTGGGGTCCCGTACATTTTCTACGGCGTCCTGCACACTCCGATTGGGAACCCGCACGCTATCTACGGCGTCCTGCGCACTCCCATTGGGAGCCCGCACGCTTTCTACGACGTCCTGCGCACTCCCACTGGTGTCCCGTACATTTTCTACGGCGTCCTGCACACTCCGATTGGGAACCCGCACGCTTTCTACGGCGTCCTGCGCACTCCCATTGGGAGCCCGCACGCTTTCTACGGCGTCCTGCGCACTCCCATTGGGAGCCCGCACGCTTTCTACGGCGTCCTGCGCACTCCCATTGGGAGCCCGCACGCTTTCTACGGCGTCCTGCGCACTCCCATTGGGAGCCCGCACGCTTTCTACGGCGTCCTGCGCACTCCCATTGGGAGCCCGCACGCTTTCTACGGCGTCCTGCGCACTCCCACTGGGTTACCGCAGACCTTCTACGGCGTCCTGCACACTCCCACTGGTGTCCCCTACGTTTTCTACGGCGTCCTGCGCACTCCCACTGGGGTCCCGTACATTTTCTACGGCGTCCTGCGCACTCCCATTGGGAACCCGCACGCTTTCTACGACGTCCTGCGCACTCCCATTGGGAGCCCGCACGCTTTCTACGGCGTCCTGCGCACTCCCATTGGGAGCCCGCACGCTTTCTACGGCGTCCTGCGCACTCCCATTGGGAACCCGCACGCTTTCTACGACGTCCTGCACACTCCGATTGGGAACCCGCACGCTTTCTACGGCGTCCTGCGCACTCCCATTGGGAGCCCGCACGCTTTCTACGGCGTCCTGCGCACTCCCACTGGTGTCCCTTACATTTTCTACGGCGTCCTGCATACTCCCACTGGGGTCCCGCACACTTTCTACGGCGTCCTGCGCACTCCCGTTGGGAGCCCGCACGCTTTCTACGGCGTCCTGTGCATTCCCACTGGGGTTCCGTACATTTTCTACCTTGTCCTGCGCATTCCCACTGGGGCCCCGTACATTTTCTACGGCGTCCTGCGCACTCCGTTTGGAACCCGCACGCTTTCTACGGCGTCCTGCGCACTCCCAGTGGGAGCCCGCACGCTTTCTACGGCGTCCTGCGCACTCCCATTGGGAGCCCGCACGCTTTCTACGACGTCCTGCGCACTCCCATTGGGAACCCGCACGCTTTCTACGACGTCCTGCACACTCCGGTTGGGAACCCGCACGCTTTCTACGGCGTCCTGCACACTCTCACTGGGGTCCCGTACATTTTCTACGGCGTCCTGCGCACTCCCATTGGGAACCCGCACGCTTTCTACGACGTCCTGCACACACCCACTGGTGTCCCGTACATCTTTTACGGCGTCCTGCGCACTCCCACTGGGGCCCCTACATTTTCTACGGCGTCCTGCGCACTCCCATTGGGAACCCGCACGCTTTCTACGACGTCCTGCACACTCCCATTGGGAGCCCGCACGCTTTCTACGGCGTCCTGCGCACTCCCATTGGGAGCCCGCACGCTTTCTACGGCGTCCTGCGCACTCCCACTGGGTTACCGCAGACCTTCTACGGCGTCCTGCGCACTCCCATTGGGAGCCCGCACGCTTTCTACGACGTCCTGCACACTCCCATTGGGAGCCCGCACGCTTTCTACGGCGTCCTGCACACTCCCACTGGTGTCCCCTACAATTTCTACGGCGTCCTGCGCACTCCCACTGGGGTCCCGTACATTTTCTACGGCGTCCTGCGCACTCCCATTGGGAACCCGCACGCTTTCTACGACGTCCTGCACACTCCCATTGGGAGCCCGCACGCTTTCTACGGCGTCCTGCGCACTCCCATTGGGAGCCCGCACGCTTTCTACGACGTCCTGCGCACTCCCATTGGGAACCCGCACGCTTTCTACGACGTCCTGCACACTCCGGTTGGGAACCCGCACGCTTTCTACGGCGTCCTGCGCACTCCCATTGGGAGCCCGCACGCTTTCTACGGCGTCCTGCGCACTCCCACTGGTGTCCCGTACATTTTCTACGGCGTCCTGTACACTCCGATTGGGAACCCGCACGCTTTCTACGGCGTCCTGCGCACTACCGTTGGGAGCCCGCACGCTTTCTACGACGTCCTGCGCACTCCCACTGGTGTCCCGTACATTTTCTACGGCGTCCTGCGCACTCCCACTGGGGTCCCGTACATTTTCTACGGCGTCCTGCACACTCCGATTGAGAACCCGCACGCTTTCTACGGCGTCCTGCGCACTCCCAGTGGGAGCCCGCACGCTTTCTACGGCGTCCTGCGCACTCCCACTGGGGTCCCGTACATTTTCTACGGCGTCCTGCACACTCCGATTGGGAACCCGCACGCTTTCTACGGCGTCCTGCGCACTCCCATTGGGAGCCCGCACGCTTTCTACGACGTCCTGCACACTCCCATTGGGAGCCCGCACGCTTTCTACGGCGTCCTGCACACTCCCACTGGTGTCCCCTACATTTTCTACGGCGTCCTGCGCACTCCCACTGGGGTCCCGTACATTTTCTACGGCGTCCTGCACACTCCGATTGGGAACCCGCACGCTTTCTACGGCGTCCTGCGCACTCCCATTGGGAGCCCGCACGCTTTTTACGGCGTCCTGCGCACTCCCACTGGTGTCCCTTACATTTTATACGGCGTCCTGCGCACTCCCACTGGTGTCCCGTACATTTTCTACGGCGTCCTGCGCACTCCCATTGGGAGCCCGCACGCTTTCTACGGCGTCCTGCGCACTCCCATTGGGAGCCCGCACGCTTTCTACGGCGTCCTGCGCACTCCCACTGGGAGCCCGCACGCTTTCTACGGCGTCCTGCACACTCCCACTGGGGTCCCGCACATTTTCTACGGCGTCCTGCGCACTCCCATTGGGAGCCCGCACGCTTTCTACGGCGTCCTGCGCACTCCCATTGGGAGCCCGCACGCTTTCTACGGCGTCCTGCGCACTCCCATTGGGAGCCCGCACGCTTTCTACGGCGTCCTGCGCACTCACTGCGCATTTCTACGGCGCCCGCTACCGTCGCACTTTCTACGGCGTCCTGCGCACTCACGGCGTCCTGCGCACACCCACTGGCGTCCTGCACGCGCACGCTTTCTACGGCGTCCTGCACTCCCATTGGAACACTCTACGGCGTCCTGCCCCATTGGGAACCCGCACGCTTTCTACGGCGTCCTGCACACTCCCACTGGTGTCCCGTACATTTTCTACGGCGTCCTGCGCACTCCCACTGGGGTCCCGCACGCTTTTCTACGGCGTCCTGCGCACTCCCATTGGGAGACCGCCCGCTTTCTACGGCGTCCTGCGCACTCCCATTGGGAGCCCGCACGCTTTTTACGGCGTCCTGCGCACCCTCATTGGGGGCCCACACACTTTTTACGGCGTCCTGCGCACTCCCACTGGTGTCTACATTTTCTACGGCGTCCTGCACTCCACTGGGAGCCCGCACGCTTTCTACGGCGTCCTGCGCACTCCCATTGGGAGCCCGCACGCTTTCTACGGCGTCCTGCGCACTCCCACTGGGTGTCCCGTACATTTTCTACGGCGTCCTGCGCACTCCACTTGGTGTCCCGTACATTTTCTACGGCGTCCTGCGCACTCCATTGGTGTCCCGCACGCTTTCTACGGCGTCCTGCGCACTCCCATTGGGAGCCCGCACGCTTTTCTACGGCGTCCTGCGCACTCCACTGGTGTCCGCACATTTTCTACGGCGTCCTGCGCACTCCCACTGGTGGCCCGCACACTTTCTACGGCGTCCTGCGCACCCCCACTGGGAGCCCGCACGCTTTCTACGGCGTCCTGCGCACTCCCACTGGGGTCCCGTACATTTTCTACATCGTCCTGCGAACTCCCATTGGGAGCCCGTACGCTTTCTACGGCGTCCTGCGCACTCCCACTGGGAGCCCGCACGCTTTCTACGGCGTCCTGCGCACTCCCATTGGGAGCCCGCACGCTTTCTACGGCGTCCTGCGCACTCCCACTGGTGTCCCCTACATTTTCTACGGCGTCCTGCGCACTCCCACTGGGGTCCCGTACATTTTCTACGGCGTCCTGCACACTCCGATTGGGAACCCGCACGCTTTCTACGGCGTCCTGCGCACTCCCATTGGGAGCCCGCACGCTTTCTACGGCGTCCTGCGCATCCCACGGGAGCACTCCACGCCACGGCGTCCTGCGCACTCCATGGGCCCGCACGCTTTTCTACGGCGTCCTGCGCACTCCCACTGGGAGCCCGCACGCTTTCTACGGCGTCCTGCACACTCCCACTGGGAGCCCGCACGCTTTTCTACGGCGTCCTGCGCACTCCCACTGGTGTCCCGCACGCTTTTCTACGGCGTCCTGCGCACTCCCACTGGGAGCCCGCACGCTTTCTACGGCGTCCTGCGCACTCCCATTGGGAGCCCGCACGCTTTCTACGGCGTCCTGCGCACTCCCACTGGGAGCCCGCACGCTTTTCTACGGCGTCCTGCGCACTCCCATTGGGAGCCCGCACGCTTTCTACGGCGTCCTGCGCACTCCCACTTGGTGTCCGCACGCTTTTCTACGGCGTCCTGCGCACTCCACTGGGGTCCCGCATTTTCTACGGCGTCCTGCACCTCCCATTGGGAGCCCGCACGCTTTCTACGGCGTCCTGCGCACTCCCATTGGGAGCCCGCACGCTTTCTACGGCGTCCTGCGCACTCCCACTGGTGTCCCGTACATTTTCTACGGCGTCCTGCACACTCCGATTGGGAACCCGCACGCTTTCTACGGCGTCCTGCGCACTCCCATTGGGAGCCCGCACGCTTTCTACGGCGTCCTGCGCACTCCCACTGGTGTCCCGTACATTTTCTACGGCGTCCTGCGCACTCCCACTGGGGTCCCGTACATTTTCTACGGCGTCCTGCACACTCCGATCGGGAACCCGCACGCTTTCTACGGCGTCCTGCGCACTCCCATTGGGAGCCCGCACGCTTTCTACGGCGTCCTGCGCACTCCTACTGGTGTCCCGTACATTTTCTACGGCGTCCTGCACACTCCGATTAGGAACCCGCACGCTTTCTAAGGCGTCCTGCGCACTCCCATTGGGAGCCCGCACGCTTTCTACGGCGTCCTGCGCACTCCCATTGGGAGCCCGCACGCTTTCTACGGCGTCCTGCGCACTCCCATTGGGAGCCCGCACGCTTTCTACGGCGTCCTGCGCACTCCCATTGGGAGCCCGCACGCTTTCTACGGCGTCCTGCGCACTCCCACTGGGAGCCCGCACGCTTTCTACGGCGTCCTGCGCACTCCCATTGGGAGCCCGCAGACCTTTTCTACGGCGTCCTGCGCCCTCCCATTGGGAGCCCGCACGCTTTCTACGGCGTCCTGCGCACTCCCACTGGGAGCCCGCACGCTTTCTACGGCGTCCTGCACACTCCCACTGGGGTCCCGTACATTTTATACGGCGTCCTGCGCACTCCCACTGGTGTCCCGTACATTTTCTACGGCGTCCTGCGCACTCCCATTGGGAGCCCGCACGCTTTCTACGGCGTCCTGCGCACTCCCATTGGGAGCCCGCACGCTTTCTACGGCGCCCTGCGCACTCCCACTGGGAGCCCGCACGCTTTCTACGGCGTCCTGCGCACTCCCACTGGGATCCCGCACGCTTTCTACGGCGTGCTGCGCACTCCCATTGGGAGACGGCACCCTTTCTACGGCGTCCTGCGCACTCCCATTGGGAGCCCGCACGCTTTCTACGGCGTCCTGCGCACTCCCACTGGTGTCCCGTACATTTTCTACGGCGTCCTGCACACTCCGATTGGGAACCCGCACACTTTCTACGGCGTCCTGGGCACTCCCGTTGGGAGCCCGCACGCTTTCTACGGCGTCCTGTGCATTCCCACTGGGGTTCCGTACATTTTCTACCTTGTCCTGCGCACTCCCACTGGGGCCCCGTACATTTTCTACGGCGTCCTGCGCACTCCGATTGGGAACCCGCACGCTTTCTACGGCGTCCTGCGCACTCCCATTGGGAGCCCGCACGCTTTCTACGGCGTCCTGCGCACTCCCACTGGTGTCCCGTACATTTTCTACGGCGTCCTGCACACTCCGATTGGGAACCCGCACGCTTTCTACGGCGTCCTGCGCACTCCCATTGGGAGCCCGCACGCTTTCTACGACGTCCTGCACACTCCCATTGGGAGCCCGCACGCCTTCTACGGCGTCCTGCACACTCCCACTGGTGTCCCCTACGTTTTCTACGGCGTCCTGCGCACTCCCACTGGGGTCCCGTACATTTTCTACGGCGTCCTGCACACTCCGATTGGGAACCCGCACGCTTTCTACGGCGTCCTGCGCACTCCCATTGGGAGCCCGCACGCTTTCTACGGCGTCCTGCGCACTCCCACTGGTGTCCCGTACATTTTCTACGGCGTCCTGCGCACTCCCACTGGTGTCCCGTACATTTTCTACGGCGTCCTGCGCACTCCCATTGGGAGCCCGCACGCTTTCTACGGCGTCCTGCGCACTCCCAGTGGGAGCCCGCACGCTTTCTACGGCGTCCTGCGCACTCCCACTGGGAGCCCGCACGCTTTCTACGGCGTCCTGCACACTCCCACTGGGGTCCCGCACATTTTCTACGGCGTCCTGCGCACTCCCATTGGGAGCCCGCACGCTTTCTACGGCGTCCTGCGCACTCCCATTGGGAGCCCGCACGCTTTCTACGGCGTCCTGCGCACTCCCACTGGGAGCCCGCACGCTTTCTACGGCGTCCTGCACACTCCCACTGGGGTCCCGCACATTTTCTACGGCGTCCTGCGCACTCCCATTGGGAGCCCGCACGCTTTCTACGGCGTCCTGCGCACTCCCATTGGGAGCCCGCACGCTTTCTACGGCGTCCTGCGCACTCCCATTGGGAGCCCGCACGCTTTCTACGGCGTCCTGCGCACTCCCACTGGTGTCCCCTACATTTTCTACGGCGTCCTGCGCACTCCCACTGGGGTCCCGTACATTTTCTACGGCGTCCTGCACACTCCGATTGGGAACCCGCACGCTTTCTACGGCGTCCTGCGCACTCCCATTGGGAGCCCGCACGCTTTCTACGGCGTCCTGCGCACTCCCACTGGTGTCCCGTACATTTTCTACGGCGTCCTGCGCACTCCCATTGGGAGCCCGCACGCTTTCTACGGCGTCCTGCGCACTCCCATTGGGAGCCCGCACGCTTTCTGCGGCGTCCTGCGCACTCCCACTGGTGTCCAGTACATTTTCTGCGGCGTCCTGCGCACTCCCACTGGTGTCCCATACATTTTCTACGGCGTCCTGCGCACTCCCACTGGGAGCCCGCACGCTTTCTACGGCGTCCTGCGCACTCCCATTGGGAGCCCGCACGCTTTCTACGACGTCCTGCGCACTCCTACTGGTGTCCCGTACATTTTCAACGGCGTCCTGCACACTCCGATTAGGAACCCGCACGATTTCTACGGCGTCCTGCGCACTCCCATTGGGAGCCCGCACGCTTTCTACGGCGTCCTGCGCACTCCCATTGCGAGCCCGCACGCTTTCTACGGCGTCCTGCGCACTCCCATTGGGAGCCCGCACGCTTTCTACGGCGTCCTGCGCACTCCCATTGGGAGCCCGCACGCTTTCTACGGCGTCCTGCGCACTCCCATTGGGAGCCCGCACGCTTTCTACGGCGTCCTGCGCACTCCCACTTCTTCTTCTTCTTTGTAGCCACAGAGAGGGGTTCTGTCATAGGTTCAGAAACTCGGCCACTAGCACTGGGTTCGTCCACAGATCCATTGTCGTCAATGTAGTCGGTCTTTTCGGGCAATTGAACAGGTGCGCAGTAGTATGCCCTTGACTACCGCAATCAGGACACTCGTCAGGTTTGCTGTTGTCAATCCTATGCAAGTATGACATAAGCATGGGGGAGTGTCCACAGCGTAACGATGCAAGGGTGCACCTGGCACGCCTGCCAAGTTCCATCTCTGTCTCGGAGACCTTTGGAGGTGCGACTCCCAGGATGGGGTTTATGGCAACTGTGCTCAAGTGTTCCTTCACGAATCGGGTATGCTCCGCGCGCAAGAGACGGAGGCGTTCTTGTTGTGCTTCGGTCCATCTCTGCACATCTACTTTCGACGGAGCATCAGCGAAAGGCTTTCTGATACATCTCTCTCTCACCGGGTTTAGTACTCTTCGCGAAAGATGATTCGGCTGCTTCACGATGTTAATGTAAATTTGTTGCGCCTGGAGTTGGCAGTGGTCTCTAACTGGCAATATGCGAGCTTCGGCATGTAAGTGCTCTATTGGAGAGCTTTTAGAACAGCCTGTTGCAATTCGCAGAGCACAATTTTGGACGCGCTGCAGCTTGGACCAAGAGGTGTCCGACACGATGTGCTGCCAGACTGGCGCAGCATACTCCAAGGCGGGTTGCACAATAGCCTTATACGTGGTCAGGATCGTTTCTTTATTGCATCCCCAGGACGTTCCACCGAGAGCACGCAGGACGTTGAGTCTTGTTTTCACTGTGGCTTGCTTCTGCTCAGTGTTCTTATGAAACCTCAACGAAGGATCCAACACGAGTCCAAGCAGCTTGGGGAATCGGGTGGCCTGCAATTGAGTTTCGTCCCATTTCATCATAGGATGGGCACTGTGCTCTGCATTATCAGTGGAAAAGACGGTGACGGACGATTTGGAGGCAGAGACTGTGAGCATTTTGCGATCGAAGAAACATTTCAACTCGATCAAGTAGTCATTGATCTTACTGGTGGCTACCTTAATGTCGCGATCTCGGCACAGAATAGTAATATCATCCGCGTATGCAACGACCTTGATGTCTTGAGGGGGAACGGGCAGATCTTCTAGATATAAACTGAAAAGTGCAGGCGATAAAACTCCTCCTTGAGGGACACCAGCGGCGATGGGGATGCTATTGGAAACAAGTCCCTGGAATAGCACATTTGCCCGACGTCCTTTAGTGAAGGCAGTTATCCACCGCTTCTGCCATGGCTTGATGGTAGATTTCAACAGACTCTCTGATAGTAGGTCTAGATTGACAGTGTCAAATGCCTTTGTTAAGTCGAGGGCCACACCAACAGTACGTTGGGGTTTGATGGCATTGAAGCCGTCCAGCACATAGCTCACAATTTCCAACAAGGCCGTAGTGGTGGAATGTAATTTACGGAAACCATGTTGGTGCTGCTGTTGGCAGTCAGTTATGCTCGGCAAGCTCCTCCACAACCAGTTTTTCGGCAATTTTGGCGATGGGTGAGAGCAGACTGATCGGCCGGTACCCTTTAGCCGTGGATGGTGACTTTCCCGGCTTCGGCAGTGGAATAACACGAGCCACTTTCCAATTTTGGGGTAAAATACATGTACGAAACGATGTATTTATGACGTCAGCAATAAAGGGCAGTAGTTCACTGGGCAGTCTCTTCAGGACTGCAGGGCTCAAACCGTCTGGCCCTAATGCCTTCGAGTTGCTCATCTCCTTTATTGCCTTCTCGACCTGTGCAGGCGTGACTGCATCATCTACATCCATGAGAGGCAACTTACAGAGTTCCCGTACAGTTATTCTGTTCTGCTTCTCTCTTTTGGTTCTAGTGATGAAAAAATGCTTCCCAAGAGCATTTGCGGCCTCATTCCCTGATTTGAAGACTCCACCTTCAAACTCAATCGTGGAATTGTCCGCGGAGGTGAACTTTCCGGAGATCCTTTTCAAGGCCTTCCACGTTGCTGCTGCATCATTTCTGAAGTTCATCTTCTCAGTGAACTTTTCCCAAGTTTCCTTTTTGTGCCTGTCAAGGTCCTTCCTGATCTCATTATCCAGCGCAGCGATGTCTGGGTCAAGATGATTTGCGGCTCTCTTTGCGTCCCTTGTCCTTATCTTCTGCAGTGTTTCCCTGGTGACATTGGGAAAGAAGGTCTTAACGCGGCCTTCAGGGATCGCAGCTTTCATAGCCTTCAAGATAGCATCAGATAGCTTCAAGATAGCTCCCACTGGGAGCCCGCACGCTTTCTACGGCGTCCTGCGCACTCCCACTGGGAGCCCGCACGCTTTCTACGACGTCCTGCACACTCCCACTGGTGTCCCGTACATTTTCTACGGCGTCCTGCGCACTCCCATTGGGAGCCCGCACGCTTTCTACGGCGTCCTGCGCACTCCCACTGGGAGCCCGCACGCTTTCTACGGCGTCCAGCGCACTCCCATTGGGTTACCGCAGACCTTCTACGGCGTCCTGCGCACTCCCACTGGGGTCCCGTACATTTTCTACGGCGTCCTGCACACTCCGGTTGGAAACCCGCACGCTTTCTACGGCGTCCTGCGCACTCCCATTGGGAGTCCGCACGCTTTCTACGGCGTCCTGCGCACTCCCACTGGTGTCCCGTACATTTTCTACGGCGTCCTGCGCACTCCCACTGGTGTCCCGTACATTTTCTACGGCGTCCTGCGCACTCCCATTGGGAGCCCGCACGCTTTCTACGGCGTCCTGCACACTCCCACTGGGGTCCCGTACATTTTCTACGGCGTCCTGCGCACTTCCATTGGGAGCCCGCACGCTTTCTACGGCGTCCTGCACACTCCCATTGGGAGCCCGCACGCTTTCTACGGCGTCCTGCACACTCCCACTGGGGTCCCGTACATTTTCTACGGCGTCCTGCGCACTCCCATTGGGAGCCCGCACGCTTTCTACGGCGTCCTGCACACTCCCATTGGGAGCCCGCACGCTTTCTACGGCGTCCTGCACACTCCCATTGGGAGCCCGCACGCTTTCTACGGCGTCCTGCACACTCCCACTGGGGTCCCGTACATTTTCTAC
The DNA here is from genome assembly GCA_029168955.1 of Aplectana chamaeleonis. Classification (NCBI taxonomy): domain Eukaryota; kingdom Metazoa; phylum Nematoda; class Chromadorea; order Rhabditida; family Cosmocercidae; genus Aplectana; species Aplectana chamaeleonis. The sequence continues at coordinate 136,694 of JAPDOI010000278.1, read as the reverse complement.
GGCGTCCTGCGCACTCCCACTGGGTTACCGCACACCTTCTACGGCATCCCGCGCATTCCCACTGGTGGCCCGCACACTTCCCACGACAACCTACGCTTTCCCACTGGTGGCCCGCACACTTTCTGCGGCGTCCTGCGCACTTCTCAAATCCTATTTACACCAACCGTCTCAAAGAGAGAACAATCTTGGCCGGAAGCCTATCATTAGTTGTGTTGATTTTCATTAGTTCATTTTCGAAGCTCAGTGAGCGTCGGATGGTTTACAATAACATGTTTACATGTTTTTACCCGTCTTGACTCTCAATTTTGAGGGTCCGCTAAAATTGAGCTTTCAACTCCAAAATTGAATAGGAGCTAGCTGCATCCACTTCCAGCCTCCTGCCAAAAAATTAGCTTCCTAGCTCAATTTTAAGTACTGCAACAAGATCGTGAACGCCGTCTGAAAAAAAAAGGAGAATAACAGTTTTTCGACCAAAATCACGTGGTTTTCTCCATTTTTCTCGAGCGCCAAGGAACCATTCCAAACCATCTTTGGGTGTATACCCCAACTTTTTACGCTCTTTCCGATGGAGGAAGAACCGCATCTTCACAGTCACTCCGAACGCCGATTTCGTAATCGCAGAGTTGCGCTTGGGCGAGTTAAAGCCAAATCTGGTGCGCGCTTCGCGCGCACCACAATTATTTAAAAATGACGCAATAGGCTGGCTTGAGCTGATAGGAATTATTCGTAGTGGAGAATTCATGGTGAGGATGTAGAACGTTTCCTAACTTTTAATGGACAACAGTGGGCAAAACTCTGAGGCCAGATTCATATTTGCATCAACCGTGGGTTTGTGGATTTGGGTTGGGTTTCGCGCCAGCATTAGCGCGCGTGTGCACGAGCTAAGCCCAACCCAAATCGACAAACCCATGCCTAACGCAATGATGAATCCGGCCTCTGCTGGCGTATGCCGAGAATTATTCGGGGACGTTTTGGACTTTCGATAACAGCTCACTAATCATAAGGCTTCACAACACCCGGGTGCAAACCTAGTTGGGTGGGGTCGCTCAGGATACGAGGGAAGAATGAATGATACACTATCAAAACTCAAAGCGTTTTGATGAAGTTTCTGTAAGAACAATGACTGATGGCACTATCAAGTAGCAGATACCGACAGAAGTCTACATTTTGACCTCCAACTACACAGGTTTGCATCGGGACCTCCGGGTGGGTGAAACCATTTTGTGGGCGCGTTAACCTTCAAAGGTTCAAAAAAGTTCGATTTCCAATTAGTATTGTTCAAACAGAAGTGGTGAGAGCGCGGGTGGGAGAGGGTATGTCAGCGGCGGTGGTTTGCGGGCAGTGTTCTGCGCAACAGTGACCGCAAATTCACCGCAGGTGGCAGATGCGGCTTGGCATTGGAGCGCGATATTTTTCGACTGCTCGCCGCAGTGGTAAGTAAAACCCTTGCTCAGGAATGCTCTAAATTGAGGAGTTTCCCAGCGAAATCGTGGTAGTGAGTAGAAGGTAAGCCAAAGATGGAAATTTCACCTTTAGGATCTTAAAAATTGCTTTTTTGAAAAAAAAATTACCGTTCTCCAATTTCGACCGGAGGCGCGGTTTTGGACAACGGCAAAACGTGTTTTAGGCGATTTTTTTCGTGATTTTGAGGTGGTGGGAGGGGTGTTAGGTATCAGATTGTGGGGAATTTCATGCAGAATCTGAATCTTTTTTCAGAATTTTGAAAATTTGAAATTTTATGGGGGGGACCGTTGTCCAATTTTCGAAGTGAAGAATTTAAGCGGTAATAGGCCCGATTAATGATACTAACTCGTCTAAAAATTTGTTTTATGTGCTGAAAAATCGAATACTGCCTAAATTATGTCTATTATATCGTTGTGTAAAGATACTTTTCTCACAAGTACTGTTGTGGTGCTGTACAATTGTTCTCTTTGATCTTTTTGTTGCTATTACAATATTGGGACAACCACGTCCGAACCCCTCGTTCCACGACCTGTTTTCTTCACAGAAATAGAGACGCAACTGAAAACACCCCCGACTTTTACAAATTTTGGCACGAAGTTTTCACGTCCCCCCCCCCTGAACAAATCTAAATTTCGAAAACTTTTACGTCCCCCCTGTTGTCGAGCTGGACAACGCCCGCCTGACCCTGTCCACACCGCAAGAGGGTAAAATGAACAACTCAGTGGCCTGATCACAGCGCCACGGCTTCATAGTATAGTGGCACAGACTATAAGTAAAATATTAGACGTTATATCATTGCCTCCCTCGCACCTGTCTCAGTTCGACTCGACTTGGACGGTTGGCTACGACACACCATTGCTAAAAGGGTATGTGCCTTAGTTAACCAGAAGTGTGAAGTGATTTAATGTTGGTAACCGGCTGTAAATATGAGAACGTTCGTATAAGAATCGAGATGACAGAACAGGAGAAATCTGACATACGGATTTTATTGGTTTAATTGGTAGAGAATGGTCGGAAACCCAGCCGCCCAGAGCTTGAGATGTTTTAAATGATCCGCTGGCACCCTGAGCCCTGAGGCGAAATGCGCCGTGAAAGCTTTCAAAAATCATAAAAAGTTTGTATAAACTCATTTCAATCATGGAACACTAAAAATATGCTATATCGGGAGTCAGAAAACCGAATTTTAATTCAAATTCATTAAATCTTGCGAATATCACTAAGTTCATTTTCAAATTTGCATTTCACGGGTGCGCCCTGACACTGGACATTATGCGACTATGACAAATCGAATCACCGGTATCGATAACCCCTTGTTCCATGCCGAACTCGTAAAAAAGTTAGCTATTTCACAACATGCAGCATCAAACTTCAGTCAATCACTAATACAAATTCCACGTGAGTTGACGAATCTGATTTCTGGCACAGATAACTTTTCAGTAGCGAGGATAGCTTTAGGCATCTTTCATAGTCCCCACCACACGCGCGGGATGCACGGTGGGCCATGAAACATTTCAGGCTGCCGCCCATCCAGCGCCGCTATAGCGGTGCCGCCCAAACAGCCATGACGGTTTCACTTTTGAATCACAACAAGCTTCTCAATTTAAGTCAATTCCACCATAAATATGTAGTTCTGTTATTATACGAAAATGAAAGCCAGGAATTTCTGCGCATATCACAGTTGAGGCCCATTTTTAACCCGCACCCCCATGGCGAAGCCGCCGAACACTTCATAGTTGCCTCCCGCTGGCCCCGCGGTTGCGGCGAAGACTATGAAAGATGCCTTGGGCGTAGGCCTGCTACTTTAACCGTCAATCCCCGATCGTTATCAATCGATCGCTTCCACTTTGGTATGGACATCTGCCGTTTTAGAGCGGACGCTGTCGATGGATAGCACTGGCTTAAATAAATTATACTAATATGTGTGTAGTGTGTGTGTAATGTAAAGTTCATATGTATAGGAATATATGATAGAATACTGACATCCCATAATAGGAATATACATCAAGTATGGACAATGACATAATTGCCAATTTTATAATTATATTAGACCCCATCTTCAGATTACTCGTGGTAGGCTAATCAAAAGAGGAAAGGTATGAAGAAGTTGACAAAGTTCGTTTCGCCCCTGGCCTCAGACGAACTTTATCAAACAGCTCGGCCGGTTCTCCTCAGTGAGGAACAGAACTGTCGATGGAAAAGAAGGATGAATACGAAAGCATGAGCCGAGCAGAGTGAAGTAGTGTTAGAAACGTTAGAAAGAGGTATTAGGGCAAGAAGCTATAGTATACTATCAATATCAGAATGAAGTCCATATGATCACAAGTCCTTATTTTGGACAGTATCGAACACCGACCTATCAACAGTGAAGACTTAGTATGTTATGCTTTTTACCAATTGTGTTATACTTTTCTTATCTCTTAGGTTAAACTTATATGCTATCATTTTTTTATAGATGCATTTTATCATATTTACTTCTACGAATTCTGGTGTATATAGGTTTCCAATTAAAACTGTTTTCATTTCAGCCTGTCTCCCCCCTCCACTTAAAGGCAGCATACACGCTCGCAAGCATAGTCGAGATAGCAGCATAGATAGGTCCGCACGGCCCGTACTATGTCGTCAACGACGTTTGAAGCGCTGAAAACTGTCCAGGATGACAATATTTGACAATGTTTGAGCAATCTTGAATTCCACGCCCGTATTTTCACACCCCTTTGAGTAACAGAATGAGAATAGATACTTGTGAAAACATGTGATAATTGAGAGGGATAGAACTATCAAATGGGAGTGAACGAGAGAAATAGCTTGGTTTACTTGAGTATAACATGTCTGCATATCTATTGACTCTTGTCCACTTTCGAGAATGCCGCTCTACTTTGGCTGACCTCTTGAAATGGGGGATTTTATCAGTGCACAAACATGTTATATTGAGGTAAATCGAGTTTTTTCTCTACTGCACTCCCTTTTTATAGTGCTATCATTCTAAGTTATCACATGTTTTCTCAACTTTTGATTCTCATTCTCGTACTCGAATGGGAGTGAAAATAGGGGCGTGCGAGACAGGATTGCTCAAACATTGCGTATTATTGTCATTCTGGATGGTTTCCAGAGCTTCGAAGTTCGTTGGCGACTTGCTAGGGGCCGCGTGGGCCTATTTATGCTGTTGTCTCGACTATGCTTGCGAGCGTGCATGCTGCCTTTAAGCGCAATACACGCTCAGCGACAAATTTTATGATTTCCTTATAATTATAAATGGACCCCACCTGCATTTCCCTCGTATTAATCCCGCCATGAGCGAGACACACGAAGCTCTCTAGCACGCCCACAGCAAGAAGCCGTTTCTCCACTCCCCTTCGACGACCTCTCGAGCTGAACAGTGAATACATGCGCAATGGGACTTGACTACACATAATGGGGGGGGGGTCGAAGGAAAGAATTTATAAAATTACTCGTAATGGGAAAAATTATAACTTGTATGAGGGATATTTCTTTGACTCCCCACTGTGTTGTTTCCGCGATAATTCCAGTCGAAAACCTCACCTTCCTTGATTCAGTTTCGCTCCCGTGCATCGGTTCCGGATGGGAAACCAAGGAAAACTCATCATAGCTTCGGCACCCGAAGTTAGGGATTCTTGGAGTCATAACTCCGTTCGTAGGGTTTTAAGCGATTCTATAAGCATTTTTGTAATCAGCTCGTGACGCCAGGCCAAACAGAGGTACTTTCAACCGATTTCTCGGGTGTCCTGTGTATTTAGGTTACTGTATAGACCCGAGATGCATTCAAGTTTGTTTGATTACGAATCCGAATGCGGGGCGCATCCAAATGGGACTGAGGACGCCAAGCTTCCATTTCGATCTTATTCGTCTAAACCTTCCACTTCTAATAAATTAGACTATAATCATGTTTCAAACTTCACTAGATAACGTATTACTTTCATTCTACGCATTGATAACGATACAATGTTCTGCTATACAATAAATTTCGATAACGAATGACGGAAGGCTACTAGAACACAACTATCCAACACCCGGAGGATCATTTACATGTACATAAAACGGGGCTCAACAATGTCAAATTAGATGCACAAAAGATCAAACATGGGGACGCTTTTGCAATAACTGCAGGTATTGGGGTGAGACATAAGCTAACAAAATAAATAACAATAACATACACACCAAAAAATGTACAATAAACATGTATTACAAACAAGGTTTCATATAGCGACAGACTTCTAACTGTAGTTGTCTGGATCATAATTGGGTGAATAGGGAGAAGACGGAGTGTACTGAAAGCATCTTTATCGAGAATACCTATAAAATTCGAAAACAGACAAAAACTGAACTTACGTTCGGTGAACTGGGACTGTATTGTGGTGAGCTGGGGCTGTACTGTGGCGATGATGGAGAATACTGAAAAAATGCATTCAGTGACAGCAAGTAAGTAATCGAAAACTTCAGAACGAACCACTGGTGACGACGGATTTCCAGACGGAGTGTACTGTGGCGAGCTTGGAGAGTACTAAAACAGTATGCTATTGAACGAAGATGTTATTAATAGAGATTGAGATTCGAAAACGTTCAATCGCGCACCTGAGGGCTGCTCGGTGTATACACAGGGGAGGTAGGGCTGTACTGTGGTGAAGACGGCGAATATGATGGGGAAGCATCTGGACGAGGGGAACTGGGCGAATACTGAGGCGACGATGGAGAGTACTGAGAAGTAAATCATCAATTTTGTATAGGCTGAAACCAGCGACTCTACCTGAGGGCTGCTTGGACTGTACTGCGGCGACGTCGGACTGTATGTCGGGCTGGTAGGTGAATACGTCGGAGACGTTGGAGAATATCTGTAAAAAGCCAAATTTTGATGAAACTAGAAGCAATGGCTGCGCTCTTTAAAAGCATAATGAATCGAGTCACGGACTAAATGTTACACACGTGAGCACGGCGTATTCCTGATCAGTAACATTGGAAGGTCAGCATTAAATACCATTGTGACGCACTACAGCTCGTGCATATGAGCAGTATAGCTCGCGTAGCCAGAAAAAGGATAGCTGCGGACATTTCAGCAGACTGCGCTGCGTCGTGTGCGCCTACGAGAAATGTGGTGATCGATCGGTGCACGCGACAGGCGCGCGGCCAGCTGAGTGGTCCGTAGCTATCCCTTTCGCGGATACACCCACCATATGAAGGCTACTGCGCAGTTTACGATGAAAGGGCGATCAGGCGCGTCAAAGCCATAAGGCCCTAGTTATACACCAGCGGAATGAAAACGTCTCGCGATGACATTGCCGCCGCTTGCTGCGTGAATCTGGGATTCGTCTGCAATGTTGCGTCTTCGGCGTCTTTGACGCAATACTGCGGACAAAAATTTCCAGGCGTTTTTAATGGTATTTTATCGGTTTTTTCGCTTCTGACACTTTTTATTTGTAGAATAGCACTAATAATCAAATCCTCTCGTCATTACAGTGCTCGTTATGTCGTTTTGGTAATGTTTTAACAATTTTGAATCTGAAAAATAATCAGCTGGTGGAAATTGGCAAATTTCCAACAGGGCAGGTCCCGTAAGGATGCAGTATACGGTGCCGCGGCATGTATAACTGCTCTGTGCGGCCTTCCGGCGCGTTTTTCTGCGACTACTGTTTCTTTTGACATGCCTGAGCGCAGTTAGGGCACATATAAGTGATAGTTGTCTTGCTATTTCCGCAACGTCCCGCCGGTGTATAACTAGGGCCTAAGCAAAAGTTCCATCGCCAGTGTGCTCGCCATTCACATCCCAGAGAAACAACTCACCGTGGACTCGATGGGCTATAGCCACTACCACCATAGCTGGGACTAGTTGGACTATAGGTAGGTGAGGTTGGTGAATACGTAGGAGACGTAGGTGAGTACCTGGAATAACTCCGTAAGATATCATGCCAAATGACTGTAAAGAGGCTCAACTCACGTAGGGCTTGTAGGGCTGTAAGTTGGAGACGTTGGAGAGTAACGCGGACTGCTAGGAGAATACCCAGGACTGGTGGGAGAATAGGATGGCGAGGTAGGAGAATAACCTGCAGAGAGAAGTGATTATTTCTGAAAATTGGGTAACTCATATGCTTAGAAATCTCATACTAGGACTAGTTGGACTGTAACTGGGTGACGTGGGAGAATACGATGGTGAAGTCGGGGAGTAGGATGGAGATGTTGGAGAATAACCTGCAAAATATACCGAATAAACTGGGTAAAACAGTAACGGACATCCTCAAACTCACTTGGACTTGTTGGACTATAGCTTGGAGAAGTCGGAGAGTACGACGGAGAAGTTGGAGAGTAGTGGGGACTTGTAGGCGAATAACTCGGACTCTGTGCCCCGAATGTAGGGCTAGTTGGAGAGTATCCCGGCGACATTGCACCTCCATAGCGAGGAGTCGCTCCGGTAGGTGACATTCCTCCCAACGGGTCGGTTGGGGAGGTCGGCGACCATCCTCCATCCCTGTCAATATATCTCAATAGTAGAAAATACATATGAAGGAGCTTTTCTCTTTGTGCTACAAAGAGAAATGTAGCCAAGCACAAACCCTCCATATCCAGGGGACATCCCAGTTTCAGAGTGGCCTGATGGTGAGAAGCCAGCAGCCCCTGGAGTCATTCCACTACCGATCGGCGACCACGCAGCGCCATATCCTGGAGTCATTCCGCCATTCCATGGCGTCTGCACAGGAGACATCGATGAGCTGCAAAATATTTATTCAACGACATAGACACCACACCTGACCGACTTGCATAAAAGAAGCTGACCTGGCAGGGCTATGCGCTGCACCAAACTGGCCAACACCTCCATACATACCCATCATTGTTGACACCTGAAGGCAGAGTGATCTTTATACTAATATCCTGAGAAGTAATCGCCCCACATCTCGCCCAACCTTCTACCACTACGTATACAACTGTAGATAACATCTCCAAACTGTTCAAAAGGCAACTGACAGAATGTACCCGCTTAGCTCTGGGCTAACTAAACAATTTGCAATGTTTCTCCCTGTTTCTTCCATTACAATACTCGAGGGTCTGCCTTCGAGAACAGTTAGGGAAAGTTGCACAAAAGAACATACCTCAATGCCATACTTACACTTCTCCGCGTCCAAAACCAAGTCGAACGCTCCTGTTCCTGCCTTCGCAAGCTGGCCAAGCATAATATTTTCGGACACTCCTGAAATGGTTACTCAGTTTGCGTACCCTTGCGCTTCATAAGGTGAACGCTGGACATCAATAAGCTCGAATTTTCGTGAAATATAACCTATGAAGACATCACCGGCTCTAGTCAGTTAATAATAGAGCTTCTGAACAACTTTTTTTCGAATGTAGAGAACCAAAATGCTGCAGAAATGAACCCGTCTAGACTGGTTGCGTGATATCGCAGAAGAATGCCCACAGCGGGTAAATCCATACCTTTGACAGGATCCGTCTCTGCATGCACTGCTGCTTCCATGAGAATATCTACAGTTTCCTCGAATGAACAACGCATTAACGCTCCTACTTCTTGTCGGTTGATACCGTGACGAGTGATAGCCATCAAATGACCTAAAACGAGTGAGATAGAATCGCGAACCGAAATATCACATTCGAAAAAAAAACCTTTTGCCGTCATAACATCACAAAGAAGAGCTAAGTGCCGATAGTTTACATAAGACCCGTCGAACGAGATGACATTATTCATCTCACGCTCAATAGCCTTACGCACAGCTTCGATTCCAAGCACCTGAAATTAGCTCAAATACATTTTGCAATTGGGTGCACATCTCCAAAAGCAAAATAGACTTTCTCAGAACAAACTTAATAGATTCCAAGCAAAAGTCTATTGTATTCAAACCACAAAGAACTGCAAGAATTAAAAAAAGCAATGAAAAAAGAACTCACTACTAATTGAACCGCACCCATCCCCCGAAAACATTTTATTGGACCATTTTCGATACAATGGGTTATGCAGTTTCATGTACGTCCAGGGTGCCCAGAAAACGAGTCTAAGACTTCAAGCTTTTCTTGATATTTTGCAGTGAAACCATCCATATGAAAATAAGATTCCGTAAAAAAAAGCTGGACTGGAATTGTTAAACGTCGTGTCATATACTGTGCTTATCTGAGCCAAATTCCGGTGCGCGATTGCGTCTCGACACGCTTTACAGCCGCACGCGCTTGAGCCAGTCGGGTTTCCAGCGCCAAGGCCGACTCGATTTGGCTTTTTTATAAAATGTTCTCCAGCTTTTCTTCGTTTCCAGTTTCCGAAACCCACCTAGAGTCAGCAGATCGGCGGCTGCGGCGCTGGAAGCTCTTCTGACTCGGGAGCGTGCGGTCGCAAAGCGTGTCGAGACGCAATTGGGGACCGGAATTCGGCCCATACAAGCACAGTAGCATTCACACCGTTAAAAAATACGAAGGAGGGGAGATGTCGAGCCAGGGTTGAGCAGGCCGTTGTGGCAATTTTCGTCGCGGCTACGACCCCCCAAATTTTATTTTTTTTTTCAAAAATCCCCAAAATTATACGACCCCCCCCAAGGGGGCCCTGGGAACAAATTTTTTAAAAGTTTTAATTAGTGTCAAATTTTAAAGAAAAGCGAAAATTGTTGTAATGATTTTCAGGATCTAGATCGGTCGCGGCTGACGTGTGGACACGAAAGGGTCATGTATAGGCGCTTTTTTCCATTGGCGTGGACAATAAGTAGTTAGTCTCTTTCAACATAAAAATAGAGCTACCTTCCTTACTGAGGAGTTCCGGTGTAGCTGTATTGGAGCTGTAGAGAAAATTGTAGTTATTATTTTAAAAAATCATTTGAAAACACAATAAATGCGTTAAAAACAATTAATTTGCAAGCAAAACAAAGTGGATGAATTATGGAGAACACCCTAATACAAGAAAATAATGAAAAGACAAAAAAATCGAGAAAATATGATGAAAATGAAAGAAAAAAGATTCAAAAATTTTACTTTCCCTCCAAGGTGAAAAATTGCGTTGGCTGCGCGCGGGTGCAAAGTCGTCTCATCAGAGAGCGTCTGCGCAGGGCTTTCTTAGAGAACTTAAGGGCTTAAGAAAACTCCCATTACGTCGCGATCGAGTAAACTCTAACTTTTTTGTTGTCCTACGGTCCCCAACAATTAATTATAATGCAAAAATAGCTCCTAAAACGGAGTTTCAAGCGAAAAAAATAGTTGTCTCCTTTTCCAAAAATCTACATCTGGCCACATCGCAGGACACAACGGGATTCGGGTTTAGAAGGGAATAACTCTGCGAAGGTAGAGTTATGCGGGCATCAAAAACTTATACTATAGAGAATTTTATGTAGATTCCGAATCCTTATTTAGATTTTGAATTTTTTTTTATTTTCGACCGCCTTCATCCGTTGTCTCCTTTTTTTTTCGCGCCACGAAGTGCGAGATGATAGTGTATACGCCGGTTTACTGTGTCTACAAGTGATGTTGCGTTGTTAAACGTTATATTAGTCTTTAATGTTTTTTTTGAATAATGAAATCGTAAAATGTCCATTCACTAACACATTCACATCGACATCAACACTATTCTACTGCATTCAGGACTAATTATGCACATTTACCGTGCTTCTGTGTGGATTTGGAGGATATACTCTGCATTTATTCATTTATATAGAATTTGATTAGCTTCAATGTACGCGGAACACATTGCAGAACGCTCCAGCGCGTTGCACTCTTGCGCTGCTAGACAAACTGGCTCACGTTTTAAACAGCTTCTCTGAAAATAATCTGCTTTTTTATTGTTGAACATACATCTCACCCCGACTGACTAATCCTACCTCATTTTACCTTACCAAGTTATTTGGAAAAAATCCTATTTTTCTCCAAAAATTTTACGACCCCCCAAATTTTCAATTTTTTCCAAAAATTTCTGAAATTTTTACGACCCCCCGTTGTGGCGCGCCACAACCCTGCCCAACCCTGTGTCGAGCCGAACCGAACACGATCGCTGCTAGATTACAGGGTTAACTCTATAAAGATGGATAAGCACTTTCGCTTCAATAGTTCTTTCTGTCTTTCAAATAAAACCCATTGATGTGAGACGTGTGTATTTAAGCTCAAAAGGCAACAAGACTGAATTCAAAGATGAAATCAAACCTCGAAAATTTCGCAGATGTCGTTAGAAGTGGTGCGGACTGGATCGATATGCCGTTCTGAGAGAACCTGGAATGTAAGAGCTGCAGCAGTTGAAGAGCGGAACTCTAAATGTGAGGTACCTTGAGAAGTGCGGTCCCATCAGTTTCGAGAAGCCACTCGGAAATGGCCTTGAAACCACCCTCAGGAGTAATCACCACACGTTTCTTGTCATCTGTTGTAGGTTTGTGCATATACACTTTGGAAATTGCACCAATACCCTGAAATGGGAAAAAAATGCAATTGGTTTTCGGTCACTAAAAATTAAACTTTGTGAACTAGTATGAACCTGTAGAGTGAGATCCGACAGCATGTTCGATTCGATGCAACGCAAGAAAACGTCGTCCTCCATCTTGTCAACCTGTTCAACCTAGAGGAAATAGAAAATTAGGAAAAAAAACAGACAATGGGGGGAAATATAAAGCGTACTTCGGCGTTTTTATCAGAAGGTTGATTAGTGATACGTAGACGGAAGACAAGTTTGTCAGCGTTATCATCAGTGTATATGACGTTGAGGTCATCTCCGAATCCTTGCTGAATCTTGTCCGCTATATGCTCCATACTCAGTTTCTTATCCGTCATCCTTAAAATTGTTTACGTGCAGTCAAAAAAGAATGAAAAGAGTAAAAATGCAAAAAAAAACACCTCTTTCTGTCGAGTTCCAATCGAAGCACCCACGGAGAAGCACGGCTGGGATCAAAGTCGGCCATCTCATAGAAGATGCTAACCCATTCTTCATCCTCTTCTATACAAGTATTTTTTGGATCAGGATCATAATAGATGGCTGTGTTGGACACGACCTGAAAGAGTTATTTCTGAGGTGAAAGCAACTGCCAATCGAGCATAATGATTACCTTTTTGAGTGTCGTGTGTTCAAGTTTACACAGAACATCTTTAGCTTTCTCTGCATCCTTAGCAGCTGCTCCTTGAAGGAATACAGTTAGCGACGGAGTTTTAAGTTGTTTTGATACGTTGATAATCTCCTTCAGTCGAGGAACACCAAGGGTCACATTCTGAAATAGTGATATTGAGAAAGCAAGAAAGATAGAGATTAAAGAAAGGAGCGAGACAAACCTTTGCAGATACACCAGCATAATGGAAAGTGTTCAGTGTCATTTGAGTGGCAGGTTCTCCAAGAGACTGAGCAGCAAGAGCACCAACCATTTCACCAGGTTGCGCAATTGCTTGCTGGAAGCGGGTTTCAATTTCACCTGAAAAGCTATCAAGGTGAAGAATGGACGCTTCCGCTGATAGAATTGATAAAACAGACCAATCAACCAATCAAATGCTTCCATATTCAATTTATGAGTGGTCGCCATCTTCTTGGAGCACAGAGTCGACCGGATAAGGATATTCATCAGCAGTGTGGCATTATATTGTGCCTGAACACTACTGGTTGCCAAAGATCAACTAACAAAGGTGTCTTGAAGCACATGCGGCTATACCTGTTTCGAGATTTTGTCCTCGCCAGACACAATTATCAACTTTTTTGAAAGCCTCCGAACTCCGTCAATCACATGAAGAGGATTGAGACTAGTGGCTTTACTGAAATATCAACAAAAAAGGGTACGGTACCGAAGAATTGGAGGGTTGTCATTCAATTTGTTGAAACCGAAAAAAATGTTTAAACCCTCTGCATGAAGATAAAATTTCATCACTCATCGCAGGTGGGCGCGCGACGCTGCTCTCTCCGTCTCCCCACCACTCTCTCGCTGTCACTAACCTAAGCCCCACACACACGCGCATAGAAATCCTTGGAAATTAATTTTTTTATACAGCCGGAACATCTGAAATTACATTACCAGGGTGCGGCTGTAGGTTCCCAGCCTTACCAAAAGGGGGCTGAGAAACTACTAGTTGAGGGTCACACTAAGCAGATTCCCATTCAGGACCCTTTTAACCAACCCTCCCAGAAATATGATAGAATTTTACATAAAAACAAAATAGGCCATACGCAATAATGAAAGAGCTCAAAACAAAAATAAAACAGTGTAGTTTAAAGCGATCAATACTATTGAAAATATTAGGGAAGTCGGCAACGCAGAAAAACGAACCGTGTTTCCACATGGAAAATTTTTTGTGCATTCCAAATCAAGCGTTGAAGATTACATGGAAGTACAATCTTAGCATCGCCGGTAGGGAAAATCTTTCGCAGTAAACGACGATCCTCCTCTAGTTGTTGGAATTCGGCTTCCAGCTGAATCAAAAACATTCAGAAACCTTGAAAATCCACAAAAAGTCTGACACTTTGAGGTATACCTCTTTGGTAGCCTCTGGAGATGCCTGCAGTTCGCGAACTAGGTCTTCACTATAGTATTTCCGCAACGACTTTTCATCAGATAAATCGTTCTAAAAGCCGCTTCTTTACAGAACTCGAGGTATGACGATGCTATGAACTGGTTACTCTTTGAATGGAATACCTTGAAATCTCTTTCGAACAGCAGGTGTGTGGGTTTCATTGTGGGCATGTTTTGGTTTTCCACCCACATGCCATCAAGACCATCCTCACCATATCTGAGCTGGATCATCTGCGCCAACGAATTTCGGACCTGAACAAAAGTACATTTAGCGTCTCTCACAGAAACAAGACAACTAACTTACCGTTCCATCGTAGTTGACCATCACACTCTCCATAGCCTTTATAAGTCGACGTTGGATATATCCTGTTTCTGCAGTCTTTACAGCAGTATCAATAAGACCTTCACGACCTCCCATAGCGTGGAAAAAGAACTCAGCAGGAGTCAAACCAGCAAGGTAAGAGTTCTCGACGAATCTGAATGAAGATGAGAAGCACTTCACAGGCGAGGACCTCGGGGTAGAAAAACGAACCCTTTGGACTCCGGTCCATAATCGTCTTTAATAAAATGCGGCAACGTTCGATGTCGAAAACCGAATGGAATTCGTTTACCTTCAACGTTCTGCTGACCGACACATGCAATAACCTTGAAAACAGCATAAATTACAAATATCGCTCTCCAGTTTGGCAGATTATAGAAGGTTTGGCACTTAACCTAACACCTATACTCAGGAAAATAGCAGAATGTTAACAAAAAACTGTACTTTCAGAGCAAATTAAAGAGCTTGTATGAAATGCAAAAACAAGACAAGAAACTACTTTTGCTTCTGAATCGCATAATGGATACAACATAAAGCCCTACCTGGGAGATATTAATCTTTGATCCCTTCGATCCAGATACCACCATAGATTTGAAATTGTTGAACTCTAGAAAAGTTACTACCCACTTATTTTTCGGAATACAGTTCCTTTTCTCGAATTGAAGAAAGCTTAGGGGAAATTCAGCAGAAAAGAATCAAACCCAAAACGATGGCATTTCACTGAAAAGAGTCGTGACTGTGTTTGAGCTCACCAGAAAGTGACTTCTGCGCGGAACTTCCAGTCCTATCACGGGCATCGTTCAGAATTCTGTTCACTTTATTCTCGAAGGTTTGACGCAATGTGTTACCGGGAGTTGGCTCCAAATCATCATTGTGAGCCCTTAAAACTATTATGCAAAAAGAGCAGGTACTGACTGATAAGCAGGCAAAAGTGAACTGACTTTTCGATGACGTCAATCACATCAACTTTTGCCTTCCTAATGGTATCCTGAATGTCGCGATACGTTGCTTGATCAGCAATAGTGTCACCTGAATCAAAACTAAAAATTATACACCGTGCTTTGTCGTATGGCAAGCTAAAGGCAGCGAAATATTCACCAATTCCAATTGTATGACCTTCTCCAATCAGCCAGGCATTGATTACCATTTGGATGTGCGAGTAGAACTTTGCCGCAACCTACAAAGCATACATTCTTTGAGTGAAATTGGCGGCATACGTTTACTAAGTTACCTCGTGACCCAACTCCAATGCGACGACATGCAAAAGATTTCCAGCTGATCGACCAACAGTTCTTGAGCAAACAATCCCAGAAATGAGCTCTCCGTGCTCAACAAGGACCTAGAGCGAAAGTGTATCGAAGAGTATCGGACAATGTCCTTAAATGAGTCTCACTTTTGTGTCACCCGGAGAAATCCACTTGTATGGACCACTATCCTCGTCATCAGGATGAGTACTGTGGGTTCTAAGCACATTCACATTTCCAGGAATAATCAGTGAGAAGAGCTGTTTGCCTGTCCACAGCGGTTTCGGCTTCATGATAGCCGGCTGTGGCACTTTACCCTCCCATGACGGTAGGTACATCAATAGATCCATCATTTTCGACTAAAACAGGTAAATTGTTGACATATCGTTCGGCGATGCCTTCATGATAAGAAAAAGTCCTACATAGTCAATGTACACGTCTCTTTTGGTCATCATACGAACGGCACACAATGTGTCCTGCACAATACCCATTACAGGTTTGTTGGCTTGTGGAGTGATCAACTGCCTGGAATAGTTAGCAGTCATGTATGGAAAACTAGCACATCAGGTCACACGGACAACACACCTTGGTACCATTGCGATTTCCTCAATTTCGGCTCTTGTTTCAAGTGACTGTGGAAGATGTAGATTCATTTCATCACCGTCGAAATCAGCATTATAGGGTGTTGTTACGGAAAGATTCATTCGGAAGGTGGACCAGGGAAGAATCTGAAAACGACTTCAAAATTCGTTACACAACTATGAAAATTCACAGGAGAACTGCCAACCTTTACTCTGTGACCCATCATAGACATTTTGTGAAGTGTCGGCTGTCGATTGAAGACAATGATGTCCCCATCTCGCATATGCCGCTCAACCCTTGAAACGTTAAACATTTGCCTATACTGACGGATGATGGGGCCATTATGTACAACCTGTAGCCTGGTTGGAGATGAAGATCTGCAGCTCTGGGATGATATCGAAGATCAACGCGTGCGCCATTTTCTCGGATGATGTACTTTGCACCCGGATACTGGGAGTCTCCTCGATTTACAAGCTCCTGCAGCCTAAAACAATTCCTCGTCAGTTTTAGGACCTGCCATATGACAAAGTCTTCAATCCATTTGAAGACGCTCTTCCTCTTGATAAGGCATGGCACCGTGATCGGCCCGCTACAGATGCGACCCTGCATCCAGTTTGGAAATTTGTGGGGCAGCCAAGATGAGTCATGACTGTGATTTCAAGATAAATAAAACATTTAGCCAAATTTGATGATTTTGTGAATAAATAATTACTAATTCATGTCCAGCTGATTCTGAATTCATTTCCATATATAATTTTACTCTACAAATTTAGAGTTTTTTTGTAACTGTACATAAAGGGTCAAGCGGGATTGCGAAAGTTCGCAACGGGAGCTGGAGGGGGTCGCAAAATTTCGTTGACGGGCAGATCATCTCCATGACTCATCATTCAACGCATATCGCCGCATTTGGCGTTTCGACTGGCGTCTCCGCAGCAACCCCCGTCTATCACGCACGCGTCTGGCGTATTCTCGACTGCCATTGTCTATCACTTACACTGGGTCTCCAGCGTACTCTGACATTCGCACAGCGCGGCGCTGGGGCATTTTCGGCATTTAGCGCGAGGCTGGGGCGCGATTGGTGGGCGGAGCACCCCTCAGCGCGAGGCCAGCGACTGCCTCTCAGCGGAATCTTCGCGAGACGGCGTGTTCCATGTGAGACCTGCTGAAATAGTTGAACGGCGCCGCGCTGGGGTAATAATTCATGGCCCAGCCTCGCGCTCTGCTCTCTGTCCTCCTCATTTCTTGGATTGGAGCGCAGAATTGAATCTGAGATTTTCATGTGGCCATTTTGGTCAGATTTGATTCCGAGACTTATTTTCTCCAACTTTCTGCTGCATTTCTTTAATTTTCTACTCTATGTACGTACCCGGGTTTGACACAAACCAACGACATGTATTTATTAAATTTTAACTAATTATACAGAGTAAAGTACTTACCGCTCTTGAGCTGAGCCTGACTTCTACAGCGAAATAGGAGGAAATTTTTCAATTGGACCTAACGGGTTTCGGACTTGCTAAACATTATGAAATTCAACAACTCAGTGTAGCATCTCTATCCATACTCTAACTCGATAATGAACCATTTTTTTGCATCAGGGGCCGGAGGGCAATGTATAATGAATTCGAAAACTCTCGAAAAGATGAAGAGTCATCTTTTTACATAACATCCATTCAGATCACGGCAGTCCTTCATGTCATTGTCATAAAAGAGAAGTGGCCTCACCATTTCTCTCCATTTTATTTTTCGCAAAACAGCTCCGTTTATATGACTCTACATAATATTTTGGAATCGGATTTGGTCACAAAAAACGTTTAAAACTGTTTCTACGGTTCGCGATGAAGAACTAATTTGTATAACTAAATTCTGTTCTAGTTTACGCCTATACCTCAGAGGCTTGCAGCAGGAGCTGGCGCTTGTGTTCGAAATTATGGTCCAGCTCAACGCAGAGCGGCACTAACACGCGTTTGAAGATCTTTGGTGAGTTGGAGAGCTCGAAAAAAATACGTTTCAGTCTCATTCCCACTCAAATCCTTTACAGATAGGATGGGCGCTGCGCTGGATTTCTCGTCGTGGGTGGCGTTCAGAATGGACTCTAAGGTACGTGAGTTCGCTAAGTTCGTCATAGTTAAACTTTTTTTGTATTAATGGCTAAAATAAAATGATTCTATTCAAAATCTGTTTTAGCATTGTGGTCAGCAGTCGCGGATTGCAGAGGAGAATGCAGATCATTGAAGAGAAGATTTGAATGCAGTCGCGGATTCAGTTATGGAAGATGGTTTCTTTCTGAATATTGTACAGCAGGTGATTGATATTAGGTTGGCCCGAGTTCTGCTTATCGTGAAAGCCAGCGAAGAAATTGTCCAAATTTCGAAATTATTGGGACAAACATTTTGCGCCAACAATGAAAAACACCTTCCGAGGCTCGGTAAACTAAGGGGTGTAGTCATGAGTACAACAAAAAATACAGTAAGTATCACAAAACATTGTTTTTTTTAATAAAAAAATTCGAACAATTGTCGAAGAATTCGCCTGGGGGAACTCAAATTTTCGTACATTTAGAAAAATTTGGTCTGTAGGGAGGTGGGGGCGTAACGATCCTGATTATCCGTCCCAGCCTACTGCGCGGCGAAAACTGCCGCGCGCGCGGCAAGACATGCTAAACGCGGCGGTTATCTCGTCGCGCGCGCCATTTCTCATAGGGTCGCGCTCATGAACAACAAATTATTCAGCTAAGCCGGTCTCTTTGTTCGCGAGGTGACGATTAGCGAGAAAATACTGCCGTGGAATACAATCCGCAGTATGTAGTTAACAAATAGATGGCACAATACATATAATTACCACTTGAATGACGGAAATGAGGAAATTTCAAATATTTGGAGCAAACACCATTTAGCCGATGATCAGGAGGTTAATGTCCAGAATTTCGAAACAATACCTCCTATAAGTAACATTAGAAATAGTCTGCTCCGTTATGTTTTGGAAGAATTCATAATATTTCACACCTTGAATTCTAGTGGTCGCAATATTATTTTCGACCGAACATGTAATGGGTTATTTGGTATGTTTAACACTAATAAAAATTCCGTTCTTTGATTTTCAAAAAAAAAATAGTGGGTTTCGATACCTTCATCGTAGTCGATGATTCAAATTTGGTCGACCCTGCCAGAGACGGTTCACCGAGGAGCTGATGACAAGTTTTTAGCTTTGGCTGCTGGAAAGGACCGCGTTATGTGTCGTATTCAACCACCAAAATATACTACGATTCTTAAAAATCAGCAAGTAAACATTGGATCAGATTGTCCAAAAAAATCGAATTCTTTCGAGTCTTGGTGCCGAAACGCGGAACAAAAAAAGAAGCCAAACTCGGAGCTCATCTGACTGAGTAAGCTCATTTGATAAAATGCCGTTTCCAACGAAAGTCATACCCGTTACTGAACTTCCAATATAATGAGGTGTGGCCGGTTTCTTCAGTTGGGCATCATGCTATCTTAAGGATGCTCAGAAAAATTGTTTCGGTTATTGCACCCTTTTTTCAGCGCTCAACTGAGAGAACCCATATGATCCGGTTCAGAAAAGTCTGCAGAGGTTTCGAAGATGGATTTGAAAATGTCATCGAACGAATGATAACTGGTATTGATTTCGTTGGAAACAGCGTTGCTGACTTGTCTAACGTTGTCATTTCCTATTAAGTTCCTTCAAAAGTTTCTGCATGGCGTAAGCCTCCACAACGATTCGAGCCATAATTAAGCTTTTTTGGATCGAATACGCTAATTTATACATGGCGCAAACATCAGATTGAGTAGAATAGACCGATGTATAAGTCGAAAATAGAAATGATATTCAATGGTCCATTAACAAAAGGACTTGCACATGAGTGCAAAGGAGTCTCATATACTGTGCCGAAGTGCCCAGCTAATCGAGATTTTCCCCTATTGAGACATGGCTCCAGTGTTCTGGTAACTGAAATCTGTCTTCAAGATCCGGATGCATTTCTAAAACCATCGTGTGTGATAAATAAAATGAAAGAAACCCAAACCGGCATAATAGAGTTGTCTAGTTCCTGTTTACCACCAAATTGATTGCTGGAAATGCTCGGGTCGGAAGCCTAACACCTAGGTCCACACTCTAATCATAATTCAAAGCTCCTCGAGTCAGATGTGGGGAGCTGCTGTCGCGCCCCAGTGAGATGTGTCGACACGCGCCGCAGGCGCAGCGCGCAGTAGGCTGGGACGAATAATGGGCATCGGGCGTAACTTAGTCGATGGCGGGGACAAGGGTTCTGCTTGACCCTGGAAGTTTAACTTGTCGGTCTGTGATCTTCCGATCACCCATGGTATCCCACTCGAAAGTGTAGCACTTCCTCTATCTAATGGCGTTCACTGCTACTAAAAAAACTCGACCTGCTTCGAATTTGCATCAGATTGAAAAAAAACCTCTTCCCATTAATAGGAGGGGCCCGCTAGAGTGGAAGGAACATTTGAATCCGTGATTACTAGGTTTTAATATCAACGACTTGAGAGCGCCCTACTTCAAATTCACGTGGTGTAGACACTGTCTTATCGGAATTGAATCTTTCGAAAGTCGATATTCGACGAAGTAATTATAATTAGATAAGACACTGCCCATTATGCTTAACTTTATGAAGTTACGCGCCCTAAAGTAAAATGAAGATATAGTAGAAAACATAATTTTTCCAGAAGTTCTCCAGAAAGGCCCAATAAGCACGTGAATTCCCAGGTCCCAGGTATTGTGTGTCTTTCTGTACAGATATAACTTACTGTGTTATTAATTACGAGTATCTGAACGTGCTAACGTGTATTTAAGTACATGCATTTCGAAAAATTATTTGTGGAGAAATTTCTCTTTCTAGAAAAGTCACTTCATTAAAACTCGTTATTGCGACGTAAATCTGGTGTTTGACGATTGAAGATCAGAATAAAGTATTGATAACAATTGTGTCATAATATCGATAATGTACTGTTGATGTAGTGATATGATAATATTTGATAGTACTGATAATAATGAATTGAGGAGTGGATACAATCGACGTGGTAGAAGAGACCGGCCCCGCGCTATCCTGCTAAAATGACCCAGCGCGGCGCCGTTGAAGTTTCAGCCTCGCGCTGGGGCGCGAACAGCGCCAGGCTAGGATGGGGGCGCCGCCTCGCGCTGTTTGCGCCCCAGCGCGGCGCTGTCCGAATGTTAGAGTACAGGGAGCTCTATCATCTCTTTGGCCATCGTGAAAACTGCCAACGGTTTTCCTCACCCAATAACTTGGGGATCGCAACCTAATCGGCTTCTTTTTAACTCAAGAAATGGATGAAGCCTTAATTTAGAGGGAGTTTTACCAGAAGTGTCTGTATCAAACGATGCGGTGATATTGGAAATAAGGCGAAGCTGGATTTGGACTTAATCTATTTATTAGTGGCTTTGTGATGTTTCAAACATTCGGAGAGGAAACACTGATAGAGCATTTGACAAACAATATGAGAACTAGAAAAAATCATCTGTACATTTGTAGATACGATTAAGTATGCAAGGAAGAATTTAGTCCCGAAATTGTTAAAAAAAACTTGGAAATACTGCTGTATCAATGTGCCAGGAGAGCAGATAAGCTATCTAAATATTGCTTACACTCACATTTACTTTCCCTTAAAGGCAGTGTTCACGATGATTTTCATTACCGAGTTTTGCACTCAAAACAATACGCTGGCCACCAAGTGTTACCAAAATTACGAAGGAACAGCTTGAAACCCACTAAAATGTCTTATTTCAGTGGCATTATTCTCTGGCCTGGACTGGTTGTCCGATTAGATGAACATGCTCACGGCGGTTGACACCGGTAAAAAATGGGGTTAAACAAAAATGGAAGAATATTTAAGGCAAAACAGGGTCCGAAGGAAAGAACAGAGCAACAGTTTCAGTGACAGTAAATAGGTGGGGCGAGAGCGGAGAATTTGGTGCCCTTCTAGACGTTTTTCTCGATTTCTTCGTCATTTCAGTTCTACCCGGTGACCGAACAATCGGTTTAGTGATTAATCTCAAAATGAAGATTATGGTGAACACTGCCTTTAATCATTCGAAACAGTTCCTTTGAGGAGCATACTGTGCCAGTAAACTCGCAAAGACATTATGTTTATCCTGATCTAAAGATTTCCATTGCCGCGTCAGTCGAGGAGAGTACAGAACTTATTTTTCAAACGAATTGTGGTGGAAGATTTTCTTGGATAAAATGTATACTATTCATTTCACTTGACCATAACAGCGTTGAAAATCTGATGAGGACCACTAATACTTCCACTGACAAACCCACATGCAGCCCTGTTCAGTGCCCGTAATAAAATATTCCTACAAAACATTAATAACCGTCCTGTTTTCCATTAATTTTCCGTGATAAACGCAGAATTGCATACAAGACTCGAAAATTACTGTAAACCCCCTAATCCATCATTAGTGTGGCACTCGAGACATCCTTTCGACTGAGGAACACTTGTGCAGTGTGATTACGTGCTCCAATGCTATAGCACTACGCATACGCGGGAGCAATTGACGCAGGCGCCCTCGAACTGTCTCGTCGTTTCGTGCTCTCCGCCCTCGGCAGAATAATAGTCATGGGGATGAGCTGCCCAGCAACCCAAAAATTTTGGCCCGAAAATCAAAATTTATGAAAGTGATTAGAAAATAAAAATAACGGTTCTTTAATGCCATAAGGTACCTTTTCAGTACTTTGCAAAAAAGTCTGAATCAATCTCTAATAGAACAACTCTCCTTAATGAGTAGTTTCCGGAGAGTTCTATAAAAATTTTGACATTGACAGTTCAAAGTTATCAACATTGTACCCCAATGGTGACCTGCTTTCATATATAATATACACAGAACACGCGCCTCAGAGGGGAGGGGTTGCGAAAAAATTGGAAAAAATGATGGTGGGGGTGGCTCCGATTTCGAAAAATCACGCAACGCCCCGCTTGGCCCTGGGTGAATACCAACCACTTTAGCGTGGTGGTCGGCAAGAGATGCGCCCCCCTCCCTCCAGGTTCTCAGACCTGAATGCCTCCCATAATACTCCTCTGAACCCCTCCAATTGATGACTAATTTCTTCAGGATAGTAAAGACAAAAAACCCAAAACTGAACATAGAACTTTACACAATTGATTATGAAATCCACCGACTTGTCAATATTGAAAGGCGTGACGATTTCTGGGAATGTCAGATTCTGTGCAATCGTTCGCGGCACGCCAACAGTGTCAATGGGCAGATTTGGATCAGCAGTGATGACAGTTCGGGCAGAGAAATCCACACGTTTACCTGAAAAAAAAAACAATCTATGGTATATATTTCTCCTGAGAACCACGACAATGCAGGATCGACTGAATATACTCAGTAATAGGGCGGACAACACATATGTGAATAACGCGGTTCTGCATAGATTAGAGTACGAAGAGAAAAATTACGAAAGCTAATAAAAGTGTTCACGAACCCATGAGATTTCCTCGGATTCGGCCTTCCTTTCCTTTCAACCGCTGCTTCACAGATTTCAGCGGCCTTCCGCCTTTTTGTGTAGCCTTCAAATGCAGATATTCCAATAACAAACAATGAAAATCATAGTACCCTGAAAATTACCGTTGGAAGACCAGGAATACAGTTATCGACAAGGGTGGCCACGTGGTACTGCAACAACTTGACATCATCGGCTATGACATGAGCAGCGGCCCCATTTGCTTCATTACTAAAACTCAGAGATATGTTTTGAAAATAAGCACTGCATTCGCTCCATATTCACGGACTTTCTCAGCTGAATATTTGTCTTAATAATATCAGAGAGCTTGTGTGTCAGGTCGTCTTGATTTCGCGCTGAGCCAAAGGTGACAACTGCAGGGCGGACTGCAAGAGGAGGCACCGGCAGGACCGTGCAAATCATCCAATCAGGACGAGCAAAGCGTGGATCCATGCCTGAAAAAGACTTCTCTATCAATGATGTTCGGTACACTATAAGATAACAAATTTTGTCACCTAAGATGAGGCAGTCCTCATCGCTAATCTGCTTGAATATTTCGAGCGCACGCTCCGCGGTAAGGAAAATTTTGCGCTCCTGAAAAAGAGGATAGTTGCTATTTTGAAGAAACAAAGGCGAAAACAATCGATTAAAGATGGGGCCGCCGTCACAGTACCCCGATGAGCCGTACTCCCACCTATTCGGTTTGTATATAAAACACGCGAGACCGGGACAAAAGCTATCCTGAACAGGCCGTCCTCAGTCCTTTCTAGTTAGTCCCACCCGGTTGATATGGGCCCAAAACACGTGAAATATAGTTTGCGCGTTTCCACAAAAGCTCACTGACGACCTAGGAGGGACTACATAGGATGATCGGCCAAGTATGACGGGGGCCTAAGGCCAAATCCATGACGTTATGCCGTACTAGCACCATAAAGTAGAGTCCTAACCAGGGTCAAGCAGGGCGTTGGGTAATTTTTCGAAATGAAGCGACCCCCCCTCTCCATCAAAAATCTTCTCCCGAAATCCAAAACTTTTGCGATCCCCCAAAGCGCGACTTCTGAGCAGGATAAATTTGATAACTAACGCTGAATGCTTTGTCAGTAGTCGATTTCAAGCATCTAAAACCTGCGCAATGTAACGACCCCTCGCTATGTTGATCGAAAGTATCGAGAATTTTCGGGATATCTCCACCAAATTTTCATTTTCGGGCCAAAGTTTTTGCGACCCCCCGCCTCCGTTGCGGAATTTCGCAACCCCGCTTGACGCTGGCCCTAACAGCAAATGTCAGAACAACCCGCCCACCCCCGGAGACAATTTATTTGATGGGAAATGAGGGGGGTGCTCACAGCATATCTGACGCCGTTTTCTGTTCTTTGATCTAAAGAAATTGCGCTGCTTTCGCTCTGACCACGAGAATAAACTGATTTTTGCTCTTTTCTGATCAAATATGAATGGCTGAATGTACTCTTACGAAAAATCAGAGATGAACTGTGTGAGGATGCTGGAGAACAGATATGCATATAGCCTAGAGATGAGCGCAAACAAAAGCTGATAAACTATGGAATAAACTTTGTTCATTAAATGTTCAGCACCCGCTGAAACAAGCGGTCCTTGGAGAAACCCACAAAAGCAGCACTTGCAATCTGCACCACCGAACTACCCCCTGTGGAGTATCAGGCCATTCTCCCTTAAAAACTTTTTGACACAGGTAAGAGAACTTCAGATCGAAATGAATTTTGGGATGAAGTCAAAACGAAAGGAAGGAATGATCTACAAAATTCATAAGGAGTATTGAAGAAGTCTTAAAAATCACTGATTAGTAGAAATATATGGATAATCAACTCACCTGCATATCCTCGTTTTCTTTTTTCCACTCGGCATTTAAGTCAATTCCCGTGCGTCGGTATGAAGGCTGATATCGACCGCATCCACTTGCCTTCACAACTTTCTCGCCATCCTCTCCATCCTAGAATGAATAAGATACATCGTGGAACAGTGGAGTTTACAAATATAAAACCTTGAACTGAATCACCTCGGGATTCACGTTTTCAACTTCATTGCCACCATCACAAACAACTTTTGTCTTACATATGTCATATATCATTGTTAGTCTCCTTCGAGGATTTCCTTAAAACATTTTCAATTTTTTTTCAAAATCGAGACTTATTAAAGACATGAACACCTTGTGTTTTTCTGAGAACATCTTTGATACGTTGATTGTCCTTATCCAACAGTAACTTGCTACAGAAAAAGCAGACACAACGAAGCACCTGCAGTTCAAATGAATGACGATCTTACTGGTAGCGAAAGGGGCTCGTTGGTGTAATGCACAAATAGGGATGGGGCTCGGGCCAATGTCAGTTTAAGGGGTCGTTTATACTTCCGCCTGGCGGCGCCGCGAGGCGTTCAGAGCTTTTCTGCTCGAACTCTTCCAACGGTGCCGCACGCGGCCGCCGCCTAGGTGCTGCCGCGCCGCCCGAGGAAAGCAGGCGGCGCGGCGGCCGCGTGCGATCCGCATTGACATAGTATGCTTATTTTGCTGTTATTTCATACACATTCTCAATTCTGTTCTTCTGATTCATCTCTAAAATTCCTTCCAAGGTCCTGGGCGTTGTTTAGAGTAGGCTGGGCTGTGAAAAGTTCTTTTTTTTGAAATCATTTTTCTAAAGAGAAATCGTTTTCGAAGACTATCCGCCTTCGGGTGCTGTGCTATGGTACGAAGAATCATAGATGTTTCTTTTGCACAGGAAATCACTGATTACAAGCGGCCTTGTATTTTGTCAGAGCTAGTCCAGGTTGTGTTTAACGTCATTCTGCGACGTCGCCGCGTAAATTCGACGCAGCCCGATTATACATCCTGGTGGCGCGATTTTTCAAGCGGCGCGGCGCGCAGCTCCGCGGCGGAAGTATAAACGACCCCTAATGATCCACGCACGGCGCATTTAGTTATGATTCTTCTCCTCTTCGTAAGAAGCCGGGGGGGGGGCGAAATAACGTGACACCACTTGATCGATGTTCATGATCATCATAACCTCTTCGCTTCTGTGCATGCCACGTGTGTTCGTCGCGGCTACCCCCGATCCACTGATCGACTATAGCCACACTAGGCCCGAGGATAGGCCCTTTTTCTATATTCGATCAACAAGTCGAAGAATGGGCGAACCTTGAGTATTTTTGTCAGAAATCCTATGTGGAACACTGGCCTCGCCAGCTCCATGTGTGCGAAGTGCCCCGGGCAGTCTGCTAAATTGCCGGCGCAAGTCATACATCTGGAACGTACTCCGATGGTGAACAATACGAAAAATGGAAAGTAGGCCCTGAGAGGGAGAAACACGAACCGTCCTCTCCGGTCAATCACTCCTTGTCGCGGATCCATCAAACCACCTTTCTTCGGCTTGCCATTCTCGTAAATTTCCGCAAACTCGATTTCACCAACGGACATACGTTTCTACAACAAGTATCACTCCCGTGTCTCGAGAAAGTATCGAGTGATAGCTAGAATGAAGACAAAAAAAAGATATTACGATTTCGTCTGGACTCAGAATTCCAAACTGAACTCTCTTGACCTGCCTCAAAGGCGCTCGGAAGTCTATCCCAACGAGAGCCATTATTATGCGCGAGTTGGCTGAAACTAAGACTATTATGATGACATTGCTAACAAACTGATTCAAAACAACGGCGTTCGTACCAAGAATATGAAGATCTCCCCTTACAGAAAAAGAACAAGAGTTCCATGGTTCAGAACGAAAAATAGGATATTGAAGGCACAGCCCAACTTCTGGGATAAAATTTGATATTATAATTCACCCACCGCGAATAGCAGCCCTGTCAAGCGCGAGATCTCAATTCGCTCAAATAAGTGAGAAACTACAGAAAGTGATTAACCACCGGAGGCCGGCTGGCGCGGCGCATGCGACGCAAATCTGCGGCGCGCGCGTCTAACGCGATTGGAGTACCATTATACACTAAACCAAAATCCTGTCCAGGCGAGAGAGTGTGATATACAGGGAAAGCGAGGCCTAGCTCCTCTTAATACCATACTGACAAACCTTGAGAAGTAAAACTAATACAATATGTTGTATGAACACTTAATTTCACACTTCTCTAAGGTTAAGAGGCGAAACTAGTCTCAGCTCTTCCTATTACAGAAGCAACATCACTAAGATAATCCACGAGACCAATCTCAACAACATTATGAGAAGCTCAAAGTGTGTAGAACAGACCATTAATAACATCTTTTAAACTGGTTTAGGAAGAACATCTTTTTCCAATTCCTAAGTAAGTGATTCCACTCATGCAAGGAAAAAACCGTCATTAATCAGTCCTAGGACTACAGAGGAATATTTTAGCCAACTAGTTAGCAGGAAGTCTTAGCCTTCTCCATCATCACAGTCCGCCTTAGGTTCGATCCATTTCATACTTAGAAAAAGATATATGAGATCGGATTTCTTATGAATAAATCACGCTAGCAACAAGATCAAACTTGGAGAACCTAGCGGAATCGACATGGCTGATAGATTTGAGAAACATTTCTGCAGAGCAAAACCTCGCGAACTACACCCCTCACCCTTCAAAGCTTCGGTATTACTCGTAATTTTTGAGGTTTTCGACGGTAGGCTAAGCCTAACTGCATTAGAAATAGCATGAATAACAATTCATTAGAAAACATCCAATATTCCATAGTCGCATGCCTTTCACGTATTCTACTACTTGAATCTGAGGAATCGTCTCAAGAAGATAAATCAGGTACAGCAGTGGAGCAATAAACTACTTTTCAACAGCTGTTAAGATTGGTCTTGTGGGTTCTGTTCCAAGGGAGATTTGCCACCTGCCGGTGGCAATTTGGAAAATCATTTTGTCCTTGCTGTAGGTCTAAGACCTTAAATAAATGACCCGTGCTTGAGTTTTCCGAAATGGCCGCGGGGATTTCAAAAATGGCATTTTCATTGCGTCACAAAAAGGTCATGGTGGTCCATCACTCATCAGGGAATTTCTGGGGGTGTCCAGAAAAAATTCGGATTCGGCTCTAAAATTGCAACTGTGGGTTTTTTTGGCGCTGAACCCGAATCTGGGATCTGTTCCTCGTCAGACTTTGGGCTACTGTGGGATGCAGTAGTCATCATTCCTCTTAACTGGCGTTGCTTACCTTACAGATTCAAAGATCAAAAACTGGACCTCAAATTCGTGTTCAGCGTCCCAAATAACATCCACAGTGAAATTTTCAGACAATTCTGAGACTTTTACCAAGCTACCGTATACCCACCGTAACCTCCCGTAATTTATCGAAAACCCCTACGTACAAGTTTTAAGGCGATTTGATCGTAGCATTCTCGAAATCGTCAGAAGTCGCGTTTGGGCAGCAAAATTTCCCCCATTTTGAATCTCCGGACCAAATCAGATGGAATTTTCAAACATTGACAAATGGGTCTCAGGTTCGTAATCAGCACCCAAAACAACCCCTAGAACCAAGTTTTAAGCTTAATCCAAGACATTTTTTGAAGTCCCTAGAAATTGTCATCCGTGTACCCCTTTTCTCCTGGCAAAGCTATGAAAATGTCCACTTTTGTGAATCTCTTGTAAATCTCTGTGGCATTTAGCCGATTCTGAGTATGGAATACGGGATCACTGTCCTCCCCATATTAAAGTTGCATCTCGAAACTCCATCTTACGTGTGCAACCCTACCTTGTTAGTGATGTTTGATTTGATTCGATTTGATTTATTACGACGTTTAAGACAGCGGAATGAAACATGAGTACATACATACAATGGTAATGGGATTTGAAAGTAAAGTGCTTCTGCAATAGGAAGAGCTGAGACTAGTTTCGCCTGTTAACCTTAGAGAAGTGTGAAATTCAGTGTTCATACCACTTATTGCATTATTTCCACTTCCCGAGGCTCGTCAGTAGTGTATTAAGCAGAGCCAGGCCTCGTTTCGCCTCTAAAGGATTTTGCTGGAGTGTACAATCGTGCTCCAATCGTGTCAGACGCGCGCGCCGCAGATTTGCGTTGCATGCGCTGCGCCAGCCGGCCTCCGGTGGTTAATCACTTTCGAAACTACAGGGAAAAAGTCGGCCCCGCCCACAGTACTCCGACAGAAAAAAGGCTTCGGCATAGTGGCAAACCTGCGAGCGAGCAATGATGAAGGGTGGGGAGCACTACGCAGTTTGACCGCGCCCCCCAACCGCAACGCTGCGACGGAGGGGGAGGGGCAGAGTGGTTTGCCCGTCGCGGAAATCGCTAGCTCGCGGCGACAAGCGCGAGTCGATTATGATTTTCAAGCGAGTTTGCAAGTTGCTACCGATTTGCAGCTTCTTTGCTAATCTCTGCGCTCAATTTACGATAGTAATCAATCATCCATAGCATTCAACAATTTTTGAATGATTTCAACTCTGCCAGCACCATCATTCAAAGTTTTGAGAGTTATGTTTTTTTCAGCTATTCGTCATTTCCAATGTGTTCATACAGAAACGCTTGTGTTCAGCCGTGAATGATGCAACTACCATCAGTTTTACATACCAAATCCATCTTTGCTGTCATGAGGTTAAAATGAACAAATATGTACAATGAAGATACGGTTACGTCCAGGGAGTAGAAAATTAGAAAAGTCTACAAACAAATACTGGAAACAACAGTTTCGAAAACAAATCTCACCAGAATAATGAAACGAAAGTCTCTAAATTGCATCCGCGCTCTAATCGAAATCACACTTCGCGGGATTGCCGGTGACACCGCCGCGGAATTTTTAAGGCCACGCCCCCAATTGCTCGCACCTTTGGCACTATGCCGAAGCCTTGACCGCGCACACCGCCCCGCAAAGTGAACGATGAGCTCTGCAGCAGTACATTTTGCCTCTGAGCATCCTCACACAAACCAATTTTTCCGTTTGCAAAGATTTTGACTCCCTATTCGGAACGGAACGCTTGATTTTGCCTTTAGGGTATAGGAGGCGGGCCGACTTTTCCCTGTAGTTTCTCACTTATTTGAGCGAATTCAGATCTCGCGCTTGGCAGGGTTGCTATAAACGGTAGGCGGACAAAAACATCAATTTTACCCCTGTAGTGAGACTGTGCCTTCAAGGAATCAACATCACTTCTCAGTTTCTCCCACTGAACAAACGACTCTGGATTACAGTGGTCGTTTTTTTGCCCAAACCACAGGGTGGTCGTTTGATTTACCGAGCGCGGATATGAAGTCGTTTTCTGTTTCGAAGGATAACGACATGTTATGATACACTAGTAGGCCGAAGATTTAGATTTGACTAAAACTGCCCAGGTGGTTCATTGTGCTGATCACAAATCAAATATTAATTTTTCGACTTAAGAAAGATTATGGTAGGTTTGACATACCAAAACCCTTCGAAAATGGGATAGGACAACGGATTCGTGATCAGCACCTCAAAGAATCTCTATGAGCAATGTTTCGAGCAAAATTAAGATTTGACTGAGAACTCGTACACAGGGTCAAACGGAGCGTTGCGCAGTTTTTCGATATCGGAGCGACACCCTATGAAATTTTTTCCAAAATCCAAAATTTTCGCCATCCCCCCGAGGCGCGATTTCTGGGCAGCTCATATGTGTTTATAAAAATGGTCAGACACCGAAAATTCGTCCAGTAATGGGGCTCAAGCGTCTAAAACCCGCGCGATGCTACGATCCTTCCCTTTGGTGACCGAAAATATCGAGAGTTTTCAGGACATCTTCACCAGCTTTTCATTTTTGGTCCGAAATTTTTGCGTTCCCCCTAACCTTCATTATCGAGCCAAAATTTTTGAGACCCCCCGTCGCGAAATTTCGCGACCCTGCTCGTACAACTACAGCTGTCTTCTTAAGAACTAGAAACAAGCCTCACATCCGTTTCCGGAGCTACAGGGTCAAGCCTGGTTGCAATTCGACGCAGCGAAGGTCTTCGAATCTTTGGAAAAAATGAAAATTTGGGGGTCTTAACGATTTGAAAGCAAAAGTAGATTTTCTTCAAACTACTTGGTGAGCTAAAATAGGGTAGTAATAGTAAGATTGCCAGTAATATTGGAACGCGAGAACAGATGTGTCTGCGAAGGTCGAGAAATTTTCAAAAAATCGTGGAAAGAGGGGGGATGGGCTCGTACTAGCTCCGCCGGAATCGGCACAACGGCCTGCTCAACCCTGCGGGGTTACAAATAGCCCACCTGGATGAAGTTTAGGCGAAATGTTTTCGACCTCTGGAGTTTGAAGAACGGGGAAAAGCCGAAAAATCCAGCAGGCAGATTTTATACTGGTGTCGGAATCGACACCTCACTTGATCTATTCCATGTCGAGAAATCATGTCTCAAGGTGGATGTAGAAATTAAGGTGGCATCTAGAGTTCTGCGAGCTGCGAGTTGCTCGCAGTGCGAGAGGTTGGGGATGTGGCCTTGAAACTCTCGCAACTAGCTTTCAGATTCTGCGAGTTGCGGGCAGTGCGGGAACCTGAATCAGGGTTGCGCATGAGATATTGCGTCATATTGAATCAGGGAATGAGTGGTAGTGGAGCGCGGTATTGTTTCGGGGCTACATCTCATTTCGTTGCTGTCCTGCCGGGCGATGAAGTGAGCTTGAAAATGCAAACACAGGAAATTAGGATGGAGACGGGCTTAAGGATATTGGAGCGATAAAAATTGGGAAGTTTAAGCTCAGTAGCATTGCATAGAATTTAAAATGAAAGTCTCTGAGCCTATTTAGTAATTAGCGTCGTTTAAAATTACAACAAAATGCAAGAAAATTTCAACTCTCATCTAACTAAAACTTCCATATAGGGTCACCCAGGATATGACGTGAATTTTTTCTTGAGAATTTTGACCACCAGAAAGATAGACGGTACAAAAAGGCTTGACCCTGCTGCTTTGACGACAAAAGAAGAAAATACCACCCTCAAAACAACAATCGCATATGTAGAAAAAACAAACATGACATTTTGGAAATGCTTTTACTTTCTTTGATACGCATCACATTCCGCACAAATGTTGTGTGTTGAAACTTCAAAAAAACCATGATTGAAAAACAAAACTGGATATAATCACGAGTAGAAACTAAAGAGAAACCTTCACAGGAAAGGTAACAGGAAGCATTCATGAGTAAAAACAAAGAAAAACCAGCACAAGGTGTTTTGTTGGCAAAAGAAATGACGATTCAGGAAGTACTCGCAGTGCGAGCTACGACAAAAATAGTCAGAAGTATTCTTCTCGCAGCTCGCAATGCGTGCGTGAAAATGGTCGCAGTGTCCTCGCAGTGCGAGAGGACTATGAAAGCCCTCTGCGAGAATTTCGTCGCAGAGCGCTCGCACTGCGAGTTGCGTGCTCGCAGTGCGGCAACAACTATGAAAGCCCCCCTACCATTTCGTCGCAAGACAGCTCGCATGCGAGGACGCTGCGAGCACGCAGCTATATGCTTATACGTGTCGCAACTCGCAGCTCGCAGAACTCTAGATGCCACCTAAGAGCAAAGCAAGAGACTTGCGGATAAAAAGTTGAAATCTTTTTTTCGAAAAGCGGCGAGTTTCCCGAAAAAAAAGTGAATATAAATACTCTTCGAATAATGGATAACAAAGAAATGTTTGAACAATTCTATAGAAACACTTCTCCTTCACTATGTCATTTCAAAATGAAGCTTCATCACGATCATGTAGGTAGTACAACCCTTTTCACGATTGAAAGAAAGCTTGATGGAAGTTTCTCAGCATCTTCGACTCTCCAACTTTAGCCACTTTTCATTAGGGGTTTCAGTAATATTAGAAATATAAACAGATAACGGTCACATTAGAATTAAAGAACTTAACACATAAACAACCTTGAAATTCAGTATCAATAGAACTGCTTCGCAATCCACAATAAGAAGAAGGCGATTTAATACTTGCACGAAAAGCTGAAACACCATCTGAACGCTTGCCACCCTCCTCGGCTGCAGCTGATCGGTCGGCGGGCATCGGCTGCGCGCGGCGCGTCTGGCTGGCGCATTGCCAACGTCGTTTCGAAAGCTCCCATCGCCTGTCCATTCTACGACTTTATTAAGAAGTGAAGAAACATACACAAGTATATAGTATACAAATAGTATATAGTATTTGTATACTTATGCAATGAAGAGGATGCATAACAAACACAGAAGTGGGAGGGGGGTAAGGAAGTGAAACCATTTGACAAATCGTTTCCACGAATCTTTGCCTACTGGATATGGACTAAGATACATGCTGCTATGCTCAAGACGTCCTTTTGCGACGACTCACATCTTAAGGAGTTGGAAATTGAGTAAACTTTTCAAAGGTACTGAACGCTGAACTATAGGTGCCCTAGGCACAACTTTAAGAAACGGCCGCAAAAAGGAACATCCCTCATTAGGTTGGATTCTGTGCACAGAAATTTGCACCTTCGCCCCCCCCCTTCCACCAATCCTATCAATGGGTTAGTCTGCCACCGAGGAAACTGTGCGTTAAGAGCTTTTTCCTGAAGACAATGATAGAATCACATCGGTACTGTTTACATCTCTTGCTGGGAGGAGACTATCAGCCCATTTTGGGAACCCCTCCCAGAAAGAGATCTAAATAAGAACCATAACATCTCGCTGCTGGACAAAAAAATGCCACTGAAATGAAGTAATGTGATCTGCGCGTTTGGTATTGGAAAGGGATGAATGACAATACAAGCTCCACTGCTTATTCTCTAACCATCAAGATTCTATTAACGTTGTGTGATTATGTCGTTTTCATTCCTATTCACTGCTGCAATAATTTAGCTAGGTGTGTTCGCCTATACTCCCTGTTGTATTTATCCTGTTGCTTCGATTACAACAGCTTACAGTTGATCCCGTTCACGAAATTGAATCAGGGTCAGAATTCGGGCGGAAACTTCGGAGTCATTGAATGGCAAGCGAGGACGGCCGTGGCGTTGGCAATGCGCCAGTCAGACGCGACGCGCGCCGCACGCAGCCGATGCCCGCCGACCAATCAGCTGCAGCCGAGGAGGGTGGCAAGCGTTCAGATCCTGAAACACTTCCTTCGCAAGCAGGAAAAAAACTGAAAAACGTGCGCTTTTCGAAAGCTGAGGCGAGCGCCTGCGATGCGGCTTACCGCTAGAGCGCACTAATCGGCGTGTGAGCACGCTTGTCTTGCCTTTACACCTGGATCACGTAACGTCGCAGAATTGCCATAAGAAGGGGTCGCGCCCTAGCTTTGAAAGCGGGATGTACGATTGCAAGCCTCATTCACACCATATCTTATTGCGGTCACCTGCTTGTCAGCGGCTGAAGTTCTAACTCCTGTCGAAGATTTCACGAAGTCAAAACGAGACAATATCGTGTTTTCCCAAGCCTCCATTCGGTACCAGAGTGTGGCGTGAGAACTTGAAGGGCAACCGAACACTGGTCGACACGACGCGATCTCGTCGCGGCTTCGCACTGGGGCGCCGTTGCCCCCATTGAGCCCTTGTCTTCGCTTCTCGCCCAGAATACCGTTGGGCGTGCTACGGAGTGCTGCAGGGGAGATTTTCGATCCACTGTTTGTTCCTAAAAGTAGTTCTGTTCTCATGTAATCATATCTTCAAAAGATAAGCGCTTCAAAATGATGACTAGCTGGACTTCAGCTTTGCTTTAGCTATGAAATCGTGAAATCAAGGTCCATAAGCGGCGTGAAATCAATAGCTTATTTGTGGTGCTGTGATGCCAAAAAATCAGAGTGCAATTCAATACTCTTCGATTACGGAAAGTTGTGCGAGACCTTAAAGCAAATTGCATTGGGTTTTGATGGCTGAGGAAGTGGGGATTTTATCTAGCCTAGAAATAATGCGTAATATTAAACTTGATATGTCAACCGCGAAGTGTTTAAGAAATTTGCAGTCATGCCGGATGCTCAAATAACGGCGCACTAGAAATTTTTGGATAGCTATGATGCCCCGGGATAAAGCAGGCCTCATTTTGGAACAGAAAAAAATGATTGGACAGCTGAAAAAAGATCGTTAGCAAGAGGAAAATTAAAAATGTCCGTTGTCGGCTCCTAGAAAAGGAAATTCTTGCGATCCTTAACCGATGTAGTCAATTCTGAGCCACAATTCTGGAAGCCCTCTCACCGCTCGTTAAAGGCAGTGTTCACGATAATCTTCGATTTTGAGATTAACCGCTAAATCGATTGTTTGGCCCCCGAGTAGAACTGAAATTACGAAGAAACCGAGAAAAACGCACCAGAAGGGTACGAAATCCTCAAGTATCAGCCCGCCTCTTAAGTATCAATGGAACTGTTCGTTGTGACAATGAAATCTTATGTGGACCCGTCTTTTGCAATTCTCCATTCTGTGTTGCTCCATTCTTTCCTTCGGACCCTAACTAATACTGTTTCGCCCAAAATATTCTTCCATTTTCGATTAGTCCCATTTTTTACCGGTGACAACCACCGTGAACACGTTCATCCAACCAGACAACTAGTCCAGGCCATAGAATAATGTCACTGAAATAAGACGAATTAGTGCGTTTCTCGCCGTTTCTTCGTGATTTTGGTGACACTTGGTAGCCAACGCATTGTTTTGAGTGGAAAACTTAGAAACGAGAATCATCGTGAACACTGCCTTTAAGAAATAAGGCAAAAGAATAGGCTTTCGGGCCTAGGACGTCTTCCCACACTTTCATATGCCCATCATCAACGACATTTAAAAAGTTGAAGTATACGGAATGATGTAGATAAATTCATTTGACTGTCTGTTTTTGTTGACTGTTGACCAGTGATAACATTGATAACTTACTCAGACAGTCGGGGCTTAGTACGTTGGCACAATACCGTTAGTATGCCAGGGCAAACCTGGCGTACTAACGCTCCCTGTGTGCAGGAGCTGCTGGTTGCAGCAGCATATCCTGCCAACATATGCTGGCGTACTAACGCTCATTATCGACAGAATTTGGACTGTCACCCTCCTTACCGGTGTTGGGTATAATTCTTGTCATGGCCAGCAGCAAGGAGGCTATCGTCGCCGCGGTCCGCAACAAGGGCATCATCTTCGCCACGGTCCACAACGAGGAGGTCTTTCTCGCGATGCGCCACGGGGATGATCCGCTCAGCGTTCAAAATTAATGTCCGAAAAGTGACACAAGGTCACCTCCTCGGACTCTCCTCAAACGGCCAACTGCCCTCTCAGCGAGACTGGCTGCCTTATATACCCGCCGCAGTCGTACAAGAGGATGCTGCAGTGTTCATTCGTATCAGACAAATCAATGGAGGAGAGTGGCAGCAGACACTAGGAGAGAGGGGCTGGCAATAGCACGCGTGCCACGATAAACAAAGCGTTAGTACGCCAGCACAAGCAACAGGAGCTCCTGGTCGTTGCCAGCATATACTGCTGTTACCAGCAGCTACTGCACAGGTGCTGCCGATCCCTTTGTGCCGGCGTACTAATGGTATTGTGCCGACGTACTAAGCCCCGACTGTCTGAGTTCCCACCGCGCCGTCAATTGAGCCTTGACCACTTTTTCCGCATTCCAAAATGATGCAACTCGATCCATACCGGATAAGAGAAGTAAAAAACTGGGGCACCCTTGTGCTCAATTACAGGAAATACGATGTATCGTATAATTTTCGACGTCTAGCTCAAATGGAGAGTTTGTGGAACTTCTATCAAAACTTCATAATTTGTGGCGAAAACATGATGAAAAAACTTCCCCTCTTTGTATACCCTGTGTTTAATATCTTGAGGAAACGTCGGTAAACGGATACTATAAACAAAATATTGTTTTCAGGCCGCTCAAGCACTCTAGTTTCATGACGTGGTAGTTAAATTTGCGCTAAAGTGGAGCGAGTTATCAAATTGTACTGAACTCCTCTCATATAAAAGAAGAACTACTTTGTAGAACCTCTACCTTTCTGTGAGTCCCTAATAAGACTCCTAAGGGTTTATTCAGCGAGCGGTGGGGACGAAGGCCGGTGGAGAAACCGCGCCCCAATACGAAGCCGCGACGCGACCGCGTCGTGCCGACCACTGTTCGGTTGGTCTTTACTGTGCTTATCTGGGCCAAATTCCGTTCCGCAATTGCGTCACGACACGCTTTGCGGCCGCAAGCGCTCGAGTCAGTCGGGTTTCCAGCGCCAAAGCCGACTCGATGTGGCTTTTTTCTACAATTTTCTTCAATTTTTCTTAGTTTCCAGTTTCCAAAACCCACCTAGAGTCAGCAGATCGGCGGCTGCGGCGCTAGAAGCTGTTCTGACTCGGCAGCGTGCGGCCGCAAAGCGTGTCGAGACGCGATTGCTGACCGGAATTTGGCCCAGATAAGCACAGTACTTTCTTATGAGTGTGGCACGCGTTGAAGTAGAGGGTGATGCGACTTCCCGCTTCAAATACATTGTTCACGATCAAAGTCGTATCTTATCCACATTGTTTACGGGCATATGCAATAAACAAAATGGAAAAATGCAGAACTGATTAACTAGTAGATTGGTGATTCGGATGCGTGGCTTCAGCCTTCCAACCACTGGCAGGACTGAAATCTTTGTTCCTGAAGCTCCAGCTCATAGAAGGGAATTCATTGATCTGCTACTTCTGCATAAGATCTTTTTCAACACTAATTCCTGTCCGCAGTTGCAGACGACCGCATTCGCATCTTGCAGCTTGAAGACAATCGTACTTGGAAGAAGATCAATCGTGCCTGAAATTCGTGGTCATAGCACTATTCTGTTTCCACTGCTTGTTGCAATAGCGGTTGTCTGCAACTAGGGACCGGAAGTTCGCTCCGGTATAGACAGCGAATACCTGCGTCTCTCTTGTTCATCTTGGGGCGAGAGCATTCCATGGAGATGAATAACCGAGGAGCTCGGCTCCGCGTACCTGGCTCGCATATGAAGCAAGCAAAAAAGATTGGAACCAATAGGAAGTTTTAGCTGACCATTGAGAAGAGCGGAGCGGACAGTCATGCCTGAATCTCGTTATCAACAATTATATTCAATTATGTTTCACTGTACCCGACGTACTATTGACTACACCCGGCTGGGAATGTCAGGGTAAGGTTTCACCGAAATTGAAATTGCAAAGAAGGATCAAGTATCGCGAATGTGAAGAAAGTGTAAAATTTATCTATGCTCTGCACCACAAATTTATATTGTCCCTCAACCTCATTTTCAAGAGTTGTTACGATTCATTACGATTTTGGGCCAAATTTCGAAAATCGTAAATTGTATTAGGTTCATGCAAAAGTTTCCGGACTTTTCACGACTTTGAATAAAAATCATTTATTCCAAAAACAAACAAGGCTCATCCAACGAAATAATTTCCATCACATTAAAGGATCCCTCGCCACCGATTGGGCAGATCATGAATTCTCGACGCGTAGAACTCTGGCTGCTTCGAGTCAAAGTATTCTTCTAAGGCCATTTTGACTTCGTCATCGTTGGTGAACTGTTTTCCATCCAGGAAGTGCTGCATCGAGCGGAACAGATGGTAGTCGGAAGGGGCAAGATCTGGGCTATATGGAGGGTGAGGATGAACTTCCCAGGCCAGGTCCAGCTGTTTCTGTCGGGTTATCCGGGATACGTGTGGCCGAGCATTGTCGTGAAGAAGACGAACAGTGTTCATCCCAGGGCGACCGGACCTGGGTTGGGAAGTTCTTCCTCACCCTCCCAATAGCCCAGATCTTGCCCCTTCCGACTACCATCTGTTCCACTCGATGCATCACTTCCTAGATGGAAAACAGTTCACTAACGATGACGAAGTCAAAATGGCCTCAGAAAAGTACTTCCACTCGAAACAGCCAGAGTTTTACGCGTCGGGAATGCATGATCTGCCCAACCGGTGGAGAAGGATTCTTGAATGTGATGAAAAATTACTTTGTTTGATGAGCATTGTTTGTTGTTCAAATAAATGTTTTTTATTCAAAGTCGTGAAAAGTATGGAAACTTTTGTATCAACCTAATAATTCGTAATTACGCCCAGCCCTGGGGTAAACGAATGGCAATTTTTAGGGTGTTCAAAAAATTGTCTCAGGTTGAGCATGAAACTTTTTTCTAAGGGGGGGGGGTTGGTGCTGATTACGGATCTGAGGCTCATTTGTCATATTTACAGAAATTTAGGCTGATTCGGTCTGAAGCTTCAAAAAGGGGGAATTTTCGCTGGCGAAACGTTACTTTCGGTTGAGAATGCTACGATTAAATCGCCTTGAAAAAAAAAACGATTTCTTCGCCGCGCCGCTCGGCGGCGGAAGTGTAAACGAACCCTGAGGGAAGAGGGCCCCGGCTGCAGACCGTGGCATGATTTCGGTTCGGCTAACAGCGGGTTTTCTGTTCGGCTGCTAGCGAATTTTCTGTTTGGTTGCTAGCAAGTATTCTGTTCGCCTAGTAGCTATTCGAACTCCAGTCTTTCCTTTAGCAACTAGTCGAGCAGTTGTGGCGAATGTAGCGACAGTAGTGACCACGAAAAATGGGAAATTTTGGGAAGCAGTCGAACAACAATGAGACCACTGTTGCTATTCTGTTCGTTTACTAGCGCGAGATTGTCTGAGCGTGTAAATTTCTTTTGTTAGTGGGTGAATCGTTACACGTTGCCAAACAACCGCGTTAAAGGCAGTGTTCACGATGAATGCCGTTTTTCTGTTTTTCGGCCTACCTTGAAAACGGTCCCATGCTGATTTCAATGATGTCCCTGAAATCGCACAAGACCCCCTGGAAACGGAGTTATGGCTCCTCAAACTTCAGCTAAGGAAGCATTGTGGACGAGTTGTCCGAGGCTTGTAACTCCCGTTTTCTGCAGCCGATGTGTGCGAGCTGACCTGAGTAAAGAGAGATGTTGAGAATGAAGGGAAACAGGGGGGCTTTTAATTGGAAACAATCGCTCATCCAACCAAGAAGTCAGGGGAACTGTTATAGGACGTGGGCGGAGTGGCCCAATGGTTTGGCTGGCCCACGAAATTTTCACCCATTTACCGGCCGTTTTTCGTCGAACTTCCGCTCTTAGTCTTCTTAGAGGGACCCAAAGCTTACCTTTTAGCCAAAAAAACGTGCAACTTTTTCTTCGTGAACACTGCCTTTAACCCATTAATACGGTGAAGGGTTCATTTCGCAATTCGTAAAAATACAAAAAAATATTGTCTGATTCCAGAAGAATTTGATAAATTGCCAGAACACCCTGTGTTTATTGCTTCACGACAAATAACTAGTGTCGCGACGCGGGACCCTCGCCCAAGGCTACGGCCTAGTAGCATCGGTGAACAAGGGGTCTGGGTCTCGTGGCCGCGCTTAGGGTATTATCAGAGGACTTACGCACACGATCCCAAGCTCGCCGAAGACTGCCACGCGGTTGAGAATACCGAACCTAACCTAGGCGGGTATATGGTAACCTGCGGTGCGATGGCCCTACAGCCTCTGCCAACAACTATGGTGGAGTGACGCCATACCCACATGCGGGGTTAACACTGCCACAGTTTATAACATACACCTTGCAATTCCGCCTTCTGCGGATCAATCAGTACTTTGACCAACCGATAATCGATGCGCTTGGCGCAACAAGATACTTCGTTCACAACTGGACACCATTATGCGCATACTTTACGAAACTTCCGACTTGCGGTCAAACATCAATAATACAAAACATAAATACATCCTAAACTAGGGGACGAACCTTGCCCAGGCGCTTAGCTAAGTGGGGTCTGACCCAGAACAACAATCCCCAGGGCGTACCGTGGGCATGCACGGGGAGACGTGTGTCCACGTCCGTACAGAGGCCAGGCAGAGGGCCCCAGGGTTACCTGAATGACTGGCGCCGTGGAGATGACATCTGGCGTCGACACGTGGCGGTTGTTGTTGCTGGCAGCTCGTGATGTCGTCGACGAGCGCAGGCAGGACGACACTGCGCGCGGGGCCAAGGCCCAACAGGAGTCGATGGAGAGACGACCACTCGCGGAGGCAGGCAGGAGACGAGACTGGCAGGGTGGACGCCGAGTCGATTGGCGCGACGTCGCAAGCGCGCCGCGCGCGGCTTTCTAGAAACTGTGTCCTTTAAGATATCGCTGCGGGACCAGCGCTGACGTGGCTTTGGCGAACCTTTATGAAGAAAGTCGTACGAAACGTCACGACACTGGGGGCCACGAGAAGAAGACGTGGCGGGCGCAAAGGTGTTGAAGCCCCGAGCCGTTACCTACCTATATGGACAACGCGAACAACGTAAAACATGTCCTACACCTAATGGCGCGGCCTACGTTGACGGCGTCGATTGCAGTTGTTTGCCGTAAGTTGGTAGAACAGGCGAAGGTCCGTGGGCGGATAGGCTGACGATGATGACTACAGGGTCAAATCTCCCAAAGCGTCACAAACCTACGGTGCGGGAGATGAGCAGTTTTCCTTTTAAGCAACATAAATATTTATACACAATGAGATCAGTCCATCTCGATGGTTTCTTGCGCGGTGTTGAAATCGGCGCGTGGTTGGATGACGTGGCGTCGTCAGTGATTGTTGAAGTGACGGCGCTGGATGGTGAACAGCGGCTTGAAGTAGAACGGCATGATAGTTGACCAGACTGCGGCTCGACATTGGATGGTGGATTGAGTTGTACCGCGGCTTGAGATCAGCGGCTCGACATGCAGCGTCTTGATATTGGACGGCGCGGATTGAATCGAACAGCCGCTCGAAATCAGACGGCGCGGAAAGACCAGGCAGCGGCTCGACACTCAGCGGCTCGACATGCAGCGGCTCGACATGACGTTCTTGCCCGTGAGGGGACCCTGCTTGCCGTAAGGTCTAGAATTAAGTAAAAATTAATAAAAAGATTGGGAAGGACTACTAAGTCCTTCCCTCAAGGCGCGGTAGTATGTTCCAAAAAAACAAGGCGCGGTTTTACTATTCTCAGGATAGGCGCGAAGAAAAACAATCCAAGCTTACTCTTCCCATTTTCTTCTCTTGAAGACTCAATATCTCTCGTAGTCCTATGCTCATTTCCCACGTTTCAGACAGCTCATCCTGGAAAGAGAGGCAGAGCGATAGAAAATAGGTCGAGACGACCTAGCGTGGGGCGGCAAGAAAAGAGAAACTGACTGCGCGGCGTTACGCGGATTTTGCAGTGAGCGCGATGGTCTGCGCGTGAGGAGTTCGGTTAAGA
The DNA here is from genome assembly GCA_029168955.1 of Aplectana chamaeleonis. Classification (NCBI taxonomy): domain Eukaryota; kingdom Metazoa; phylum Nematoda; class Chromadorea; order Rhabditida; family Cosmocercidae; genus Aplectana; species Aplectana chamaeleonis. The sequence goes on along the minus strand of JAPDOI010000278.1, from coordinate 94,074 downwards.
GTAAGCTTGAGGCGCGGATAAACTCAGAGAGCGAGTAAGTAAATAAAAGGCGCGGTGAAATTGAGCAAAGGCGCGAAAGAATATGGAAGGCGCATTTAAGACTAGCGTACTAAGACACAGGCGCGGTCGAAATATGAAACAAAATAGAACCTAAAAAGGGCGCGGTAGAATGTTGAAGAGAAAAAATGAGGCGCTGTGGCGACTGATAAAAAAGAGAGGCGCGATAAGGAGCTATATAATAAAGAAAGGCGCGGTAGAGAGGCAACCTAAGAGGAGGTCAAATATGCTGTGCTCTAAATTAATACCCAGATAAAGTATCTAAGGGGCCGATTAGAGTCCCTCCGCTGAAAGGAGCGGCGAAGGAAGGAGCGGCGCGGCGTGCCGCGCCGCCCGAAAATTCTCGCCGCCGCCACTCGCGAAAGGCTATGAACGGGTGGCGGCAATCTGGGGCGGCGACGCGCAATTGCGTACTGCGTACAATGCTACATTACCGACGCCTTCTATCGAAACAGCTGATTTTGGTTTTTTGAACAAATCTTTATCAAAAGTTATTGTTCTTTTGCTGCATTCGGTACCGTTCCTCATTTATGTGATGTTGTTTAATATGTATTTCATCATTTCAGGGAATTCGTGTGTGAGTTGGTATAATACTTACTGCAGTTCCAGTTGATTTTTGTGAGTTCCCTGCCATTGTTTTTTTCCTCACCGCTATGTAATCAATGCGTGACCATTAGTGTTTGCTGTGGGGTTCGATAATACTTGAATGTTTTACCGTTATTTTTAGGTGATCTTCGGCCGCATATTTGAATCTTACCTTATATTGCACTGTGCCACATTTTTCGAAGTTATTCAGTAAGTTCTCGGTATAAATTTCGTATCCCTTACTGTATTTTTCATTTAACATTGGAACATTAGTTCTTCTTCAGCAATGACTCCTAGACGTTGGCATTCCAAACTAGCTCTCGAATGAAGGAATAGTTCAACGACAGCATTTCAAGAATATCTTGAATGATCGTCTTAAAATATTTTCAAACAAATGGCTTTATTAGTTTGGCCTTTTCAAAATTTTAAAATTCCAAACCGAATTGATTAAATTATGTGTTTCTTCCTGAAATTTCGATTGAATGAGTGAATTTGGATAATTAAGTCTTCAATGTTTCCGAATGAATAGATAACTCTGAAAACATGCTTGCTAACGCATTCAAATGGATGTTCGGAGAGAAATATCTAATATTCGAGTGAATTGTTTGATGCTATCATAGCGGGGGGGGGCACTGTTGTATCGCACTTGGCCACGCCCATTTTTCCGTGCCGCAATGACTCTCCTGATTTTGACAGAGGAGGGAAACCCTGGGTAAGTGCTCAAATTTAGTGCGGCACAGTCAAATAGGCGTGGCAAAGTGCATCGCGCCATAGCCCCCCCCCGCTATGATAGCACTAATCTTTTATTGTCGATTACTTTTCGAATATTACGATTTTTTTACTTTGGCACGAAATTGAGAACTCTTTCGGAAAGATCGCTGACCGAAATTCTAGTTTGAATTTTATTTGAATAATTTACGATTAGCTACTGTCCATATCGGATCGAAATTCCGGTATGCAGTTGCGGACAACCGCTTCTGCAGCATGCAGCTCAATGGTAATCCTGCTTGTGCGAAGATCAATCTGGCCGAGATCCCGTAGTCTCAGCACGATTTTGCTTTGCAACAGAGGCTGTCAGCAACAGCGGAGAGGAACTTTGCTGCGATATGGACAGTATTTGCCTCGGCCACGAATCCAATTATTTTCTTCCTCTAGGTGATGTCAGATTACAAAGAAGTGTTTTCATGTGCTCTTCGCCAACGATGCATGAAGTGCAAGTTCATGGGGTAAACTGGTAAACTTATCACTGCTCTGTAATTGGCACTAGTTTGATTGAGAGTTTTTAGCAAGAGAAGGTGCATTCATCGCTTGCGCAAATGTGTCCGTTTTGCACTTGCGTTGGACGCCGTGTCTAGGACTCGGCCATATATGTTACCTGTTCATGAAGCACGCATCGATGTGCGCTTCATGACATTCGACGACTACCTCACATCACTCAGTGTCGATCAGTTCGTGACGTACACAAGGACGACGCCGAATGAATTCGCGTTTTTGGTGGAACGGTTATCGCCTCGACTGACTCATTTGCCGACGCACAGAGCACCAATATCAGTGCGACATCGCATGTCCCTATTGCTACAGTACGTTTTCATTAATTGTTCAAGATCGCATACCCTCTGTCCGCAAATGCGCGGGCCACGGGGGCCGACCTCCGTTCGTGAGCCTGCGCGTTGCGTATTGTGTACATGTTTGATTTCGTTCTTGCGCCACTCGGCTGCATCAGAAGCTCGAAACAAAAACACGCATGAGACAAGTGGCGAGGCCGCGCGCCTCGAATGGTAGCCAGCTCCCGTGGCCTGCGGAATTATGAGCTTAGGATGGGACACTAACTCTGGCAAACTGGGGCGTCGACAACAGGTTGATAAGTTGTCATCTCATGAACCGCTCCCGGTTGACAACTCTAACGGGCGCATTGTCTGCCTGAATTCTGTTCGTTGCCTAGCGACGTCCGCCTGTTGTCGAGCTATTGACATTTCGTCGTGTCGCGTTGAGCGGCTAATTTAGCCTTCAGAACTTTTCTCTAACCTAGGAACTACTTTAAACCGACACGCGTCGCGTTCGGCATACCGACACGCGCCGCGGCTGGGTCGCCCAGCCTCCACTGGGGCCGCCACCGGATGGGCAGGGCCTCCAGATGATGGGCGGATCATCCCATTGTCGACGCCCCAGTTCGCCAGAGCTACTTCTGGCCCCGATGGTTGTGCAACTTGAACAAAAATTTCTGCAGCTACCTGGGTCACGGCATGTCGTTCGCATGCTTAGCTCAACACACGAAGCTGGGAAAGACCACGGTAGCTCTTGCGGTTTACGAATGCTGCTCAGCCATAATAGCGGGTTAGTCTTCTTCATCTTAGGAGGACTAAAGTGAATTGCTGTTTCAAATCCTATCCAACGCATAACAATTTGAAGAATTCTCCGAAGAGTTTCTTCCCCCGCCGACACGTGAAACATGGGCGAGAAGCGCGAGAGGATTTGAAAATAGCTGGAGATACCCCCGTGGTGTTGCTGCGTTGGACGGAAAACACTTCCGCATTGCTGTAGGTTTTGCCCGAAAAAATGCGCTAGATTTTTGGCAAGTAGCGTTTCGCAACCGCTCATTTTAGAGTCCCGCATCAACTGGCAGTAGCTACTTCAACTTTAAAGGCCACTTCTCCATTGTGTTGTTGGCACTCGCCGATAGCAGTTACAATATCCTCATGGTGGACTGCGGAGGCAAAGGAAAGATAAGCGATGCAGGTAGGTTTTGAAGAATAATTCTTTCTAAAAACAACTTATTTGCTAGCTCACAATTCATATTGGTTTCCCAGGACTTTTCCGTTCTTCGACAATGAAGACGTTTTTGGATCGAGCGGTCAACGACTTTCCGTCACCTCAGCCTCTTGGCCGTCATGGGGTCGTCAACTATCATATTTTGTGCGACGGAGGATTTGTACAGACAGTGCACATGCAGCGACCGTACACACAACCCGAAGCCGGAACGTCACTTTCCAAGTTACACTTCAACAAATGTTTCAGCTCGTAGGTTTAAATTGCTTACTTCCTGTTTGCAATTTACTAGACTCTGTTTTCAGAGCGCGCCGGGTGGTCGAAAGTGTTTTCGGAATTATTTGTTCTAGATTCCGTGTATTTTATCGTCCATTAGTTGGTACCCCGGAAAATTGCACTCTCCAAATCACTGCAGCACTTGTGAGTTTTACTGCACCACTAGCCAATTTCCTTCCATTAAATGCTAGTACCACCTAATTTTCAGATTCTTCATAATATCATGATGAAGAAGGTGGGCGTTGACAATGTGCTAACACGATATCCGCCACCGCAGACATCGGAAGAAAATCGCTCTGCCGCACGAAACGACAAAACTCTAACCGAAGCCAGGAGGCAGAGAATAAGCCTCGAGCAACATTTTGCGGAGAGGGATGGAGTTTAATGATATCTTCAAATATGATAGCAACTTGTTAAAATCAATTCGACAATAAACATTCATTTATTGACAATTGTCACAACATAACAGTTTCATAGGAAACAAGAGGGCATTAGGCACAACATCATTATCTAAGGAACAAAAATGCGCTAATTTGAAGAACACAAGATCTCACATTTGATTCTGAACTTGGATGATATCCTTAGCAACGCGGAGTTGCAACTCGTCCACTTCTATTTTCCATTCGTGTGCGCGCATATCGTCAAGAGTCGCCATTTTGCGCAACGAATGCGCAAGATTCATGCCTGAAAGTTAAGCAATAGTAAAACTAGTGAATTAGTGGATAACTAATCAATCCAGTTTAAAAAACTAAAAACTTACAAGTGGCATCAAAACAGTCGTTGTTGTTGTCGTCTTTCTCATCCTTTAGTGCATTTACGAGGCCCTCGACCGCGGAAGAACTCTTGGTTGGCTTCTTCTTCCTCTCCTTCACTTTTCCCAGAGCCGAAACGGGGCGTGGAGTTGAATCGCAAACCTAAAATATCGATCTAAAATCGAAAATGGACGCAATGCTGTATGAATCTCACCTCAGAAGCTGCATATGATGTAGCCGATGAAGGGGTGTATGGCTGATAAGAAGAAGAACAAGTCTCCAGCATGTCATCAGCAGGTTCAAGGACCTCGACCTCAGCCGGGATGACACTTGTGTAACGAACTCTAAAAAACAGAAGTTGATAACAAATCGGTTGATTTATTCTCCATAGCAGTGCATCAAACAACGAACCCTGTATCAACTATAGGGTTGAGAAACTGCATGGAAGACCAGAAAGGCCACTCTTCAGCCTTCTTATTGACGTTCTCCGACGCTGCTACTCCAGACGCACGAGCGAGTTGCACACGTACGCCTCTTTTCTTCTTCACGTAGGTGTCGCGCAAATTCTTGAACACCTTCGTGAGGAAATCGACTGAAAATGTATATGAGAGAAAATGTATATGAAAAAATGTGTATCTAAATAAACATACCAGGAAAAGAGCGCTCCAATGCGTCTTCCATATCTTCAGCTACTGCTCTCCACGCAGTTGCTCGTTCGTAAGCGTGCTTGTGTTCCTCCAGACTGTCGTCCCATATTACGGGCTGTTCCTCACGAATCTGACTAAGACGATTTTTTCCTCGTCTGTGAGTGCATGGTTTTCGCGACGTACAAACTCGGATTTTACCCTTTCTTGACTGGGAGGGTCATCGTAGAGAACCTCCTAAAACTATAATAAAAAATTAAACAAGTCACAATAAAACTAATCACAAATCAATGAGAAGACTTTACTAGTTCATCTGAAAGTGGAACGGAAAGAAATAAAAAAGTAATCACAAAAAACTTACAAAGTTTTTACGGCGGCCGGCTGAACGAAGATCGGTCGGGTCTGGCGACTTGCAAGAGTTGTAGAAATCCTAAAACGAACAAGTCACAATAAAACTAATCACAAATCAATAAGGAGACCTTACTAGTTCATCTGAAAGTGGAATGGAGAGAAATAAAAAAGTAATCACAAAAAAACTTACAAAGTTTTTACGGCGGCCGGCTGAACGAAGATCGGTCCGGTCTGGCGACTTGCGAGGGCTGTAGAAATCCTAAAACGAACAAGTCACAATGAAACTAATCACAAATCAATGAAGAGACTTTACTAGTTCATCTGAAAGTGGAACGGAAAGAAATAAAAAAGTAATCACAAAAACTTACAAAGTAGCGACGGCGGCCGGCTACAGTAGAATTGGTCGGGCCTGGTGACGCGAGGCGAACTCTAAAATCATAACAAACCTAGTAATAAAACAAGAATATCAAGGAACAATAAACTAATATGAATGCTACTAAACGAAATAGGAATTATAAGGGAGAAAACTTACAATTCAAAACCCAAAGCGGACCGAGCTGTGGCTGAGAAGAACACAATATGGAGTTTTTCTGAAACAAAGGCATTAAATCACTAACAAATAAAATCGTAAATTCCGATTTCGATAAGATGCTATCATTCAAGGAAAACATGAATGAACGAGGATGGAACGGGACAAAACAAAAAAGTGAATGAGTGGAAGAAGCATGATATAAACACATATGTTGGGATCAGGGCATCACTGCCGCCGCTCAGAATCGCCGCCACCGCGCGGGGTTGCAAAGCGGCAGCGCCGTCCCGCGGCAGCCGCCGCCGCCGGCCGCTGTTGGATTCTGCCGTGACCAAGTCTACTCGACTCGCCGCGCCGCCTCGCGGCGCCGCGCGATCGATACCCTTCCATTGCATTCCGCCGCGACGATGCGCGGAGGGACTCTAATCGGCCCCTAAATGAGAACGGGATGAAATTGTAAGTGGTGAGTCACACTTTCCCACTAGTGCGTGGTTAACTGATGAGTCATCACCTTCAAGAAAAATAGGTTGAACACTTTGAATTGTCTGGTCAGGTTGCGCGGGAATGGCGAGCGTGGTGAGAGGTTTAAACTATGAAGAAATATAGGTGGGGGAGGGTCAGGGGAATTGTTGCAAAAAGAAAGGGTGTCCCCTGCTCTAGGACTTTTTGACGCGGTGATGTAGAAAGGAAGGAAAAAACGTGGACGATGAAAGAAGAGATCTACAAAAGAAAGGAAGCAAAGTCCATTGCGCTGCAAGATGAAATATGATGCTTTTAGCGCAAAATAACCTGACCAGAACATTTTGAGTGAAACCGATGTTGGTGGCGCAGAGTAGATGGATGATGCAAGCGCTGATGTTAACTTGGCGCTGCTACTCAGAAAAATCAAAGCAAGTTACTTGTAATATAAATGTAACTTACTTGAATGTCTCAAATAACTTACATTTATTTTACATGTAACATACATTTATATTACATGTAACTTAAATTTATATTACATGTAAGTTACACTTATGTTACATGTAACTTACATTTGAATTTTCACTATGGGTGGCCACCACGTGACGCAAACGACACGCTACGCAGAGGGCGTGTCCCAGACCACACACTACGCAAAAAAATGCTGTGCTGGGCATTCCCTGCTGATGTGGCGTGAAGTACCTAAAACTTGGGTAATTGAACCAACAGCAACGCCAGTCGTAAGATTGACCCCGCGAGTGCGTCGTACATCAACCTTGGAATTATCTTCTTGGCCAATTCAAGTTACTTGAGACTTATTTTGTGCCATTTAGGTTACATGTAACATATCGGAGGCGCACTGCACGCAGGGTCCTCTCAGAAACCGAAAACAAGTTACTTGTAACATATCTAAGCTGATGTAAATTACTTGCGACTTATCTCAAGTCACTTCATTCTCGTCATTTCATCAGTCTCACGACAACAAAGGGATTGAGAAGGACGTTCAACCTCTTCAAATCTCTACGTACGAGGGACACAAACGTTTTGCTAAAAGCATTCAAATTATACGTACGGCCCATTCTTGAAAGTGGTACAACAGTTTTCAGTCCATATAAGAAAAAGGACATTTATTCTCTTGAAGGTGTTCAAAACAACTTCACGAGAAAACTGATGCTCAGAAGTCTTGGAGGTGGCTATGAGAATATCCCTAGTGGGACAGAGAGAAACAATCTGCTCGGTCTTAAATCTTTAGAATGGAGAAGAAAAAGATTCGATCTCTTGATGACTTTCAAAATTCTCAGAGGACTGGCAAAGTTGAAGTCATCCGATTTTTTCTCGCTTCTGAATTCCCGAACAAGAGGAGTTGCTTTCAGAATATCAACAACTACTGCCAAAACTCAGATAAGATCTAGGTTTTTCTCCAACAGAGTTTGCTCTAGTTTCAATAATGTATTGCGAAGTAAAGCTTTTACGGCCAAGTACAGTACTTTCAAACGTAGTATAAAAAAGTTCATTTGAATAGCACACTATGTCACTATATCAGTGTATCAGCCAGCTTTTTCCCCCTTATCCTATCATTTTCACATACATGTCCAATAATAAATAAATTAATAAATAAATTTAAGTTACATGTAACGCATCGGAGGCGCACCGCACACAGTATCCCGCCGATATGTTACATGTAACTTAAATGACCTGAGATAAGTCGCAAGTAACTTACATCGGTTCAGATATGTTACAAGTGACTTGTTCTCGGCCTTTTATGTTACAAGTAACTTGTTTTCATTTTTCTGAGTATTAGTCCATTGCGAGCACAGGATGCAAAGAAACAACCGAATCCAGCAATGATCGACGTCGAATGGCCGTCCAGCCGCGGAGTGATCGATAAAGGCGGCGGCGTGGGTCGGCAGTTTGAATACGGCGGCGCCGCGACGCGGCTTGATGCGGCGCGGTTGTTGGATTGGAGCACATCTGACGATCGTACATTGAAATGTGGTCGAAACCTACGCTGAAATGGATTTTTAGTTTGGAATAAAAGTCGTTATACCTGATGGTGTTGGTATAGCCAAGTAGATCAATCTGCGCGACGGATTTGACAAATGTGTGTGTTTTGACGATAATTATGAAAGGTAGCCTCTGTATTTCGTCCAATGTTGTCGAGGGCGCGTCGGTCAATGTCTGAAACGATGAGACCCCCGGGTGGTCCGATAACAGACCATTCGCGCCAAGACCAGGCGCGCTGCGACGCGGCCACGCTGGCACGTGCCCAAAATCGACCATTGACGAAACTAAAGGGTTTAAAGGACGTAAAACATATTGGAAATACTGTAATAAGATAGTAGAAAGTGAGAATAGGCAGAAAGTGTTATCGAAAGTGTTTCTGAGTGAATTGCGCAGACCGAAACCAGATTTTAGACTTTTTGAGCCTGATTTGTGGCGCACTGCTCATCTTTCAACGCGGAAACCAAGGCAGAAGGACTCTGAAATCCAGATTAAACGCACTTGATGAGACAAAGTGACTCACTGCGATGAGTAATGATCACAAATGCGCGGTAATACAGGATACGATCGGATTACGAGGGCGCACAGGTGGTAAACTTACGATGTCTGGCGAGCCAAGAATGGGTACAGTGGGCGCTGTCCATCACACAACCAATGAGGTTTCGCGTTGGACGCTATATTAGGTGTTAAACACCGTCGAAGGTGACCATGGAAGTGCCTACAGGAACATGGCCTCATCCCAGCCCAAACAATGACTGCGGCTACGGTAGACATCTGTAATATACCTGCAAATGCGCGTGAGAGAAATTAAGGATATTTAAGCATACAATGGAATATGAAAGTAAAATTTGATCAAAATAACGGTGTTTCTAGAGCGAAAAGATTTGAATTTAGTGGGCATTGTCTCTAGTCCTCCGCCTGCTGCCACCAGGCGAGATTTTCGCCGAACAGAGGACGAGATGAATGTGCCCAAGAGGCGAAAAATATGGACAATTTGTGCTAATATGGAAAATGTTGCATTTTACGATTGGAATGAGAGAAAAATTGACCATTGTGGGCTGAGTGAAGTAGCGAGATTTAGGTGACCGATACGATCCTGCTGCTCGTTCCAAGGCGTTTTTTACGCTTTATTTCGGTAGCTGTCGCATTGCGGCAGCTATCGATCAGCAACCTGTTGTCAGAGCGATAACTAGGAAACGACGCGTTCAAATAGGACCTCTACGCGAGGGTCGCATAAAACGTGAGCGTGCCTAGGGCGACCAATTAGAACTATAGGCTGGGCAATGGTCCGACAAAAGTGCAAAAGAACAAAGTTAGCAACGCGTGCGCTGCAAACACTTTGCAGGATGGAAAAATGCACTTGAGTGGTAGCAAAACGCAATTAGGACGTACTGATTGGTTATAAAAAAATAGGCGGGAGGCTCGCAACATACAAGCATGGTGCAGAGAAATTCTGCACGCATGGTGACGTATTATGCCGATAGAACACCTTGGCATTCGGCGTTCCACGGCTAGTTGTGCGACAAGCGATGCAAGCAACTTTCAGCATAGGTGGACAAACGTGTAAAATAAACAGGAAATGCGCTCCACAGGCGAGTACTGTGGCAAGGCATATAGTTGTGGCGAATGAATGAACATAAGTCTGCGAAGTTAACTGCGGATGTAACGAGCAACTGAAAAAGAGCATTAGGAACATGTGATGCCGCTGGGACCCCTCAGCCCTGCAACCTTGCGGTTTACAGGAAAGGTTTCCTAATACCTTTTGGGTACCCCTATTTCCAGTGACGCGCCCGTGGTATCCCGCGTTCCCCATTTCCTCCGCCGTTTCCATGCCACTTGAAGCAGCAGAGGCGGGAAAACGCGACCAGAAGGAGACAGGGGGGCCAATACCTCAGGCGAGAAATCCAGAGGAAGCTGCATATCACTGAAACACCAAAGATTTAACAATTGCGACGAAACCTCAACACAGTAACTAGACACACCGCTGAGCAGGGAACGTGACGAGTTCGATCACCACAGCCGAGTGCGGGTTTCCCACACACCCAACTGCGGCCCAATGCACCATGTCGCGACGCGGGACCCTCACCCAAGGCTACGGCCTAGTGGCATCGGTGAACATGGGGTCTGGGTCCCCTGGCCGCGCTTAGGGTATTAGCAGAGGACTTACGCACACGTTCCCAAGCTCGCCGAGGACTGCCACGCGGTTGAGAATACCGAACCTAACCTAGGCGGGTATATGGTAACCTGCGGTGCGATGGCCCTGCAGCCTCTGCCAACAAGTATGGTGGAGTGACGCGATACCCACATGCGGGGTTAACACTGCCACAGTTTATAACACACACCTTGCAATTCCGCCTTCTGCGGATCAATCAATACTTTGACCAACCGATAATGGATGCGCTTGACGCAACAAGATACTTCGTACACAACTGGACACCATTATGCGCACACTTTACGAAACTCCCGACTTTCGGTCAAACATCAATAATACAAAACATAAATACATCCTAAACTAGGGGACGGACCTTGCCCAGGCGCTTAGCTAAGTGGGGTCTGACCCAGAACAACAATCCCCAGGGCGTACCGTGGGCATGCACGGGGAGACGTGTGTCCACGTCCGTACAGAGGCCAGGCAGAGGGCCCCAGGGTTACCTGAATGACTGGCGCCGTGGAGATGACATCTGGCGTCGACACGTGGCGGTTGTTGTTGCTGGCAGCTCGTGATGTCGTCGACGGGCGCAGGCAGGACGACACTGCGCGCGGGGCCAAGGCCCAACAGGAGTCGATGGAGAGACGACCACTCGCGGAGGCAGGCAGGAGACGAGACTGGCAGGGTGGACGCCGAGTCGATTGGCGCGACGTCGCGAGCGCGCCGCGCGCGGCTTTCTAGAAACTGTGTCCTTTAAGATATCGCTGCGAGACCAGCGCTGACGTGGCTTTGGCGAACCTTTATGAAGAAAGTCGTACGAAACGTCACGACAACTAGGATGACAACTCAAAAGTGACCATTACTTAAAAAAATAGTCTTCCGAAGAAAATCCGCCATCATAAACAGCGAAAGACATCATCATTTTAAAACCTCTAAAAAGACACTGATCGCAATAGCATTTTTCGTTGTGTAGTTTGCGCTGGCGCAAACTCGGTGCACATAAGAGACATAAGAGGTCTGCAGAGTTTGGGTCGCGACCAGGGATGAGCGGAATAAAAATTTTGAATTTCGGAAATCGGAACTCGGAACAGAATTGAAATCTCGGGAATCGAAAATCGGAAATAGAACTGTTGAAAAAATGATATGTGCATGTGGATGTTCATGTTTTGTGAAGCAGATTTTGATATGCTCAGATCTTAGTCCCCGGTCCGAGTTGGTGCTGTTTGCATCTGTAACCCACCGACACCCCCCATCACCCCCCAACACCCACCCAGTCGATACGTATGATTGAATTGATGGGGTGAGGTTGAGAAAATCACCCGGTGTATCCAACTAGAGCCCACAGGAAGTGATGACGATGATTACGTGGCTAACAGGCCTGCACCTGTTCATATAAATAGTGAAGGAGAGTATAGTGAAGAAAGGGAAGTAGCAGTATGGATAGCTTCCTAGTGATACGCAATGTTTCAATATCGGCCCGCCCACCCGGCGTTTTTCTCATCCCCGTCATCAACGTATTGCATGGATATCGACCGCGTCGGATAGACCGGGTGATTTTCTCAGCCTCACCTCACCATATTATTCATACGTATCGACCGGGCTGGTGTCGGCGACTGTTGGTGGGTGTTGGGGGGTGTCGGCGGGATACACCGAGTGATTTTTGCATCCCATTTCCAATGCTTCCTTTGTGTATCGACCGGGCTGGATACGTCGGCTCATCCAACTATGACCGGGGCCTTGAGCATATATAAAAGTGGTCGGATTATAGAAAGTGTGAAGGACCCCCGTGGGAGTGTGCAGTACGTCATAAAAAGTGTGCAGGGCCCCACTAAGAGTGTGCAAGACCCCAGCGGAAGTGTGCAAGACGTCATAGAAAGTGTGCAGGACCCCAGTGGGAGTGCGCAGGACGTCATAGAAAAGGAGCACGACCCCAGTGGTAGTGTACAGGACGTCATAGAAAGCGTGCACACTCCCACTGGGGTCCTGCTCCTTTTCTATGACGTCCTGCATACTCCCACTAAGGTCCTGCACGCTTTCTATGACGTTCTGCACACTACCACTGGGGTCTTGCTCCTTTTCTATGACGTCCTGCACACTCCCACTGGGGTCCTGCACGCTTTCTATGACGTCCTGCACACTACCACTGGGGTCCTGCTCCTTTTCTATGACGTCCTGCGCACTCCCACCGGGGTCCTGCACACCCTCTATGACGAAGTCCTGCACACTTTCCAAGACGTCCTGCACACTCCCACTTGGGTCCTGCACACCCCCCTAGGCTTCTGCTCCTTTTCTATGACGTCCTGGACACTTCGCGAACCCTAACAATTTAGTACGGCTCCCCGTGAACCATTGAAGACGTTTCACTCTGATTACAGCGCAACCCTTCTAGCGGCTAGATGCCTCATTGAGGTTTCCATGACCTACGGCTAAAAGTGCGCCCCGCAGACAAACTCGGTTGCCCCGAGGCGCGGAATCGGAGATTCAGGCTGATTTTTGGTAATCATAAAATGTCCTACCCACCTTACTATTGGTACCATTTTATACCAGTTCTGACAGGCCGTTTCAAAGATCCGTGGGACATACACACACACACATCTGGACATAACTGCTTTAAGTATAAGGTTTAAGTACATTATCAAATTGTCATTCCCCAGATACTTCTCCATCCTGGACCCTAGACCATTACGAATCAAATTTCTGATCCCATGGGGATCCCATCATGGGTGTGCGTAATGGCGACTGGAGACTAAGAACTTGAACGACTACCGGGCTTTTTTTTGGTGTTACGTCGAATGACTAGCGACTAAAGAAATGAATTTTTAGGAAAATGATTACTCACTATTATCGCTCTCCAGTGGAGGAATCACACCAACTTTGACCCATATATCGCTGGTAGCTGTTTGGAATATGCACAGTCGGCACTGATCGTCTGATACTTTTCGTTCACTACAGGTGGTGGGCCCAAACTCGGCACCATATGTTATATGTAACATAGGTGCACTATACTTAGTATCCGAATCACTCCTTTTCGGATATCCGACCGGATTTCCGAGATTCGAAAATTCGAAAAAACGCATTATCTGAATTGAACCAATATCCGGGAAATTAAAAATCGGCATTATCTGAATCGAACCAATATCCGAAGGGTCAAAAATTCGGATAAAATCGGATAAAATTCGGATGAATTTCGGATAAAATCGGATAAAATTTGGGTAAAATTTCGGATAAAATCGGATAATGTTCAGATAAAGTATGATGAAATTGCACTACGCCACGCCCGTTTTCCGTACCGCCTTCTGTTTAGTACATCAACCCAGGATTTTCCTCCTTCTGAAATCGGAAGATCCGTTGCAGCGCCGAAAAAATCAAGTGAGATGACCAAGTGGCTTGTTATTCAGTGTAGAAGTTTTTTGTATAGTGGCTTTGCATACTGTTACTTGCTAGTTGTCCTAAAAAACCCTTGTATGGGAGCGCGCCTGCTCGCCCCCCTCACACTCCACCACTCTTCATCGGGGTTGTTGAGACTCCTGACAAACGTACCGATTCTCTGAAAACGCATTTTCGCCTATCTTACCCTCAACAAAAGCGTTAGTGCAGATGGTAGCCCCATTATGCGAACTCTTCGTGGGCTTTGCACTGCAGTTTCGATATTGCTACTTCTTCAAATACACAGAGTACCGCTTGAAATCAGATCTTTCTCCCGCATTGTCGATGAAGGGGTAGCCCCACGGTTTTCACCTAGCTTCTAATTGGGCAGATTTAAATTTCCGTTTCTTGTCTGATTCTTCTGCTCACTTTAGCACATTTCGACTCACCAATGAAACTCCCAGGACTCATCGCGCGCTTGTGCTCACGCGTGCTGCTCCCTCCGTCCCCTACTGTCTTTCTCGCCGTTTCTTTCCCTACTTTCTCTAACCGTTTTCCCCCTCTCCGCCTAAGTTCACGACCGGTGATGGAAAATTTCTTTCGACACAGACTGTATACTCGTACGAAATCTTGGCGGAAATCCATGAGCCAATTGACCCAGTTGTGCCGCAGAAAATGAGGAAGTTGCCGGAATGCTGTCATGAAACATTGACAACAATACAAGTCCGACCAGCTTTTTCTCCTGATCATACACTACAACTCGACATAACTAGCTCCCTGAATGATTCACTTCTTTATCACCAGGCCACAGTACTTCATCTACTAAATAGCTCAGTTCACAGCTGGCTTTTCTCCGTGCAGTTTCATCGATAGATCTTCACCTATTCAAGACATATATGTATGTATTGCATTTTATTCAAAGGATGAAGTCGTTGACGCTCGCATGCCTCCTGCTCAGTCTTAGCCGATCGTCTTGGAGTTTCGTCAGCGAATACGATTATCTGATAGGGCACAAGAAATACGTCGAGCGTTTCGAACAGCCATGGTTTAGAGTTCCACACAAACCTCGTGAAAAGGTGATCAAATTCTTTTCAATAAAAAATTGTTGTGCACATAATAATCACTTAGTTGGGAAGAATCAAAATCAGTGATTAATTTCGTTGGCGTTCTGTCAAGGAGAGTCCAACTAGAAATTACAAACTAGAAAAAAAGAGATTCAGTTCCCTACAAGAAGCATCCGAGAATTCCTGCAGAACCGCCCACATTTAGCGTGAACGACTCTATAGGATTTTTGTCTAAAAGATTTCTCAGTGAGCTGAAGGCGATGATTGTGTATTTAGATTTTCCTCAAAAACCGTCTACAAGGGCTATCTGAGGGCTAAACACGAATATGAGCCCGGTTTGCGAGTCTTGAAAGAGGTTTGATTCGAAGAGTTACAGGCTCACAAAATCTCGAAGTCTTTACTATACTTTGGTCTGGATCGAATAATATTGGGTTCATTCGGGAAGTTTCGATATTCGTTTTCCCGATTGCTCGCTTGATTCGAAGAGCCTCACAAGGAAACAACTATTAGCCAAACTGGCCATTTTAATCGGAATGTACTTTTATAAAATCAATTTTTGACGTAGACTTCGAATATGCCCTTCGCAGCTGCCTAAAATCACTCAGAAAAGTTATAGGCGTTTTTTTTCTCTGATTTTCGTACCTATTGTACTCTCCAAAAAGCGCATTGAAGTCACAGTCCAACCTCATAATCGTTTTTCTGTTTTCTGCCTATCTTGAGAACGGTTCCACGCTAATTCCAATGATGTCTCTGTAATCGTACAACCCCCTGGGAACGGAGTTATGGCCCCTCAAAAATTGAGCTGCCATAGTATGGTGGACGAGTTGTCCGAGGCTTGTAACTTCCGTCGTTTGCAACCGATGTATGCGAGCCAACCTGAATAAAGAGAGAGGTTGAGAATCAAGGGAAGAACGAGACCATTGATTGGAAACCATTGCTCATGTCGCCACTGTCGAGCTCGAAAGATCGTAAAAGGGGCGTGCCAAAGTGGCTTCCTAGTGTGGGCGCCCCAGGGTGGCTTCCTCCTATGCCAGGTTGTTTAATAAGTTTTGTCGTTCGATAAGAGAGGGCGTTGCTACTAGCCCATTTTTTTTTGTTTTGTTGGTACACTCTTCATATGAACTTATGTGAAGTTTCATCTCAATCTGTAAGTTCATTCTTTGTTTACAAGCCATTTTATGGCGCCGTGTCACAGCAATTGAAAAAATTGAATATCGTGCAGTTATTAAATTCTTATTTTTGGAAGGTGTAGCACCAGAAGAAATTCACGAACGAATGTAAAAGTGTATAATGATTGTTCACCTACAATTAGAACAAAAGAAAGATGGGTTGCTGAATTTAAACGTGGTCGTACAAGCCTTGAAGACGATCCACGTGAAGGACGTCCAGAAAGCGCATCAATACCAGAAATCATAGCCAAAATAAAGGATATGATTCTGGAAGATCGTCGATTGACTGAGAGAGATTTAGTAGAGGCTCTACACATCTTATTAGGCTGTGTGGGCCATATTTTAAGTAAAATTTCGGGTTTTAGAAAGCTGTGTGCACAATGGGTGCCGCATTCGCTAACAACGGAACAAAAACACATTCGAATGCGACTTTCTCAGCAACATTTGGAGCGTTTTAAAAAGGATAAAGTGGATTTTGTGCGCCGATTCATCACTATGGATGAGACTTGTGTCTATCACCATGATCCTGAATCAAAATAAGAGGCTAAAGAGTGGTGTGAACCTGGTTGTTCGGCTTCGAGACAAGTTCGTGTCCGGTTATCGGCCAAGAAGGTTATGGCATCAGTTTTTTGAGACGCGAAAGGAATTTTGTTTGTGGATTTTTCGCGAACTGGTAAAACAGTTAATCCTTATACTTAAAGCCACAGTCCAACCTCAGAATCGAATGTTTGTTTTCCTGCCTATCTTGGAGAAAATTTTACGCTGATCACAATTGTGTCTCTAGAATCGCTCAGAAACCATTAAGAACGGAGTTATGGCCCCTCGAAAATTCTGAATTTGAACGGCGAGAAATTCGCGGACGAGTGGTCTCGGGCCTGTTTTTTCTCGCTTTTCGCAGCCGTCGTTTTGAAGCAGGTCACAAAAAAAGCCAACCCGAAAACAAATGGAAGAACATAGATTTGGAACAAAACCGATAGCGCTTCTCTTCCCTATCGAGACCGGAAGCTTGCCGGTGGGCGTTACCCATTTTTTCTTCCATGGGGGCGAAGTCGGTTTTTTCCTTGCTTTTTCTCGCTTATTGGAGCGAATTGAGATTTCGCGCTTGGCAGAGTTGCTATTCCCGACGACCGGAGTATAATATCAAAAATTACCCCTGAGCTTGGACTGTGCCTTTAAAGCAGTTATGTCCCGATGTGGGTGTGTGTGTGTGTGTGTGTGTGCATGTGTCCCGGATATCTTAGGAATGGCCGATCAAAACTTGTATGAAATGGTACCAACAGTTAAGTGGGTGCGACATTTATCGATTACCAAAAAATTAGCCCGAGTCACCTCTAACGTGCCTCGGGGCAACCGAGTTTGTCCGTGGAGCGCACTTCTGGCCGTGGGTCATGACAACTTCTGCGAGTCGTCTAGCGATGCAAAAAATGCAGGGCGTCGTAGAAAGTGTGCAGGACCTCAGTGGGAGTGTGCAGGGCGTCATAAAAAGTGTGCAGGACCCTATTCGGAGTGTGCAGGACGTCATAGAAAGTGTGCAGGACCCTAATCGGAGTGTGCAGGACCCCAACAGGAGTGTGCAGGACGTCATAGAAAGTGCGCAGGTCCTAAGTAGGAATGTACAGGACCCCAGTGGGAGTGTGCAGGGCGTCATAAAAAGTGTGCAGGACCCTATTCGGAGTGTGCAGGACGTCATAGAAAGTGTGCAGGACCCTAATCGGAGTGTGCAGGACGTCATAGAAAGTGCGCAGGTCCTAAGTAGGAATGTGCAGGACCCCAACAGGAGTGTGCAGCACGTCATAGAAAGTGTGCAGGACCCTAACGGGAGTGTGCAGGACGTCATAGAGATTGCGCAGGTCCCAAGGAGTTGGAGTGTGCAGGGCGTCATAGAAAATGCACAGGTCCCGAGTGGGAGTGTGCAGGTCATCAAAAATTAGCAGGACCGCAGTGGGAGTATGCAGGACGTCACCAAGAGTGTAGAATTTGGAAAAAGGTTTTTCAATTTTTAATGCTAAATCTTAACCTTTTGTGGACAAGAAATAGATAGGAAAACATGAACCTTGAGGAGCGTGCAACGCGTTTTGAGATTGACGCAGAACTCCTGCGTCATTTTTTTGCCAGTTTTAGGATACAAGCAGCAGCTCCACTTCCGCACCTTCACTGTTCGCCACTCATTGCAACCGCTCAGTCATTTCGGATCCCTAACTTCCAAAAACCAGTTTTATATATGTTGCAAGTCTGAGCTTATCAAAATCTGCACCACAAAAACATAAACAACCACCTACTAATTTCATTCATTGAGAACAAGGGCATGAAGTTGGTCAACTAGGGAAACATAATATAAAATGAGAATGCGTTTTTCCTTATCATGATAGAGACGGTAAAGCAAGAATAATCGCTTGTGAACTTTACAAATTGGAAGAAACGGCAGTGGGTAGGGACGTAAGGGAAGGAAGTACAGAAGGGGTTGTGAATTTTGTGCCGGTAGCAACCGACGATTTACCGCTGGCTTCTTATGTTTTGCTTTATGATCCCACATTTTGATACCCCCACGGCCTGCTGTAAATGTACGGCTGTCTGCTCTGCTCAGGAGAGTCCATACGTACAGCAACTTTCCGGTAGACGGAAGGCAGTCACCACCGTTCTAACAAACTAATCCGTCTCAGGTAGTTGGCTCACGCAAAAGTTTCTGTGAGCGAAAACTTCGCTAGGCCTCGCTAGTTCTGAATATTATTGCAACCTTTTGGACCAGTTGAAGGAAAAAATTCGTGAAAAAAGACCCGGTTTGCAGAAGAAAAAATCCTTTTTCATCAGGACAATGCACCGTGTCACAAGAGCATTTTGACAACGGCTAAAATCCATGAATTAAAGTTCGAATTGTTGGGGCATCCACCAAATTCACCAGATTGGGCCCCCAGCGACTTCGATTTGTTTCCAGAACTCTAAAAGTTTATGCGTGGCAAGCGTTTTTCATCAAATGAAGAGGTAATAACGGCTGTTGAAGCGTATTTTGCAGACCTTCCGGATTCTCACTTCAAGGATGAGATCCACAGATTGGACGATCGTTGGAGCAAGTGTATCAATGTTCAGGGAGATTATACTGAACAATAAAGTGTATTTTGAACCATAAAATTGTGTTCTTATAATCGAACGACAACACTTATTGAACAACCTGGTATCTCGCTTAGTCGAAGGAATCGAGAGCTCAAACTTTGCAACTGTTATATGGGGTGGATCCACTCTACAATTATGTGAAAATCTCAGATTTCGTCCCCGAGCTCGGACTGTGCCAGTATTTGAAGAAAACCTGAAAAAAGGACCTCATAATCGTGTTCAGGGCCCAAAACAACGCCCCTTCCCCCTAATCAAAGTTTAGGTAAAAGCACATTTTCCGATCTACGTGCAGACTGATAGCGTTTTGGACTTTTACGGATTTTCGGTTCAGCGTTCAGTTATATCAATTACGTAGTACAGAAAGCGTTGAAGAAAAGTATTCCAGATTTGAGTTAAAATCCACCCTGGGGGGTTATTCGGTGTGCTATTCACGTATCTGAGATTCATTAGTCGTTTTTCCAAAGTATTCGACTAAATTCGTTCATAGCTTTCCACCGGCAGAAAAATTTGACGGCAAAATCGACTTCTGACGATTTCCGGAATGTGACGACAGATGTGGCTCAAATCGTTCTTCTGGGGGTTACTTGGAGTGCTCAACACGAATCTGATGTCAGGTCATCGATTTTTGACAGCTTACGGTAGATTACGGTGGGTATACGGTAGTTTGGTCGAAGTCTCAGATTTTTCTCAAAGTTTCTATATGGGGGTTGTTTGGGGTGCTGAATACGAGTTCGTTGTTCATTTGTCAATTTTCGAATTATTAAAGGCAGCGTTCACGATGATCATCCTCGTTGACTTTCCACAGTGAAATGATAGGCGAGAAGGATCCTAGGCTCTCAGTGTCGAAAGAACGGTAGAAAACGAGCCAGGAGCTGCTAAAAAAACAAGCGTTTTGGTGCCCCAGACACGCCCCGTGCCCCAGATCCGCCCCTCGAAAGGAACAAATGAAGACTCAGATTATAGGAATGATCAAACGAAAGAAGTGCTGATAAGTGAGCTGTTTGCTTGATTGCACTGATAGGTATCATCCTTCTAGCGGGCAAT
This sequence comes from Aplectana chamaeleonis, assembly GCA_029168955.1. Classification (NCBI taxonomy): domain Eukaryota; kingdom Metazoa; phylum Nematoda; class Chromadorea; order Rhabditida; family Cosmocercidae; genus Aplectana; species Aplectana chamaeleonis. The sequence goes on along the minus strand of JAPDOI010000278.1, from coordinate 73,754 downwards.
TCCTCCACGCTCAGAAATCAACGTAAACAAGGGAGGGCCTATTTTGGCTCAAAAACGCGTCTTTCGTGTCCTTTTTAAGCATGTTTTGCTATATAGGGCACCAAACCTTTCGTAAACCGCGGAGATATCGGAAGTGAAATTTATCGTGGACACTGCTTTGAAAGGCACAGTACACCCTCAGACATGAATTTTGTGATTTTTGTCTGATTGTGTAGGAGACCCCTCCTGTATAACACGTGCCAAATGCGAAATCTCAATTCCTCCAAATAAGCGAGATATAAGCGACCACCACAGGCCCGACACCTTCGCTCACCACCACAGGCCCGGCCCCCTACCAGATTTTCGAACTCGACAGCGGCTTGATAGATGGATGAATTCCAACAAGTCGTCGTTCTTCAGTCCATTTCCGGTCTATCTCCTCATCCTGTTTTGCACGCGTGCAGCGATTGCGAATGAAGAGAAATACAGGCCTGAGACAACTCGTCCGCGAAATTTTCGCCCTCAAAATGCAGGCATTTTCAAAGAGCCATATCTCCGTTCGTTGAGGGTCTTGGACGATTTCAGAGATACCATTGTGATCAGAGAGTGGCTCTCTCCAAGATAAGCATGGAATCTGAGAAAATGTTTTTGGGTGTCCTGTGCCTTTAAGGTAAGTTTTGCTTCCTATATGGCATGTTACCTACCGTAGTCTACAGTAAACGTTGGAATTTCGACAAGCGAACCCCAGATTCGTGTTCAGCACCTCAGATTACCCCTACATGCATGGTACTCTTACCTTGTCGCGAAGCTTTAATAAACATTAATAACTTCTTTCAAAATGAGTCAAGGCAGCTGCGATGGGCTTACTCGGACTTTACTCCCGAAAATGCTTCTAGAGAAGTAAATTTTATTTGAAATGCTTGGTATGACTTATAGAAGTTCCCTCCTTGTATGTAAGTATTCGTTTCTGTTGAATATTTGTTTATTCGGAAATTCTGAATATTAATTTTTTCCAACTTTCGGTTTATTCGAAATGTTCTGAGATTCGTTTTTTTTTTGCGACTATTCGGGTTATTAGGAAAGTTCCAATATTCGTTTTTCCGAATAGTCGGATTACTTGGGCAGCCCAAAAATTAGTTTTTTTTCACTTTGCGGTTTATATGGGAAGTCTAAATATCCGTTTCTTCGATTACTCGGTTTATTCGGGAAGTCGAAATATTCGTTTTTTTTTCGGATATCCGGTTCACTCTGAGAGTTCTGAGACTCTTTTTCTTTATATATTCAGAACATTCGGAAAGTTCCAATACTAGTTTTTCCGAGTATTCGGCCAAATTTATGTGACAATAGTCGAATATTTGGTACTCAAAGGGAATAAAAGCTTTGAATACGGCAAAAACACATTTATAAAAGATTTTGTGACATGGGCTGTTTCCGCGAAAGTTTTCGCCTTTTCGTTTGATTTCACTCTTATGATGCCCAGGTCTACTTTCTAATGAAGGTATCACTGCAACTGTTCCTCCCTGCATCGACTGAACATTTCATTCAGTCATCTTACAAGTCTAAGCGGCACACAATGCATGAGCGAAAGCATCAAATTTTGGAAAAAAGGCATCTCGCTGTCAGATCTAGCGGATATTTTCCAAACGATTGATTCTGAGAACAAATGTTTCAGTGACTGTTGATTTCATGCAATTTGGTTGGTAATTACATAAATAGTGTTCAATTTTTCCTTGCCCAGTAAACTATGTTTGCCCCTAATGACTCTCAAAATTTTTGCTGGAAAATCAGAGCCACTTCCCTCTAATTCAGCCCCTTCCTGAACGAGGTTGAAAAAAGGGCACTCGATGAATCAAATAGCAGAAATATAAACGGTTTCACGAGAAATGAAATTCCTAGGAAAATGCGGTGACCCCATGAATCCGCTCGAAGGGAATTTGAGCGATTAGAGAGATACTATTCTGATCAACATTCAATTTTCATCCATATACTCAAAAAAAAACACTAGAAAGCAATTTTTGACCTAGGATGACGGCGCTTCTATCGGGGAATGAGACCGACTAATAACATTTCGAATGAATTTCGAATATTCTTTGGATTTAAATAAAGAACACCTTTTTCAAATGATTCATTCATTCAGATTGTGATTAGGTTGCCCTTCATTGGGTGGAAGAGAGGCTTTGGCCGGCTCGATTTTGAAGGGAAAACTTGTGCAAATAGCGACTTCATTCGACTTTTTTCAAAATACCTTTATTCAAACTATTCATTCAATCGGGAACTCGGGAAATCTGTATTCGATCTATTCATTCACTTAAAACGTTCAACAAACCCAATGTTCAAGAAAGTCATTCATTCGAAAATCTGAATTTCGCAGTATTCGAAAAATTCACTCATCCAGAAGTTGTGAAAAATCAAGTTTTGAAAAAAAATTATTCGAAAATTTCGAAAATCTTAACACTTGGGAAATTCATCCATCCAAAAATTTTGAAATTCGGCTTATTCATTCATTCGAAAAGAATCTTGATTACAAATGCATATGTAGTGCTCACATTACGTCAATCAGGTTGTAGTGATAGCGTTCAGAACAGGGGCCTAATTTATGAAGGCGAGGGGTTGGGGTATTCAGATATTTGTGGGGAAGTTCCCGGGGACAATAGACCTGATTTTGTCGTTATCACTCGGTCGAGGGGAGAGGAGCGAGACGTCCCCCCGGAGGGGGACGTCTCGCCATTCTCCCTTCGAATTATACACAACGATAAGGCGTTCGAAACAGTGATTTCGGGGGGAGAACAAGGGAAGTTCGCTTCACGGTTGTTCCCGTTGCCTCCCCCCGAACATGATGAACGCGAAAACAAAGCCGCAGCGTACACGGTGATACAGACGGGCTAGTCGCGAGGTGGTCTTGCACTTCGCAAGTTGAGGGAGTAGTTCTGCCACTCAAGGACTACGTAAGGCAATCTCTGTCGAGATGGCAGAAAAGCTAATAAGCTTTTCTATAACCTTTAGTCAGAAGTGAATATTTTGGGACCGACCGCAGTTTTTCAAGAACAGGACACTGACGAAAACAGCGAATACTAGCAAGCTGATTTTTGATCAATCATTGAACAATGGGAAGATCTGCAGTCGGAAGGTCGTGGGAAGACCTGCAGTCGGGAGAACGAGAGAACTCCTACTCTGCTGTAGAGAGGTCCCCTTCGCCTCTCCCCAATTCGGGGGAAGTTCTCCAGTTGTTTCGAGGGAAGTTCCGCTGTCGTTCTCGGGAACTTCCCCACGAATATCTGAGTAGGGGTAAAGGCGTCGTCACCTTTGATGAATACCCGCGAGTGTGAACGGTCTCGTAGCCGAGCAGTGTCTCATTTGCCCCAGCCTCTTAGTTGGTTTGAAGTACCGGCGCCTTTACCCTTACCCAAACTCCGCGCGTTCATGAATTCGGCCCCAGGGGTGTGCGCTAAACTTTTTTCGGTGAATACGGTAAAAACGGTGAATTTAGTAAAAAATTTGGATCTCGATTTATCTAAATATTATGTGCAACCAAACAAATTTCGGAGAACCTTCATGTAAGGAGGAACATTGTGTCCTGTATTTGACATGGCAAACGACTCAACAACCGATTCATACCAAGGGAATAACAATAAATTACAAGAAATGACATCCCGAAATACTCGATTTTTAATAAACCTTTGGTTGTATTTGATACGGGATTTTCTCTGAAAGGTTTTTAGGTTCGCCGGATAGAGGAACACTTTGGTTAACCTCCTTGACAACAGAATCGGAAAGAATAAGTGAGAAATTAATGAAAAGAATATAGTACGCCTCAATTTTGAAGCTGATAGAATACAGCTCTTTCAAAACACGATCTATCCTTTTCACCCAAAACCTATAATTCGGAATGCCATTAGCATTCACGAAAACTTGCAATTTGACCGAGGAGTGCCAGCTTAAAGGCAGTGTTCACAAAGAAAAAGTTGCACGTTTTTTTTTGGCTAAAACGTAAGCTTTGGGTCCTTCTAAGAAGATTGAAAACGGAGGTGCGACGAAAACGGCCGCTAAGTGGATGAAAATCTCGTGGGCCAGTCAACCCACTGGGCCACTCCGCCCACGTACTATAACCGTTGCCCTGAATTCGTGGTTAGATGCGCGATGGTTTCCGATCAAAAGCCCCGTTCTTCCCTTTATTCTCAACTTCTCTCTTTGCTCAGGTCAGCTCGCACACATCGGCTGCAAAAAACGGGAGTTACAAGCCTCGGACAACTCGTACACAATGCTTCCCTAGCTGAATTTCGAGGGGCCATAACTCCGTTTCCAGGGGGTCTTATACGATTCCAGGGACATCATTGAAATCAGTGTGTTTCAAGATAGGCGGAAAAACAGAAAAACGACTTTAATTGTAAACACTGCCTTTGAAGGGTTGGAGTGCCGGAGCTGACAGGACCTCCTATTTGTTTTAATGCTTGCAGCAACCTTTCCCGAATTTTCGCTACAATAAGGATCAGATCTACAGTTCGGTCGGTTGGCGAGTGCACATTGCCGCCGGTGGGCGCGGGCGACCGCCGGGCGGCGGCGGGCGCCGGCGGGTTCGAGCATCTTTTTTGCAAATACCGTTTCCGGCGAAAAGTTGATACTCTTACCAAAATTGGAATTCACTGTTTATTCTCATGATCATTAACACTAATTGATAAGAGAAGATAAGTTTCAAAAACACAACTTCAAGTGTCTTTTTTTCAGATTCTTCATTTTCATCAGACTTTGGCCAGCAAAAAATCTTTTCTTATGCAATTGTTTCTGATTTTTCATCACTATATGAATGTAGATTCAAGGTACTGCTAAGTGCCTTCATTAGAGGACACTTAACGAAGAAGTCAGTGAGATATTATACATCGAATAGCGATTCCTACGGGATTTGACTTTTCAGCAAAGACTTATGCTATCATATTCCAAGAAAGAAACGATATTCGAGTGTTACTTGTGCTAATATCAGTTTCAGGTTTTCCCAACAATTTTTCAGAGTGGGAAGTTCTATCGTCTTGAAAAAAAAATACGAATTCGAAATGTTGCGTGGTGTTGTGCCATTTTCATCCTCCTAGAAAGTAAGAAATCGATTTTCAACGTAAGCAAACTTTACATAAATAGAGTCCATTTGGATATTTGCTCATTTTCGAGTCATTAACCGAGAGCATAATTACGCCCAAGTCGCTGGCACTGTTTGTCACCAAAGGCAACACTGGCCGCAGACACTTTTGCGCCCCGATGTTGAGACGATTTACCCAATTACTAGAACTTGTATGTATCCAGCTAAAATGATTTCTCCTCCTAGCATCAATTTAAAGTGGTAGGCAGCATCGGGTTTCCAAAACTTTAAAGATGATTTTTAAGAAGTTTTAGACCCGACGAGGTCCCATTTTCTGTCCCATGTTATGTTAGAATTCGAAAATAGCATTAGCAGCTGTAACCAAAAATAGAAATCTCTTGGGCCATCCACTCATTTCTGAGTTTTTAGATGAGGTTATAATAGAACCAGGGTGGCGCTCTACCCGACGAAAGGCAACCCCTGCCGTCGACATTTTGCATCTCCTGTGTTGGTGCAATTTTCTCGATAACTAGAACCCACTCATTCTAACAGTGAGCAATAGTATTTTCGGAACACCAAACCTCAGAGTACAAAAAGACATTTAGAAGTTATATCGCAAAAAAAAAAATTTGAAATTTCGAGTTTTTCAGCAGATTTCCTCGAATTGGCGTCCTATTTCTTCCCTTTCTAGGAAAGCTGTGAAAACCAGCTAACATTGACTGGGCAGAGGACGTTTCGTAGACAGATATTCCAATTTTTGGAGGAGCTGAAGAATTTTTCGTTTGTTTTATGCTAGTCAAAAGATGACTCTTCGGCCAAAAACAACATTCTTGTTACCTCTCCTATCTTCAGTCGGGCTCATATGGGAAATAGAATCGAGAAATAGTCGCCAATTTAGTATACACCCATACATCGACACTTTAAACGGGAAAGGGATTAAATACGGTCGGTTAGAAATTTGAGCATTTTGGGCTCAAGAGAAATTGAGAGCGCCCGATGAGGCGCTCTGGGGTAGGCGGGCAAATGGGGCGAGCCTGGCCCCACCCTCGTCGCGGACGAGATTGTCTCTAGACTGGCTCCTTCTCCTTTGTATTTTCCACGTTATTCAGCAGTACTCCACTAAACAACAAAGTACTAGACGATGCTCAACAGATCTGTTTCCTTCCGATGACTATCCTGTAGAAGAAACACTCATCCCAAATGCATTGATTTGCTAACTCATGAAGGTTTGCATGTTTACATGTTAACATGGAACTTTTCTTGACTCGCAATTTGATGCTATACATTACTCATCTTTCCGCAGGAGTGATTCGATGAAAAGATGAGTCTCTTACTCTAATTTCTTTCTCTCCATTCTTTTGAAACACACCAGTGATTTAGAATTCGTGTATAATTCTAATCGCGCAATGTTAAAATCGTCTAATGTTGTTTAAGACTCTGAACCTTTTCATTTTCCGTTGCGCGGCCTAACAATTGTTCACAAATCTAAAAGTCGATTATCAATATTATAATTTCAAGTTGACAATTTACGAAGAGCTCAAAAATAACATCTGAGAAATACGGAAACCTTCCCTATTGATTACCTAGATTTTCTACACATTCGAGTCTTCCTCGAAACAAAATATTAATTTGTAGTATCTTCGGTTTACATGATTTTCACGCCCTCAAGCGGAGAAAAATATTTATTTTAAATAATTGTATTGATACATATCATCCGGATTTTTTCTCCATAGCTTGACTCGATTTTATATTTTTCTATTTATCCAACTACATATCATGCCATATTGAGAAAATTTTGGAGCCTCCTGACAACTTTTCATTCTTCGAGTAGCATAACTGAAACTTTAAAACAATCATACATATGTCTTATTTTGCTAATGCCTCTCCAATGAATTTTCCAGAACATTCGAGTGTTTTCTAGAACATTCTTCATTAGCATTTTATTCACCAATTTTTAAAAAATCAGGCGGTGTTCAAAAACTCAGGTAAGCGTTAGTTTTGTTAGACCGTAACATTTCTATAGATTTACACATATAATTCGTGGGAAGAAATTTAGTGAGTGTTAATAAAGAATATGAGAACTCGGATCTGTTTTCTAAGCCCTCTCTTTATCGGATCAATTCCTAACCTGTCTGAAAAAGCTGTTATAGAAACTGTCTGTGATTTACAAAATCAGATTTTCAAGCAAACACGTAGAGGAACATTCATATAAAACTGAAAAAAAGGAGTTCGTGTATAATTTTTCGCCCCATATTTTTTCCAAACTTTTCAAAATAGATTTTCGCTATGTTTCATTTATAAATGCTTATGAATGCATCTAATTATCAGGAAAATGTAATCGACTTTTTTTGAAAACTGTTCTTACCTTATTTCATTTATTTTTTATTTTGCATTTATTTTCGCATCGAAAAATTATATTCTTAAATTGGCAGAAACCCTAAAAATAAAGGAGAAGAACAACGTTCTGGTTGATTCCACTAATTTTTACCCTTATTTCAGTTTTTTTTAATAATGAAGCGCGCTTTGGTTTCTTCAAAACATGCAGTCTTAATATGGACTGAATTTCTTTCTATTCTAAAGTCGAATCTTTTTTTTGTAGTCATTCAGCTAGGGCAGACATGCCTATTTTGATCTGTATTCTCAGCCTTTGCATTCAGCCTAATAAAGTTGGCTCATATCAGTCGATATCTCGATTATTGGATTACTCGTAGCCTCAGCATATCCAATGGACACAACACATCTCAAGACAAGTAACCCAGGATCGTAAACATGTCCCAATGGCAGTTTCCAATGGAAGTGTGGGTAGCAGGGTCATCCACCACGGACATCAACGAGAATTTAATAGATGGAATACTAAGGCTGAGAACAAGATTTGAAATTGAAAAAATAAACTGTTTTCTTCAGCGAACGACAAAAAACAGGCAAAGGAGGAAAAGGGGTGTTTTTCCAGAAGGAAAAGCGATTGTTTGGGAGATCAAAGAAAAAACAAATAATAAAATTTCACATCAACATCACAAAAAATTCAAGAATTTCGTTGCTTTTCTTTCTAAACATTCTCAGAGAAATCCTGTTTTGTAATCCGAATGAGAAAATGTTTTTTTTTCGAACGGTCCTCGTTAAGTTAATTTCCCCGAATCAGTCTCTTGCTTTCTTTCGAGTGAATGTAATCCAGTGAATGTATTTCCTGAAATTAGCCATGAAAATGCAAAGAGGAAAAAATCAAACTGAAAATTTATTCAACTTGAAAATCAGTATGGAAAAGCGTTTACGTCCATCCGATCGCTTTTGCAAACTAATAAATATTGTTTTGCTGGTTCTGTATTCTGCCTTCAATTTAATAAACTGATATCTATTTATATTTATAATGCTCTGAAAATCGATTTCACTTTTATTTCAAGGTTTCTGTTGAGTTGACAAGAAAAAAAAAGAGTCGTGCGTACTTCATTCAAGAATGATTGCTTAGATGGAAGCGCTATTCCTTCCCGAAACAAGTTCGGAAAATCATAAATAACATTTCAATTTCAAAAAAATATTATGTTACCTTCAAGATGACATTAGGTTTCTTTGCTGCAAGATTTTTTGGAGGATCAGTTCACAAACTCTTTTAGGTAAAAAACAAATTTTGGGCTGAATTTTTAAAAAACCAAAGTTTTTGTATTTATTTAAAAATCAATTTTTTTATTGAAATTGCAACTTCATTTTTCAACTTATCCCATAACTAAATAGGATTTTTCAACATTACATGTTTCTTCTACCCTGGAAAATTCAAAAAAAAAATCAGAAAAAAAGACAGAAACTTTTCAGCAACGAAATTCTTGACTTTTTTGTGATGTTGATGTGAAATTTTATGATTTGTTTATTCTTTGATTTTCCAAACAATCTCTTTTCCTTCTGGAAAAACACCCCTTTTCCTCCTTTGCCTGCTTTTGTCGTTCGCTGAGGAAAACAGTTTATTTTTTCAATTCCGAATCTTGTTCTCAGCCTTAGTATTCAATCTATTAAAGGCAGCATACACGCTCATAAGCATAGTCGAGATAATAGCATAGATCGGTCCGCACGGCCCGTACTATGTCGTCAACGACGTCTGAAGCGCTGAAAACTGTCCAGGATGACAGTATTTGACAATGTTTGAGCAATCTTGCCTTCCACGCCCGTATTTTCACACCCCTTTGAGTAACAGAATCAGAATCGATACTTGTGAAAACGTGTGATAATTGAGAGTGATAGCACTATCAAATGGGAGTGCACGAGAGAAATAGCTTGGTTTACTTGAGTATAACATGTCTACATACCTAATGACTCTCGTCCACTTTCGAGAATGCCGCTCTACTGTGGCTGACCTCTTGAAATGCAGGATTTTATCAGTGCACAAACATGTTATACTCAAGTAAACCAAGCTATTTCTCTCGTGCACTCCCATTTGATAGTGCTATCACTCTCAATTATCACTCGTTTTCACAAGTATCAAATCTCATTCTGTTACTCAAAGGGGTGTGAAAATACGGGCGTGGAAGGCAAGATTGCTCAAACATTGTCAAATACTGTCATCTTGGACAGTTTTCAGCGCTTCAAACGTCGTTGACGACATAGTACGGGCCGTGCGGACCTATCTATGCTGTTAGCTCGACTATGCTTACGAGCGTGTATGCTGCCTTTAAATCCTCGTTGATGTCCGTGGTGGATGACCCTGCTACCCACACTTCCACTGGAAATTGCCATTGGGACATGTTTACGATCCTGGGTTACTTGTCTTGAGATGTGTTGTGTCCATTGGATATGCTGAGGCTACGAGCCATCCAATGATGGAGATATCGACCGATATGAGCCAACTTTATTAGGCTGAATGCAAAGGCTGAGAATACAAATCAAAATAGGCATGTCTGCCCTAGCTGAATGACTACAAAAAAAGATTCGACTTTAGGATAGAAAGAAATTCATTCCATATTAGGACTGCATGTTTCAAAGGAACCAAAGCGCGCTTCATTATTTAAAAAAAACTGAAATAAGGGTAAAAATTGGTGAAATCAACCAGAACGTTGTTCTTCTCTTTATTTTTAGGTTTCTGCCAATTTAAGAATATCATTTTTCGATGCGAAAATAAATGCAAATAAAAAAATAAATGAAATAAGGTAAAAACAGTTTTCAAAAAAAGTCGATTACATTTTCCTGATAATTAGATGCATTCATAAGCATTTATAAATGAAACATAGCGAAAATCTATTTTGAAAAGTTCGGAAGAAATATGGGGCGAAAAATTATACACGAACTCTTTTTTTCAGTTTTATATGAATGTTCCTCTACGTTTTTGCCTGAAAATCTGATTTTGTAAATCACAGACAGTTTCTATAACAGCTTTTTCAGACAGGTTAGGAATTGATCCGATAAAGAGAGGGCTTAGAAAACAGATCCGAGTTCTCATATTCTTTATTAACACTCACTAAATTTCTTCCCACGAATTTATGTGTAAATCTATAGGAATGTTACGGTCCAACAAAACTAACGCTTACCTGAGTTTTTGAACACCGCCTGATTTTTTAAAAATTGGTGAATAAAATGCTAATTAAGAATGTTCTAAAAAAAACTCGAATGTTCTGGAAAATTCATTGGAGAGGCATTAGCAAAATAAGACATATGTATGATTGTTTTAAAGTTTCAGTTATGCTACTCGAAGAATGAAAAGTTGTCAAGAGGCTCCAAAATTTTCTCAATATGGCATGATATGTAGTTGGATAAATAGAAAAATATAAAATCGAGTCAAGCTATGGAGAAAAAATCCGGATGATATGTATCAATACAATTATTTAAAATAAATATTTTTCTCCGCTTGAGGGCGTGAAAATCATGTAAACCGAAGATACTACAAATTAATATTTTGTTTCGAGGAAGACTCGAATGTGTAGAAAATCTAGGTAATCAATAGGGAAGGTTTCCGTATTTCTCAGATGTTATTTTTGAGCTCTTCGTAAATTGTCAACTTGAAATTATAATATTGATAATCGACTTTTTAGATTTGTGAACAATTGTTAGGCCGCGCAACGGAAAATGAAAAGGTTCAGAGTCTTAAACAACATTAGACGATTTTAACATTGCGCGATTAGAATTATACACGAATTCTAAATCACTGGTGTGTTTCAAAAGAATGGAGAGAAAGAAATTAGAGTAAGAGACTCATCTTTTCATCGAATCACTCCTGCGGAAAGATGAGTAATGTATAGCATCAAATTGCGAGTCAAGAAAAGTTCCATGTTAACATGTAAACATGCAAACCTTCATGAGTTAGCAAATCAATGCATTTGGGATGAGTGTTTCTTCTACAGGATAGTCATCGGAAGGAAACAGATCTGTTGAGCAGCGTCTAGTACTTTGGAGTTTAGTGGAATACTGCTGAATAACGTGGAAAATACAAAGGAGAAGGAGCCAGTCTAGAGACAATCTCGTCCGCGACGAGGGGTGGGGCCGGGCTCGCCCCATTTGCCCCGCCCACCCCAGAGCGCCTCATCGGGCGCTCTCAATTTCTCTTGAGCCCAAAAATGCTCAAATTTCTAACCGACCGTATTTAATCCCTTTCCCGTTTAAAGTGTCGATGTATGGGTGTATACTAAATTGGCGACTATTTCTCGATTCTATTTCCCATATGAGCCCGACTGAAGATAGGAGAGGTAACAAGAATGTTGTTTTTGGCCGAAGAGTCATCTTTTGACTAGCATAAAACAAACGAAAAATTCTTCAGCTCCTCCAAAAATTGGAATATCTGTCTACGAAACGTCCTCTGCCCAGTCAATGTTAGCTGGTTTTCACAGCTTTCCTAGAAAGGGAAGAAATAGGACGCCAATTCGAGGAAATCTGCTGAAAAACTCGAAATTTCAAATTTTTTAAATTGCGATATAACTTCTAAATGTCTTTTGTACTCTGAGGTTTGGTGTTCCGAAAATACTATTGCTCACTGTTAGAATGAGTGGGTTCTAGTTATCGAGAAAATTGCACCAACACGGAGATGCAAAATGTCGACGGCAGGGGTTGCCTTTCGTCGGGTAGAGCGCCACCCTGGTTCTATTATAACCTCATCTAAAAACTCAGAAATGAGTGAATGGCCCAAGAGATTTCTATTTTTGGTTACAGCTGCTAATGCTATTTTCGAATTCTAACATAACATGGGACAGAAAATGGGACCTCGTCGGGTCTAAAACTTCTTAAAAATCATCTTTAAAGTTTTGGAAACCCGATGCTGCCTACCACTTTAAATTGATGCTAGGAGGAGAAATCATTTTAGCTGGATACATACAAGTTCTAGTAATTGGGTAAATCGTCTCAACATCGGGGCGCAAAAGTGTCTGCGGCCAGTGTTGCCTTTGGTGACAAACAGTGCCAGCGACTTGGGCGTAATTATGCTCTCGGTTAATGACTCGAAAATGAGCAAATATCCAAATGGACTCTATTTATGTAAAGTTTGCTTACGTTGAAAATCGATTTCTTACTTTCTAGGAGGATGAAAATGGCACAACACCACGCAACATTTCGAATTCGTATTTTTTTCAAGACGATAGAACTTCCCACTCTGAAAAATTGTTGGGAAAACCTGAAACTGATATTAGCACAAGTAACACTCGAATATCGTTTCTTTCTTGGAATATGATAGCATAAGTCTTTGCTGAAAAGTCAAATCCCGTAGGAATCGCTATTCGATGTATAATATCTCACTGACTTCTTCGTTAAGTGTCCTCTAATGAAGGCACTTAGCAGTACCTTGAATCTACATTCATATAGTGATGAAAAATCAGAAACAATTGCATAAGAAAAGATTTTTTGCTGGCCAAAGTCTGATGAAAATGAAGAATCTGAAAAAAAGACACTTGAAGTTGTGTTTTTGAAACTTATCTTCTCTTATCAATTAGTGTTAATGATCATGAGAATAAACAGTGAATTCCAATTTTGGTAAGAGTATCAACTTTTCGCCGGAAACGGTATTTGCAAAAAAGACGCTCGAAACCGCCGGCGAGCGCCGGCGCCCGGCGGTCGCCGGCGCCCACCGGCGGCAATGTGCACTCGCCAACCGACCGAACTGTAGGCATTCTTCCAGGAAAAAAATCATAAAGCTTTTCTGTCGCGGCCCTGCCTTGAACCGGGTGAGAAATGTTCTTCCCGTTTCTCCAATGCACAAAAGTAGATTGTTTTGGCTGGTTCACGGATTCGATCCAATTCTCTTAATCGTCTCGATAAGCGATGAGGAGTATGACTTTACACAAATGAAGGCATCAAGTTCTCTTCTCGAAAAGACACGTTAGTACACAGAAAGGAAATATAAGAATTCCCATGGAAGAAAAACACAGTCGTAATAGGGTTTATTCATGGAATGTAGGCGAGAACTGGGCCGATTTAGCGAAAAAGGTTACTTAAATTGGATCGGGAAAATTTTCGGTAAATTTCGAGAATAAGTCGGCAAATCGGAAAATGGAAATTGACCGAAAAATGCCGGTGAATTCGGGAAATCGGTAATTCGGTAGACGGTAAATGCACACCACTAGTCCAGAACACGCTTCAGATGTGAACTGAAAATTCCTCAACGGGAGAGGGTGCAATTATGCATTTGAGGTACATTTGTCGGTTTTCAGATTTTTTGACAGATTTAATCCAAAGCGTGAGCCGCGGAGAAATTTCGAAGGGCAACACGACTTTCGGCGATTTCTGAAATAAACGAACCCCGTTTTCAACACCTTAGTTCACTCTCAAATGCAGTTCAGGGCTACGGAAAAAGTCGGTGGTGCTCTTGCGTACTTTCACTAAGCATACTGTAGCCACGGCTTGCTCGATATGAAACTTGCTTATAATTGTTTTTCTGGTTTGCGGTTTTTGCTGTTACTTTATTGCGCGTGCGGATCTCAGCGATGATGTAGCTCTCATAAACATCCCTCGGGACAACATAAAGCGGCAACTGGTACGCAACCGGCTCTACAACCGCACTTGCGACACGGAAATTTGCACAGTATGTCCAAACGGAGCAGAAGGCGATTTCTTATTGAGCGGTGTCATCTACCAGCTTCAGTGCACGTCCTGCTGCGAGATCAACATAGGGGAAACGGGGAGAATGATGAACTTTCGTGTCAAGGAGCACCTAGCAGGGAAGCGGTGCAAGAATACATTAACTCCTCTTGGAAAACATAGGCAAGAAGAGCATGGTGGAGTTAATTTCGACATCAAATGCACGATTCTAAGTCGTGAGGAAGACGTTGGAGCGAGGAAAGCACTGGAGGCTCTCTATATCATGTCCGGTTCCCCCAGACTCAATATCAGAGATGAGTGCATTTCCATTACTAGTGATTCATGCCGCTGTGTCCTCCGCCAACGCGTAGCTAGATGCCTCACACGGAAACCAGAGATGCCCAGGGTTTCGGAGGCATCTAGTCTCATTTTAACACGAGAATTTACGTGAATTACGGAAAGTTTAGCCTCAGTTGGTGAAATTTTAGCTACAGTGCCCGCATATTCTACGTAAATTCTCTCTACAGCACCCGCATATTCTATGCTTATTCTCGTTGCAGCACTCGGTCGATCGACCCACCCAGTCTTGATCCGTACTAAAAAGGCGATCCCCGCTGCGATCGAGCGCATCGCCGTTTCTTCCCCACGGCCTGCAGCAAACCAGCGGCCAAAATTACCCCTAGCAAGGTCTTCCAGAGAGCGACACGGGGTCACCCTCCACGACCACCCACAGAGTGTCAAGTTATCCGTGGATTGACTGGGCCAACACTGTTCGAACGGCATCCCTGCGTTCCGCGTAGCCAACGCAGGTTTGAGATTGCATTTCAACACAGGATGTCGCTAAATCCGCAGATTCTCGCTCCAAAACTATAGCGAGAATATACGGGTTTAGCGTCAGAGAGATCAATGTTTCGAATTAAGCCTTCGTTTTTACGTAGAATACGCGCAGAATTTGCACCCTTGTAGCCTCGACACAAGAATATGCGGGTTTTAGCTATCGTAGCTAAAACCCGTAAATTCTCGCTACTACATGGAATGGGGCGGCGTTTCAGGCCGCGCCCTCTGAAGCATATAGCTACGCTATGGCAGAGTCAGCTATAGCACGATCAGCCGTGTATGACCAGGCGGGTTCACTTGTCTGCTGGCTTGCGGTATACCTGGTCGATACGGGAGCTCTTCGTTGGTGGAACTGGCGTGGGTGGGTTCTGTGCTGATTTCGGTAGCTCACTTAAGTTTTTTGGGGTCTGTTGAACTTGTCGTAGAGGGAAAAGCGCTCGACGGAGCAACTCACAGGTCACTAAAGTTTTTAGCGCTTTCAGGCCTTCGAAAACGATGATTTGTTCGAAACGTTAGGCCACTAATAAACCAGTTTCACCGTTTATCAAACCTGCGCGGCAAAGAATCTCAGAAGTTGTTACTTTGATTTTTTCATGTTATTCATGCGTGTACCTAATGTACAGATCTTATGCGTATCAATATTTAGTTTGTAGGGGAAAGCCTACCATTCCTTAATGTTTTCAGTGCTTTTCTCGCCAAAACTCGGAATAAATTGAAAATTTGCCGTCTAGTATGGCGAAACGCTAGCATAGGTGCACTCAAGCACCTAGACGACGGCAAATTTCAAAAATTTCTCCCTCAATTTCGGAGGGAAACGCACTGGAAAAGTTTGAAAACGGTGAGTTTCCTCCCCACACACACACACACACACACACACACACACACACACACACACACACACACACACACACACACACACACACACACACACACACACACACACACACACACACACACACACACACACACACACACACACACACACACACACACACACACACACACACACACACACACACACACACACACACACACACACACACACACACACACACACACACACACACACACACACACACACACACACACACACACACACACACACACACACACACACACACACACACACACACACACACACACACACACACACACACACACACACACACACACACACACACACACACACACACACACACACACACACACACACACACACACACACACACACACACACACACCCACACACACACACACACACACACACACACACACACACACACACACACACACACACACACACACACACACACACACACACACACACACACACACACACACACACACACACACACACACACACACACACACACACACACACACACACACACACACACACACACACACACCTGAAGCCTTTACGATGGATGCAGGCAGGAATAGCATAAAAAATTAAAGAAATGGAAAAATCATAACCAGGAAAAATATTATCAGCTGCTCCTTATCGAATAATGGCAAACTTTGAATCGAGCCAGCGATGGCTACATTATGTTTAGTGAAAATGGGAGTGAGACCGCACCACCGCCTTTTTTTCCGTTGCCGTTAACTGTAGCTTTTTTGAGCTTTTTCCATGACAGTTTTCAAGACAACCCGAAGTTGCCTGACGGGTGGTATGTACATAATTCAAAAGGACTAGATAATCCGAAATGCGTTGCAAGCTTTTTTTCCAGTTTTGAAGTATCAAACTTCAGATTGACGAAAACAACGTTGAATCGTCCTCATTCGGCAAACACACAGTTCCGGAAAACGACATTTTCATTGCACCGTACTGGACTACCCAGGAGGAGCGGTATCTTCCCTGCCTGGATAGGAGATGTGTGTGCCCCTACTTTAATGGTATGTATAAGTACAGTCTGTGTCAAAACAAATTCCCTCCATTCCTTTGCGTGCGTGTGTGGAGCGAGGTGATGAGACAGTGAGGGAGCGGAGTGGTGACGATTGGAGCTGCGTGCGCACGCAGGTGAGTTATGATAATTTCGGTTCGTCACGTACTGTCTCCTCTATTTTGAAGCCAGATTTATCGCAGCCATCGCGAATATCGCGTGCGTGTGCGCTCCCGTGCTGCGTCTCCTTCTTCTCACGCTCTCTCGCTGTTCTTACCCTTTCTCAGCACACACTAGCCAACGAACTCGTGAATTTCTGCCCGAAATAGAGGGCATGTACCATCCATTGCCAGCTCAAATGTAGTGTGCAGTTGCCGACTCACGCTCGCAGCATGCGACCATCGGCTTTGCACGAGCTTCTCCGCCTTGTCATGTTAATGTTTCTTAATATTTTTCAGTTTTTTCTTTCTCATTTCTCGGGCCTTGTTTTAGCTGTTTTTAACCTTCATATGCTATGGGTCAGCTTGGGTCAGCTCTTAATCAGTCACTGTAAAACAGGAAACAGGCTTGTATGTAGACTACACACTCAAACCTCACTCACGGCTGCGTGTCACCCCGCTGTTAGCAGCGACGCAGTGATGAGAGGACAGCCACGCAGAAGTGAGTGAGGTGGAAGTGTGTAGTCGACCTACAAATCGACCTACCTACCCATCATCAAAGAGGTTTGAAGCGAGGACAAATCAAAAATAGAACAATCACTTACGCTAAGGTTTTTTTTGTCAATCGGGCCAGCTTTTACGCTAAAGAAAAAGTCAGATAAGGCCTATGAACAATACAAAAGTTGCTAAAGGCTTCAAACGTCAATAGAATACAGTGCAAAGTGAATTCGATCCGGGTCACAACACAAAAAACCTTAAATTTAAAGAATTCCTTCAGTTGCTCGCGTTTTCCGCTATCTCTGAAATGAAAACAGCTGCAAATGACCTAGCACTCATATCATATAAAAATTCAAACTGCAGAAACCCGTGAGAAAAGGGAAGTTTGGAAAATCAATAAATTCTCAGCTGATGAGGCGAGAAAGCTCATACGAACACAATGCGTCGCGTGCTGCGAGTGTGTGTCCTCGATAGCACACACTAA
The DNA here is from genome assembly GCA_029168955.1 of Aplectana chamaeleonis. Lineage (NCBI taxonomy): Eukaryota > Metazoa > Nematoda > Chromadorea > Rhabditida > Cosmocercidae > Aplectana > Aplectana chamaeleonis. The sequence continues at coordinate 55,874 of JAPDOI010000278.1, read as the reverse complement.
ATTTGGCCCCGGAGTAGAGGGCACAAGAGTCAGGAGAAAAGTATCTTCAAGGGGCAAAACGAATCGTGTAGCCTTTGAGTTTATTGCAGGTCAAATGTATAGCTATTAGGGAAGTTTGATTGAGAATCCGAAGGCATTTCAAACCAGGGATTATGAAATTCCTGAAATCGGGTTCCGGATGTGGTTTCCAAAATGTGTTGAAATGCGGTTTTCGGAACGCGAAACGAGGAAAACTCTTGAGTTTCTTGTGACTCAGTTCTTGTATCAACTAGTCGAGGGATGCGGATCGGGTGTTGGTGGTGTAATGGTAACACTGTCGGCCGGAAAGCGATGCGAGGCAGGTTCGAGGCCAGCTTGGCCCCTGAGTTTTGTATTCTACTCAGCTACCTTCTCAGAAGTTTCAACCCTAGTTACATGTTTTCCTCAGTAACATACATTGAAGGGCACAACTAACTTACTTAAAGGCAGTGTTCACGATAAATTGTGGATGTTCAGTTTCTTACAGATTATGATAGGTCAAGAGCTTACTGTATATATATATATATATATATATATATATATATATATATATATATATATATATATATATATATATATATATATATATATATATATATATATATATATATATATATATATATATATATATATATATATATATATATATATATATATATATATATATATATATATATATATATATATATATATATATATATATATATATATATATATATATATATATATATATATATATATATATATATATATATATATATATATATATATATATATATATGTATATGTTTATTACACTCACATAAGGCAAATGCGTGATAATAATAAGAAGAGATGCACAGAAAAACTAACAAGACCGGAAGAAAGAAAAACAGACAGCAAAACTTGAGCAAAAATACTCCTATTCTTCATACACCCTACCAATCAAACAAACGAAGATCTATCTCTAGAAAAGAAGAAACAGTCGAAAATGCTATGTTTCGTAGCTAAGAACTATTGGGGATAATGTGCTTATCTGGGTCAAATTCCGGTCCGCAATTGCGTCTCGACACGCTTTGCAGCCGCACGCGCTCGGGTCAGTCGAGTTTCCGGCGCCAAAGCCGACTCGATGCAGCTTTTTATACAACTTTCTCCAATTTTCTTCGTTTCCAGTTTCCAAAACCCACCTAGAGTCAGCAGATCGGCGGCTGCGGCGCTGGAAGCTTTTCTGACTCGGGAGCGTGCGGTCGCGAAGCGTGTCGAGACGCAATTGCGGACCGGAATTTGGCCCAGACAAGCACAATATCCGTCGCCTAAACTGGCCTAAGGAAGCAGCGCCGGTGACTCTTCTAGCGATTTTCAGATATGCGCTACCCGCCCTGTGTGGAAAAAACCTAACCCTAACACTGGTAATTGGCCGACCGAGAAATATTTTCATTATTTCACCTCTAGTTCTCGATGTGACTAGTTTGAAATAGGGTGCAAGCCTGAAAATACTGCAGTTTTCCAGAAGTTTGCGGACCATGCAAAGGTCAAATACTCTGCGCCGAGAATCCAACGTTGGCAACCCAAAATATTTGTTCCTTAAGTGGGCCCTGGGTATCTTGGAATTCAGGAAACCACCGATGCGAATCAACAATTTGCGTGACACTGTGACAGTTACTGTGACAGCAGCGTCAGGAGAAACTGCAGAAAAAGACGAGAAGGCACTTATTTTACCCTTGCTAAGGAAAACATGTAACTAGGGTTGAAACTTCTGAGTTGCAATACCTTGTGATCATACAGTGCGAGTCGCCACTAAATATCCACCTCCATTTTTCGCTAAAAGGGTAGTAGGGCTTAGATTCAGTTTTCTGCAGCATGCTGAAGAAAAACCACGATAGCAAAAATTTCGGATGTGTAGCTTTAACAAGGAATACTTGTGACGCTTTATTGATTCTGCGCAGCTTCACCAGTATTATCCACTTTGATTGTTTCCTAGATTAGCGAACTGATGAACAAAAATGAGTGATCGATGAGTGATCCTTGTTTGGCTAATAATTCGAGGAAACGATTTGGCTTGCTGCTAGTTAAAGGCATCGTTCGCTCTGAGAACCGTTTTCCATTTTCAGGCTCAAATTCATGAATGAGACCGGCAGACCACACCGGGGAAGTTTCGCGCGTCAAACACCTAAGGTTGTGATGTTGGAGTGGATAAAAATGAGGATCCGCAACCAATTGTCACCAATCATCTACCACGAGGAACAAAAGCGCCATCACAGGCGCAGACGATCCAGTATTTGAAATTTTTATTTCGAGGAATCTTAACATCCAAACTTGTCCAAAGGGTACTCCTTTTTTTCAATGAGTTTTGGTAAAAGAAAGACAAGAAAAATCCACCCACTTTTAGAGCGTAAAAGCTCCCCCCGACGTTTGAGAAAAAACTTACCACGTATTGCACCTGACACACCGAAATTGACGGAGGTGGTGGAAGTGATTGATGCGAGACGTTTAAAGGCACAGTACACCCTCAGAGTGTAGTAGACCCCTCCTATATAACACGTGCCAAGTCCGAGATCTCAATTCTTCCAAATAAGAGAGATATAAGCGCCCACCACAGGCTCGACCTCCTTCGCTCACCACCACAGGCCCGACCCCATTCCTGAAATTCGAACTCAATACCGGCTAGATGAGTGGATGAATTTCAATCGAATAGTCGTCCTTCTCTCCAGTGCCGGATTGTCTCCTCATTCTAGTTCACATTCGTGCAGCGACTGCAAATGAAGAGAAATACAGTCCCGAGACAACTCGTCCTTTGAATTGAAAACATTGAATCAGTTTATGCAATATAAGTGAGGATTCCTTCAACAATGTCACATTGGTCCAATCGGCAGCCACTTTGTTTGTGGCGAAATTGAGTCGGGTAGCCTTGTGTGGCTCATAAACACAGAGACTCTTCTCTGTGACTGTTCTTACTAGGCTAATGCTGAGTTGAGGTCAGGTTTGATTCAAACCTGGTTGACACTTCTCTCCCTGGTGCTGAAATCAAGCCCCTGATTGCTTGGCTCTCGCCTTGCAAACAACTTGTAGGTAACCCCGTACTGTCAACAACTTAGTGTATCGGCCCGAAATATCTCGCCCCTTGACGATTGCTGCCTGCGACTTCATGGAGAGCTTGAATCTGCACCGGCCTAAGCAAGAGTGGGATTCCGAAATACTGCAGAGTCTGGTCAGCCCTGCTTATAGAGGCTAAAGCTCTCACTATTAGTGACCTAACCAAAATGCATACCTTTGACGAGGTGCTAAATTGATTCAAGTATCTCAAAAAAAATCTAAAAAAAGCTTCGAATATGAAACTTAAAATTGAGTCTTATACCTGTTCAGGCGAAAAATTGGGGGAGGGAAATGTATAGTAATGACGGGCACGGTATGCCATGCCATAAAAAGAATAAGATATTTAGAAACAACGAAACTTTTGAGAAGACTGATGAGCTTCTTCTGCATGACTCAAGAGTTCCGCGTTTTGCGGAGTTTTGTGCGGTTCTCGTAAAGCGGAACGCTGAAGGTCGATCATCTCTGACCTCAAAGTAGCTCCAAGTCAACTAACAAAATCTTATGCGTTATCTCTGAAACAATACATCAGGATCGTTGATCTGGTTTTTGCAACTCTTTCGCTCATTCAGGTATATTTTTTTTCTAGAGAGTATATTTTATGTAGTCGCAGCCGTACATTAATGTTTTCAGTTTCTTCCGAATACGCAGTATTACCATTTTTCTTCTTCGTACTTCTTTTTGAAAAGAGTACGAAGCAAAACTGACACAGGTTTGTTCATATTGGGCACCCTTATAAGAAAAGTTTTTGGATACACTACAGTGCATAGTCAAATACAGTTCATCTCCGCAATCGCGTTCAGTCCGCTAAGTGCATGCTGATTGCGAAAGCGTGTTGCGGCGCGGTTTCGAGGATCCTCAGACAGGGATGTCGGATCACCCGAGCGGCTTTTGCCTTTTTCCGCCGCGGCGATCCTCGAAACCTGCGCCGCAACACGCTTTCGCAAGCAGCGTGCACTTTGCGGGCTGAACGCGTTTGCGTAGATGAACTCTAGCTACAGTTACATGTATATGTAACGCTGTGGGCATTTCTGAAGAGCTCTCGAATTTGATTATTCTCAGTAGAGAAGAGGTGTGAAGGGTTGTGAAGTACCACTGAAGATAGAGTCCTCGCATTCAATTTAGTCTGACGAATAGACCAAGTTGCCAAGGTAGATCGCCGCGCGCTATCGAAACCCCGTTGGCCGGTGATGCCACCAGCGCCGCACGGCCTGCTGCAGTCATCGCGCGTGGTCAATTCACCAGACTAAAATTGATGCGCAAGCCATATGTAAGGATGTTTTGAGAAGGAACTACAGCTCGCTGCTGTCTATAATAGAAATCGAGAGCTCTTTGGGGATGCGCTAGATTTTACCCCAACACCCGAACACGTATGATATCCTGATATCCTTGATGTTGCTGGATGACACATTTCACAAGTCAATTGATAGCATTGCCTCAAATATATAAAGAAAAGAGTAAAATGTCGTCGAAATGACGCTATAATGAGATGTAGGTTTAAAGGCACTGTTCGCGATGAAAATCACTTTTCTGTTTTTTGCCTGTCTTGAAACCGGTCCCATTCTGATTCCAATGTAGCTTCTGGAATCGTACAAAACCTTCTGGGAATGGAGTTATAGTCCCTCAAAAATTGAGCTATCGAAGCATAGTGGACGAGTTGTCCGAGGCTTGTAACTTCCGTCTTTTGCAGCCAATGTGTGCGAGCTGACCTGAGTAAAGAGAGAAGTTGAGAATGAAGGGAAGAACGGGGCTTTTGATAGGAAACCATAGCTCATCTCACGATCTCGAGTGTTTTATTGTTCACGTTGAGGGGTGGAAAAAGGCGAGACTTGTCCACAGCGGCGGGGTTTGCCCACTGTTCTAAGCCGTTTTGCGGCTCCTGGGTAGCTTTTCATCCCATTGTTTCGACGCTGTTCTGCTTCTGAGAGCCACGAGAAGCGTTTTTAATGGAAACGCGAGGATGAAGTTTATCGCGAACAGTGCCTTTAATTAGGAACGGCCCCTGTTACCCAAATACTTGGCCCTGTCAGGAAGTATCCATGACAACGACTGTGTTCTCCCCAACGGCGAAGTACTGAAGAAAGCACTACGACAGGAAATTCGAACACTTGACGACGAGACAAGGAAGTCATTTGAGGTACAAATACTCGAGGGAGTACCGTTGACACAACCTGCACGGATTCGTTACAGAAAGCCCTTCATTGGATGAAAGTCAGTGGACTGTATAACAGAATAAGCCGTGTGCACAAGTACTCAGGGGTGCATTCAGGCCCAGCATTCACTTTGTGGCATCGAGAATACCTGAAAAGGTGAGTGCCTACCCGAAACCACGGAACTTTGATTTTCTCACATGTCTTTCTTTCGTAAGACTCCAAGCTATGTATTGGATGCGCGCAATAGCCAGCGGTATTTTCCCCGTAAGAAACCAGAGCTATTGTGTATCAGGGATGTGGGTTGTATGGTTCACGAGTTACGCGGTTTTTTTCAAACATTAACAATTAACACTCAACGAAATGAATGGTTTCCATTAAAGGCAGTATTCACGATGAATATCGTATTCGAGTTAGACTCAAAAAATGAGGTTGTTCGGTCGTGTGCTGTCCTATGGTGAAGAAAACGCGAGGAAAAGCGCTCAGAATAAGCTGAAAATAGCGGTTTTTAACGTACGTAGAAGTTCAGGCGGCGAACGAGTTTACGGGCCATGCCAGTTTCCGCAAGCGCGCGTTAATCGCGAAATGTGCGCGAATCGCTCAGGCTGGACGTGGCTGAATTTTTTGGCATTTTGCCATCGAAAACGTCCGCGGCGCCGCAAGCTCGTCTGAATGGTGGGTGGAGCGGGATAAGCAAGCGTACTGGGATAACTTTCAAAGCCGTTTTTCTACATTTCTGACCCGTCTTCGCCGCTTCCTTCGACCCTATCCCCTCCGGCATCTGCCAGCTTAGTGTTTCACTTTAAAACCTCGAGAACGAGATTTATCGTGGATACTGTTTCTAACGCACAGCCCTGTTGTGCAAGCTCCACTAGGTTCCGCCCATCCTGCGTCCCACAGAGGGCACACTGGCTCCCTACTACCTTGACCAAAACATTGTGGTTTTCTATTCATGTGCTGAAACTCAGTGGAAATCTCCGTTACCGATCATTTTTGAATGCTTCTATCTACGTTGGAGCAAATCATCAAATCTGCTAACGTATGGAGGACATTTGAATAAATATTACGCGTATTCGAAGAGGCTCAAAAAAGCGCTTGCCACACTCTCTTTGAAAAAAGAAAGAGAAATTGCAGCGATCAGAAATCCTAGACGTTTCTTCAGCTTTTGTCGTCGGAAACTGAAGATAAATGAGACGTTTCCAGCAATCATTGGTAGTCAATTGAAGATAAATGAGACGTTTCCAGCAATCATTGGTAGTCAATCGGGGCTTTGGAGGAATGATGCAGCTAAGGTGGAAGCTTTCGCAGATTTCTTTGAATCTGTTTATAAAACTCCTACCTTTTCTGATGTTGAAGTTGCCCCGCTTACCGAGGTCTCTCTTGATTGGGTGGATATTTCCAACGAAATGGTATACAATTTACTTTGTCGATTACCTGACAAAGTATCAAACTCACCGGACGGAATTCCTTATACCTTCCTCAGAAGAGCGGCTCTTGGTTTAACAGCACCACTCACAATCATATTCAATAGATGTCTGTTGCGAGGAGAGACTCCCACTTTATGGAAGATCGGATTGGTGCAACCCATTCACAAGAAAGGGTCAAAGCATGATGTTACTAATTATCGTCCAATCTGTTTCACAAGCTCAGTCGGTGAAGCCATGGAGCGCTTGATCTGTAAGCGGATTGTTACCCATCTTTCTAATAATCACCTTATTTCACCCAACCAACATGGCTTCCTTAGTAAGCGGTCAACCACATCAGCCTTATTGTCAACGGTACCACTCGGGCAGAAAAAAGTTGAAAATGGTGCTTGTGTTTCAGTTTGTTATATAGATTACAAGAAAGCTTTTGGCTCCATTTCGATACCGCTACTTTTGCGCAAACTCACTGCTTTTGGCATAAAAGGGTGTCTCCACAAGTTTCTTAGCTCTTTCCTAACTGGAAGAACTCAAAGGGTTGTGATAAATGAATTGCGTTCACGATCTTACAACACTGCAAGTGGAGTTCCACAAGGCACTTGTATTGACCCCTTGATGTTCCTGATGTACGTCAATGACTTACCTGAGGTTCTACCTGCTGAATCATTCTGCTCAATGTACGCAGACGATTCAAAAATCTACACCGTCAATAACTGCGATAAATTGCAATTAGCTCTCGATGCGATTAGCAAGTGGTCTAAGACGTGGGATCTTGACATCTCTTCCGAGAAAACCACTGTGATGCATTTCGGCAAAAACCACCCTGCTTTTGAGTTCACCATTGACGAAAAAATCATAACACGATCCAAAAAAATTCGTGATCTTGGGGTGAGTTACGGATACAACTTCAACTTCGAGGACCATATAAAAGATATCGTACTGAAAGCTAATCGTAAATCCAATTTCATTTTGCGAGCGTTCAAGTCCAGGGACCCTAAATTACTATTCAAGTTGCTTGTAGTGTATGTCAGACCGCAGCTCGAGTATTGTTGTCCATTATGGTCACCATGCAAGAAAACCGTGATTGACAGCATCGAGCAGGTGCAAAAAAGCTTCATTTATCGATGCTTCCTTCGAAAAGGTCTATCCCGATTATCCTATGAAAACCGTCTCAAGAATTTGGGAGCGCAAACTTTGGCCATTCGAAGAAAAGTAGCTGATTTTGTCTTGATGTACAAGTTAACTACCGAACAGAGTGATTTGAAGCTCTATGACATTTTTGAGAAACCTCCCACATTGGGTTGAACACGGGGGCACCCCTACCGCGTAAAATCAGGAAGGATTAGGACAACAGCTTACGCTGGCTCTTTCCTCGCAAGAACGGTACGTCAATGGAACAAATTTGATGTTGCCGCGTTCAGATTTAAACAAAGCTCTTCATTCCAGACCTATATCTATGATTACTTCAAGAAGCCGGTTGCAGTTTGAGTTATGTTGATGGGAAAAGAAGGCTTCCGTTTTGTTAACGAGACAGTTCTATTCGCCTCCAGAAATGTTACTAATATATTCGTTTTGTTTTGTTGCATTTCTTTGTTCTCTTTATTAACCCCTAAGAATCTCATCCTGCATATGTTTAATTTTGTCACAGACCCCGTCGGTGGATCTCGGCAAGTTGGCGGACCAACTACGATGGTATCCGGAGCCCAAATGAAACCTCTTGCGGGCTTGCAGTGTTTGGCGCCCACTGCCCTTCTGACCCGAGCCCTCCATTTCCCCCCGTTTCCGTACTTAACTTATTCGGATTTTCGCGATCATCGACAGAGCATCTTTTTTAACGCATTTTATAGCCGAAAATAAATGAATGAATGAATGAATGAATGAACCTTCAGAGGGTCAAATGACATTATGCGCAGAAATCCTACGTTAATTCTTGCACTCTTGCGAAATTGTCATTTCGCTACTTCTCAGAGATTCGCTGTTATGAACTCGATACCAATTGCATATGTTCCGCAGAGCACCTGCCGGAACATATCGTATTGGTTGGCGGATGATAACAGCAGAAACTTTCTGTTATGAACTCGATACCAATAACATACGTTCCGGGAACATATCCGTTTGGTTAGCGAAAGATAAGATTTTTAACCTGTTATCAGTCTTCCTTAGGTTCCCAAAACTGTTCTATACCACTAAAACGTGATTTTTCAACACTAAAACGTTGAAAACTCATCGCTATAATTGTAACTCGTTTTGAAACGCTCCTAAAGTCTAATTTCACAAAACATTCATTGTTCTCCGAATAAGTGTTCTACATAAAACAAGAGTTCTACCTTCATACTATGCATGCTACTCTTCTCGATAATATATCAACTTCTACAGAAATAATTACAAAACAGTATGACATCGGTCTTTGATTAAAAAACGAAACAAATACTACGTATTCTTTTCAAGAATCGATACAACATAATATCCCATACTCCAAGAATAAGCCACTTTAAGTACCTGTAGAAGAAAAGGTTAGATGAAATTAATCAATAATCACAGCAAGAAGTGGGAAAGTCGAAAAGTAGGCTTATAAAGGCAGAAAACAGAGAAACAAGGCATGAATGATAATAGAACGAAACAGAAATCATTCAAAACTAATTTTTTCTACGACGCTAGACGCTCACAGCATAAAAAGCGAGCTGACCGATCGTCAACTCGGAAGGACGCTGTTGGTTGGCGGATCATAAAAGACAATCGTATTCGTTGGCGGTTCATAACAGCCTCCTGTTTCCACCAATACCAACCCTATAGCAAACCAATACACTGCGAACTTGGGCGCGCTTTGGTTTGCGGTAATCGATTTTGGTATCCTATTGGTTGGCGGTTGATAACTACACTGATTTTTGGTATCGAGTTCATAACAGCGAATGTCTGAGTTCGGTCTTCTCTACATTTGAGCAGTCTCAAGCGTGAATTTTTTGAGCTAATTATGATGGGTAAGTCCCGCTAAAGAATAAATATTTTGTCATATTTACTTATCGAACGTTCTCTCAAAAATTCGAATCTTGTAATATTGACGAATTTTCGAAAAAAAAGATCGATAAAGTTATTATGGACAACGTTCATTATCGGTTTCTTTCCACAGGAAAGGGATAGGCGATGAGGAACCTTGGCTCCCAATGTCGAATGAATGACAGGGATATTTATTAAAGGCAGTGTTCACGATAATCTTCGATTTTGAGATTAATCGCTAAATCGATTGTTTGGCCCCCAAGTAGAACTGAAATGACGAAGAAACCGAGAAAAACGCACCGGAAGGGCACGAAATCCTCAAGTATCAGCCCGCCTCTTAAGTATCGGTGGAACTGTTCGTTGCAACGATGAAATCTTTTGTGGACCCGTCTTTTGCAATTCTCCATTCTGTGTTGCTCCGTTCTTTCCTTCGGGCCCTAACTAATACTATTTTGCCCAAAATATTCTTCCATTTTCGATAAGTCCCATTTTTTACCGGTGACAAACACCGTGAACATGTTCATCCAGCCGGACAACTAGTCCAGGCCATAAAAGAATGTCACTGAAATAAGACGAATTAGTGCGTTTCTCGCCGTTTCTTCGTGATTTTGTTAACACTTGGTTGCCAACGCATTGTTTTGAGTGGAAAACTTGGAAACAAGAATCATCGTGAACACTGCCTTTAATATCCCAATTAGCTGTCTGCAGCCGTGTGAAGACTCGCGCGAAAAAAATACCTCCGCGACGGTCACTGGACACGCACGCCGACCGCGTTGGCGGACAGTCTTATTAGGACCGACCTTTCCTCCATTCCCTGCTTTTTGAATAAGACACAAGCCAGTCAGAAATCGTTCACACCTTTTTAGATTTACCAATGCTGTTGTAGTGGACTCGTATTTTAGGCTTCTCCTGTTGGTTTGTTTTCAGGTTCGAGCTAGTGATTCGTCATTACCTGCCAAACCCGAACATGGGGGTGCCCTACTGGGACAGCTCGCTGGACGCCGAACTTCCCGACCCTACTGATTCTTTGATGCTCACTGACATCTTTCTCGGGGAGACGAATAGTGATGGATTCGTCGTCACAGGACCGTACGCGAATTGGACCACCAATGAGGTAATTTATTCTCCTATTGACCCATTGGCTGCTCTCTTGCTATTTGAAAGATCTGCCTAGTTCAGGGCCGCTGGAGCATTTACCGCGAAATTGGACAAAATCCCGAAGGCGAGGTGTTGAGCAGCGCTCGGATTGACTGGGTTGTGAACAATCCTGACATCAACATGGTGCTTGGAATCACAATGCCCATCGAGGTTTTGATTGTTTTTAGGATCTTGACATTCAACATTTATACAGTTCATACACACAATGCCGTTCAGTCCGCAAAGTGCACGCTGATTACGAAAGCGTGCTGCGGAGCGGTTGCGAGGATTATCAGAGAGGAATGTGGAATCCACCGGGGGGTTTTTTGCCTTTGGTGCCCGGGTGATCCCACAACCCTAGTGATCCCACATCCCTGTCTGAAGATCCTCGCAACCGCACCGCAGCACGCTTTCGCAATCAGCGTGCACTTTGTGGACTGAACGCGAATGCGTAGATGAATTGTACAAGGTTTTATCATTTGTTTACCTTCACGTTCGAATAACACAGATATGGGAAGCAGGCGATCGCTGTCATAAAAACACATGCATTAATCTAATCTCAGGATGAATAAATAATTAAGTGACCCCCAAGAAAGTGGGACCATGTATGATCGCCGCAGTCCTTCTAGACGCGTGAATGGCCGGCTCACTTCCATCAGTGGCAGCCCTTGTGGCATTCGCGACGCCGAAATAAACGTGTTTCTGGCCTAAGAAACTCAGCACGATCGCCGCTCTTATTAGGACCACAATCAAAGTAAAAACACATCCGTTTTTGTCCAGTCTATAAAGAAGAGGTTCTTCGAGCGATAATCGATGAAGTAGACCATCCGATGACATTGATCCTTGTTCAACGGTAAACTTTTCCATCCTCACAAAAAAGTGGTTCAATTATTGTCTGGAAAAGGGGGCTTTCGATCAGTTTTCTTTTTAGCGGTTTCTATTAGCATTAACATTATTTGAAGGCAGTGTTCACAATGATTTTCGGTCCAGTTTCTCTATTGGAACAATGTCTTAGCCGCCATAAGGGATGAGCGGAATAAAGACTTTGAATTTCCAGATTCGGTAATCGAAACAAAATGAGAATTTCAAAATTTCGGAAGTCGTAACAATTTTCAAATTTCAGTAAGTCTGAATTACGCTCATCCCTGCTATGCGCTGGCGGCACATGCTGCTGTTAGCAGCCCCGTGCTGCTGACAACGAAGGGTTCAACCCGATGTTAGTCCTGGAATGCGACCCCTAATGTGCTGTTGTCCAATTTCGCGTGTGCGTCAGATTAAACTTCTGAATTCCCATCATTTTACACTGAAGTCATACGCGGTGCTCTGGATGCACCGCTCCCTTCCAAGGACTTCTTTGTTGAGGGGTAATCGCTCACTTTCAGTAAGGTTTTACGCTGTTGTTCACTTACGTTCTGCCTTCGAGGTCCGTAGGGGGACAAATTTATTTATAACGGCCTGAGCGTTAAGTGCCCATTTAACTCCTTGAACTGCCTTTGTGCTTATGAAAACCATAGATTCCCTCAAAAGCGCAGAATGGCTCGATTGATCGATGCTGCTTTTTTTGCCGCAACGGAAGTATAGACCCATAAAGATCTACCTCAGCTGATGTGGCATCTGCCAGGATCCCACCACTATTGCGCTCTGTCTTTTTTCTTCAGACCTGTCCGATCGAATCCTCACTGGATGCTAAAATGCTGGAGTATTCGCACGATTATGTGCATTTCTTCATCGGTGAGTAAGCCCTTTTAGAGGATTCTCACCACACTCTGTTTCATATAGTACTCATGAGAACCATTTCAGGAGGCGACATGGGAGGGTCACACTCGTCCTCAAACGACGTCACTTTTCTCTACCATCACTCAATGATTGACTTCCTGTTTGAAATGTGGAGGCAGAACATGCAGGTGTGGAACATCAGGGAGAGCTATAAATGAGTAACACAGCGAATTCCAGAGCCGCACGGAACGAGAAAGAGACTACCCCCCAAGTGATGAAAGATGCTTCCCACCATGGCACAACATCGATAGTGTCATGCCTATGCTTTACGTGGGTCCTTCCATTTCCAATTTCTCAAAATTCATCTTTCTGGCAAAAGAAACGATCTGGCAATGCCATTGGGAAGAAAAAAAAAGTTTCAAAAATATCTCGAAATATCTTAAAAAATGATTTGGCGTAAAATAGCCTGATGTAATAAAAAAGCTAGGAAATGAAGTGAAGTAACTAAAAATACGATTTGGCTGTTAGTCATAGGCCAACTATCGATAAGTAGTGACAGACGAGAGATCGGATTCTGCAAGCTTCTCCGTTAAACTTATCAAAGCAAAATCAAGCGCGATATGGATTGGAGCGTTGCGTCCACCTAGCTTGACCTGGGCTGATTCCCTTATTACAGCTTTCAAAAATTTCTTAATGTTTCCGTTGCGCGCTTGATTTCGCTTTGATAAGTTTATAGGAGAAGCTTGTGAAATCCGATCCCTCGTCTGTCACTACTTTCAAATAGTTGGTCAATGATTGACCGCCAAATCGTATTTCTCGTTATTTCACTTCATTTCCTAGTTTTTTTTTACTTCAGGCTATTTTACGCCAAATCATTTTTATGAGATATTTCAAGATATTTGTGAACCTTTTCTTCACTTTTAACACATCGTTTCCTTTGCCAGGAAGCTGCATTTTCAGAAATTTCATATATTTTTCCCGAGGGTTCTCTTTCTGACTTGAATTTTGCTCAACGATTTCCACTTTGGAGGGATGAAACTTTAACGGACGACATTGTCGTATGAGTACACTTTTTGAAACTTGTGACCCACAACCATTAAAAACGCCACTCACTGCCGCATTTTGGGCAACAGGTTTAAAATCGATATTATTGATCTTCAGTATTCGATTTTGCATGATGAAAGAAATTTTCCAAGCAAGGGAGTTAGAGCAATCAGCAATCATTATTCATGGCGGCAGTTTGAGCAGCAGGCAAAAAATCGATATTATTGAACGGTATTAATCGATAATGTTAGATGAGTGAAATTCCCAAACCAAGAGAGCCAAACCCATCAACAATCGTCACTTCCCGCCACATTTTGTGCAATAAGCGCGAAAATCGATAGTATTGATTATCGATTTATGACGTGTCATGAATACGGAATCTGACAAGTTCAGTGCTTACCCCCAACGTCTGTGTTAAAGGCAGTGTTCACGATGAGAATGGTTTTTTTGCTTTTTCGTCTATCTTGAAGACGGTCCCATGCTGATTCGAATGATGTCTTTGAAATTGTACAAGACCTTCTGGGAACGGAGTTATAGTCCCTCAAAAATTGAGCTAAGGAAACATGGTGGACGAGTTGTCCGAGGCTTGTAACTTCCGTCTTTTGCAGCCGATGTATGCTAGCTGACCTGAGTAAAGAGAGAAACTGAGAATGAAGGGAAGAACGGGGTTTTTGATCAGAAACCATCGCTCATCTCACAATCTCGAGCATTCATTTGTTCACGTCGGTGGGCGTGGAAAGTGCATCTGGGGGTGACGAGCTGACGGGTGTCCAACTTTGGGCCCGTAGGGGACCGTTCCGAGCTCATCTTTCTTAGTTTTTTCAACGTTATGGTTGCGCTAGGCCCTGCAGCTGCCGATCTACACCAAAAAAAACAGACATGGTTTTTATCGTGGACACTGCCTTTAATGGGCTGCAGATCCACCCACACATCCTGGTCTCCACAGCAGGGTCAAGCAACCCGTTGGAAAGTGATTGGTTGCGATCCCCACTCCAGCGATGCCGAAAGTGGCGACTATACATTCCATCTGATGACCAAAATCGCGTCGGATCGGATTTTCGGATATTGCCGATTTTGCAAAACCGACTCATCGGATAAAACGGATACTGGCCCAAGCGAGAATTTCGGATAACGGATCGTATCCGAAACGAGAACTTTCGACCGAATCGGTTATCGGATATCCGATCGGATAAAATCGGATCCACCGGATAATTCGGATGAAAAAACGGATAAGAAAAATTTTTAGTAGTAGCGAGGATTCAACTAAGTGTATTCAAGCAAATACCATTCTAAAACCAAATGTAATCTTCCTATATTATTCGTAGAAACAGGCAAATCACCGGTTTTGGGAAGTTTTAAAGCAATAGCTGACATGAGCAGTTGGACCGGTTCTAGCAAACCTTCAGATTGAAAAAAATTATAACAAATCATCGTGGTGACCATCAAATAAGAAAAGTTCGGAGATTCTCGACTGATATAGTTGCTTTAATCGTACAGCGCATTTGAAGACACGCGTTCAGTCTACTGTTTCAGTGTCGTCTTTCGAAACATTTTCCTCTCCGAAAGTAGATTCGTCACCATCCGAGTCACCTTCATGATAATCGGATTCGACCTCACTGCTCCCATACTTCTCAACGACTACATGTCGGTACAGAGAATTTTTCGTGGTCTGACGTTTGGAAAGTAATGCACCGCAGCGAATCCTGGGCAATTAAATATTTGGGGCCGAAATCCCCGCGGCGGGGTCGGCCGCGGCACGCCGCTGCACGCGCAGGAATTCCAACAACGGAAACCACAAACCTCTCGTGATAATCAAAATGAGGCGTAGGCAGAATGCTCTGGCCGTACACAGCACGAAAAATAGAGAAGTACGAGATCAAGTTCCAGGAATTATTTTGGCTGCTTTTTTCATTCTTCGCGTACGGAAAAAAGCGGAGATATAGCCCATGATAGGGTGACAAAGGGGTTGCCCGAGAACTGGGTTTCGCCAAGCAGCGGTGACGTCATTGCTCGGTGTTTCACCCTCCGTTCACTTCACAACACCCGGAGTTTCCCTCCCCTTTCAAAATATGAATAGTAGGTGACCCAGAGGTTTGATATGCTATACAAAGTTGTTTTTCTAAGTGGTCTCATTTGACAGTTAAAGGACCACTCAAGATCGCGGCGGGTACGAGTGCTCATAGAATCGTGGCGAAGGATGACACGTTCCGGTTCTTCGCCTCTGAATGGAAGACTGGGATTCTAACAAATACAAGTACAGGTGTAAAACATCCTTCCTTGATCCCCCCTACGTTTCCACAAGAACACCCGTATACGTGCTGCTGCAGCCAATTCACGCAACAACATTCTGCGTGCCCTTGCTAGCACCGCCTGGGGCAGCAAAAAGGAAGTTCTGCATACAACGCATAGAGCCGTAGTACTGCCTGTTTTGAAACATGGTGCCCCCATTTGGACTACGCATCTGTCTGAAACCTCTTGGTGCAGACTGCAGCAAGCGTAGAATACTGCGCTCGGGCTCGTTACAGGGTGCCACAAATCGACGCCCATCCACCATCTCCACAGGGAAAAACCGGTCTGCTCCCCGTCAAGCAGCACCGCTTGTTGCAGTCTCAGCAGTTCCTCATTGGCATCGTCAAGAACCGGTCAAGAATGGGATGGAACGATTGGGAGTCCCCGCTATATGTCCTGATCCTCAACGTTTTGGACATGATTCATCGCATCTATTTTCATGTCCGGTCAGACCTACGACCCTGTCTGCTCAAGATTTATGGTATAAGCCGTGTGAGGTTGCCAACTTTCTGCGCCTCTGATGTGATGCTCTGCCATGGCTGAGAAGAAGAATAGTACATGAAAGAACCTTCTGAATTTCGAAATTTCAATTTTGGCGCCGACAATGCGTCAATGTACACGTGCGCGCTTAGATCACAGACGCACATCAGCGTCATTTGCGTCGCACACATCGACGGAAATTGATTTCAAATTTCGAACAAGGCAAAAACCGTGGGCAGTGGGTCAGGAATTACCTTCAGGGCGCGATGGTTGAATTGAGTGAAATAAACGCAATTCTATCCGAGTTCATCCGAAATTATCCAGTTTTCATCAGGAATTATCCGATTTTCCTCCGATTTCGATCCGATCGATTATCCGTTTTTACCCGTTTTTCTATCCGATTATCCGGTTTTCTGATCGGATCCTTCGATTTTCACTTTTCCAGATATCGGATATCGTGTTTTTTCGTCTGATGTAATTTCGGATCAATCCGAAATCGCCATTTTGACGTCGGATCGAATTTCGGATAGTTATCCGATCGGATTATCCGACCCGGATATACGAAACCGACTCCGTCGTATGGAATGTATAGTGGCGACTGCCCCCATCCACCATGGCTTTGCTGATTCCGCTTTTTTGCCCCGCCCATTTTATTTTTCCTTAGATATGATATTTTTTTCGCTGATTAGGATGATTCGACTTCTTTATTTTTTTTATTCGGCTAGGTAGGCATTTTACCAATTTTATAATATTCATTTTATTTCATATGTATATGTTATCACGCCTTAATCAATTAAATATTTTCAACCATCTTATTGCACTCATATTCAATACTCTTTCATCTGATAAATACTCAGTCGTTCTTCGGGATACCTTTCTACAACCTAACCGACAAGAGAATCAGACCTCTGATTTTCCCAATGGCGAAGCGTTAACTTGGGTCAGCTGAGCGTAACCACTCTCTCTTCATCTCCGATGCGAAGGCACGATCCTTCGTCGCGCCGCGACGAGCTGGTCGTAGCGCGACGTCTGCGAGAGATAATTAATTGGGGAGAGTCCTTGCTCCCCATCGGCAAACTATGAGCAGGTGCGATCCATCGTTAACGAGGTATGCTATAATCGTTTTGTCCTAAAGTCCACTACCCCAAGAACGGGTTTGTCCCGCAGGTTTTCTGGCATGTCACATTCAACAGCAATATCGATGTTGTCAGAAAATGTGTGATTCCCAAGAAATCAGAGTTCGTCGTGGCGGTCTTATAAGCGTAAAATATATAAAACTGTGGAACTGATGAGTCTTCACAGGGTTGGGCATGAGTTGTGATGTATCACAGAGGAGGGTCGGACCCATCGACGATCGATGGGGGGTCGGTCCTTCGACAAATCAAGAACCAAGATGGACTTCTATCAGGGGAGGGGGATTTTAGAGCTATACCGTCAGTATAAAAATTGACGGCACAATGAGATTACAATAAGACGTCAAAATGAACTGGAGATCAAACTGAGAGGGCGAAATGAGACTGGAGATAAAAAAAAGAAACTGAACACTGAACGAAACAACTGCGTCAAACCAATGGGGCAGGATATGAAGTGGAGATGTAAAAATGGGGCAGGAACTCACAAGAAGAGGTGAAAATTCACGGGGGGAGAAAGCATCCAAGGCAATAGGCGACAGTAGCATGGCCATCGTTAATGGCTCTGACATGGAAGCGGAGTAGTGGCCGGGTGACGTGTGTCACCAAGGCGCTCCTGGATATGTCAGCAGCAGTGGTGTTGAGTACTCGCTGTCATCGAGGTCATTACAAGCGGACTAACCTGCCAGCGAAATGACACAGACGTTCTGGAATTTCGCAACCTAAGATGCATTTTCAGGCGATTTAGGATGCACAGGCTGGATCCCGCCAAAAATCAGAAATTTCGCAATTCTGGGGAGCGATGGATAGTTGAATGTTTGAGAAGAGCATTGTTCACTGTTATATCTCTTGCAATTTACTCCACGAGATTGGCTCGTTTGGCAATTTCCAAGATGCGATATCGGCTTAAGCATGAGATTTTTTACGCCCTGAGGGCACATAGGTGCAGTTTCAGGCACGTTAACTACAATTAGAATATGACTGTTCGCAAATTAAAACGTACCCAAAATCTCGTAGAAGTAGCTTCAAGCCGAACAGCGCCACATAGGACATAGGCTGGGGTCTATGAAAAGTGTTCAAGCCTGCGATTGTTGTGAAATATTTACAAGTATTTATCGATTTTTTAATTAGGGAGTTGCGCGTTGCTACAACGTGCGAAAAACCTAGTCACAG
The DNA here is from genome assembly GCA_029168955.1 of Aplectana chamaeleonis. NCBI lineage: Eukaryota > Metazoa > Nematoda > Chromadorea > Rhabditida > Cosmocercidae > Aplectana > Aplectana chamaeleonis. Next base: position 37,253 of record JAPDOI010000278.1, on the reverse strand, counting down.
ACCCAAGTAATCAATTTCATTCTTTTAACCGGTTGAAAACGGTCTTTGAAGACCCATTTTAGGTGTGATACAATCGATTGTATCACACCTAAAAATGGGTCTTTAAAGACCGTTTTGAACCGGCCAAAGGAACTAAATTATTTACTTGGGTCCAGGACTAGGTTTTCCGCACGTTGTAACAACGCAAAATTCCCTTATTAAAAATTCGATTAATACTTGTACATATTTCACAACAATCGCAGACTTGAACACTTTTTGATGAACACCTTCCTATGTAGCGCTTTTCGGCTTGCAGCTGCATTCTTGAAATCTTGGGTGTGTTTTCACATCAGGAAAGCCAAATACTAAATGTGGTTTTCATATCCGAAAAGGCACCTATTTGCCCTCAGGGCACTACTGAATGTTCAGTCGCTAAGCAAACATTTGGTGTCATCGTCGCTGGATCATGACTTAAAAATTCGCACTTCTCACTGTTAACGTAGTAAACTGATTACACTACAATTTTCAAAAATTTTATTCATTGCATTCATAGGATTAATTGATACAATCGATCCATCAATGTAGTCTTGATCTAAATTTTCGTTCACTATAAAAAATTACGAAGTGAGGGCCTCCCCGCCTCCCCCCCCTCACCCCGGTGGTCGCCATAATTTTTTCACAGAGGTGGGGGCTGAGCAAATCGCCTGACTAGGGGGGGGGTTCGGACAGAAGTTGGCATGTATCACACCTCGCGCCGTACCTTGAGTCTTCGTTGTAAAATCAGAGGTGGAAAAGCATCGAAAAACGGATTGATATAAAAATTGGGAGAATTTTGAAGTCCCGGGTGAGGCACTTGTCCCACTGAAGATATCGGTCTTCAAATAATATAGAAGTGCTTAAAATCCGTTTCAGCATTAGTGTTCACACTATTTCTGTCATTATTAGTGGATTCAACTCTGAGAGAATCTTTCGCGCTAGTACCGTGATGCTCCTGCGATCCGCGATAGTACCGTGTTCGTCTCCCCCTAGTCCCGCGATCCGCGTTCGTTCCGCAATAGTTACCCAAATGACTCATCCGTTGGCATTCTCGTTCTCGTACCGTGATGGTACCGCGATCGTTGAGAGGTTTACAGCGCTAGTACCGTGGTGCACTCGCGATCTGCGATGGTACCGTGATTGTTTCCCCCCGGTTTCGCGTTCTCATGATGTGCAGATTTGTAAAGCAGCACGGAATACGGCAAGGGCAATACCTGATAGCTTGGTGCTGACCTGATAGGCAACACTCGCTCGGATGAAACATTCAGAGGGCATGAATGCGGTACGATCAGGGGTGGAGGGTGGCAGGATCTCGCGACCGTCCCGCGATTGTTCCGGGCTCGGTTCATCGCGGTTCCGCGATGTAACAACCCGAATACGTTTATAGACACGATTTGCCCTCAGGTTGAAGCTGGTAGAATCTCACGATCGTTCCGTGATAGGCTCAGGCACGATTCCTCACCGTTCCGCTCTGGAGCATCGATGAACGAACGCGGTACGCTCTCGGTTTGAGACTGGCAGATTCTCGCGATCATTCCGCGATAGCCCCATGCTAGTATCCTCTCGGCCCCTACCAGCAACCGAGGGAATTCTATCCGTGAACGATCGCGGGGGATTCTCTCAGAGAAAGGCGACTGTCATGTCCCAATGAGCTGAATTTATATTTTAGCCTTTGACGAATCGGGATGCACTTTCAAACGGATACACGGACGAGATGTACGAATTCGCACCGAGCCCAAAATGCTCGCGCAGTGATCTTGACTGCAAGTCAAAGTGTGTTGTACTCATTTTTTCGTTTTGTTTGGTTACCTGAGAAAATTGTCGCTTTCAATCTCCACTTCAAATTCCTGGCATGTCCGGAGGCACATGCCATACAGTCCACAGCAACGAAAAAAGGCGGTTGAGCGGTTTCCTATTTCCAGTAAGCATACAAATATAATCGACGGCAAAGTTGTGATTTTCTACTAAATTTTGAACAAAAAACATCTGAAACGCTGTAGAATGGTGAGTTTACCCCCACACACAAACATTATCAATATACCTAAAGTCTTTACCATGGATAAACGCAGGAATAACAAGAAAAAACTAAATTTTCTGTGTTATTTGCAATTTTTCGTAACTTTTCCCTTTTTCATGTAATTCCTGCGTGTATCTATGACATCTAAGGTGTTATGATAATGTGCGGTGGGGGGACTTACCGTTGCTCAACGTTTCCGGTTTTTTCTTTTTGAAAATTGTGGAAAAAATTACAACTTATCCGTCGATTATGGCCCAACCTACAGTATGCTAGGTGGAAATACGTAACCGCACAACCGCTTTTTTCCGTTGCCGTGAACAGTAAGTTTCAACTCTGAAGCTTGCTCTAGATTAGGAGGTCACCAGTGGAGGAACCTATGCTCCAATCTCTTTGAGTATTTGCTTAGATATCCTTCATAGTCGTCGCCGCCCTCTCCAGATGCCTTAGGCGGCGTTCAGAGTTCATTCGCGGTGCGACGGGACGTTATAATTAGCCTTCGTATCGATCAGGCGAGCGTCGTCGGTAGGTGTTCACAGTGAAGTAGCGCGAGACATCGGATTTGACGCGTTAAAGATGATCGCTGCGAGTCGCGTTGCATTGCAACGCGGCGGTCGTCGCGCAAAAGCAAGATGGGTGCTGGTCTTCAGGGTTTTTTCATTAGCACAACCAGATCTCACAACGAAAACAATAAAAAGAATACGAAAGACCACTTACACTCAAACACACACGGAAGAACTGTTGCTAACGTTACTGTTATGGCTGAGAGATCAGGAAGTGATCTGAGAGAAAGTGTCCGTGATCGGCGAGGTTAGAATGCCGATGACCACCCAAGTAGGAGAGGTGGTCTCCCGTTGAGCAGATCAGATGAGTGATCCAGCGGGAAGCGGACCGCATAAAAGGCCGTTGGTGAGGGCCGGAGACGTGTCAGCCTCAGCCGCACTGCCCCGCTCATCTCTGGTGTTCTACTTGGTATTCAACTAATAAACTGCTGTATTCGCCCGTCTTCCCTGCAGCAGCAACGGTAGCTCTCGCCTGTTAGAGAGAGCAGAGAACTTTGCATTCTCCGGAATACAACATTGGCGATCAGGAAGTCCGCTTGCTTGCTATTGGAGCAGCAGTGGAAGAGCTCAGACAGAGTTTCCGAAAACGATAGAAGGAAAGTTTTCGGAAACTGAAAGAAGGCAGATTTTCGGAAACGAAAGAAGGAAAGTTTCCCAAAACTGATTGGAAATTTGCAGTAGTTGCAGATTTCTGAAAAGAAAGGCTGTTAATAGGAAGCCTAGGCCAGATGGAAGATTCAGTCATGAATACTCAACTAGTTATGTCGATGTTCAAAGAATTATTGGAAGAACAGAGAAAAGCTGCCTCGTTTTGAACAGAATGTCAGGCACAAGTGGAGTCCAGAGAGAAACTGAAGAGAATTCAATTCCAAACATGATGTCGGCTCTGAGTAATCGAATAGAAAAGTTCATATTTGATCCGGATATGGACATGAGTTTCTCGAGATGGTTTTCTCGATACAAAGAAGTGTTTGCTGATGATGCAAAGCAGCTTCCTGAAAGTGCAAGGGTCAGAATGCTTTGTGAGAAGTTAGATTCGGTTTTCATTTGAGATGTATCAGAGGCATGTTTTGCCAAAGGAGGTAGTTGAAATCGGATTTGACGAAACAGTGAACATTCTAAAACAGCTGTTCGATCTCAAGACATCAGAGTTCACAACGAAATATCAGTGCTTGAAAGTCGAAAAGAGTGATTCTGAAGATTATCTCACATACACAGGTAGGGTAAATGAGATATGTGAAAATGCGAAAATCCACGAATTGGATTCGGATGGAATAGAGTGTTTGCTATGGATTTTCGGACTGAAATCTCAGAAGGAAGCCGAGATAAGGCAGCGACTCATTGCAGTGCTTGATAGGGAGTATAAGGCTGAACGAAAAGTTTCACTCCAGGAGTTGCACATGGAATGCGAGAACTTTTTAAGTTTGAAGAGAGACAGTGAAACTATCGCTGGCAGTGTAAAGTTCGTGGAGGAAACCATCAAAGTGGAAAAGAAAGCAATTCAGTGTTGGAATTGCGACGGTAACCATTTGGCAAGATCCTGCAAGTCAAAGCCTTGGTTTTGCAAGAAGTGCAAGAAAACTGGGCATAAAGAAAAATTCTGTGAAATTGCAAGTCAACGGCAGGCTGTGGAGAAGAAATCGGTACAAGGAGGCTATCAGGGTGGAAATCATAGAAAGAACACGAAGCAAGGCCTTAAGCACAATGTGCACGTCGTTAAGATTGCAAATGCGGCTGTCGAGTTCAACTCCGCACGTGTCTATGTGAAAGCGATCGTGAATAATCCCTATAGAGTTTCTTCTAGACACAGGGTCCGATATTACGTTAATAAACGAGGATGTTTGGAGAAAAGTGGGATCTCCAATCCTGCAAAGCACGAGTCTTGTAGTGAAAAATGCCAGTGGGACTCCCATGAAGGTTCGTGGGAAGCTGAGATGCGAGTTTGAGCTCAAAGGGTCAAAATCAGAAGGTTATGCATATGTGACGCCTTACAATTCGCTAATGAGTCTGGAGTGGATTCAAATGATTAAAGAAATGTCGCATCATATGAAAATGATGGTGGCAAAAGTTGAAAGTACAGTGTTTCCCGATGTGGGAGAACAATTGAAAAGGACCTATCCGGCGGTGTTCGAGGAAAGTCTGGGATGCTGCACAAAGGAAAAAGCCGAATTGGAGCTCATACCAGGTGAACGACAAGTGTTCCATGGTTGCAGACCGGTGGCACACGCTGCGATCGAGGCGGTCGACAAAGAAATTAACAGACTGCTGGATTTGGGTGTCATTACGCCAGTTAGCCACAGTGAATGGGCTGCACCAATAGTATGCGTGAAGAAATCAAATGGAAAATTGAGAGTCTGTGCGGACTTCTCAACTGGTCTGAACAAGGCATTGCAGTCATTTGATTATCCTATGCCAGTGCCAGAGGATATGTTTGCGTCTCTAAATGGTGGAACTGTGTTTTTGCAGATCGATCTGTCAGATGCTTATCTGCAGATTCAGTTGTCTGAAGAAGCGAAGAAAAAAGTTGTGGTGAACACTCATCGTGGATTGTTTCAATACAATCGTTTGCCATTCGGAATAAAGACTGCACCGGGAAAATTTCAGCAGATAACGAACAAGATGGTATCAGGACTGAGAGGTGTGACTACGTACCTGGACGATATTTTGGTTTGCGGAAAAACCGAACAAGAGCATAAAGACAATTTGCTGGCTTTGTTCGAGAGGATCGGTGAATACGGATTCAGAGTGCGCTTGGAAAAGTGCGCATTTTCCAAACCGGAAATTCGTTACCTAGGTTCATTGTTGATGAGAATGGCAGAAGGCCTAGCCCAGAAAAGATCGAGGCAATCAAGAATATGGCTGTACCGAAGAATGTTGGTCAGCTACGAGCATTTTTGGGCATGGTAACTTACTGTTCAGCATTCATGCCGACGATGAAAGATCTGCGTGGTCCATTAGATGCCATGCTGAAAAAGGATGTGAAATGGGAATGGAAATCTCAACATCAAACAGCGTTTGAGAAGTTGAAGGCAGCATTGTCTAGTGAGATGAACTTGGCTCACTACGATCCCAAGCAGAAGATTGTGGTCGCAGCCGACGCTTGCGACTATGGAATTGGATGTGTAATCTCGCATAGGTATTCGGACGGCACAGAAAAGCCTGTAGCACATGCTTCGCGTTCTCTGACGAGCGCAGAGAAGAATTACTCTCAGATCGAGAAGGAAGCCCTGGGACTTGTGTTTGCAGTGAAAAAGTTCCATAAGTACGTATAAGGAAGGAAATTCCTGTTGCTGACGGATCACAAACCGTTGCTAACCATCTTTGGGGAGTTCCAGTGTACTCCACTAATAGACTCATGAGATGGGCAACTATACTGCTAGGTTAGGACTTCGACATCGAGTATGTAAAGACCACGAAATTCGGACAAGCCGATGGATTGTCAAGGTTGATGCAGACACATAAACTTGAGGAAGAAGACACTGTGATCGCAGCAGTTGAGAAAGATGTGTTTATGGTCCTTGAAGATTGCATCAGGAAGTTACCAGTAACGCACAGGGACGTTGAGTTGCTTACGGAAAAAGACCCGTTGCTGAGTAAAGTTGTGCTGTTTGTGAAAAGTGGAAGATGGCCGAAGATTGAGGGTGATCTGATTCCATTTCACAACAAGAAAGAGACACTGTCAGTTGTTGGGAACTGTCTCATGACTGGTGAAAGAGTGGTGATTCCCGCGAAGCTGCAGTCGCAAGTTTTGAAAGAGCTGCATGTTGGTCATCCTGGGATTGTAAGGATGAAAAAGGTAGCCAGAAGTTACGTGTACTGGCCTAATATTGACAAGGACTGCGAAAATGTTGTGCGGCAATGCGAGAATTGCCAAAATTGTGCAAAGAACCCTCGGAAAGTACCACTAGAAGCTTGGCCGGCAGCAACTAATGTTTGGCAGCGAGTTCATGTAGATTTCGCTGGTCCATTGCATGGTTTCTACTGCATGGTGGTAGTGGACGCGTTCAGCAAATGGCCTGAGATGATCGAAATTGTGAATATCTCTGCAAACCAGACCGTCAAGGTATTGAAAAGTTTGTTCGCAAGATATGGCTTGCCGGAGACCATTGTGAGCGACAATGGGACGCAGTTCGTGTCGGAACAGTTCAGGAAAATGTGCGCAGAGGGAGGAATGCAGCACGTGAGAACTGCCCCCTACCATCCACAGTCGAATGGGCAAGCAGAACGCTTTGTAGATACTGTCAAGCGAGGAATCAAAAAGCTAAAAGGGGAGGAGAGACCAAAAGAAGATACGCTGAATGTAGTGCTGCAAGCTTACAGAAGCACGCCTAACGCTTGTCTTAATGAGAAATCTCCTGCCGAACTGTTCTTGTGTAGGAAATTGAGAACGAGACTGAGCTTGCTGATTCCAGGCAAGAAAGAATGTGAACATCTGCTCGCACAGGATAGGCGGGCCAGAATGAAGGAACAGTTTGATAGAAAAAAAACGGAGCTGTTCATAAGGAGTTCGAGGTTGGTGCTCTTGTGTATGTCCAGCGTTGGAAGGCACCGCAGTTCGTATGAGTCAGAAGTAAGGTACTGAAACGCCTTGGAACCGTAAACTATGAAGTAATTGTGGACGGAAAGGTGGTTAGAAAACATGCAAACCAGATGCGCCAAAGGGAAGATGTGAATGCCCCAGATAGAGAGGGGGAGGCGCTTAGAACTCTGCTCAATGTACTTGAGCTTGATGATGTGATGAACAATACGTCTGCAATCGAGCCGAACCCAACAAGCGACAATGACAATCCTCAGCCACTCAGTTCACGACGACAAGCCGATGATGCGTTCACCCACCAACCGCGACGTTCCACCCGAGTGCGACGGCAACCGCAGCGATATGGAATTAGTGTATAGTTAATATTGTTAACTTACTAATGTTGTTCATTATGTTTGTATCTAAGTTATGTTTGTAGTAGATTCATTCTTAGTTTTTGTAATAACTCATCTACTAGGGGAGGTGTTATGGCTGAGAGATCAGGAAGTGATCTGAGAGAAAGTGTCCGTGATCGGCGAGGTTAGAATGCCGATGACCACCCAAGTAGGAGAGGTGGTCTCCCGTTGAGCAGATCAGATGAGTGATCCAGCGGGAAGCGGACCGCATAAAAGGCCGTTGGTGAGGGCCGGAGACGTGTCAGCCTCAGCCGCACTGCCCCGCTCATCTCTGGTGTTCTACTTGGTATTCAACTAATAAACTGCTGTATTCGCCCGTCTTCCCTGCGGCAGCAACGGTAGCTCTCGCCTGTTAGAGAGAGCAGAGAACTTTGCATTCTCCGGAATACAACAGTTACTAAAAAATTGTTGTTGCTTGTTTAAAAACTGCGTACTTACGCGATCGCGCGTAATCGCACAGCGTTCGCTCACTGATATCCTTCGTGTCGCATTGGCATGTGCCATCGCGTCGTCCCGCGAATACTCTGAACGCCGATCCATGTGCGGCCACGGGCGCATACGAAAAGGCTAACCTCTTTCAAAGAATCAACTGCGATGTCCAATAGTTACGAATGTTGTGCTCTTACTGAATATTTAGTGAGCTTCCCACCATGTGTTTTTCTTCAATGTAACGCGTTGATGGAATATTCTCAGGTATCTATTCTGTCATGTCCCGGATAATGGAGAAGCTCGTTGCATGTCGAAAGTGCGCATTGGAGGAAACTGTTCCGGATTTGAAGAGACGGAAATCTGTTACATGGGCAGATGCGTCAAAGGCGTTTGTGAAAAACCCAGAGAGCCACTTCCAAAAGTCAAAAAACCAGAAAATATCGAATTTCTAATGTGAATCAGTTTTACACTGTTAATAAATGAATACCGCCATGAGCAAGCAGATAGGGATTGTTCGCAATCCTGTGGAACGGAGAACGCTGAATTTTCAAAAAGTTTCCAAAGTTTTCCCGCATCATTGTTCTCCAGTTTAGTGAGGACCGAATATTTCAGCTCGAATGAAGGCTCGATTTTCTGAACTTGCATGCGAACATTCGCATATGAGCGAGTATTCGAAAATCTTCGGATTCGAATAAAACGACGAGTAAGTCGAACGTTTTCGAATATTCGCTCTTCTGTTGACCTCAGTGTACAATAAAGTAGGAGCTACATATTCCTGAAAAGGAAACAAGAATATTGACTGCACCAATTATCGGGCCGCTAAAAGTCATCCAGATGATGAGTCTCTGGACCTTCTCCCCTTGTCAGTGTAATAGAGCTTCAAATGTTGAATTCAACTTTTGATTACCGCATAGCACTAGGGCTTTTATATGACTTGGCGGAAGGTTCTTCAAATTCATGCGTAGAAAGTTGCAGGTGTGAGATTATACATGAAATTTCTCTTGCTAAAAACTTTGTAAATACCTCGGTGGAATAAAAAAAGCGGTTTTATAGATTTGTGAAAAAGTAGGGGTACCCAACAGGATATTTTGTTGGTATTCAAATAAGAATTTCCGGGTTCCGCTCAGAAAATTCAACCGCGCTTCACTTAAAGCGCTAAACACAAATCTGAGGTCCGTTTGCCGCTATTCTGGGGCTTACTGTAAGCTACATTTCAGTAGTCCAAATGCAAAAGTGCGTAACTTTTGGCAGTAACCCCCGAAAAATGTTGTTTCAAAAGTATAGACGCACTTTTGAAAATCTCATTTCTCCCATTTGATAGTGTTATCAATCTAAAATAGCACTTGTCATCTAGAGTTCCACTTTCCATTATCCTACCGGTGGAGAGGGAAATACAGGCTTGCCGGACAGGATTGTTTAAATAACGTCGCACTGGATAGTTTTCAGCGCTTAAAACGTTGTCGACGACAAAGATGGAGCCGTGCGGGAGGCGCTATTCATACTACAACGCCAGCGCGGGGGTGGGGTCCGGTTGTATCGTCGCAACGCGGCGGGGCGTCGCGCGCGGTGAAGGGTGCGTCGCGCGCGGTGGAAGGGCGCAGCGATACGAAATCTACAGTACCCATGGCGTATCGACTAGAGCACGTTAACCCACTCTAGTGCATTACGACAACAACAGCAGAGAAATGACGCGTCTGATTGCCTGAAGTTTGATTTTCACAGCTAGTTCTTTAATGCGAAAAAAAAACTAAAACATACAGTTAAATTCCAGTGATCCAAATATTCCATCGCAAAAGAAATACATAGCTCAATCGTTTTCGGGCATCTTTCGGCAATATTTGAAATTACGAGTAGTTTTTCAAATCAGAGAATGAAATTAAATAATTACCCGAGCGTTTATTCGAGTCGGATATAGATCAGTTTCTTGATTGCATTCACGCAGAGGAAAAATTTGAACCTATGAGTTCGAATAAGTATCACTTTATTCGGAAATTTCGAAAGCCATTGTTCGAATTGATGGAGGAGAGGTTCCCTAATCAAATAAAACTTGAATAAAACATCGTTGAAATGAATTTAAAAATCGAAGGGTGAAGGGAGGAGTCTCGAATCGTCGGTCAAAGTCAAAAAAATCACAGAAAAATGAAAATGAAAAAAAGGAAGTATAAATGAGTTCAAAAATGTTTTTTTTTCAAAACAACGGTAGTACAACTAACTTTTCCTATTTTTTAATTGCCCGACTGTGGTTTTTCTTTTATTTCTCTTTTTTTTTCCAAAATTTAATTAGCTATTTGAGCGTTCTCTAGCTCTAAAAATTTTAACGGTCCCTTTTCCGGTAAACTGTTACAAACTAATCACTCATAAAACATCCGTAATGAGCCTCGTGTTCATATTTCTCTTCCGAGAACTGAATATTGTCCACTGTTTACGGACAAAAACCTACATTTTTTTATTTATTCCTTCTTTTGAGACAAATAAAAACTTAAAGTCAAATTTTTAATAATATTTCTAGGTTAGGATTAGCAATGACGAATACAATGAGTTAACAATGTCTTCAAGAAATATGAATAAAAAAAGACAAAAAAATCACCAACTACAACCAGAACGTTTCAGTCGAACATGTGGTTTTATTCTCATGGATAATAATCAATATGAAACCAATGTAAAAACGCGAGCATATGCAGACCGAAATAGTAATGCTGAGCAACACCTTAGGGACATGGCCGAAACGTGCCCGGCTACTAAAATTAGATTGTTTTCATATAGAAAAAGGACATTTTCGAAAGCATGCGTAAATAAACAAAAAGTTTTACGTTTGTTTGGCCATATCTTTACACTAAAATTTCGAACACCCCCCCCCCCCCTCAATCACGAACACTAAAATAGAGCTACGTTCCTTTCTGGTGCGTTTCGGGGTAACTCCATATTTGAGCAGAATTAAAAAAAAACTAATTTAGTTCTGGGCTAACGCTCGCAAGTTCAGAGAAAATTATTAAGTGAATTGTTTTGCTATAGTTCAAGGAGTCTATCTAGTTAGAGAAACGAATTTATTGCAAGAATAATTTTTCATTCACTCGACGACTACCTTCAATATTTCAGAATTTGATCAGAAAAAATTTGGGACAACAACAGAAGGAGAGGAGCGAGTGATCCGGATCACTCTAGATCTGGAATGTAAATATAATCGGGGTACACATGTAATCATTATGGTAATGGCAATATGTGTGATATACGGTCCTCCTTTCCTGAAGGAAACTTCGCACATTCGCCACGGCCTATATATGTGCGAGCCATGTGTGACTAGCGCTACTGATACGTGAGAGGCCCTGAGGTAATCTAAGGTGATAACATTTAGGGATGTTGGGTCACTTGAAAGCGCGAGAGCGCTAATTGATAACTACCTATCCTAAGTCTAGTCAGTTGTCAATGACAATCGATTTTGTTTCGAAAAACCCACCCAAATTGTGACAATCTTTCAAATTGGCGAAAATTTGGGCATAGTGGAGGGACGAGTTTTCGAAAAAAAAACATCTAGATTGCGACACTTTTTGATTTCGTTTACAAATTTCTTTAAATCAACCCTAAATTGAACATGTTTACAATCGGAGAAAATTTGGGCATAGTGAATGTATAATTTTTCAAAAAAAAAACCGACCATAGATTCGAAATATTCACCATTGGGGTAGTTGGGGCATAGTGGAGGGACGATTTTTTGAAAAATTCATTTCAATTGTGAGAATTCATTTCAATTGTGAGAATTGTGAGAAAATGAAAACCCACCCAAATTGTGGCTTACCAGGTTAAATTAGGTTTTTTTAATAAGGTTAAATTTCTCACATTTTGTCTGCTTACTCAATTCCACCATGGACATGGAGAAGATAAATTGGAAAAAAGGAAACAAAACGATTACCATCACATCAAAATAGAATATTTTAAACAGATAAGTGATAAAATCAGTTTAAGTAAGATTTTTAACAGTTTCGAAATTAAGAAAGTAATTAGCGAAAGAGAGAGAGAGAGAGCGCCTGAAACAGGTGAGGATTATTTACACATATAACGATCAGTATTCTAGTAAAGTATTCAATTATAATAAAGTGCTGAAAACAGCTAGTAAAGACATTATAAAGGAATTAATCAATAAAGAATGTGTTTGCGAAAGGAACAATAATGACTTTAGTAGGTTTATAGATCCATATCATAAACACATAGTCACAGGAGACCTTAATATTATTAAAAATGTACAGTTTAGAAGCATACTTTATAAAGGTATTAAATTTAGAGCGCCTAATATAGTAAGTAAAGAATATGTCAAGAATATTTATGATGAGACCACTAACAATTATATTAAATACTTGATTTCTAAATTTAAGCTTAGTGAAGATAATTATAAAAGTTTGGAGATACATTTCAGTAGGCAATTTAGATTTAAAATAAAACCTTTATTGAGTGAACTTGAAGATAAAGGTGAAATTTATAAAATAAATGATAGGATCATCAAAGAATACCAAAGTAATTTCATTTTTTGTCCTCTAGATAAGGCCAGTAATAATTATGGAATAATATGCAAAAAACATTACATATTAACTTTGATGAAGGAATTAGGAGTAAGGATTCTGGACAATGATTGGGTTGTAGATAGAAATGAGAATAACACATATCAACCGTTTTTAGATGTAGACGTTCAAACTATAATTTTAAAACATAAATTTTTCTGTATCAAAAATTGTTTGAAGTTTGACATAGATTGTGGATTACCAATGATTTACGCGTTACCTAAATTACATAAGCATCCAATTAAGTTTAGATTCATTACTGGTGCCAGTAGGAGTAGTATAAAACCTTTAGCACAAACGCTACACAACATCTTTACTTTTATAAAAGAACATTTTATTAAATATACAGATCTAATATTCCAACGTAATGGTAATATTAAACCATATTGGTCAATAAATAATATAAACATAGCTACAGAGTTGAATAATATAAGTAGTGATGATCTGAAGATCTATACGGCGGATTTTACAGATATGTTTACTAATCTAAAACATGATTTGATATTGAAAAATATAAATGAATTACTGAACATTTGTTTTAAGAATTCAAATAAGACATTTATAGCTACTAATGGCTTTATTGCATTTTATACAGATAAAGAGCAAGAAGAAGGTAATTATAATTATTTCAATCAAACAGACTTGTTATATTTTACAGATTATCTTCTCAGAAATAGTTACTGTAAGTTTTGTGATATAGTTTTCAAACAAAACAAAAGAGTCCCACAAGGAGGAAACTTTAGTCCTTTAATGGCTGACCTTACAATATCTATCTTGGAATTCCACTATGCAAAGAATTATAAAATAGATAATAGGACATTATTTACACCTTATCGATATATGGATGATCTTTTGATAGTACACAATCAAAGTGAGTTGCATATACAACAACAATTGGCTTTGATTTATGGAGATGTTTTGGAACTTAAAAACTAACGACACTCCGTAAAAAGTAATTACCTTGATATTTCGATTCTAGTTATCAATGATAGTATAGAAACTAATTTATGTAACAAAACTGATGATTTTGGATTTAAAGTTATCAAGTTTCCTAGTGAAGAATTTAATTTGTCAATTAAAATAAAAGCGGGTACTATTCATACGGAAACACTTAGATTAGCTAATGTATGTAGCAATTTAACCTTTTTAAAAATAAGCTGCGAGAAATGAAAAATTGTTTGCTGAATAATAAATATGATAAAGAATTCATAGAGGTTAATATTATAAAATGTTTATATAAGAATAAAAAATATTATATAAATATTCGTTGTTTAATAATAAAAAGAAGACTTTGGAATTAGTTAAGTCGTTAACGTGAAAGTTGCAAATAGTAGCAACTGGGATAATTTTCCCTAAAGGACATAGATACGAAACTCATTTGAACTGAGATCTGGCGCTCTAGGGTGAATACAGTAAACTAGACTGAGTATCTTATGAACGATGGATGGTATTGTAGACAGTCATTTTAAGTCGCAGCTATTATTCCTTTTATGTTCGTAGGCTCGTCTATTATTTTTCATTGGTTATCTAAAAGTATAAGATAGTACGTTCTTAGTTCTTTAGACAAAATCTCAAACAGTCTTCTTCTTCACTGAAGAGACCCGGGAAGGCTGTTCAATAAAGTTCGTCTGAAGACAGGGTCGAAACGAACTTTATTGCAATTTTGGTGTGATTTATTTTAACTACTTAATAACAGTTAATACTCTAGTACCTATATCGTGGACTTTTATAGTTTTATTATAATTGCAGTCGTAGCAGAGAAGTTGAGTTTTTATAATGGAAAAAAACTTCACCTTACGAAAAAAAAATCTTCCACTCTCTTCCATCAAAGTTTTTATGATTATGTATAAAATATCTTAATGTAGGTTGAATTTTCCCACAAAGTCGCATGTTTTCATCATCAATTGTTATTGAAAATGATTTATTGATTACATACATTGTTTAAAACTTCAGTGAGTTCCAACCACAAAATCTTCTTAATCAACGCCCTTTTCCGCCTTTTTTTAGCTTGGACAAAAAAAAAAGAAGAAACTCAAGTAATTACAAAATTCAATCTCGAAATAGTTGGAAAAATAGAGGCTTTGAAGCATCACTATTATCAATAATTATCCACGGATATTCACAAAACGTAAAATTTGGGATAATTAACCAATGTTCCATTTAATTCTATTTCGAAAATTCAAGAAACCTATTACGAACTCTGGCTAGTTCCTAAATTTCTGGTAAACCTAAAGGTGAAGGAGCACTGGCCTTTTTCTAACTTTCTGCGATAAAATACACGTTTCAGAGAACGGGAATTTAATCGCAAAATGTCTAGAAAAGTACAGCTTGGACGGAAACGTAGACGAAGACTAGAATAATTCTGTAAAAAAGGGGTCTCCCAAGCAGAAGTGGTTTGGTTAGCGTTACAAATGCTTCAACAAAAAGGGAACAATAGGAAAGCGGAAAGAGGAGAGTCTACAAAAAATGAACAATATCCTCCAAGAACTCTTTTTCTTTTTCGAAACTTCCAAACAGCGGAAACAAACCGTAGTGGTTCTCTATGAGGAAGCGCTTTTGGCTCCATAAAGGACTTTGATTATGTGAGTGCCGATAAAATATGTATATATGCATGTAAACCTAATAGCTATCATTAAAAGGGGAGATGATGTTAAATTGTTTTAGGGAACCAGTCAATTCTTCCTCGTAAAATACCACAACGGTTTGTTTCCGCTGTTTGGAAGTTTCGAAAAAGAAAAGAGTTCTTGGAGGATATTGTTCATTTTTTGTAGACTCTCCTCTTTCCGCTTTCCTATTGTTCCCTTTATGTTGAAGCATTTGTAACGCTAACCAAACCACTTCTGCTTGGGAGACCCCTTTTTTACAGAATTGTTCACTTTTTCTTGATATTACGCTGTAATATCCCATGCAAGAATTTCGAACAAAGACCTCTTCATCTCCCCACTGGATCAGTCCTCTTTCTGTGGTCACAAGAATCAATGACCCAAACTGTTGTAAAACTATCTCAGAAAAATCACTCGATGTGAAAAGCGCGCCCATGCCGATCACTTTTTCCGCAGGGCTACCGTAACCATTCTTGAACAAAACATGATAACGAATGTAAACACACGCTCATAACATGCGGGGTATAAAAGAGCGGAGGAGCGGTATGCATTCATTCACACACCGCTCTCCTCGAGAAGCCACTGGGGAGTGGCTGAGGAGGTCGAAATTGTGCAAACATGTTTGTTGGCTATTAGGATGTGCTCATAACCATGCTGACACTTGGAAAAATTTTTAAGGAGGGTTACGGTAGCCCTGCGGAAAAAATGATCGGCATGAGCGTGCTTGTCTCGATGTGGCAGACAAGACCGATGTTCACATGATATTAGCTAAGAAATGAATGATATCCATGATATCGTTCCACATAATTCATTCATATTGATCGCGTCAGCCACATCTGGCTACACCGGGTGTTATTTGCACCTTCCATGTTTTTCATACGTATCGAACGGGTCGGCCACTGTGATTTTCTCAACCAACTCTGACAGGGACCTTAGGCCCCGGTTATAGTTGGTCGCCCAGACGTAGCCAGCCCGGTCGATAATCATGAAAGCCTGCTGGCCTACAGCCGGATGCAGAATCTGCCTGCAGTTCTTCGCTTTCAAATAAAACTAACTTAAAACCGGGACAGTCAGAAACTACCTTCCATTCCATCTGGACACTTTCACATCAGTGGAACATAGCAGTTTTACATACTCATTATTTCGTTTCCGTTGCCCCATTCCTTCGCAGAACAGCCGCTTCGATTCCATGAATCTGATATGAAAAAGCTCTGCTGAGCTGCGAATGGAGATAGTTCTAACAATTTGTTTTTGAATTTGGATGCTAATAAGCAAGCATAGTGGAGTCCACCAAGAGTGTCTCATTTACTTATCAGTGAGAAGCGGTCGGCTGGGGATCAATAAGCATGAATCCCATACCAGCACGCTCGAACCGATCGAGCGAGAGCGGTTGTGCTGCAACGAGTTTCATGTTCATTGATCTCCAATCGACCGCTTCTCATTGATAAGTAAATGAGACACTCTTGGTGGACTCCACTATACCATTTATTGCAGAAAAAATCAGTAGGCTGGTGAAGAAGGAAGAGGGAGCACTCAAAAT
Organism: Aplectana chamaeleonis; assembly: GCA_029168955.1. Taxonomy (NCBI): domain Eukaryota; kingdom Metazoa; phylum Nematoda; class Chromadorea; order Rhabditida; family Cosmocercidae; genus Aplectana; species Aplectana chamaeleonis. Next base: position 20,607 of record JAPDOI010000278.1, on the reverse strand, counting down.
GGGGTTGTGTGAATGACCTTACGAAACTGAAAAGCAGCCTGGCAACATGACCTGACATGACTCACATAACATCTCAAACTTTCTGCTTGCTATGCTTGTCATCCTTACACTTTTACAGAAGTTTTGCAAGGTGTTCTCTCCTGCGCGAATTCCGGGGCATAATTTCTCGGATGGCTAGCATCGAGTCTGGGCTCCTGCTCACTCTACGGGGTGGTCTTCACAACTTTTCGGATGAGCAGCAACGGGTCCCGAACACCTGCCCACTATCCGGGTTTCCACGACGTCCCGATGACTTCATCAGAAGCTCGAAGCACTTTTCACGACGTCCCGATGACGTCATCAGAAGCCCGAAGCACTTTTGGGACTATCCTAGACGGGGAAGGGGTCACCCACGATTTTCCCATGAAAATGAATGGAAAACCTGATAAAAGATGTTTGATGCTGCTATCAATCATTGTTGTTGATGAAGTTCTGTAGAAATACTTCGATTGATAGCGTTATAGATCGGTGGTTCATTCCATTTCTGACTTGAATCTTGAGTGCCCCCGTCTAGATAGTCCCGCACTTCTCATGATGTCCCGATGACGTCATCAGAAGCCCGAAGCACTCTTGGGACTATCCTAGACGGGGGGGGGGCACCCACGAGTTTCTCATGAAAATGAATGGAAACCTTGATAAAAGGTGCTTGATGCTGCTATCAGTCATTGTTGTTGATGAAGTTGTGTAGAAATACTTTGATTGATAGCGTTATAGATCGGTGGTTCATTCCATTTCTGACTTGAATCTTGAGTGCCCCCCCCCGTCTGGAGTAGGCCCGCACTTCTCACGATGTCCCGATGACGTCATCAGAAGCCCGAAGCACTCTTGGGACTATCCTAGACGGGGGGGGCACCCACGACTTTCTCATGAAAATCAATGGAAACCTTGATAAAAGGTGCTTGATGCTGATATCAGTCATTGTTGTTGATGAAGTTGTGTAGAAATACTTTGATTGATAGTGTTATAGATCGGTGGTTCATTGCATTTCTGACTTGAATCTTGAGTGCCCCCGTCTGGGGTAGGCCCGCACTTTCACGACGTCCCAATGACGTCATCAGAAATTCGAGGTACCTTTACGACGTCCCGATGACGTCATCAGAAGCCCGAAGCACTTTTCACGACGTCCCGATGACGTCATCAGAAGCCCGAAGCACTTTCACGACGTCCCGATGACGTCATAAGAAGCCCGAAGCACTTTTCACGACGTCCCGATGACGTCATCAGAAACCCGAAGCACTTTCACGACGTCCCGATGACGTCGTCAGAAGCCCGAAGCACTTTCACGACGTCCCGATGACGTCATCAGAAGCCCGAAGCCCTTTTCACAACGTCCCGATGACGTCATCAGAAGCCCGAAGCACTTTCACGACGTCCCGATGACGTCATCAGAAGCCCGAAGCACTTTTCACGACGTCCCGATGACGTCGTCAGAAGCCAAGCACTTTCACGATGTCCCGATGACGTCATCAGAAGCCCGAAGCACTTTTCACGACGTCCCGATGACGTCATCAGAAGCCCGAAGCACTTTCACGACGTCCCGATGACGTCATTAGAAGCCCGAAGCACTTTTCACGGCGTCCCGATGACGTCATCAGAAGCCCGAAGCACTTTCACGACGTCCCGATGACGTCATAAGAAGCCCGAAGCACTTTTTACGACGTCCCGATGACGTCATCAGAAACCCGAAGCACTTTCACGACATCCCGATGACGTCGTCAGAAGCACGAAGCACTTTTCACGACGTCCCGATAACGTCATCAGGAGCCCGAAGCACTTTTCACTACGTCCCGATGACGTCATCAGAAGCCCGAAGCACTTTCACGACGTCCCGATGACGTCATCAGAAGCCCGGAAGCACTTTCTACGACGTCCCGATGACGTCATAAGAAGCCTGAAGCACTTTCACGACGTCCCGATGACGTCATCAGAAGCCCGAAGCACTTTTCACGACGTCCCGATGACGTCATCAGAAGCCCGAAGCACTTTCACGACGTCCCGATGACGTCATCAGAAGCCCGAAGCACTTTTCACGACGTCCCCATGACCTCATCAGAAGCCCGAAGCACTTTCACGACGTCCCGATGACGTCATCAGAAGCCCGAAGCACTTTCACGACGTCCCGATGACGTCATAAGAAGCCCGAAGCACTTTTTACGACGTCCCGATGACGTCATCAGAAACCCGAAGCACTTTCACGACATCCCGATGACGTCGTCAGAAGCACGAAGCACTTTTCACGACGTCCCGATGACGTCATCAGGAGCCCGAAGCACTTTTCACTACGTCCCGATGACGTCATCAGAAGCCCGAAGCACTTTTCACGACGTCCCGATGACGTCATCAGAAGCCCGAAGCACTCTCACGACGTCCCCATGACCTCATCAGAAGCCCGAAGCACTCTCACGACGTCCCGATGACGTCATCAGAAGCCCGAAGCACTTTTCACGACGTCCCCATGACCTCATCAGAAGCCCGAAGCACTCTCACGACGTCCCGATGACGTCATCAGAAGCCCGAAGCACTTTTCACGACGTCCCCATGACCTCATCAGAAGCCCGAAGCACTTTCACGACGTCCCGATGACGTCATCAGGAGCCCGAAGCACTTTTCACTACGTCCCGATGACGTCATCAGAAGCCCGAAGCACTTTCACGACGTCCCGATGACGTCATCAGAAGCCCGAAGCACTTTTCACGACGTCCCCATGACGTCATCAGAAGCCCGAAGCACTTTCACGACGTCCCGATGACGTCATCAGGAGCCCGAAGCACTTTCACGACGTCCCGATGACGTCATAAGAAGCCCGAAGCACTTTTTACGACGTCCCGATGACGTCATCAGAAACCCGAAGCACTTTTCACGACGTCCCGATGACGTCATCAGAAGCCCGAAGCACTTTCACGACGTCCCGATGACGTCATCAGAAGCCCGAAGCACTTTTCACGACGTCCCCATGACCTCATCAGAAGCCCGAAGCACTCTCACGACGTCCCGATGACGTCATCAGAAGCCCGAAGCACTTTTCACGACGTCCCGATGACGTCATCAGAATCCCCCCTCACCTACGAATCGGTTAATTACCAGCCTACGTACCTCCTACCAACTTACCTGTCTGCCAAGTTGATTGCCTGAGACCATTGGCAGTGGCTATTAGCAGTGAGGACTGAAAAGCGTGACGGCCCACGGCCTACGGCCTACGGCTCACGGCCTACGGCGCACACCATGAAATTTTCTTAAGCTTTCGGGCTCACAACTTTGTTATTTGTGAAGCGATTTTGCTGAAATTCGGACAGCAGGTGTCTTCTGGACCCCTTCGCTTATATCCAGAAGGAAATCTTCAGAAATTTTGTTTCAAAGATTCTATAAACTATTTTATAAAATTCTAAGTGATCACAAGGCCTAGGCAAAACCAAACCTCTCCAGCCGCTTCGCGGCTGGAGCGATAGTGAATATCAGTTAGAAACGTTGACGAAGACTAGAATAATAGTGAATATCAGTTAGAAATGTAGACGAAGAACAGTGAATATCACTCAGAATAGCGTGTTAAGAATAATATTGCAGTAAACAGGGTCTGCGCGTCCTTTAAGATTCAAATCTAGTATCGCGGAGGGTAACTCGTCCGCGACCTAGCCGTGCGACGCCGCGTCGCGACGTGGTCAAGCTGCGGCGATACAAGCGGGCGTCCCCCCCAGCGCGGCACGCGCGTGCCGCGCTGGCGTGGCGTTTGTGTATGAATACTTTCTACGCGCATGACGCGCGTGCCGCGCTCGCGGAGACTATGAATACTCCAGCGGCGACACCACGGCGGAGCGGTGAAGCTGGAATGAATGAGACGATCGATAAATAATATCAGTGAAAAAAAAACGCCAAGGCGTTCTGGGTGGCAGTATGAATACTGCAGCGGCGACGCCATGGCGGAGCGGGCGGGGCTTGACGCGCGTGCCGCGCGGGCGGGGAGTCAAGCCATTCATACACAAACGCCACGCCAGCGCGGCACGCGCGTGCCGAGCTGGCGTTGAGTAGCATGAATAACGCCTTAGAGTTCACGCAATAATTTTGGTCTGATGAATGGACGGGGCTGCGACGGTAGATCGCCGTTCGCGAATCGAGATCCCGTTGGCCAGTGACGCCTCCAACGCCAGCCGTCTGGTCGATGCGTCAGACTAAATATAATACGGAAACCATACAATGTTATCTCGACCATGTTCGTGAGCGTGTATACTGCTCTTAAAGGCAGTGTTCACAATGAAAAATAAGTTCCACTTTTCACTAGGAATGAGTGGTGGAGGGGCACACCGTAACGTTAACATCGAAAGAACGCATGAAAACGAACCAGTAAGAGCCCCAAAAAAGCCAGAAGGTTCCATTCTGATCGCAAGGCAAACCCCAAAAGCGCTATGCCCGCCCTCCGCCGTGAACAAAGGAAAACTCGAAATCGTGACATGTGCGATGGTTCCCGATCAATAGCCCCGTTCTTCCGTTCGTTTTCAACGTCTCTCTTTACTCAGGTCAGCTCGCATACATCGGCTGCAAAAGACGGAAGTTACAAGCCTCGGACAACTCGTCCACCATGCTTTCCAAGCTCAATTCATGAGGGACCATAACTCCGTTCCTAGAAGGTCTTGTACGATTCCAGAGGCATCACAAGATTCAGCATGAGACCGTCTTTAACCCATTCACGACCACGCCTAATTTTGGGTGGCTGCACGTTCGGACCGCGTGCAATATTCCGTCACCGTATAACGTGTCCCACCGGTGGGACACGCTGGCTTGAATATCGTCCCACGGGTAATTCCTTTTTCTTTATTGTGTCCATATTGTAGCTAGCAACGTTGGTTGAACAGTCTCAGAGTTTGAGCTTCCGAGACGCATTCGTTATCGAGAAACAATTACTCAAAACCAAAATGGGGTCGACGAAGCTGCAACGCTTTCAGAAAAGTAAACGAGTTTCAAACGATAGGTTTGTACGAAGCAACCTAAAAGCTAGCAATAGAAGGAAGAAGAAATCACTGAGTGCTTCTAAAGCTGCTTTACAGCCGTTTTTTCCTCTACTTCAGCCCACCTGAATTTAGAAAGTTCTAAATATGTTGTTGCATTTGACCTACTGATGGACCACGAGGTTTTTATTTAGGTCTTGGGTCGGTCAAGACATTGATCACATGTAGGTTCGAAAGTAGTTTCTTTCAGAGGAGAAATCGATTTTTAAAAAGGGTGTCTCACCGGTGGGACACGCGGTCCAAAGATTTTCGACCAGATTTCCGAACTCGATAGCGGCTATATGGATGAATGGATACTCAACAAGTCTTCGTTGTTCAGTCCATTGCCAGACTGTTTTCTTATCCTCGCTCGCTCTCGCACAAGGATTGCGATTTGAGAAATATATAGGCCTGAGACAACTCGTCCACCGAAGTTTCACCCTCAAAATACAGGCGTCTTTGAGGAGCCATAGGTCTGTTCGTGGGGCGTCTTGGACGATTTTAGGGATACCACTGTGATCAGCGGCTAAATCTCTCCAGCATCAGCATGAACACTAAAAAAATAATTTCCTAGATGTTCTGTGCCTTTTAGTAGGACGAGATAATGGCGTTTAACTGGATTGTCTCATTGTCCTCATTACAACTTGATGAAAAAAAAGTGAAATATTATGCTTCAATTGAATCTATTTATTAAAATAAGGAGCAAATACACACATGTGTGTGGAACCCGTGAGATCAAAGTGCAACGGGGATGAGGTTATACGGGACCAGCCCCAATCTTCTACAACAACAAAACGACTATCTTACAATGGGGGGGGCAGTTCCTTTCGAAAGCAAACGCAGAGCTAAAGCTGTAAGTGGGGTTTGCGGTCGGTTGCCGTGCTTGAGACGAGACGACCGGCCACTCAGATCAGATCCTCTTCCATCTCCCAATGGTGACTAGTCACTGCTCGTCCACATTCACCAGTGGTGCGGGGCTCGGCGCAAGAAGTGGAGGTGTGTTGACCTTCTCTATGCTTGGCATCCGCTTCACAATTGCCTCGTTTGGCTGATCAACTCCCGGCACCAATATGGATACCATCTGAAAACACGAAATGATCAAAAATCAAAAAGGAAAAAAAAACTAAGGAGTAAAGTCTAGGAACTCACCGATTCCCGGTATACTTTGACACGATGGCTGTGAATATCACGATAAGCATTCAGATCGGTATCGTCCGTACCTATGGAGCCGTCGCCATCGTAAGAAGAGACGGATTCTAAACGATGACAATGTTCAAATGTGTGTTTGAGGCAGAGGGGAATGTGCCATCATCCACTACCACCTGAACAATACCCCAAAAAGTCAATCTTCGAACGATGTCTGAGCGTGGCTCCTCTTCTGAACTCGGTGAAAGATTTACAAACTTTTGAAAGCAGCGCCCGCTCGTTGAGAGAGCGTGTACGCATGTCCGATTGCGAGATAACTCGAAAATAACTTACCAGTTCTGGTAGAGCGCAATTTGACGGAGTAGTCTGGACTGTCACGGAGGATGCGATCACGATCAGATGCTGAAAAGACGCCGAATATGTGCTTAAAGGTAGAGTAGACTCATCCTCAGAGCAACCAACATTGACTTCCTCGTCTGGTTTTTCGCCGCAGAATGCAGCAGTACAGAACAAGGCAGATGGTGAGCAGAAGGCACAGAGCCGTAGTCAATATCAACGAGTAGATCAACCAGCTCGCAGACACTGCAAATAAAAACTGTCGTGTATCGTGTGAGTAATCTATGTCATATACAGAAGAATCTTATGAAGTAGAACAGCACCTCATGAAAAATAAACCATCAAGATATTGACTCATTAATTTGTGGTGAGCGCGAAGCGCTCACCAGATTTGGCTTTGATCTCTTACCGCGTGCATGCCCTATACCGATATCACCTATTCATACTGTCACCGGAAAAGCAAGTTGTACATCATTCGAAGGGTTTAGTCAATATATGTATCTGAGCCAAGTTTCATTGCGATCGGTCACCGCTCTCAAAAGATATGGCGCCTCAAATGACGCAAAACTTTTCTCCGCCACCGCCTCCGTCTGTCACATTTCATTCTTTTTGACGGCGTGGACCTAATTGCTTGAAACTTGGTGACCAGAGGTAATCGGGCACGAGGATGCCAAAAATAACCCGCAGAACTCACCATTTTCACTCCTGGACCACTTACAGACGGTTCAAACATAGAAACCGGCCTCTCAATATTAGTTAATAAAAATGACGGAATTTTTCGTTATCAGTTATTGTTTTCTTGGAGACTCCATATAAACACCTTGCACTCTAGGATGGTGTACTCTAAACGTCCGGATCGGAAGAGGACGGTGGTGTGGGAGGGATGTTTCTGAGCGAGGCGCGTGTTCGTATCATTCGTATCGCGTACCATCGATAAGAAGGCGTCGCACGGTGTGCTGAAGTGTCAGTTGACTATGCGGGACCGAAACAGGAGTATGCAGGACGTCATGGAACTACAGAAGGACTTCAGTAGGGGTGTGCAGGACATCATGGGACGTGTGCAGGATCGCAGAAGGAGTGTGCAGGACATCATGGGACGTGTGCAGGACCGCACTAGGGGTGTGCAGGACATCATGGGACGTGTGCAGGATCGCAGTAGGAGTGTGCAGGACATCATGGGACGTGTGCAGGACCGCAGTAGGGGTGTGCAGGATGTCATGGAATATGTGCAGGACCTCAGCAGGAGTGTGCAGGACATCATGGGACGCGTGCAGGACCGCACTAGGGGTGTGCAGGATATCATGGGACGTGTGCAGGATCGCAGTAGGAGTGTGCATGACATCATGGGACGTGTGCAGGACCGCAGTAGGGGTGTGCAGGATGTCATGGAATATGTGCAGGACCTCAGTAGGAGTGTGCAGGACATCATGGGACGTGTGCAGGATCGCAGTAGGAGTGTGCATGACATCATGGGACGTGTGCAGGACCGCAGTAGGGGTGTGCAGGATGTCATGGAATATGTGCAGAACCTCAGTAGGAGTGTGCAGGACATCATGGGACGTGTGCAGGACCGCACTAGGGGCGTGCAGGATGTGATGGAATGTGTGCAGGACCTCAGCAGGAGTGTGCAGGACATCATGGGACGTGTGCAGGACCGCACTAGGGGTGTGCAGGATATCATGGGACGTGTGCAGGACCGCAGTAGGGGTGTGCAGGATGTGATGGAATGTGTGCAGGACCTCAGCAGGAGTGTGCAGGACATCATGGGACGTGTGCAGGACCGCACTAGGGGCGTGCAGGATGTGATGGAATGTGTGCTGGACCTCAGCAGGAGTGTGCAGGACATCATGGGACGTGTGCAGGACCGCACTAGGAGTGTGCAGGATGTGATGGAATGTGTGCAGGACCTCAGCAGGAGTGTGCAGGACATCATGGGACGTGTGCAGGACCGCACTAGGGGCGTGCAGGATGTGATGGAATGTGTGCAGGACCTCAGCAGGAGTGTGCAGGACATCATGGGACGTGTGCAGGACCGCAGTAGGGGTGCGCAGAATGTCATGGAATATGTGCAGAACCTCAGTAGGAGTGTGCAGGACATCATGGGACGTGTGCAGGACCGCACTAGGGGCGTGCAGGATGTGATGGAATGTGTGCAGGACCTCAGCAGGAGTGTGCAGGACATCATGGGACGTGTGCAGGACCGCACTAGGGGTGTGCAGGACATCATGGGACGTGTACAGGATCGCAGTAGGAGTGTGCAGGACATCATGGGACGTGTGTAGGACCGCAGTAGGGGTGTGCAGGATGTCATGGAATATGTGCAGGACCTCAGTAGGAGTGTGCAGGACATCATAGGACGTGTGCAAGACCGCACTAGGGGCGTGCAGGATGTGATGGAATGTGTGCAGGACCTCAGCAGGAGTGTGCAGGACATCATGGGACGTGTGCAGGACCGCACTAGGGGTGTGCAGGACATCATGGGAAGTGTGCAGGACCGCAGTAGGGGTGTGCAGGATGTCATGGAATATGTGCAGGACCTCAGTAGGAGTGTGCAGGACATCATGGGACGTGTGCAGGACCGCACTAGGGGCGTGCAGGATGTGATGGAATGTGTGCAGGACCTCAGCAGGAGTGTGCAGGACATCATGGGACGTGTGCAGGACCGCACTAGGGGTGTGCAGGATGTCATGGAATATGTGCAGGACCTCAGTAGGAGTGTGCAGGACATCATGGGACGTGTGCAGGACCGCACTAGGAGTGTGCAGGATGTGATGGAATGTGTGCAGGACCTCAGCAGGAGTGTGCAGGACATCATGGGACGTGTGCAGGACCGCACTAGGGGTGTGCAGGACATCATGGGACAAGTATTTCTCTTGATAGTCTTCGTGTCTTCAACGCTTTCACGGTTCCCATTGTATGGGAACGTTTTTGCTGCTGGACTTATTCTTTTTCTGATTTGATCCAGATCACGCTCGACTCAAAACTCCTTCTGACGCGTGATTTGACTCTGATAATTTATAGAGCGCGTGCCAAATCCATTAGCAGCAATCTCACTATATTTTAATGATTACGATATCTACAAATACCATCATCAGCCAAATCAAGTCAATAATTTCACTACATTTAAAAAAATCAAGTTGAAAGCCAAATCCAATAAAACAATTTCACGACATTTGAGAACAATGCCAAATCCCTAACCTTTTCTGCGGAGCCCAACTTTCAGAAATGTATCCTCTGTTTCGGAACCAAATTTACTTTGTTCCTTCGCGTGGCTTGTTTGCGGTTCGACACGGCTGTTAGCGCTCATTCGCTTCGAGCAACGGCTCAGACTTGTACTGCTAAGTGCGCAGAACATAGAAATTATTGCGCAGGGCACTACAGAGAGTGTGCAAGAATACTCTGGAAGTGTGCAGGACACCATAAAGAGCGAGGAGGGCATAGTGAAGACTGTGCATGACCCCTGTGTGAGAGTGCAGGACGTCACGTAATGTGTGAACGACCTCAGTGGAAATCCATGACGTCCTGAACACTCCTACTGGGGCCCTGCACACATTTCGTGACGTCTTGCACAATATTTATGATGCCCTGCAGTCTCTCTACGGGGTCCTGCACCTTCCCGATACACTCCAGCACACCATCTTTAGTGCTCTGCGGACTCATTTTGATGTTCTGCACACTTAGCAGTACAAGTTTGAGCCGTTGCTCGCAGGGAATAAGCGCTTACAGCCGATCCGGCGGCCTCCAAAATTTAGAAATAATCCATCCTTCTCTCTTTTTAAAAACTATTTCAACCTTCTATGACCAAGGAGCTTCTCCTGAGACAAGTTTATAATTTGCCACCGGCACAAAATTCTCACGGAAGTGTAGAAGTTTTTCTTTCCAGAGTTCTCCATGTTTACACCCGATATCATGATATCTTTATCACCGGTGAGGCTGCTTCCCTACTGCCTAGTCTGTTCATGAGTGCGTTCCATGGAAAAAGGCGTCCATGGAAACGTTTCATGGCCGCGTGGAAGCAATTCACAGTTATGATTCGTAGCCATGGGAAGCAAACCTGACCATGGAAAGACCTTTTGCCCGCCCACGCCGTCGTGGGAACATTCTTGAAACGCACCCCAGAGCCTCATCCGCTCAACTCTGGAGAAAGATGGTGTGTGAATGTTACACATCGCTCTCCATTTCTTTTACGCCCCACCCTTCGAGACTCCTGTATTTCATCGCGCGCGAGTGCGATGCTGTAACTCCATGTTGCTAAGGCCGAGATCATACTTTCCTTCGCCGCGATTTGTCGCTGGTACCACCTAAAGGGCTTTGCAGAGTTGCAGCGACCAGCGGCACGCCGCCGAGCGAGAGCTTTGGGGCGTGGTCGAAACCCGACGCGGCGATGAGCACAAAGACCTCGCAGAGTTGCAGCGACGTTGTCGTCAGCATCGCATTCTACCATTGGGTACGATCTCATTCATTAGACGGTGCATCTCGCTATACACAGTTTTTGTTGGTTTCATATGATTCGAAACTTAAAGGCAGCATACACGCTCACAAACATGGTTGAGATAACAGCACAAATAGGACCGCCTGGCCCCTACCATCTCGTCAACGGCGTTTGAAGCGCTGAAAACCATCCAGGTTGACAGAATTCGAGCATTCCGTCTCGAAAGCCTGTGGAACCCCACCCTACGAATAACAGAATGAAGAGTGAGGCATGTGAAAACATTTGATAGCTTAGAGTGATAGCCTAGCAAATGAGAGTCTACGAGAGAAACGGCTTGGTTTACCTGGAATATAACATGTCTGCTTACTGATGAAATGCTCCATTTTATAAGCCAGCCGGAGTAGATGGGCTTTCTTGAAAGTGGATGGGAATTAATCGGTATGTAAACAAGTTATATACAGGGAAATCAAGCTGTTTCTCTCGTAGACCATTATAAAGTGCTATCGCTCTAAATTATCAAATGCTTCCACATGCCTCACTCTTCATTCTGTTATTTGTAGGGTGGAGTTCCACATGCATTTGAGAGGGGAATGCTCAAATTCTGTCAACCTGAATGGTTTTAGCGCTTCAAACGCCGTTGACGGCATGGTAGGGGCCAGACGGTGAAATTTATGCTGTTATCTCAACCATTTTTGTGAGCGTGTATGCTGCCTTTAAGTAAATGTCTACCAGCAACTTCTACAAAATATTGTGATAAAAAAAAGAAAAAGAAAGTTTGCAACCAGTAGAGTGATGCCTTAATGAATAGTTTTCGAGATAATAAAATCAGTGGACGGTTTGTGGCGATCGCTTTGAAAACAATGGTACTAGACGACATTGTAATAAAAAATACTAAATAAAACTGGAAACAAAGCCAATTCGAAATGAAACTGCGAATTTGGTCAATTTGAAGTATGCTCCAATGATTTTCCGTTCAATGTGTGCTAAAATAGAAAAAAAGGTCTTCAGAGGTTTGAATTCATGAAAGGAGCAAAAAAAGAAGCTCGAATCGATCGTCGGCGGCGCTCGTCGCCAGCGATGGAAATGGTCGAGACCATCCCCCGCCGCCGCTCAGTGACGGCGTCGCTCCGGGAGTCGCTGTTGTCGCGGCGGCGGAAACACTCTGCGAGGTAACCACGTCGCTGCTGCCGCGCGACACGCCGCCGCCATCGCCCGCTGCGTGGCGCCCCCCATTCTCCATCGTTGCCCTGCCGCAGCGAGACTCGCCGCGGTGCAACTCTGCAGAGCCCTTAAATCGGCAACGCAGCGCGGGATGGGTATGTGCAAGCGCACCGCGCCGCGTGCGAGGAAAACGAGCCAGCCGCTCGCGCTCAATTCGATGACGTGTTATACTTATCGTCGTCGCGCTTTCCGTCTAGTGTGATTACTGAGCAACGTATCGTTGCTACAGATTCTTTGCATAACGAGCATTTGTGGTACGCGCGATTCGATCGCGGCGACTGGGAGTATGATCAAGCCTCTGCTCGCCCTCACCATCTCTGTCCCTCACTCAGCACACGCACGCGCATGAACCATGGGGAGTTCGCTTGTCCCAGACTGCAGATACATAGGTTTTAATATCATTGACAGTTACTGTGGGGGGGGGGAGCCTCTGCACTAACCGGGTGTAATAAATTGTTTTTTAGTAAAAAAGGCAATAGTCCAACTCTTTGCCTTCCACAACGGCAAGCAACTCACACAGTCGTTGCGGCTGGAATGTGTCTGGAGTGTATGGGACGATTTCTCCATGTGGAGATGATCTAGCTGTTGAGGATGACACCTTCCTCCAAAGATAAGGATCAGAAATAGCCATGTCCTCCATCGGACCATGAAGACGATGCCGAAGTAACATTGATTGCACGTCAACCTAAAAATCGTTATTGATCAGAGAGAAGATTACTGGAGGCTCAGGGGCTACCTGATGAAGACGGTTGGATGGGTGATGGAGAAACGGATGATGCTCGTCGTATTCGTATGCTACACCCATGTCTGAAGAAAGCACTGGGTTTTTGAACGTCACGTCGCCATGGAAAATCCAGAAAACGCACTTACCATGGATCACCACAGTGTTCGTCTCGCCGCTCTCGTCCGCTCTTATGGTGATGTTGTTCAAAACGTACTTGGCGATGTCAGGGATCTCGTTGTAGACACCATCAATCTGAAGCAAAACCAACTCACTGCCAGCAGAATGAGGTATAGCAACGTCTTCAGAACCGGTGTTCTCCATAATCTTCGTTAGCGAGTTTTCTGCACAAAACGTTTAGTATGCCATAAGGGAAATGACGAAGGAATGGCAAGAAAACGCACTAATCACCTTAAGATATGATTAAAAATGGTACGAGTTTTTGGCGATTAAGGGGAAGTTCATGCGGATTGCGACAACAACACAAAAATCATTAGATCAAGGGTAAGTTTTTGTGACAAACCGCAACAGTTTTTGTGACAAATCGCAACTGGACTGCAAAAACTCCAAAAAGGCTGCGAAAAGTCGGATCAAGAGACGCAAGAAATATTCTCAGTTGGTGATTCAGTTAGTTCCTTAGATAATAAAAAAAACGGACAACAGCTAAAGCATTAAGAAATTTGTTTCTGGAGCGTTTGAGCCATTCCTTAGCTACTCTCCTCGAGGTCTAGGCTTTCATTTCGGACGTTGAGCGAGACATGAAACATTATTGTGAGCAGTTTTCCGACAGTGTAGTCCACCGAAAGCTGCACATCTACAAACAGTATGGAAGCGACCTATCGAAGAGGTGCTACTTCCGTGAGCTGCTAGCTACTATACATTGGATCCGAATCAAAAAAATTCGGATACTCGGATTTCGGATAACTCAAAAACCAAAGGCCGTGAATATCCGACTCAAACGGATAGATTCAAAATAACAACATCGGATAATCCGATTCAGTCGGATAGGAAGGCTAAACGGATAGTCGGATTCTGGATCAATCCGAAAATTACGTTTTTTCGGTGATTCGGAATTTGGATCACTCGGATTTCAACGTTTTTTCGGTGAGTCGGAATCCGAATATCCGAGTCGGATATCCGGTCGGATACAAGTTGGTACAAATACAAGATAGAAATTTTCCTCTTCGTCTCTCTAGCTACTCACGCACTTGCGGAGTTTAACTTCAGCGCCATACGATTTGCACGCCATAGCCCCCAACTCCTCGTTTTCAGCAGCACGTGCTGCCAACGCTTGCTGGGTTTCGACCACTTCTCAACGGCAGATTGTGCTGCAGCTAGCCGCACCTGTCGCTGCCTACGAGGGGGTCAACTCGATGTCAGCCCCGTAGTGCGACCCCCTCATTCCATGTGTTGCTAGCAGCAGCACGTTATTTAAGTGACGAGAGTCTTTGAGACACCACCTCTTCCTACCGGAGCTAGAGTTGCGATCCTTGTAATGGCTCGCAGCAAGACGCCAACCTCGCCAAGGTACGCAACAAAGGCATGATCCTCGCCTCGGTCTACTATAAGAAATCTTTCCTCGTAATGCGCAGTAAGGACAACCCTTCGAGCGTCCTAACTTGGTATCCGGAAAATTGAGTACTTGAGATCACCTTCGGGATCGGCCTCAAACGGACAACTGCTCTCTCAACAATGGTGGGTGCCTTATATATGTACCCGCAGCCGTCGTAGAACACCGATCGCACTGGAAAAATCAGTCGAAGGTAGAAACTCGACATCACAGAGATCAGCAGCACTCTAGAAGAGGAGTTGCTCGAGCAGACATATTTTCGGCTCACTAGGAGAGCCTGCAGCAGCAGCACGTCTTCCTTTCATGCTTCAAATCTATTTGTACTCGGCTTGCTTTGCAGTTTTAGACCGTCGCCCCACTGGTGCTTGAGGGAATAGATTGAGATCACAAGCTACAGAAGTACATCTGCATGCCATGAGCAGCCACGAAACCTACCATTTAATTATACTACAATTTTTAGTTCACTTCCGTTTCCGCATTTCCGTTTCCGGCGATTTTCAGCCATTTTCTTCCGTTTCCGTTTCCGAAAGTCTTGAAAATGATTTCCGCACAGCCCTGATCATGAGTACCAATCCTCCACACCAAATTTTTAAATACCCTTGAGTTCCTACCTAAACTTCTTCGAACAGCTCAGACAACAGGTGCGGACTGACCGCTGGCAATCAAGGCCTCTCCGGGCGGTCCGCCGGCAAGTTGCGGGCGGATCGCTGCTCATCGTAATGCCTCACGGCGGGCGGATCGCTGGCTATCAAAGCCTTTGCGGGCGGATCGCTGCGTTTTGGCGGGCGGATAGCGGCGCCTGGGAAACTTGATCAGCGCTAGCGGGCGGATCGCCGGCAAGCTCTAAAGCGGCGATCCGCCCGCAACCTGACAACGATCCGCCCGCAAGGGCTTTGATAGCCAGCGATCCGCCCGCTGAGCTATGAGATGCGGCGATCCGCCCGCAACTTGCCGGCGATCCGCCCGCCAGGGCTTTGATAGCCAGCGATCCGCCCGCTCACATTTTACACGGTGAAACTGGTCAATCAATGATGAGTGGATTGGAGTTCATTTATTGATCCACTGCCACGCCATAAAGCCCCATCCGCCATCTCTACTTAAGTGTCATAGTTGTTTCACTTCTATATGTCGCTTTTTCCTCGATGTTGCTTAATTGTTGAGTGATCTTATAATGCTTACCTCGTATTTAGCTCATTAGACTACGTAGTTCTTTAATTCTCCCAGTTTATCGCGAGAATCCTAATTCTGGGAAGCAGTTGTCTTTGAGGAAAACATATGGTGTATGCTAGAAATGGAGAGAAAAACGCTTCGCTCAAAAGATGGCGGAATAACATCTACGCCGCGGGTATTTAGAGATATGATAGAAACCATACAATATCGTTAAATTCTTGACACAGATGGTGCTATGTACTGATCCACGTTTTACAAGAGAAAGCTCAGGTCGCCATCAGCGGAAACGACTTGTGTTGTCAGTATTTCTTTGGAGCAACTAGGGTGGTGGTCGTAATGTATTCCGATTCACGAAAGGGACGGGAAGCAGACGGGGATGATCGGAGCGCGTGAGTGGACGAACGGGGGAGAAGCGAAGCGAAGCGCGTGAATGGAAGAGCCACGGAGTTTTCCCCCGCCTCTCCTGCGCTTGGAATAATTTTACGGTCATCCACTGACGGCTCACTTGGCCATGCTTCTTTCCAGTTTTTCGCTTTGAAATTATTCGAAAATTTATTCTGGAATATATTCGAGTCGATTTCATTCGAAACTATTCAAAAATTCGGACTCCTCGAAAAAAGAGGGCCATTCTGAATATATCTCAAAAATCAGGACGTTAAAAAGGAGTCATTCGAATCTATTCGATATTCTGTCTTTTCTTCCAAGGCACAAAACTATAGTAAACTGCGTCAACCCTTGTTTTAGCGAGGAAGCGAGCCTCCTTCGAGGGGGAAGTAGATGTAATGACGCATTTCTTCAGGCGCAGGAGTCAGATGGCAGCGGCGTCCCCGGTTCCAGCGTTACTAAAGCTTTGCGGTGCTTGAACCCTATCTGGAGGTCCCTCCTCACCCGGTGAAGGCCCCTATAGAGGTTGGGAGGAGTCGTCGCGCGCGTCGTAAATCGGGGTGCCGGTCACCGCATCGTGTGTCGCTGTGTCGGCCGCGTCGTATGTCGGCGTGATACAGAGCGGTGTCCCGGTTTAGCGTGCAGGCTAGCTGTGTGGGCGCAGTGTTGAATTCGGAGTGATGAGGTTCCCCAATTTGGATACGTGACTCAAGCCCACATTTTTGAGGGTTTTTCTATGGGAGGATACGAAAGGTAAGAATTCGGAAAAACCCTGAATGACACCCGGAAAGTCCGAGTTTCAAAGAAGTCGAATTACGACATTTGTAAAATGTACGGTCAGCATGGATCCTAGTGAGACGTTCTGTTTCCCCTAGTAAACGTTGGCGCAAGCTCGGTGCCCTTATATGCTAATACATATGTAGGTGCACCAAGTTTGTTCCAACTTCTTCAGTCAGGAACGCATGGGTAATTGGAATTTCATCATTTCGAGACCCACAATGCAGATTGATGTTTTGGGAACTTGTTTTTTTTGCAAAATGTGTGCAGGGAGCCCTTACTTAATCTCTTGTGAAAGTGCGCCGAGCTGAGCCAAATTATCCGCTCTAGCACGATGTGATTTTACTTCATTTGCCAAAAGATGAAAATGCGGCTACATAGTTGGTAGCTAGCAAACACGTTTCGGCGCAGATTCAGTTAAGGTTGGCCGTATTCATGAAACAAGAGTGAGCCTCCCGGAAAGGTCCAAAGTTCGCCCAAACGCAATACACTGGCTACGCTTAGTAGGAACCCTTCCGAGAGGCTCCCGTAGTTTGATGAATATGGCCACAGAACTTTTAAAGGCAGTGTCCACGATTAAAAACCATGTTTGATTTTTTTGGTAGAGATCGGCAGCTGCGGGCCTCAGCGAAACCCTAGCGTTGAAAAAAAACTAAGAAAAATGAGCTCAGGAACGGTTCTCTTACGGCCCCAAAGTTGGACACCCGTCAGCTCGTCACCCCCAGATGCACTTTCCACGCCCACTGACGTGAATTGATGAATGTACTCGAGATTGTGAGATGAGCGATAGTTTCCTGATCAATAGCCCTGTTCTTCCCTTTAATATCAACTTCTCTCTTTACTCAGGTCAGCTCGCATACATCGGTCTGGAGGGACCATAACTCCGTTCCTAAAAGGTCTTGTACGATTCCAAGAACATCATTGGAATCAACATGGGACCGTCTTCAAGATGGGCGGAAAAGCAGAATAACGATTCTAATCGTTGAATCACTGCCTTTAAGGGTGATTGTCAGAACTGGCGCCCTGGAAAAGGGATGGTCTAACGTGAATGATTCCTACAATATCCCAACCCGCGCCCCATATTGGAGCACAATCGGAACCGCAAAGTACACTTACTAGCGCAGCTGATGAGCTTCAAATCTCTGCACTGCCTCTAATCGGAGTTAACTTTTGGTCCGCAGCTGCAAACAACCGTAGTTGCAGCGAGCAGATCGGATATACTAGAGCTGGGTCTACGGGGTCACGGCACTTACTCAGCTTTAGGTCCCAGGCAAGAATGTTTTGTAAGCTTGCGTGTGCTGCAACAGACCTTATCTGGGTAAAAATGCCGAGGTCTATTTCACTCCTGTACGGCCACTGAAGGGGGGCGTGGGCTGGACGTAAATCTTTTGAGAGACTGGGGCATTGCAGTTCACTTTACTGAAAGAGCTTGACCCACTCGGCCGTGTCCGGTGTCCGGAAGAGGCCTATCGTACACCGGTGCAGGTCAATCTGTCGTGAACCAACGTCTTACAGAAAAAATTGTAAAGTTTTTCAAACATTAAAGGGTACAATATATGAGGCACGGGACGGAGTAGACGAATTGATTCATTATTATTGTCGGTATAAGGCAGTAGATGAGCAGTACTGAGGTGTGCAGAGAGTACGGCCGGCACGGGTCGCCCACACACCGCTTTGCGTTCCTTATTGTGGGACTTCTCAGAAGATTTTAAACACCTTTGCGCGCCACTACGCCGCCAAGCTCGCTGGTTGCTTCAACGAGCTTGCTACATTCGATGGCGCGCAAGCTTCGCATAGGTGGTGGCGCGCAAAGCTTGTTGGGTAGTAGCGCGTGCTTTGCTAGATAGTGGCGCGCAACCTGTACATAATATACTGATGACCCACACATACAGGTGCGAATTAGATGTACGTCATCAGTCCATCACGAACAAGGAAGGTGTGACAAGTGCAGGGCCCAACGGGTGAGAATGTTTTGCCCAACATTCGTCCATACTCCGATCAGGGATTGTCAGGGGGCGCTGGACACAGAAGTGGGATATCCGTTCTTAACTTATTTAGAAGGAATTTCCGATGGTTTTCAAGTACCTAAAAGGTATTATAGCCTACAATAACCTATCAGTTCCAATGTTATGCCTCTTTGAGATCAAGGACTAGAGGCAGAGATACACAGGCTTGTTTGTAATGATACACTTGCAGACAGTCTCAGATATAGTATGTACATTTTCCCGTTCTATCTTCCAATTAGTCTATGATTTCCTTTGTTAGTGAGAGATGACGTCGAGCATCTGTTTCATACCAGAATGTTGTGATCGTCGCTATAATATAGACAGCGCATGATCTCACCCAGTAGGCCCTTGTGGGCGCAAGCGAGAGCTGTCAGAAGGCGTATTGTACCCTCTTTTCTCTTGCTTCTCCTCCTCCTGTTCCTGCTATATCACTTCCCTGTTCATTCACTCTACATTTTATTTAATTTCGAGCCTTATTCCACGACAATTCTTGCGCAGTTTTCTTAGTAATGCATGCATACCATAGGGTTAGAATTCTGTAACCTCTTTTTTCCTGCTCATTGTTTCCAAGTTGACTTCTGTATTCAAAACAGCGGCGTATACACATTTTCAATATAAAGGGAATATGGGTGGAAAGCAGTGCTGACGAGCAGCAAAAGCAAAATCAGGACTCTCATAAAACGCGGGTGGTTTTTGTGTTTATGGTTCTACGGTTTTCATAGCGAAGATACGTGGTATTCTAGAGAGGTGGGTGGAAAATATCGCTTTTTCGACTTCTTAACAACGGTGGTGTTATGAAGGCGAGTACAAATGAACCTCAGATTCGTGATCAGCACAGCAAATCGTCATCCTGGGGAAATTTTTAGGTCAAATCTGGTACCAACATTTGTCTACAAAGCTTAGAGCCTCTAATTGGTAGAAGTAAGCTAGCTACCTCCACATAATGCCGAAAACCGAATAAAAATCTTTTTCTAATTATTTTCTAGAAAAAAACTAGTTTTTTTCAGTGCTGTTATCGTGCAAGTGAAGTTTGTGCGTAATAAAGTCATTTTCACATAACTTTTAATACATGAACAATTTCAATATAACCGCTTAGAAGCCTTGTGGAAACAAAAACTCGTGAAGCTACATAGTGTAATCGACTGCAGAGTTGAAATTTTCTTCTGAATTCCTCAAGAGAAAACATCGGAACGTTAAAAGCGGTGGGTCCCCCCTCCACACAAACACAGACACATTGTCCAATATATACCCAAAGTGTTTACCACAGATACATAGGATTTTTTCTTCAAAATTCAGGAAAGAAATTAAACTTCTGCCTGTCGATTATAGGTGCAAAACCTGGCCAGTATGCAAAATGGGGAAAGGCAAACTGCACAACCGTTTTTTTTTTTTTTTCGCCGCCAATTATGGTGCAAATCCTGCAGTATGCAAAGTGGAAGAATCTCGACCGCACAACCCTTCTTTTTGATGCCGTGGACCGTTCGCATCCTCTATTTCTGGGGCTGAATTTACTGTTTCTTCGCGCGCCTGTGCAAAGCGAGGAGAGATACAACGAGAAAGTATGGGCAAGGTAGACGCTGCCATACTCACGCAGACGTAAGCGAAAACGGAAGCCATAAATTTTACCCAGAACTAGAGGATGAATGGGCAAAATTAAAGAATGACGTAGGTGCCAAAACATTTGTGCTCTTCTCAAACAGTTTTTTCTTGTTTTTGGCTTTTTCTTTCTTGGTAGAGTGTATTACTGGTTATCTATATGACTTTTAGTCACCTCCCATGAAAAGCATGAAATATGTCGCCGCTAACGATACGTGGGATCCCTCTGAGGG